>CM073885.1:0-1200000 GCA_037176705.1 Molossus alvarezi | reverse complement strand
TCCCTGCTTGGTGGCAGCACGTACACAGAGGGCATTTGCTTGTGGCCTCCTGTGGAAAGAGAGGCGTTGGTGAGCTCAGGTTGGGGGCAGTGGGATTTGTCCTCTGACAACAGGAGGGGTGCTCCCGGCCCCGCCTGTGGTGTCTCTGGACCCTCGAGGCCGCGGGAGCTTGGGGCAGCAGGAAGGGCGGGCAGGGCCTACCCTTGGGCTTGAAGACGGTGTGCTTCAACGGCGAGGGCAGGTCCGTGTGGGTCACTGTGCACGTGAACTCCTCTCCTGTCTCCCAGTCCTCCACGCACACAGTGGTCCATCCTGTGGCACTGAAGGTGGAATTGGGGTGGCTCTCGGAGATGTTGGTGTGGGTTTTCAGTTCCTCGCCATTCTGGCGGCTCCAGGTGATGGTCAGGCTGTCATAGGTGGCCAGGTCTGTGACCAGGCAGGACAGCTTGGCAATCTTGGTGAGAAAGATGCTGGCGAAGGAGGGTGGGATGGCGAAGATTTTGATGGTGGATGTACCTGGGACAGGAGAGTGGGTTTGAGTGACTGGCTGGATGTGAAACCAGGCAAAGGTGTAGACTTTGCTGGGCCTCTCCAGAGCCCCGGGCTCCTGCTGGAGGCCCACTGGGTCCCCACCTGACAAGTGACTCCAAGCTGCCCTGCACAGCCCCTCCCTGCCTTGGCCTCATCTCGGGCAGTGTCTGCAGACCCGAGTGGACACCTATATGTTGGGGGAGGTCTTCACCCTCCATATGTTGAGGGGGCAGCCCTCGGAGGCAGGACTACTCACTGGAGCCACAGATGGACGACATGTTCTTCTGCAAGGTCACCTGATTGTGCTCTACTTGGCAGGTGAACACGTTCTGGTTGAGCCAGTCACTCTCGGTGATGGTCAGCATGCTGGTGACCTTGTAGGTCACGGGTCGGGACTGTTTGTTTTCCACTTCCACCTTGTCTGTGGTGAAGCCGGAGGTCAGCAGCTTCCCCTCCTGCAGCCAGGACACAGAGATCTTCTTGGGGCTGAAGTTTGTGGCCTGGCAGATGAGCTTGGACGTGCGTGGGCCGTTGTTGAAGGAGCCACGGGTCGGGATGAAGACGCTCACATTGGGGGGCTGATTTAAGGGTGATCCTGTTGCGAGGGGTCACATGTCAGCCGGCCCCCCTCATGGCCCTCCGCCCCTCCCCCACCTGCTGACAGCAGGAGGCTCCATCTCACCTCGTAGGGGCACTTTTACGTTTTCATTAGAGTCGAAGTGTTTGACTTTGCATGTCACAAACTCGTCTGTGCCCTGGAGGATGTCAGCAGAGGACAGGAGCAGCTGGGAGCTGGCCGCATACTTGCCCTCCCTGAAGACCGACGGGAAGTCGTAGAAGGCTTGGCTGTTGACGGCACTGTTGTTCTGGTAGATCCAGGAGAAGGTGACGGGGGTGGGCAGGAAGTCCTTGGCCAGGCAGCCCATGGCCACGGGGGACTCATCGGACAGGGGGTCCTCACAGGAGATGAGCGGGAAGAGGTTTGGGGCAGACTGGGTCCCTGAAGACCAAGAGGGACACAAGAGAACGGGGTATGAGAAGGTGTCTCCCCACGTATTGCCAGCCAGGGGCCAGCCCCATTGCACCACGCGGTCCCTCCAGAGCCAAGCCCACGACAGGCCTCCGAGGCCTTGCCACCCGTGTGGCAGGTGGTTGTGGCAAGGCTGGAGTCTGGGCACAAGGCTGCGGGTGTGGGAGGCGGCCACAGCCTCCACTCAGCACAGGAGCCAGCTCTGAGCATGGGAAGACTAGACTGCTTCTTGTGGGAGCTGCCTGGTCTGGCCCACCCTTCCCCAGCAACACTGCTCCCGCATCCCAGAACACAGGGACCCTGCTCCCGGCTCTGCAGTCCCTCTGGACACCGGAGCTGCCATGCTCAGCCCCAGCACAGAGAGCCCCAGGTGGCGGCCGCTGAGGAGAGGAGACCCTGGGAACCCAGGCCTCCCGGCCCTGACTCAGCCACGCTGGAGCCCAGCCCTGCTTGCGGGGGTGATGTGTGGGACCAGTGCACTCAACTGGACACATCCTGAGCACAACGAGGTCACTGAGGTCAGCCCAGTTTCAGCCGGGACAGTCCTGCACAGCCAGCTCAGCCCAGTGGGACCCATATGGCCCAGCCAGGTGAATGTAGCCCAAAGTAATCATTAAAGTCGTTCGAGTTAAGCCAGCTCACTCTACTGTGCTCAGCTGTGCTCAGCCCAGCTCAGCCCAATTCAGATCAGCTCAGCCCAGCCCAGCCTAGTTTAGCCCAGTTCAGTCCAGTTCGGCCTAACTCACTGAGCTCACCCAGCCGGGCTCAGCCCAGCTCACCCGGCTCAGCCCAGCTCACCCGGCTCAGCCCAGCTCACCCGGCTCAGCTCAGCTCACCCAGTTCACCCAGCTCACCCAGTTCACCCAGCTCACCCAGCTCAGCTCACCCGGCTCAGCCCAGCTCACCCGGCTCAGCCCAGCTCACCCGGCTCAGCCCAGCTCACCCGGCTCAGCTCAGCTCACCCAGTTCACCCAGCTCACCCAGCTCACCCAGCTCACTCAGCTCACCCAGCTCACCCAGCTCACCCAGCTCACCCAGCTCAGCTCACCCAGCTCACCCAGCTCAGCTCACCCAGCTCACCCAGCTCACCCAGCTCAGCTCACCCAGCTCACCCAGCTCAGCTCACCCAGCTCAGCTCACCCAGCTCAGCCCACCCAGCTCAGCCCAGCTCACCCAGCTCACCCAGCTCAGCTCACCCAGCTCACCCAGCTCACCCAGCTCACCCCACCCAGCTCACCCAGCTCAGCTCAGCTCACCCAGCTCAGCTCAGCTCACCCAGCTCAGCTCAGCTCAGCTCACCCAGCTCAGCTCAGCTCACCCAGCTCACCCAGCTCACCCCACCCAGCTCAGCCCAGCTCACCCAGTTCACCCAGCTCAGCTCACCCAGCTCACCCAGCTCAGCTCACCCAGCTCAGCCCAGCTCACCCAGCTCAGCTCAGCTCAGCTCAGCTCAGCTCACCCAGCTCAGCTCAGCTCACCCAGCTCAGCCCAGCTCACCCAAGCTCAGCTCAGCCAGCCCAGCTCACCCAGCTCAGCTCAGCTCACCCAGCTCAGCTCAGCTCACCTAGCTCAGCTCAGCTCACTCAGCTCAGCTCAGCTCAGCTCAGCTCAGCTCACCCAGCTCAGCCCAGCTCACCCAGCACACCCAGCTCAGCTCACCCAGCTCACCCAGCTCAGCTCACCCAGCTCACCCAGCTCACCCAGCTCAGCTCACCCAGCTCACCCAGCTCACCCAGCTCAGCTCACCCAGCTCAGCTCACCCAGCTCACCCAGCTCAGCTCACCCAGCTCACCCAGCTCACCCAGCTCACCCAGCTCAGCTCACCCAGCTCAGCCCAGCTCACCCAGCTCAGCTCACCCAGCTCAGCCCAGCTCACCCAGCTCAGCTCACCCAGCTCACTCAGCTCACCCAGCCCAGATCACCCAGCCCAGCTCACCCAGCTCAGCTCACCCAGCCCAGCTCACCAGCTCAGCTCACCCAGCTCAGCTCAGCTCAGCTCAGCTCAGCTCAGCTCACCCAGCTCAGCTCAGCTCACCCAGCTCAGCCCAGCTCACCCAAGCTCAGCTCAGCAAGCCCAGCTCACCCAGCTCAGCTCAGCTCACCCACCTCAGCTCAGCTCAGCTCAGCTCAGCTCAGCTCAGCTCACCCCAGCTCAGCTCAGCTCACCCAGCTCAGCCCAGCTCACCCAGCTCAGCTCAGTTCACCCAGCTCAGCTCAGCTCAGCTCAGCTCACCCAGCTCAGCTCACCCAGCTCCGCTCCGCTCCGCTCCGCTCCGCTCACCCAGCTCAGCTCAGCTCAGCTCACCCAGCTCACCCTGCTCACCCAGCTCAGCTCACCCAGCTCACCCAGCTCACCCAGCTCAGCTCACCCAGCTCACCCAGCTCACCCAGCTCACCCAGCTCAACCAGTTCAGCTCACCCAGCTCAGCCCAGCTCACCCAGCTCAGCTCACCCAGCTCAGCCCAGCTCACGCAGCTCAGCTCACCCAGCTCAGCCCAGCTCACCCAGCTCAGCTCACCCAGCCCAGCTCACCAGCTCAGCTCACCCAGCTCAGCCCAGCTCACCCAGCTCAGCTCACCCAGCCCAGCTCACCAGCTCAGCTCACCCAGCTCAGCTCACCCAGCTCAGCTCACCCAGCTCAGCTCACCCAGCTCAGCTCAGCTCAGCCCCGCTCAGCTCAGCTCAGCCCAGCTCACCCAGCTCAGCTCACCCAGCTCAGCCCAGCTCACCCAGCTCAGCTCACCCAGCTCAGCTCAGCTCAGCTCAGCCCAGCTCAGCTCAGCTCAGCTCAGCCCAGCTCACCTAGCTCACCCAGCTCACCCAGCTCAGCCCAGCTCAGCTCAGCTCCGCTCCGCTCCGCTCACCCAGCTCAGCTCACCCAGCTCAGTTCAGTTCAGCTCACCCAGCTCAGCTCACCCAGCTCAGCTCAGTTCAGCTCACCCAGCTCAGCTCACCCAGCTCAGCTCACCCAACTCAGCTCACCCATTTCAGCTCAGCTCCGCTCCGCTCCGCTCACCCAGCTCAGCTCACCCAGCTCAGTTCAGTTCAGCTCATCCAGCTCAGCTCACCCAGCTCAGCTCAGCTCAGCTCACCCAGCTCAGCTCACCCAGCTCAGCTCAGCTCAGCTCACCCAGCTCAGTTCAGCTCACCCAGCTCAGCTCAGCTCACCCAGCTCAGCTCACCCAGCTCAGCTCAGCTCAGCTCACCCAGCTCAGTTCAGCTCACCCAGCTCAGCTCACCCAGCTCAGCTCAGCTCACCCAGCTAAGCCCAGCTGCTCAGAAAGCTCAGTTTAAACTGGTTTAGTCCAGCTCAGCTCAGGCCCTGAGTAACCCAGTGTAACCCTGGACCGACCTGAAAGCCCAGTGGTTCTGGCTAGAAAAGGTCAGACCACTAGACATGCTTGCCTCAGCTGAAGCCGTCTCATCCAGGAGTTCTGTACACTGGGCTCGGCCCAGGTCAGTTCCTTTCCGGGGCCTCTCCTTGCCTTTCACCCTGGGACACCCCAGTTCCCTGGCTCCAGCTGGCTTTCGGCTCCCAAATAGTACCAATCACTACCCTCCTTCAGCGATCTGGCTAAAATACTTCCTGGCAACTTTAAGTCATTAAAACGTCTCGCAGGAGTGGGGAACACTGGACTTGGCAGCACTGCTCCCGTGTGGAGGAGAGGCTGGGGTGGTCTCCGTGGCCCATGCCCTACAATCAGCCCCCAACTCTAACCACGTCTCCTCTAGAGAAAAATCATCACTAGAAATGGCCAGGAAATGCATTTTTCTGAATTTGCCCCTTAGAATTCTGCTCTTCAGCACAAAGTTCTTTGGACAGCATGGGCAATGTTCTAATGCGCGGTAACAGCTGTAAAACAAAGCTGGGTCCACCTGGTGGAAAGACAGCGGAGGTGGGACCTGGTCTGGGTCGCACCATCGGCAGCGGGGTGGCCACAGGGCACCAGCCGCCATGCTCCTCTGGAGTGTTCTTTAGGGAAAGTTAAATGTGAGTGGCCCAAAGTAGGGCAGCTCAAGGGGTCACATAGACAGGCCTCTGCACCTTCACTGAACACCCATCATCCAAGACCCCCCTTCAAGTGGAAGCGAAACCCTGAGACCTCTGTCCCCAGCAGGTTGGCAGCAGGCTGCCTCTCCCTTACCATGTCTGCCCGGTCACTCGAAAGTCCTGTGGGGTCCTTGTCACACAACAATTTCTCCAAATCCACTACTCACGACACTCGGGACTTGGGACTCGAGACTCGGGGTCGTGGGCAGGGCTGGCAGCAGAAGCCAGGGCTGCACCTCCCGAGCCTGGGGTTCGGGGCCACTCTCAGACCCTCCACGGGAATAACTTCGAGTCAGAACGTGTCCTTGCAACGTGCCGGGTTCCTTTCTGACTCCAGACCTGACTGGTTTCCTCTTAATCCAGTCACTAACATGACTGAAATCGTTCCAGACAATGACACACATTTCACCTGCAATGGGTCCTCAAAGGAATACGTGGAAAAATAAGGCAACAAAGGCAACTCTATCCGAATATCAAAGTGTGTCTTCGCCACGGAGAGAAAGCTGACTAATGTTAAAAACCGTGGCGGCCACCGTGTAAACAGTGCTTTGGGGACAGGGAGCCTGCGTGAGGTTCATGACCACCTGAAGGGAGAGCTAATTAAGAACCCTTCCATGGACGCACTGAGGAATGGCCCCTAAGGCTGTTTAATTTCTTCACCGTCTTACTTGGAAAGTGAGTACACACGAGAAGTTAAGCTAAGACTTGAAAAATTAAACCCAAATCGTCAAAAGAGGAACCGCCTGGCCTCTGTCTGCATCGTGGCCTTAATTTAGAATGCGGATCGCCCAGGTGCTGTTTTGCTCAGAGCAACATTTTTAGATTTGTGGTCGAAACCACCCGAAACCACTTCTTCATAACCGTAAGCTATAAATTTGTCAGTCCTGTTTTCTTGTTTCCCAAAATAGACTCTGGCTGCGTGCCCGCTTCCGGCCACCGGCTGCAGGTGGCGGCCCCAGCGCCCGGCTGCCAGCCCACCCCCACCCGCTCCGAGCACCCCTCAACTCATTAAAAAATAAATTAATTGATTTTTGTCAAAACTCAGCCTTGAATCGGGGCCCACGGTCCCGAGTCACCATGTGTTGGCTAAATTGTCACCGCTATCGACTCCAGAAAGACTTGATTCTTGACTGTTAGTTAAATGATAAGATCAAAACATTTAAAATACTCGAAATCTCTCACATTTTAAAGTCACACTTTTCTTAACCACTTTCCACAGGAGCCACTTCCAAGATACCCTGTCTTTCAATACTCAATAAGCCTCTTAAGAGGAGCAAAGCGTTGTCTCTTAGAAGCTGCCGCCCTGGCCCGAGCCTTCTGGCCTGAGCACTCCGGGGCCCAGGCACCCGTCTCGGAGGTCACCGGGACCGTGCTCTCCCTAGCCAATAAAGACATCTGAATATAATCTAGCAATTTTTAAATTAAATTATATAAAAGTAATGGACTTGAAAAAAAATCCAGTCTAGCCCAGAACTTGACTCCTAAGACCACTGTCCCCCCGAGCTCTCTGTCTGCCTGTGCTGTGCCTGGTTCCACAAACACCGGTGCCAGGACAGAATGTCCCGCCGCAGCCCCACTGGCTCTCGACCGGGTCCGGGCCTCTCACCCCAGCCCAGCCCTTCAAGCCGGCAGCCCCTCTTTCAGGGGCTCAGTGACTCCCTGGATCTCTGAAAGGTGTCAGAAAATCAGGAGGCTCTGAAGGACCCGAGCCCCAGTCCCCGTCCTCCCCAGCCAGCCTGCCCAGGCCCCCGGGGGAGACATGCCCCGAGGACCAGCCACTTAAGCCCAGAAAAACCCACAGAGAGGAGCAGAAAATAAAGGCCCGAGAAGGGCCATTCTTACCTGGGGAGACGGTGACTTGGGTCCCCTTGCCCCAGTAGTCCATACCGTAGTAATCACAACAGCGCAATCCCCGTCCTCACCCCACAAAAACAGTGGGTCTGGCCCGGCACTGCCTGAGGCTGCCCGGAGACCTGCACTGTCTCCAGGAGCCACTTGGAAGCCGATCCAAGTCACTGTGATCGGGAGGGTCCTGGCCCCTCCGTCATCTGCTCCTCAAACCTGGCCCCGCAGAGGCCAGATCACCGGCTACCTGGGCCCCCTGACTGTGAACCGACAGCCCCTAACTGGAACTCAAAGTCCAAGCGATATAGATGGCCACCTGCCTCTCACAGGGGCACAGCGGAGCCCACGGAGCCGAGGACAGGGCAGTCACACTGCTCCTTTGGTCCCCACACTGCACTGTCCTTGGGGAGGACAGATTGGTCTCCAGCCCCCACTTAGGGGCCCCTCTCCTGGGCTCCCTTTGCTGACTTCCAAAATGCCTTGGTGTCTCTGATATTCAGACCCGACACCGCAATCTCCCCAAGTACAGTGACAGTGGGGACGGGGTGAGGACTCACCTGAGGAGACAGTGACCAGGGTCCCCTGGCCCCAGTATTCGAACCAGTTGTCACATTGTGACAACTATGCCGACATCTTGGACAAGAACTGTCCAAGGCCTCAGGTCCACCTCAGATCGTGCCCAGTGAGGGCCGAGGGCACCACAGGACCCAGAGGCCGAAGGTGGCCAAGACCGCCAGAAAGACCCCGGCTGCAGAGCCCAGGAGCGGAGGCCCCAGTGAGCCTCGGTCCCCTCCCAGTCCCGTTCCTGAGCCTCAGGCTGGCCCCAGTCCTTCTAGACCTGGGACTCAGACACTCTAATTTTTCCCCCAAAAGGCATCAAAAACCCCCAGAGAGAGAGAGGAGAGAGTGGTTGTGAGGACTCACCTGAGGAGACGGTGACCATGGTTCCTTTGCCCCAGTAATCAAAGTAATCACATTGCCACGGGCCCCGTTAGGCAGTGTACAAAAACCCAGGCCCCCTGCCCAGCACCGGCCCCCACAGAAAGCCTGGCTTCTCAGGTCTCTGTGTCCTGACTCACAGCCCACTCTGCCTTCCAGGGCAAAGGCCCCTGTCCCCCACGAAAGGCTGTCTGCCGGGCAGGGACCCAAACGGCCTGCGGAGCAGCCCCCTGGGACTCCCAGGACCCCACAGAGTCTCTGGACATCTCTTTCCCAGCCCCAGAACAGAGGAGACAGAGAGGAAGCCGGCTTACCTGAGGAGACGGTGACCATGGTCCCTTTGCCCCAGTAGTAAAAATTGTCACATTGCCACGGGCCCCGTTAGGCAGTGTACAAAAACCCAGGCCCCCTGCCTAGCACCGGCCCCCACAGAAAACCTGGCTTCTCAGGTCTCTGTGTCCTGACTCACAGCCCACTCTGCCTTCCAGGGCAAAGGCCCCTGTCCCCCACGAAAGGCTGTCTGCCGGGCAGAGACCCAAACGGCCTGCGGAGCAGCCCCCTGGGACTCCCAGGACCCCACAGAGTCTCTGGACATCTCTTTCCCAGCCCCAGAACAGAGGAGACAGAGAGGAAGCCGGCTTACCTGAGGAGACGGTGACCATGGTCCCTTTGCCCCAGTAATCAAAGTCGTCACATTGCCATGGGCCCCGTTAGGCAGTGTACAAAAACCCAGGCCCCCTGCCCAGCACCGGCCCCCACAGAAAGCCTGGCTTCTCAGGTCTCTGTGTCCTGACTCACAGCCCACTCTGCCTTCCAGGGCAAAGGCCCCTGTCCCCCACGAAAGGCTGTCTGCCGGGCAGGGACCCAAATGGCCTGCGGAGCAGCCCCCTGGGACTCCCAGGACCCCACAGAGCCTCTGGACATCTCTTTCCCAGCCCCAGAACAGAGGATACAGAGAGGAAGCCGGCTTACCTGAGGAGACGGTGACCAGGGTGCCTGGGCCCCAGATACCGAAAGCATCGCACAGGGACACAGTCCCTGGTCCTCCCCAGACAAAAATCTGCCTAGGCCCTCAGACAGCCCAGGCTTGCTGCCCTGCCCATGGCCACACAGACCCCACGGCTATGAGGCAGGCAGGCAGGGACATCGTTATCCAGGGAGACAGTGACCAGGCCACCTTGGTAGCACAGCCTCCTCCTTTACAAAAATGCATCCCTCTCTCCTGTACCCCATCTGAGACCAAACACTACACCTGGCTCAGCACACCAGAGTCCCCCTGTCCCAGGTCGGACACCAGACACCAGACTTACCTGGGGAGACGTTGACCAGGGTGGTGGAAGTAATCATTGGCACAGTGGGTGGGCCCTGTGCTGAGGCCTCAGGAATCTCCACAGCCAGGGTCCCCAGGGAGCCCTGGAAGCTGGAGTCTGCCGAAAGCACACCCACCTCATGTCCCTGGCAGGCTCCCTTCTGCCCTCAGTCCCCAGGTCTGGGTTCAGACATCCTTTCTGACACCTGGCTTGCTTTGGCCCCACAGGTCCCAATTCCCAGCTCAGCCCTGCAGACCTCTGACCAGGCTGCTCCCCAGCACCCCTCCCCCGTCCCTGGGCCTGGAAGGCATCTCCATTTCATGTTCTTACCCAACCCCCTTGAGCACCTGGCACTGAGCCCCGGGGTCGCTGGCCGGGTTTTTGTAGAGTTGTCAATCACTGTGGTTCCAGTTAGCACTGTGGTTCTTGGCTCAGCCAAAACCTCTAGGGGAGTGGGGGCCAGATGGGTGGAGGCTGATCTCCCCCTGAGGGCTAGGCAGGGGGCCCACAGAGCGGAGGAGACCCCAACACCCAGTGCTACTTTTCCCTTCTCCTTAGAAATAAGAGCAGATTCATTTGAGTTGTTTTCAGCTGGAGAAAGGCCTCGAGCCGGGGGCTGGTGGACCCTCACTCCATTGTTGATCTGCAGGGTGGGGTCTGTCAGCTTCTCACCCCAGAGGCTGCTTTCTCTCTCTGGTCACATCTGGTTAATTCTACCTGTTCACTGTTCCCCACAGGTGCGGGCTCCGGGGGGTGACTGCTGAACCTCCGTGTCTCCACAAGGGTGGGTTCTCTCCCAGTCCCCTGGGCTGCTGGTCCTTGGGGAGGGGTCTCAGGAGGCCAGAGCAGGGAGAGGGTCCCCCTTCCCCACACCTGGCGGCTGCTTTCCCCCCACTCCACGGGCCACAGAGAGGAAGGACTGCATCACCACTTGTGAGACCTGGGGCTGGGTGCCAGGACTCAGAGGGCACCAGGTGGGCCCTTGGGGAAGTAGGCACACACAATCTCCCTTAGGCCAGGTGTCAGCCTGGCAGGTGTGATCAGGTGCAGCCCACTGCTGAGGGGAGACGGGCACAGATGCAGCCTCACAGCCCCGAGGACTGGAAGGGTGGGATGGTGCCCTGAATGCCGGCTGGGGGAGGGTGAGTGCCCAGAGTGTTGAGAAGTCTGTGTGCATGCATAGGTGTGAGCATGAGTGCACATACGTGTGCATCTGTGTATGCATGTGAGTGCACATATGAGACTGGGAGTGAACATGAGAGCACACATGAGTGTACGTGTGTGCACATGCATGAGCACGTGGGAGTATGATACTGTGCATGTGTGCGTATAGCTGAACATGTGGGTGTACATGCATGTATGAACATGTGAGTGTATATGTGTGAACACACAAACACACATGTGAGTGTACGTGTGTGCACAGGTATGAGCACGTGGGAGTATGATACTGTGCATGTGTGTGCACAGGTGAACATGTGGGTGTACATGCAGGTGCAAACATGTGAGTGTACATGTGAGTGCACATGTATTTGCACCCGTATGTGTGCATGTGTACATGTGTACACGAGTGAGTACGTGTGTGTACATGTGTGTGACTCCAGGCAGAGAAACAGCTGAGTGAAGACCGAGGCTGGGCTGTGTGCCTGGAGAACTCAGGTGATGATGTGGCTGCATTTAGAAGTGACCTGAGTGCCCAGCGAGGAGGCTGAACGTGTGTGTGGGGCTTGCTTAGAGTCTTGCTCTAGAAGGTTCCGCCGGTCCAATGTGGATGGATTTGGGTTGGGCTGGGGGTGAGGAGTGGGAAACCTGGGTGCTGAGAGCAGATCAGGGAGTCCGTGAGCAGGGCTGCAGGGCTCCCACAGGGGCAGGGAGAGAGGGGTCTCTGGGAGGTACTTCCAGGGCTTGAGACAAGCCTGGGTCCAGGTTCCTGTCCCTGGGTCTTGAAGAGCCGAGGAGATGCCCCTGGTGGGTGGGGCACAGCGAGGGGCACAGTCGGGGTTAGTGGGGAGCGAGCTGAGGTGTGGGTTATGGCCCCACGGCCACTCCCCTCCTGAGCTCTGGGTGGGTGACGGGGAGGGTACGGCCTGCTCTCTCCTCCTGGGCTGGGGTCCTGCTCTCTGGGAGAGCATTGCTGTCCCAGCCTGCCCTCCAAGGCTCATGGGGGGTGGCTCACAGCTCATGGCAGGGCTTCCTCAATCCCCAGCCCCCCTCTGGAGGCACTTCCTGCTGTGGCCTGTCTCCCTTTCAGGGAGCAGGGGGAGGGGCTGCCCCAGGCTTTTCAGGAAGCACCTGCTTTGCTCTCCAGGCCTCTGGCTCCTGACTGGGGGTGGGGAGGTGCCCGCTATGCCCTGCCACCCCCTTTCATCCAGCTTAGCCCCAGCCCCAGCCCCCATCCTCTGTCCCTGGCCCCAGCTGCAGCCCAGCCTGTTCATCATGGCAGAGGACAGCCAGGCTGTAGGCATCGTCCGGCCTGTAGAGGACCCGGTTCAGCTCTTGCTGATCATGTGTCCTACTGGGTCCCCATGTGTGACAGGAGCTGCAGACCTCTTTGCGCCTTTCAGAGGGAGTCCCTGCCAGCCCTGCCTGCCTCTTCTGGGCAATGCTGTGCGTGCCCAGGGTCAGGGAGGCCGTGACAGATCCAGAGCTTAGACTGTGTGGCTGGCTGTGCTGATGTCCAGGCTGGGCTCCTTTGTAGTGTCCCACGGCCCAGTCCGGGGGGCCACCCCTGCCTCCACTGGTCCCAAGCACATGTCAGGGAAGGACATGGTATTACAGGTGTGCCCCAGCGGGTGCCAGGTGTGGCATCTGATGGGTGCAATGGGGCGGCCAGGACTGAACCCACCAGCTATGCTGAATTGGTCTTCGGGTCTCTGCCCACAGCTGTTGTTTCATGGGGGGCCTACTCCTCAGAGCAGGGATGGAAGGTGTCTCCCGTTTCGGCTGTTTCGAGCAGAACTTGAAGCCAAGCTGAGGGCTGAACCCCCGAGGGCAGGTGGTCCCTCATCTCCCTCGTTAGTCAGGACACGTTCAGGGGTCTGGGCACGTGACTCGGGAAGGAAGGTCACGGAGGGCAAACACACAGGAGGAAAGTCTGTGGCACCCTCTCTCAGGTGAGCGGGACTCGCTGAGCGACTGAAGAGATGTGTGTTTGGGTGCTGTGCTCTCTCCCACAAACCCACTTGCTTTCTCGACATTTTTTTATTCACGAAGAATTTTTTGGCTGAAATTTTCATCGTATCCTTTGGCAATATATTTTCTGGTGTTTCCCTAGGAACACTTGGTACATTTTGCTGCTAAAAAAAAAATAAAAAATCAATACTGGTCCAGCTCAGAGTTATTGCTAGTTCTTCACGAATTAAACCCCTCTGGCCCTTCTGTTTGCAGGTGTTTCCTTGGGGCGGAGGAGGGGTGGCCTTCACTACCCCGGGTTTTCTCTTCCTCTGTGGCCACGAGAGACATGCTCCCTGGGCATGGTGTGGGGCTCCCTTCCTGGCCCAGCGCCGTCTGCGTCTCTGCACACAGCAGCCCCAGGAATTCAGAGACCATCCTCTCTCCAGCTCCCGTGCTGGACCTTTTGAACAAGGGTAGAACGTCAGAGCCCTAAGGAAGAAGTGGACAACCAATGGGTCTGAGCCCCCGTCACTAATTGAGCCAATAAACCAGTGACAAGTTGATCTTATATGAGCATGTATTCCAATATTTCTGGCAGTGTGGTAGAACAGTGGGTCAGCCTGAAAAATTTGCTTTAAATCCCCCTTGATAGCCAGATGCTTATGTGGGGAAAAACATGTAGGTAAAAAAAATTAACAGTGGGTAAGGGGTTACAGATTACAGACATGGGGAATAACAATGGGTAAGGGGTTACAGATTACAGACATGGAGAATAACAATGGGTAAGTGATTACAGATTACAGACATGGAGAATAACAATGGGTAAGGGGGTACAGATTACAGACCTGGGGAATAACAATGGGTAAGGGGGTACAGATTACAGACCTGGGGAATAACAATGGGTAAGGGGGTACAGATTACAGACATGGAGAATAACAATGGGTAAGTGATTACAGATTACAGACATGGAGAATAACAATGGGTAAGGGGGTACAGATTACAGACCTGGGGAATAACAATGGGTAAGGGGGTACAGATTACAGACCTGGGGAATAACAATGGGTAAGGGGGTACAGATTACAGACCTGGAGAATAACGATGGGTAAGGGGGTACAGATTACAGACATGGGGAATAACAATGGGTAAGGAGTTGCAGATTACAAACATGGAGAATAAGGATGGGTAAGGGGGTAGAGATTACAGGCTTGGGGAATAACAATGGGTAAGGGTTTACAGGTTACAGACATGGGGAATAACATAGGTTAAGGGGTACAGATTACAGGCCTGGCAAATAACATAGGGTAAGGTGTACAGATCCCAGGCTTGGGGAATAACAATGGGTAAGGATTTATAGGTTTAGGCCTGGGTAATAACCTTGGGTAAACTGGGTACAGGTTATAGCCCTGGGGAATAAGCTTGGGTAAACAGTCCAGGTTATAGGTTGGGGAAAGAATTTGGGCTGGGGAATATGGGCTGGGGCTAGGAAGGGTTGTCCCCAGTGCTCCGCCTCCAGGGCTCCAAGGTTGCTAGTCTTTCCATGATGCTGAGCTGTTTTTCTCTGTTCTCAGATGAGGAGAACGGGCAGTATTCCTGAGGTAAATGCCAAGGGTACATGTACAGCTCCCAGCCAGGTCAGAATGAGCTTTCTTTCATGGTAACAAAGCAATCACGATGAACAGAGCAAAGATAGTAACATTGCTTTTCACTATGGCTACTGTCCCATCATGACTAGTTTTCTCTTATTCTCTCCACCCCTTTCAAGGACAGATTTTCATGTTCAGAAAGCGTATTTTTGCTGCCACTGGGGATTCTCACCACTGTTTCCTTGCCATCATCCCCTCCCTCCCACGTGGCTTCTGTCTGACGTCAGCCGTTTGAAGCGTCTTGATTGAGATTTTGGATTCTGTGGGCTTGTTATCTGTTTTCCTACTTTCATCAAAAATGGAAGTTGCCATAAAAAAAATTCTGCATGTTGCTTTTGCGGAAATTCAGGGATGATGAGCGGGAGACTGCTGTGTGGGGCGGTGTGCGCACAGCGGGAGGAATCTGACATGCTAGAAGCTTCCAGCACACCCAAGTGTTTCTGTAACTGCCCTCACCTCCTCACCTTTTCTTGCTGCTTCGCACCCTGGCGGTGACCTGAATGGGGCCGTCCTGGGGGCCATCTGCCTCCAATGACAGTTTGGTGTGAGGACCCCCAAGGCCAGGGCAGCACGGTGGGGTCCGTCCACTCTCTCGGCCCCACTCCCTCCCGGTGACAAGCGGTCAGCAACCCATCTTGTCTTGTTTCTAGAAAACCCAGCCTGGGTCACGCCGCTGCTGCTCCAGGCTCAAATGCAATGGCCCTGGGCACAGCTGTGTGGGTCCCCTGAGCCCCATACCATTGCTGATAGTCCTTTATGAAACTGTCCCCCATGTTGCTCCTGTCTTCATCCTTTCCCGCCAGCCTTGGGTTTAAGTAATGTTTTAGTGTTTCACACGCGTTTCATTCAGTGTGTCAGCTGTGCTCCTCTGCTTTGTCTCCAGCATTTGCTGTAGGGATTGCACTGGGCTCCTCAACCCAGTGGTGTCGTCCGGTCGTGAGCACCACACTTGGCGCCAACAGAAACCCCCAATTTGGGGTGCAGTGAAGAAGGAAACTTCATTCCGTGCAAAACAGTTCAACTGGGATATAGCATGGCTGTGAGGCAGCCCTAGGGCCAGGCCCCTCTCCAGCTCGACATCTCTGCTGCTCTGCACTGGGCTGGTCAGCTCTGCCCTGCTCACAGACATCTCTGGCGGTTCCTCTCAGCCTTGGTCTCTGGAAAGGGTTTGCTTCCAGAGCCAGAGGGGGCCTGGCTTATGTGGACATAAGTCCCCACCCTGGTCTCTGATTGGTTCATTCTCATGCAAATGAGGACTCCACATCCTCACAGTTTGATTGGTCCAAAAGGCACTGTTCTGATTGGTCAAAATGAAGCTGCTCTGATTGGCTGGTGGAGATGTTGCTGGGGATACAGTTGCACAGCTCTGATGGGGGGGGTGGGGTAGGACGAGGCCCCCATGCAGAAATAGCTGCTAGGCTCTGTTTTTAAAAATTTGAGCCCAGTTAGCCGGCAGGAGCCCTTCTTAGTAGGTGTCTTCTTTCTTGGGGTCACAACAGTGCCCTGGAATGGAGTGACAGCCACAGGCCTCATGTGTATACAGACCACTCCATTGGCCCCTCTGTCGCACACACAGCATGTGCCCCACCATGCGGGCTCCCAGTTTTACTCTGAGTGGTGCATCTTTTGCATTGGAGTCTTTCCAGTTCTCTCTTGGTTGGATAAAGTTTACCTTTATTGAAATAAATAATATTATTTTTAATTAAAAAAAATTCTCACCCGAGGATATTTTTCCATTTATCTTCAGATAGAGTGGGAGGGTGAGAGAGAGAAACATCGATGTGAGAGAGACACATCGACTGGTTGCCTCCTGCTCGACCCTGAAACACAACTAAGGTACATGCCATTGACTGGAGTCGAATCCATGACTCTTTGGTCCTCTGGCCAATGCTCTAACCACTGAGCCAAACCGGCCAGGGCTAAGTAATTTTATTTTTAATAGTCCATAATATGCATATTAAATATTGAATATGTGTATATATAAATTTGTTCATATATATGCATATGTTGAATATTCACTATGTATAATATAGATTACTGAAGATAAATTACATTTATTATAATTGAATATTAATATATGTAAATAGATATAAATTTGCTCAGTAAAGAAGCACACAAAGGCCAGTCCTCCAGGTTTGTTCCCGTGAACAGTATATTTGAACACCACTGTATTGGGCATAAAGTTCTTGGATCATCTTTTGTGTCCAACAGCATTTTATAGGCACTGTTAGACATTTTTTTTTTTTTTTTTTTTTGAGAAATCAGGCCAGCTTTGTTCCTGGCTCATAAATGAGCTGAACTCCTTGCTTAGGTGCCCATCAGCTTGTTTTGGGAGGGAGGGCTGGAGGAGGGCAAAGGTGCAGGTCGAGGGTCATGGGTGCTGCAGGAAATGAGCTGGGAGGAGAGGAGAGTGGGCAGAGGTCAGATGCTGCAGACTGCGATTCTGCAGGTGAGTGGTGCCTGCGGAGGGGCCAGACACTGGTGTGGGAGAAGTGGCTGGAGGGAGAGGTCAAGGACCCGAGGGTGTCCATGCAGGTGACAGGTATTGGGTAGAGGGTGGACCTTCCACGGGGAGGAAGATGGGTGCCTGTCGTGTGGTGTGTGTGAGTGTGTGTGTGAGTGTGTGTGTGCATCAGAGTGTGTGTGAGTGTAAGTGCACCAGTGAGAGTGTGAATGTGAGTGTGTGTTAGTGTGAATGCGAGTGTGTGAGTGATTGTGAGTGTGTGTCAGTGTGGATGTGAGTGATCGTGAGTGTATGCCAGTGTGAGTGCGTGTGTGCATGTGTGAGTGTGAGCAATTGTGAGTGTGCGCCAGTGTGTGTGAGTGTGTGTGAGTGTGTGTGTGTGAGTGAGAGTGTGAGTGTCATTCTGAGGCCGAGGCTCCCAGGGTGGCTGGGCTCTTGCACAGGAGAGAAGAGGCTGCAGAAAGTCTGCCCAGGCCCTTGGGGTGGCTATGGGGTCACTGCAAGGGACAGGTAGGCCAGATGGCCATGGCTGGGGGAGGAGTGGGGAATGTGCCCATGCAGCCTCCTTCCTGCCACTCTCTTGTCTGAGCAGTGTGTCCTGGCAGGGAAGGCATCCTTGTCCAGGCCCAGCTAGGGCTGGGCTCGGGAGTGGAGGGGCTCTCTGAGGTCCCCTCAGACGCCTCCTGCCACCCAGGGCCAATGCCGTCAGCATTGCCTGGGCTGTCCCCAGAGCTGAAGCTTGGCAGTGCTGAGCTTAGGGACCCGCAGGGGAGGCTTTTGTCTCACGGCCTCAGTTGTGTCTGCAGAGCCCCTGCCCTGCTGGGGGCTCTGCCAGGATGGGGCCTGGCCCAATGGGGTGCTCATCTGTGCCAGCACCCTGCACCCCGGAGCCCGTGCACGCCCTTTCCCGGCTTCAGCTGGGTTCTGCATTCCAGTGCAGGTTCCTCAGACCTTCGGTTCCTCAGCTGAGTCTCCCCTCCCCACACACCCAGTGCCTCACCAAGTCCTGGATGCTCCTTTTCTCCAACTGCAGCTAAAAGTGCCGCCTCCTCCAGGAAGTCACTCTGACTGGCTCCAGACTGGATTGGGCCAGGTGACCCACCCTCCTCATGGCCCTGCACCTCCCCTGATGGCCTCATGTGGTCTCACTGCAGGGCCTGGCTCAGGCTCTCTAAGGAGTGAGTGAGTGAGTGAGTGAGTGAGTGAATGAAGCTTTGTGGCATTGGCAGTGGACGAAGAAATATACTGTTGACCAGAAAAAGCAAATTGCACAGAGAAATCTACCCAGAACGACCCCAGCTTTATGGTAAAGAATCTGACGACCTCCCAGGCTGTGTGTGGGGAGGGGGTTGGGCAGGAAGGGGCTCCCAGGGTTAGTGGTCTGGAGACCAGAGCTGGCCTGGAGCTTATCTGCTTCCTGCATCCTGGGGGGCCAGGCCTGTCTTGGTGTCCCGGGTACCACCAGAGCACTGGGCAGGAGGCGCCTTTGGCCAGGAAGGAAGCCGGGTGAGTGCAGCGCTGAGTTCCTGCCGGGGGCTCTAATCCCTCTAGGGACAGGCTCTTCAAAGGACACACCTGTGATGGGGTGGCACAGGCTTCTGGGGCCCAGCTGTGGGCTGGGGCACCTGGTATAGGGTGTGGGCAAGTTCCCAGATCTGGGACAGAGGCCCTGTGAGGGGTCAGAAACGGCTTCGTTGTGGGGGCTCCATGAAAGATGCTGCTTGGATGGCCACCCCCGATGAGGGCTGACCGTCAGCCTGTGTGCTGGCCACCTGGCCTGGCTTCTGAAAGAGCTGAGACCTGGTGAGATCCCTGTGGGCTCCTGCCTAGCCAGCCCTGGCGAGGGCCATAGCTTGGGAGGCCCGTGGTCCTGGCAGATGCTTGGGGCCTGCGGGGCTCTGGGCCTCCTGGGTGTGGATCCTGAGCCTGGGGGTGTCTGTGCTCCTGCTGTTGGCTCTGGATCACATTGGTGGGGGTCATGCCTGCTGGCCCTTGGCCTTGGGCACTGGTGGCAGGACCGGATGCTCACTTCAAAGGTCAGCTCTGGCCAGGGTCCTGGAGCTGCATCAGGAGGGTGAGGACAGGATGCCACCCTCCACGGACCAGCCCAGCCCCCACCCTCCCCATGGAGTGGGACACCGAGGGGCGTCCTGGCTGCTGGGGTTGCCTGTGGAGCCTGTGACAGTGCCTGGCTGGGAGCCGGGCTCCACTCCCTGACCTCTGGCTCCCCGAGGCTATGGGGACAGTTTCGGCCACAGCCTCTCATACAGTGGCAGTCCCCACTGGACCCACCGTGACCGAGGGCTGCTCAGAATCTTCCAGCTGGGGCTTCTGGGCATGGTCTCCTATGGGGCGGGGGTGGCCCAGCAGGTGTGGGCTCTGGGTGGCCACGGGCAGGTTTTATGAGTGGCCTGTGGCACTGTGAGCTCCAGCCGTAGTTATACCCACACTGTCTGAGGCCAGCACAAATTCTGTCAGGACCCTGGGCAGTGTGGGGTTGCCGCAGCCAGGCCCAGGGCCCCTCCTCAGGCTGTGGCTGTCCCCTGGGGCCCGAGGGTGAGAGCGTGGGGCATCTTCTGGCCGGAAGTGTGGGTGCTGCACCTCAGATCCCCGGTGAGGGCTCAGCTGCGGGGCCACTTTCTGGCCAGGGTTTCTGTCTGGATGAGTGCCACTGTGGTACCAGCTGCTACTGTACCACAGTGACACAGGCAGGACCAGAAACCTCCTGGCCTGTTAGGGGCTCAGCAACCCCTCCGCGGTCTTTGGCCTTGAAGGAGGGGCAGGACCCTTCCTCGTTGGACCATCTCCTGAGCTCTGGAGGCCCCGAATCCTGGTGTGGGTGGTTTTTGAGAGTATTTTCAGCCTGGCCTGTGTCAGAAGGAGCCCCGTGATGCCTGGGTCTGCGGCAGAGACATCCTGGGTTGGAGTGGCAGCCTGAGCCAGGAGGAGCTTTTGGGTTCGGCTTGAGCCACTGTGGGGGTATCCACACCGTGAGAAGGTCCTGTGCAGAATCCCCCCCTCCTGGGGCAGGGTGGGGTGGGTGGGGCGTCTTCAACTGAGCTCCCTCTTCCTGCCACTGCCCAGCCCTTCCCTGCAGCCAGCGAGACCCTCTACACTGGCCCTGCCATGCTGCCTGGAAGCTGCCTGGTGCTGCCTGGTGCTGCCTGGGAGCTGACTGGTGCTGCCTGGATGCTGCCTGGGAGCTGCCTGGTGCTGCCTGGGAGCTGACTGGTGCTGCCTGGGTGCTGCCTGGTGCTGCCTGGGTGCTGCCTGGGAGCTGCCTGGGAGCTACCTGGGAGATGACTGATGCTGCCTGGGTGCTGCCTGGGAGCTGCCTGGTGCTGCCTGGTGCTGCCTGGGAGCTGCCTGGTGCTGCCTGGTGCTGCCTGGGAGCTGCCTGGGAGCTGCCTGGTGCTGCCTGGGAGCTGCCTGGTGCTGCCTGGTGCTGCCTGGGAGCTGCTTGGGAGCTGCCTGGTGCTGCCTGGGAGCTGCTTGGGAACCGCCTGGTGCTGCCTGGGAGCTGACTGATGCTGCCTGGTGCTGCCTGGTGCTGCCTGGGAGCTGACTGATGCTGCCTGGTGCTGCCTGGTGCTGCCTGGGAGCTGGGACAACACCTTGTGGTTGGTGGGAAAGTGGGTGGGTCATGGAGCTTTTGAGGGATCAGCTCAGCTCCAGATCCTCTGTACACCCCTCCTCACAGAGGGGGTCCCCACAGAGTGCAAAGAGGAAGGGCGAGTGGGTGGGGGTAAGGGTCAAGCACTGGGGCCCGGGGGAGGGACACTTGGGTTGGGCTCCCTATCCACAGGTCCAGGCCTTTGGCCAGGTGCTGGGAGGGCCTCCCATGTGACAGGAGCTCCATCCTATCCCCTGGCATCTGGACAAGGTGTGGGCTTTGAGGGGGGCCTCCCGGGGCCGGGCCTGGCTCGCTGGGCATGGGGAGAGGGGCCAGCCCTGGGCAGGGGGTGGACACTTCGGGTAGCTGCAAGCCCAGTCAGTGCTGCCAGGGTGCTTGCGCCAGACACCAGCGAGGTGGCAGTGACCCCCTGCCTGCAGCTTCCCTGTGTCTGCTCAGGAGCCAGCTGTGAGGTCACCACCCTGTTCGAACTATTGGGAAGATGGCGGGAGGGCCGGGCGCAGCCCTGAGCAAGGGCCGTGTGTCCAGATGGGAACAGCGGGTTCTGAGCGCGGGCTGAGTCACTGTGGTAGTTACCCCAATTCCCACAGTGACTGAGGCCAGTACAACATGGCCCGTCCCAAGGCTGGGGTGGAGGCACACAGGTCACAGCTGTCCACCTGGTTCCGGCCGGTGTCACACCCCCTCCAGCCATCTTCAAAGGGATAAGCCAAGGTAGGTGCTGCCTTGGAAGTGGAACTGCAGCCGGGCTGGGGGTGGGGCTCAACCGGGGGCCCCTGAGTCCCCTTGGGTCCTCAACTTCACCTGCAGATTCACCATCAGGGGTGGTCCCTGCGGCCTGGTGCAGGCAAGGAGCCGGGCAGGAACAGGGCTCTAGGATGCTGGCTTTGGCTCTCAGCCTCTGCCCTCGCTGGCTAGGTGGCCCGCTCCGTGCCACAGTGTCTCCACTGTGAGGGTGGGGTTGACCGAAGTTCAAGTGGTTAATGGGCCGCGGTTTGAGCCAAGCACTGTCCCCAGGCTCCCTCCGTGCTCAGGAGCTGGCCACATGCCAACCAGGCCTGGCTCCGAGGCTCACAGGTCCTGGCCCCTCAATCTTCGCCTTCGTGAGCCAGGTCTGTGCCTCCAGGTTTCCTCCGCCTTGTCCCTAGCGCTGGCCCTGCCATGCTGGACGCTGCTGTCCCCAAAGCTTGTCATTTCTGTGTCACCATTGAGGCTCAGTCAGCCCGGGACCCTGTGGAGCACAGACCTTGGGCTCAAGGGTCAGATGCCAGAAGACTGTGGCCTCGGTGCCCCAGACTGATAGGGGTGAGCTGCCAGGCCAGGGGTCCGAGTGGGCCTGAGGGTGCTGGTGGCACTGGGTGGTGGTGCTGAGTGGGCCCCAGTTGTTGCTGTGGGTGGCATCACTGTGGTCACTGTAGCTACTTAGACACTGTCTGACACCCCGTGACAATAACTGAGGCCTGGGGCCTGGAGGTGGGGCCCACACCAGAGGCTGCCAGGGCTGTGAGCAGGTGGGGCTGCCTGGACCCAGCCGGGTTCCTAGGAGCTGGGGCGGGTCTGCAGCCCTGGGGTGGGCTGGCAGGGGTGAGGGGTGGTCAGGACACTGGGTTGGCTCAAGGTGAACACCCAGCGGGTAGAGCCCAGGGGAGCTGGGCAGACTGAACATGGGGATTCAGGGTTTGCTTGCTGGTGGGGCTCAAGCTGCTGACACAGAATGGGGACCAGGCCTGGCTGGGGTGAGCTCGAGGATAGGTGGGCATCTAGCCCTCCTCTGATGCCCAGGGTCCAGGGTCCAGGGTCATTGGATGGGGCAAGCAGTCCCGGAGGGGACCTCTGCCAGTTACATAGGGGCTGGGCTACCCTGAGGGCTCACGTGGGCCCAGGTCTGCTGGGAGGGGGAGCACTGGGTGGGAGGGTAGGTCTGGGTCAGGGGACAGGGTGGGGTGATGGCCAGGGAGGAGGGAGGCACAGGGTGGGCAGGAAGGTCCCAGCTCCTGGACAGGCCCTACGGGAAGAACTGTCCTGAGGGTGGTGGGCGGGGCCTTCGAGGTGGGGGCTGTGGTCTGACCCTGGCTGTCCTCCTGGGAGGTTTAGGCTGTGCCGCTGGTCTGGACGTCCCATGGTGGACATGATGACAAACCTGTCACAAGCCTAGTGTCTGAAGCCGCCCTTTCAGGAAGGCCCTGCTGGGGCAGCCCCTGGGCAGAGGGTCCGATGGATGTGGAGAGGGTCCGAGCGTGCGGAGGGGGGCGGGACCCCAGGATGTGCAGGCAGAGTGGGGGTGGCCCCGGGGCAGGGGACAGGCAAGGCCTGTGATGGTCTCCACCAGGAGGCTGGCAGCCCAACAGGCCGGAGTGGGTGCCCATGCTGCTGGGTCGGGTGAGCCAGCCCCTCCCAGGGCCTTGAGCTGGAGGCCAGTTACTGTGGTTGGATTTCTATGTGGTGGGCGAGACATGCCCCAGCCATGAACCTACAGCCCTGATCCGGGGAAACAACCCTGGAACCCCCTCGAGCCACGCCAGGAGTGGGGACCCACTCCCACGCCTGAGCCCTGTGTCGCCCCAGCTCCAGGTGAGCTGCCCAGCCCTGTCCTGTCTGCCTCTCTGACGGTGTCTGGGGCCCAGAGCACCTGCCGGCTACAGCTGGGTTTATGGTACCGGGTGTGTCACTGTGGTAGTAGATACTACCACCATAGTAGCACAGTGGGAGGGCCCTTGGCAAAAAACCCCTGCAGGTGGTGGTGGGAGGGCCCTTCCCTGGCCGAGGCCCCTGGCCAGGTGTGTGGAGGCGCCTGTGTGCACGGGGCAGAGGGTTTCACGGTCCCGTGGAGTTGGCAGGAACTGCCCCTCGGGGAAAGCCATGGGGCCACACGTCACGTGGGTTTGTGTTTGGGTCTGTTCCCTCCCAAAACAGGAATCCTGTCGCAGCAGCTAAGGGCAGGGCTGCGCTTGGGTTCTGGGCAGTCTTTTTTGTTGTTGTTTTTCATCCTAACCTGAGGATATCTCACCATTTATTTATTTATTTATTTTAGATAGAGTGGAAGGGAGGTAGAGAGAGACACACACATGTGGATGTGAGAGAGACACATCGATTGGACGCCTTCTGCATGACCTTCCCCTCACCAACCTCACCGGTGCCTGGGATGGAATCGATAATCCAGGTACATGCCCTTCACCTGAAATGAACTGGTGACCCTTCAGCAAGCCGACAGATGTTCTAACCGCTGAGCAACACCTGCCAGACCCCGGGTGGGGGTTTTTGGTGGGCCCGGTGGCACTGTGGCATTGTAGTAGGTACAAGCATAATCATCATATTCATCACATTCCTCATAGCACAGTGACACAGACCTGTCACTAATCCTAAACTGGGGCCGGACCCCAGATCTAACCTGTGAAGAGAAGCAGAGCCCCAGGCCTGGGGCACCTGGGAGGCCTTGGCTGGCTGTCTTGAGGCTTGTCGGCAGGGCACGGCCACCTCAGCCTGCTGGCTGTGCCCATTCTGGAAGCCAGCCCATGTGATGACCTTCTGGGTGGATAAACTGCTCCCAGTCTCTGCAGGGGTCACCGTGGGGCCTTTGGTCGTCCTGCAACCAGCAGGTGACCTCCACTTGAGAATTAGCTCCTGCCGCTGCCGACCCAGGGACTCGGATCCGAATGGTGCTCCCTGTCTTGTGGGACGTCTGACAGGGCAGCACAGCCTTCCTTCCCTGGACCCTGCCTCCAGCCCCTCCCTGCCACCTCCCTCCCGGCCTCCTGTGGCGCTGTCTTCTGTAATCCTGCCTGAAGTTGCACCACTGTGGTGAGGGAGACCTTGGTGATTCCCCTCCAGGGGACCAACCAGTCCTGACATGCAGCTCCAGTCCTATCTGTTCTAGCAGGACTTGGAGCAGGTGCAGGGAGCCCAGGTGCAGGGAGCCCAGGTGCGGGGAGGTCCAGGTGAGGCCCAGGTGAGGCCCGGTGCAGAGAGGTCCAGATGGGACCCAGGTGAGACCCAAGTTCAGGGGTTGCCTGTGTACTCTTTCCAGGTCCCCCACTTCGTCTGCCTCACCACCTGGGCGCTGTTGGCTGTGGCAGGATAGGGCCCTGCCTTCCTGAGGGCATGCGTCCTCTTGAGTCCTCGGAAGTGGTCCTGGAGGCCGAGGGTCAGGGTTAAGGCTCTGGGAGTACATCAAGGCCCCGAGGGTCTAGCGGCACAGCTGGGTTTTTGGTACCCGGTGTGTCACTGTGGTAGTAGCTACCGTAGTAACACAGTGTGAGGGCCCTTGGCAAAAAGCTCCTGCAGGTGGTGGGAGGGCCCTTCCCTGGCGGAGGCCCCTGGCCCTGGTGTCTGGTGGGGCCTGTCTGCACGGGCAGAGGGTTTTACAGTTCTGTGGAGGTGGCAGGACTAGTCCCTTGGGGAAAGCCGAGGGGGCTGCAGGTCACATGGGTTTGCATTCTGGCCCTGTTCCCTCACAATCCAGGGACCCTGTATTGCAGCTAAGGGCAGGGCTGGCTTTGGGCTCTGGGCGGGTTTTTTTTGTTAATTCTCACCCGAGTACAGCCTACCATTTATTTATTTCTTTTAGATAGAGTGGGATGGAGGGAGAGACACAAAGAGACTTGTTGATATGGGAGAGAGACATTGATTCGTTGCCTACTGCATGACCCCTCTCACCCAGACTGGGGCCTGGTATGGAACCTGCCATCCAGGTACGTGCCCTTGACAAGGAATGGAACCCATAACCCTTCAGCGAGCCAGGTGATGCTCTGACCTATGAGCCACACCCGCCCGGGCCCTGGGCAGGGTTATGATGGGGCCTGTGGCACTGTGGTAGTAACAATCATATCTATCACAGTGATAGCACAGTGACACAGACCTGTCACCAATCCCTTCACTGGGGTCCCGCCCAGATCCTGGGATTCAGAGATGACCTGTGGACAGAGGCAGAGCCCCAGGCCTGGGGCACCTGGGAGGCCTTGGCTGGCTGTCTTGAGGCTTGTCGGCAGGGCACGGCCACCTCAGCCTGCTGGCTGTGCCCATTCTGGAAGCCAGCCCATGTGATGGCCTTCTGGGTGGATAAACTGCTCCCAGTCTCTGCAGGGGTCACTGTGGGGACTTTGGTCCTCCCGAGGCCAGTGCGTGACCCCTACTTGGTAATTGGCTCCTGCTGCTGCCAACCCTGGGACTCGGGTCAGATTGTGCTCCCTGTCCTGTGGGACGTCTGACAGGGCAGCACAGCCTTCCTTCCCTGGACCCTGCCTCCAGCCCCTCCCTGCCACCTCCCTCCCGGCCACCTGTGGGCGCTGTCTTCTCTAATCGTGCCTGAGGTTGCACCACTGTGGTGAGGGAGACCTTGGTGATTCCCCTCCCGGGGGCTGCCCCATCACCATATGTAGCTGCAATCTTTTCTGCTCCTTCAGGACTTGGAGCAGATGCAGGGAGGCCCAGGTGCAGTGTAGCCCATGTGAGACACAGGTGAGCCCCAGGTGCAGGGAGGCCCAGGTGGAGGGAAGCCCAGGTGGGACCCAGGTGAGGCCCTGGTGAAGGGGGTGCCTGTGTACCCCTCCTCCAGGCTCCCCACTTCACCTGCCCCACTGCCTGGGCGTTGTTGGCTGTGACAGGATAGGACCCTGCCTCCCTGAGGACATGCGTCCTCCTGATCCTCTGGAAGTGGCCCTGGAGGCCCAGGGTCAGGGCTAAGGCTGTGGGAGTACCTCAGGCCCCGAGGGCCTGGCCGCACAGCTGGGTTTATGGTGCCCAGTGTGTCACTGTGGTAGTTACCACTATAGTAACACAGTGGGAGGGCCCTTGGCAAAAAGCTCCTGCAGGTGGTAGGAGGGCCCTTCCCTGGCGGAGGCCCCTGGCCCTGGTGTCTGGTGGGGCCTGTCTGCACGGGGCAGAGGGTTTCACGGTCCCGTGGAGTTGGCAGGCCCTGCCCCTCGGGGAAAGCCATGGGGCCGCACGTCACATGGGTTTGCAGTTTGTCCTCCTTCCCTCACAATCCAGGAACCACGTCACTGCAGCTAAGGGCAGGGCTGGGCGTGAGCTCCGGGCGGGTTTTGTTGTTGTTGTTAATCCTGACCCCAGGATAATTTACTTTTTATTTATTTATGTATTTTAGGTAGAGTGGAAGGGATGGCTTGCTCGATACAGAGAAAGAGAGAGAGAGAGAGAGAGAGAGAGAGAGACAGAGAGAGAGAGAGAGAGAGAGAGAGACAGAGAGAGAGAGACAGAGAGGTTAGAGAGACACATCGATTGGTTGCCTCCTGCATGACCCCTCTCACCCCGACCGGGGCCTGGTATGGAACCTGCCATCCAGGTACGTGCCCTTGACGAGGAATGGAACCCGTGACCCTTCAGTGAGCCAGCCGATACTCTGACTGCTGAGCCACACTGGTCAGGGCCCAGGTGGGGTCTTTGATGGGGCCTGTGGCACTGTGGTAGTAACAACCATAAGTATCACAGTAGTAGCACAGTGACACAGACCTGTCACCAATCCCTTCACTGGGGTCACGCCCAAATCCTGGGATTCAGAGATGACCTGTGGACAGAGACAGAGCCCCAGGCCTGGGGCACCTGGGAGGCCTTGGCTGGCTGTCTTGAGGCTTGTCGGCAGGGCACGGCCACCTCAGCCTGCTGGCTGTGCCCATTCTGGAAGCCAGCCCATGTGACGGCCTTCTGGGTGGATAAACAGCTCCCAGTCTCTGCAACCGTTAATGTGGGGCCTTTGGTCCTGGGGCCAGCGGATGATCTCCATGTGGGAATTGTCTCCTGCCGCTGGTGACCCTGGGCCTAGGGTCAGATTGTGCTCCCTGTCCTGTGTGACGTCTGACAGGGCAGCACAGCCTTCCCTCCCTGGCCCTGCCTCCAGCCCCTCCCTGCCATCTCCCTCCTGCCTCCTGTGGGCGCTGTCTTCTCTAATCCTGCCTGAGGCTGCACCACTGTGGTGAGGGAGACCTCGATGATTCTCCTCCTGGGGTCTGCCCCATCACCAGATGTAGCTGCATTTCTTTCTACTCCATCAGGACTTGGAGCAGGTGCAGGGTGGCTCAGGTACAGGGTAGCCCATGTCAGACACAGGAGAGGCCCAGGTGCAGGGAGGCCCAGGGCTAAGGCTCTGGGAGTACCTCAGGCGCCGAGGGCCTGGCGGCACAGCTGGGTTTATGGTGCCTGGTGTGTCACTGTGGTAGTCACTACTATAGTAACACAGTGGGAGGGCCCTTGGCAAAAAGCTCCTGCAGGTGGTGGTGGGAGGGCCCTTCCCTGGCGGCGGCCCCTGACCCTGGTGTGTGGAGGGGCCTGTCTGCACGGGGCAGAGGGTTTCACGGTCCTGTGGAGTTGGCAGGCCCTGCCCCTCGGGAAAAGCCATGGGGCCGCACGTCACATGGGTTTGCAGTTTGTCCTCCTTCCCTCACAATCCAGGAACCACGTCACTGCAGCTAAGGGCAGGGCTGGGTGTGGGCTCTGGGCGGGTTTTGTTGTTGTTGTTAATCCTGACCCCAGGATAACTTACTTTTCATTTGTTCATTCATTCATTCACCTATTTATTTTAGATAGAGTGGAGGAAAGGGCAAGAGAGAGAGAGAAAGAGAGAAGAGAGAGAGAGAGAGATGTTAGAGAGACACATCGATTGTTTGCCTCCTGCAGGACTCCCCTCACCCCACTGGGGCCGGGGATGCAACCTGCCATCCAAGTTGGTGCCCTTGACGGGGAATGGACCTCCTGACCCTTCAGTGAGGCGGCTGATGCTGTAACAGCTGAGCCACATGGGCCAGGGCCCGGGGTGGGGGTGTTTGGCGGGGTCTGTGGCACTGTGGGAGTAACAATCACACGTATCACAGTGATAGCACAGTGATACAGACCTACACCCGGGCCGGGCCCCAGATCCTGGGATTCAGAGATGACCTGTGGACAGAGGCAGAGCCCCAGGCCTGGGGCACCTGGGAGGCCTTGGCTGGCTGTCTTGAGGCTTGTCGGCAGGGCACGGCCACCTCAGCCTGCTGGCTGTGCCCATTCCGGAAGCCAGCCCATGTGACGGCCTTCTGGGTGGATAAACTGCTCCCAGTCTGTGCAGCCGTCAATATGGGGCCTTTAGTCCTTCGGGGTCTAGCGGGGGACCCCCACGTGGGAATTGTCTCCTGCCGCTGGTGACCCTGGGCCTAGGGTCCGAATCGTGCTCCCTGTCCTGTGTGACGTCTGACAGGGCAGCACAGCCTCCCTTCCTGGGACCCTGCCTCCAGCACCTTCCTGCCTCCCGGCCTCCTGTGGCGCTGTCTTCTCTAATCCTTCCTGAGGCTGCACCACTGCGGTGTGGGAGACCTCTGTGATTCCCCCCGGGGGCCGGCCCATTCGGAGATACAACTTCAGTCCTATCTGCTCCTAAAGGACTTGCAGCAGGTGCACAAACCCAGGTGCAGGGAGACCCAGGTGAGACCCAGGTGAGGCCCAGGTGTAGGGGTGCCTGAGTACCCTACTCTAGGCCCCCCACTTCTGCTCCACAGGTTGGGTGCTATTGGCTGTAGCAGGATAGGGCTCTTTCTCCCTGAGGACATGTCCCCTCCTGAGCCCTCGGGGCTCCAGGTCTGAAGCATGGCCTGGCTCTCGTAGGGTCTCTCAGTGGTCTCTGAGCTTTAAGTCTGTGTGATTATGGTGACTGGTTGTCATCAGGCCTCAGAGCTCGGGCCTGTTCTGTGGGGTTCCCTCTGCAGGATGGACACATGTCTGTGTGTAGTCCCTGCTTAGTTCCTCAACAGTGCCAGCGTCTTTGGGGGGCTGGGCAGGACGGGCGTTGCTGTTTTTTGCCCTCAAGTCCCCCAGGAGATTATGGGGCTGAGAGCCAGGTCCCCGCTAAGACCCTGCAGGTTCAGGCCTCCATCTCGCTGCCCCTGGATGGCAGGTCCTCTGAACGCTTCCCTCCTCTGAGTCTCAGTGG
The DNA here is from genome assembly GCA_037176705.1 of Molossus alvarezi. Taxonomy (NCBI): domain Eukaryota; kingdom Metazoa; phylum Chordata; class Mammalia; order Chiroptera; family Molossidae; genus Molossus; species Molossus alvarezi. Next base: position 1,170,531 of record CM073885.1, on the reverse strand, counting down.
CCCAACCCAGGCACCTGTGGGTGCCCTTGCTCTTTAGTCTCAGGGGGTGGGCCTGTCCCGGGACCCTGCCCATGTCCCCCGGGGGCGGGGAGGGACAGGAACCACAGGCCCAGGACCTGGTGTGGTTCCCAGCATTGTCTGGAGGTAAGTTGGGCAAATACATTTACATCAGTTCAGAACATCTCATGAGATGCAGCGTTTGCACATGGTCCACGTCTGACGTGACGAAGAGGCTTGACCGGTGGCGTCTGTGTCCCTGCATCCCCATGAGGCCTGCTGGGCTCCCCCAGTGATGGCAATGCCTGGTGCGGTCCCGCCATCTGTGTGGTGGGCCTGAGGGCCTGCGGGCTTTACCCCTCCTGCCAGAGTGTGATGTCCTGCAGGAGCTGGGCGTGTGCCTGGCTTCCCAGACAGGAGAACATTGGTTATTCGCGGAGCCCTGAGCCCTGCACTGCCCCAGGCTCCCTCTGTGCTCAGGAGCTGGTCACATGCCAACCTGGCCCAGCTCCAGGGCCCACAAGTGCCCTTAACCTTCACCTGTGTGAGCCAGGTCTGTGCCTCCTGGTCTCCTCTGCCTTGTCCCCAGCGCTGGCCCTGCCACTCTGGATGCTGCTGTCCCCAAAGCTTGTCATTTCTGTGTCACCATTGAGGCTCAGTCAGCCCGGGACCCTGTGGAGCACAGACCTTGGACTCAAGGGTCAGATGCCAGAGGACTGTGGCCTCGGTGCCCCAGACTGAAAGGGGTGAGCTGCCAGGACAGGGGTCCGAGTGGGCCTGAGGGTGCTGGTGGCACTGGGTGGTGGTGCTGAGTGGGCCCCGGTTGTTGCTGTGGGTGGCGTCACTGTGGTCACCGTAGCTACTTAGACACTGTCTGACACCCCGTGACAATAACTGAGGCCTGGGGCCTGGAGGCGGGGCCCACACCAGAGGCTGCCAGGGCTGTGAGCAGGTGGGGCTGCCTGGACCCAGCCGGGTTCCTAGGAGCTGGGGCGGGTCTGCAGCCCTGGGGTGGGCTGGCAGGGGTGAGGGGTGGTCAGGACACTGGGTTGGCTCAAGGTGAACACCCAGCGGGTAGAGCCCAGGGGAGCTGGGCAGACTGAACATGGGGATTCAGGGTTTGCTTGCTGGTGGGGCTCAAGCTGCTGACACAGAATGGGGACCAGGCCTGGCTGGGGTGAGCTCGAGGATAGGTGGGCATCTAGCCCTCCTCTGATGCCCAGGGTCCAGGGTCCAGGGTCATTGGATGGGGCAAGCAGCCCCGGAGGGGACCTCTGCCAGTTACATAGGGGCTGGGCTACCCTGAGGGCTCACGTGGGCCCAGGTCTGCTGGGAGGGGGAGCACTGGGTGGGAGGGTAGGTCTGGGTCAGGGGACAGGGTGGGGTGATGGCCAGGGAGGAGGGAGGCACAGGGTGGGCAGGAAGGTCCCAGCTCCTGGACAGGCCCTACGGGAAGAACTGTCCTGAGGGTGGTGGGCGGGGCCTTCGAGGTGGGGGCTGTGGTCTGACCCTGGCTGTCCTCCTGGGAGGTTTAGGCTGTGCCGCTGGTCTGGACGTCCCATGGTGGACATGATGACAAACCTGTCACAAGCCTAGTGTCTGAAGCCGCCCTTTCAGGAAGGCTCTGCTGGGGCAACCCCTGGGTAGAAGCCTGGATGTGGAGAGGGTCCGAACGTGCGGAGGGGGGCGGGACCCCAGGATGTGCAGGCAGAGTGGGGGTGGCCCGGGGCAGAGGACAGGCAAGGCCCGAGATGGTGTCTCCACCAGGAGGCTGGCAGCCCAACAGGCCGGAGAGGGTGCCCATGCTGCGGGGTCGGGTGAGCCAGCCCCTCCCAGGGCCTTGCCCTGGAGGCCAGTTACTGTGGTTGGATTTCTATGTGGTGGGTGAGACACGCCCCAGCCACGAACCTACAGCCCTGATCCGGGGAAACAACCCTGGAACCCCCTCGAGCCACGCCAGGAGTGGGGACCCACTCCCACGCCTGAGCCCTGTGTCGCCCCAGCTCCAGGTGAGCTGCCCAGCCCTGTCCTGTCTGCCTCTCTGACGGTGTCTGGGGCCCAGAGCACCTGCCGGCTACAGCTGGGTTTATGGTACCGGGTGTGTCACTGTGGTAGTAGATACCACCACCATAGTAGCACAGTGGGAGGGCCCTTGGCAAAAAGCCCCGGCAGGTGGTGGTGGGAGGGCCCTTCCCTGGTGGAGGCCCCTGGCCAGGTGTGTGGAGGGGCCTGTGTGCACGGGCCAGAGGGTTTCACGGTCCCATGGAGTTGGCAGGACTGGCCCCTGGGGGAAAGCCACTGGGCCGCAGGTCACATGGGTTTGCATTTTGGCCCCTTTCCCTTACAATCCAGGGACCACTGCAGGTAAGGGCAGGGCTGCCCTTGGGCTCTGGGTGGGTTTTTCTTTTTTTTTTTGTTAATTCTCACCTGAGGATATTTCATTATTTATTTATTTATTTATTTATTTATTTATTTATTTACTTATGAAAAAGTGGAAGGAAGGGAGAGAAAGAGAGAGAGAGAAAGAGAGAGAGAGAGAGAGAGAGAAAGAGAGAAAGAGAGAGATGTGAGAGAGACACATCGATTGGTGGCCTCCTGCATGACCCCCCTCACCCCACTGGTGCTTGGGATGGAACCTGCAATCCACGTATGTGCCCTTGACGGGGAATAGAACCCGTGACCCTTCAGTGAGCCGGCCAATGTTCTAACCACTGAACCATGCCAGCCAGGGCCAGGGCAGGGTTTTTGGTGGGCCCTGTCACACTGTGGGAGTAACAAGCTGAACCTATGCAGTAGTAGCACAGTGACACAGACCTGTCACCAATCCCTACACCAGGGCCGGGCCCCAGATCCTGGGATTCAGAGATGACCTGTGGACAGAGGCAGAGCCCCAGGCCTGGGGCACCTGGGAGGCCTTGGCTGGCTGTCTTGAGGCTTGTCGGCAAGGCACGGCCACCTCAGCCTGCTGGCTGTGCCCATTCTGGAAGCCAGCCCATGTGATGGCCTTCTGGGTGGATAAACTGCTCCCAGTCCCTGCAGGGGTCACCGTGGGGCCTTTGGTCCTCCGGGGACCAGTGGGTGAACCCCACGTGGGAATTGGTTCCTGCCCCTGCCGATCCTGGGACTCGGGTTCAAATTTGTCTCCATGTCCTGTGGGATGTCTGAAAGGTCAGCACAGCCTCACTTCCCGGGACTCTGCCTCCAGCTCCTTCCTGCCACCTCCCTCCCGGCCACCTGTGGGCGCCGTCTTCTCTAATCCTGCCTGAGGTTGCACCACTGTGGTGAGGGAGACCTTGGTGAATCCTTCCCGGGGGTCTGCCCACTCCCGATGCAGCTTCAGTCCTATCAGCTCCAGGAGGACTTGGAGCAGGTACAAGGAAGACCCAGGTGAGGCCCAGATGCAGGGAGGCCCAGGTGAGGCCCAGGTGAGGCCCAGGTGAAGGGAGGCCCAGTTGAGGGGATGGGCATGTGAGACCCAGGTGAGGCCCAGGTGAAGGGAGTGCCTGTGTACCCCTCCTTCAAGGCCCTGAATTCTCCTGCCCCACCATTGGGTGCTGTTGGCTGTGGCAGGATAGGGTCCTGCTTCCCTGAAACATGCGTCCTCCTGAGCCCTCTGACGTGGCCCTGGAGGCCCCGGGTCAGGGCTAAGGCTCTGGGAGCCACGAGGTCCTGGCGGCTAAGGCTGGGTTTATGGTACCGGGTGTGTCACTGTGGTAGCCAGTATTATAGTAACACAGTGGGAGGGCCCTTGGCAAAAATCCCCTGCAGGTGGTGGTGGGAGGGCCCTTCCCTGGCGGAGGCCCCTGGCCCTGGTGTCTGGTGGGGCTTGTCTGCACGGGGCAGAGGGTTTCAGGGTCCCGTGGAGTTGGCAGGCCCTGCCCCTCAGGGAAAGCCATGGGGCCGCATGTCACATGGGTTTGCAGTTCGTCCTCCTTCCTTCACAATCCGGGAACCACGTCACTGCAGCTAAGGGCAGGGCTGGGCGTGGGCTCTGGGCCGGTTTTGTTGTGGTTGCTAATTCTCACCCCAGGATAATTTACCTTTTATTTATTTATTTCTTTTAGGTAGAGTGGGAAGGAGGGAGAGAGACAGAGAGACTTGTTGATGTGAGAGAGACACGTCGATTGGTTGCCTCCTGCATGACCCCTCTCACCCCGACCGGGGCCTGTTATGGAACCTGCCATCCAGGTACGTGCCTTTGACGAGGAATGGAACCCGTGACCCTTCAGTGAGCCAGCCGATGCTCTGACTGCTGAGCCACACTGGCCAGGGCCCAGGTGGGGTCTTTGATGGGGCCTGTGGCACTGTGGTAGTAACAAACATAAGTACCACAGTAGTAGCACAGTGACACAGACCTGTCACCAATCCCTTCGCTGGGGTCACGCCCAAATCCTGGGGTTCAGAGATGACCAGTGGACAGAGACAGAGCCCCAGGCCTGGGGCACCTGGGAGGCCTTGGCTGGCTGTCTTGAGGCTTGTCGGCAGGGATCGGCCACCTAAGCCTGCTGGCTGTGCCCATTCTGGAAGCCAGCCCATGTGACGGCCTTCTGGGTGGATAGACTGCTCCCAGTCTCTGCAGCCGTTAATGTGGGGCCTTTGGTCCTCCTGGGGCCAGCGGATGATCCCCACGTGGGAATTGTCTCCTGCCGCTGGTGACCCTGGGCCTAGGGTCAGATTGTGCTCCCTGTCCTGTGGGACGTCTGACAGGGCAGCACAGCCTTCCCTCCCTGGCCCTGCCTCCAGCCCCTCCCTGCCATCTCCCTCCTGCCTCCTGTGGGCGCTGTCTTCTCTAAACCTGCCTGAGGCTGCACCACTGTGGTGAGGGAGACCTCGATGATTCTCCTCCTGGGGGCTGCCCCATCACCAGATGTAGCTGCATTTCTTTCTACTCCATCAGGACTTGGAGCAGGTGCAGGGTGGCTCAGGTACAGGGTAGCCCATGTCAGACACAGGAGAGGCCCAGGTGTATGGAGGCCCAGGGCTAAGGCTGTGGGAGTACCTCAGGCCCCGAGGGCCTGGCCGCACAGCTGGGTTTATGGTGCCCGGTGTGTCACTGTGGTAGTTACTACTATAGTAACACAGTGGGAGGGCCCTTGGCAAAAAGCTCCTGCAGGTGGTGTTGGGAGGGCCCTTCCCTGGCGGAGGCCCCTGGCCCTGGTGTCTGGTGGGGCCTATCTGACTGGGCTGAGGGTTTCAGGGTCCCGTGGAGTTGGCAGGCCCTGCCCCTTGGGGAAAGCCATGGGGCCGCAAGTCACATGGGTTTGCAGTTTGTCCTCCTTCCCTCACAATCTGGGAACCAAGTCACTGCAGCTAAGGGCAGGGCTGGGCGTGGGCTCTGGGCGGGTTTGTTGTTGTTGTTAATCCTGACCCCAGGATAACTTACTTTTCTTTCATTCATTCCTTCCTTCATTCATTCATTCATTCATTCATTCATTTTAGATAGAGTGGAGGAAAGGGCAAGAGAGAGAGAGAGAGATGTTAGAGAGACACATCGATTGGTTGCCTCCTGCAGGACCCCCTCACCCCACCGGGGCCGGGGATGGAACCTGCCATCCAAGTTGGTGCCCTACAAGAAGAACTGTCCGGAGGGTCGTGGGCAGGGCCTTCGAGGTGGGGGCTGTGGTCTGATCCCAGCTGCCCTCCTGGGAGGTTTAGGCTGTGCCGCTGGTCTGGACGTCCCATGGTGGACATGATGACAGACCTCAGTCACAAGCCTAGTGTCTGAAGCCGCTCTTCCAGGAAGGCCCTGCTGGGGCAGCCCCTGGGCAGAAGCCTGGATGTGGACAGGGTCCAAGCGTGTGGAGGGGGTGCGACCCCAAGATGTGCAGGCAGAATGGGGGTGGCCCCGGGGCAGAGGACAGGCAAGGCCTGTGATGGTGTCTCCACTAGGAGGCTGGCAGCCCAACAGGCCGGAGTGGGTGCCCATGCTGCTGGGTCGGGTGAGCCAGCCCCTCCCAGGGCCTTGAGCTGGAGGTCAGGTACTGTGGTTGGATTTCTATGTGGTGGGCGAGACATGCCCCAGCCATGAACCTACAGCCCTGATCTGGGGAAACAACCCTAGAACCCCCTCGAGCCACGCCAAGACCGGGGACCCACTCCCACCCCTGAGCCCTGTGTCACCCCAGCTCCAGGTGAGCTGCCCAGCCCTGTCCTGTCTGCCTCTTTGAGGGTGTCTGGGGCCCAGCGTGCCTGGCGGCTACAGCTGGGTTTATGGTACCGGGTGTGTCACTGTGGTAGTAGTAGCTACCACCACTATAGTAGTAGCACAGTGGGAGGGCCCTTGGCAAAAAGCCCCTGCAGGTGTTGGTGGGAGGGCCCTTCCCTGGTGGAGGCCTCTGGCCGGGTGTGTGGAGGGGCCTGTGTGCACGGGGCAGAGGGTTTCACGGTCCCATGGAGTTGGCAGGACTGGCCCCTGGGGGAAACCACTGGGCCGTAGGTCACATGGGTTTGCATTTTGGCCCCTTTCCCTTACAATCCAGGGACCACTGCAGGTAAGGGCAGGGCTGCCCTTGGGCTCTGGGTGGGTTTTTCTGTTTGTTTTTTTTTTTGTTAATTCTCACCTGAGGATATTTATTTATTTATTTATTTATGAAAAAGTGGAAGGAAGGGAGAGAGAGAGAGAGAGAGAGAGAGAGAGAGAGAAAGAGAGAAAGAGAGAGATGTGAGAGAGACACATCGATTGGTGGCCTCCTGCATGACCCCCCTCACCCCACTGGTGCTTGGGATGGAACCTGCAATCCACGTATGTGCCCTTGACGGGGAATAGAACCCGTGACCCTTCAGTGAGCCGGCCAATGTTCTAACCACTGAACCATGCCAGCCAGGGCCAGGGCAGGGTTTTTGGTGGGCCCTGTCACACTGTGGAAGTAACAAGCTGAACCTATGCAGTAGTAGCACAGTGACACAGACCTGTCACCAATCCCTACACCAGGGCCGGGCCCCAGATCCTGGGATTCAGAGATGACCTGTGGACAGAGGCAGAGCCCCAGGCCTGGGGCACCTGGGAGGCCTTGGCTGGCTGTCTTGAGGCTTGTCGGCAGGGCACGGCCACCTCAGCCTGCTGGCTGTGCCCATTCTGGAAGCCAGCCCATGTGACGGCCTTCTGGGTGGATAAACAGCTCCCAGTCTCTGCAGGGGTCACCGTGGGGCCTTTGGCCCTCCGGGGACCAGTGGGTGAACCCCACGTGGAAATTGGTTCCTGCCCCTGCCAATTCTGGGACTCGGGTTCAAACTTGTCTCCATGTCCTGTGGGACGTCTGACAGGGCAGCACAGTCTCACTTCCCGGGACTCTGCCTCCAGCTCCTTCGTGCCACCTCCCTTCCAGCCACCTGTGGGCGCCGTCTTCTCTAATCCTGCCTGAGGTTGCACCACTGTGGTGAGGGAGACCTTGGTGAATCCTTCCCGGGGTTCTGCCCACTCCCGATGCAGCTTCAGTCCTATCAGCTCCAGGAGGACTTGGAGCAGGTACAGGGAAGACCCAGGTGAGGCCCAGATGCAGGGAGGCCCAGGTGAGGCCCAGGTGAGGCCCAGGTGAAGGGAGGCCCAGTTGAGGGGATGGGCATGTGAGACCCAGGTGAGGCCCAGGTGAAGGGAGTGCCTGTGTACCCCTCCTTCAAGGCCCTGAATTCTCCTGCCCCACCATTGGGTGCTGTTGGCTGTGGCAGGATAGGGTCCTGCCTCCCTGAAACATGCGTCCTCCTGAGCCCTCTGACGTGGCCCTGGAGGCCCAGGGTCAGGGCTAAGGCTCTGGGAGCCCCGAGGTCCTGGCGGCTAAGGCTGGGTTTATGGTACCGGGTGTGTCACTGTGGTAGCCAGTATTATAGTAACACAGTGGGAGGGCCCTTGGCAAAAATCCCCTGCAGGTGGTGGTGGGAGGGCCCTTCCCTGGCGGAGGCCCCTGGCCCTGGTGTCTGGTGGGGCTTGTCTGCACGGGGCAGAGGGTTTCACGGTCCTGTGGGGTTGGCAGGCCCTGCCCCTCAGGGAAAGCCATGGGGCCGCATGTCACATGGGTTTGCAGTTTGTCCTCCTTCCCTCACAATCCAGGAACCACGTCACTGCAGCTAAGGGCAGGGCTGGGCGTGGGCTTTGGGCCGGTTTTGTTGTTGTTGCTAATTCTCACTCCAGGATAATTTACCTTTTATTTATTTATTTCTTTTAGGTAGAGTGGGAGGGAGTGAGAGAGACAGAGACACTTGTTGATGTGAGAGAGACACATCGATTGGTTGCCTCCTGCATGACCCCTCTCACCCCGACCGGGGCCTGTTATGGAACCTGCCATCCAGGTACGTGCCTTTGACGAGGAATGGAACCCGTGACCCTTCAGTGAGCCAGCCGATGCTCTGACTGCTGAGCCACACTGGCCAGGGCCCGGGTGGGGTTTTTGATGGGGCCTGTGGCACTGTGGTAGTAACAACCATAAGTATCACAGTAGTAGCACAGTGACACAGACCTGTCACCAATCCCTTCGCTGGGGTCACGCCCAAATCCTGGGGTTCAGAGATGACCAGTGGACAGAGACAGAGCCCCAGGCCTGGGGCACCTGGGAGGCCTTGGCTGGCTGTCTTGAGGCTTGTCGGCAGGGATCGGCCACCTAAGCCTGCTGGCTGTGCCCATTCTGGAAGCCAGCCCATGTGACGGCCTTCTGGGTGGATAGACTGCTCCCAGTCTCTGCAGCCGTTAATGTGGGGCCTTTGGTCCTCCTGGGGCCAGCGGATGATCCCCACGTGGGAATTGTCTCCTGCCGCTGGTGACCCTGGGCCTAGGGTCAGATTGTGCTCCCTGTCCTGTGGGACGTCTGACAGGGCAGCACAGCCTTCCCTCCCTGGCCCTGCCTCCAGCCCCTCCCTGCCATCTCCCTCCCGGCCTCCTGTGGGCGCTGTCTTCTCTAAACCTGCCTGAGGCTGCACCACTGTGGTGAGGGAGACCTCGATGATTCTCCTCCTGGGGGCTGCCCCATCACCAGATGTAGCTGCATTTCTTTCTACTCCATCAGGACTTGGAGCAGGTGCAGGGTGGCTCAGGTACAGGGTAGCCCAGGTGCAGGGAGGCCCAGGGCTAAGGCTGTGGGAGTACCTCAGGCCCCGAGGGCCTGGCCGCACAGCTGGGTTTATGGTGCCCGGTGTGTCACTGTGGTAGTTACCACTATAGTAACACAGTGGGAGGGCCCTTGGCAAAAAGCTCCTGCAGGTGGTGGTGGGAGGGCCCTTCCCTGGCAGAGGCCCCTGGCCCTGGTGTCTGGTGGGGCCTGTCTGACTGGGCAGAGGGTTTCAGGGTCCCGTGGAGTTGGCAGGCCCTGCCCCTTGGGGAAAGCCATGGGGCCGCATGTCACATGGGTTTGCAGTTTGTCCTCCTTCCTTTACAATCTGGGGACCACGTCACTGCAGCTAAGGGCACAGCTGGGCGTGGGCTCTGGGCGGGTTTTGTTGTTATTGTTAATCCTGACCCCAGGATAACTTACTTTTCATTCATTCATTCATTCATTCATTCATTCATTTTAGATAGAGTGGAGGAAAGGGCAAGAGAGAGAGAGAGAGAGAGAGAGAGAGAGATGTTAGAGACACCACATCGATTGGTTGCCTCCTGCAGGACCCCCTCACCCCACCGGGGTCGGGGATGGAACCTGCCATCCAAGTTGGTGCCCTATGGGAAGAACTGTCCGGAGGGTGGTGGGCGGGGCCTTCGAGGTGGGGGCTGTGGTCTGACCCCAGCTGCCCTCCTGGGAGGTTTAGGCTGTGCCGCTGGTCTGGACGTCCCATGGTGGACATGATGACATTCCTCAGCCACAAGCCTAGTGTCTGAAGCCGCCCTTCCAGGAAGGCCCTGCTGGGGCAGCCCCTGGGCAGAGGGTCCGATGGATGTGGAGAGGGTCCGAGCATGCGGAGGGGGGCGGGACCCCAGGATGTGCAGGCAGAGTGGGGGTGGCCCGGGCAGAGGACAGGCAAGGCCCGAGATGACGTCTCCACCAGGAGGCTGGCAGCCCAACAGGCCGGAGAGGGTGCCCATGCTGCTGGGTCGGGTGAGCCAGCCCCTCCCAGGGCCTTGCCCTGGAGGTCAGGTACTGTGGTTGGATTTCTATGTGGTGGGCGAGACATGCCCCAGCCATGAACCTACAGCCCTGATCCAGAGAAACAACCCTGGAACCCCCTCGAGCCACGCCTGGACTGGGGACCCACTCCCACCCCTGAGCCCTGTGTCACCCCAGCTCCAGGTGAGCTGCCCAGCCCTGTCCTGTCTGCCTCTCTGACGGGGTCTGGGGCCCAGAGCGCCTGGCGGCTACAGCTGGGTTTATGGTACCGGGTGTGTCACTGTGGTAGTAGCCACTACCACTATAGTAGCACAGTGGGAGGGCCCTTGGCAAAAAGCCCCTGCAGGTGGTGGTGGGAGGGCCCTTCCCTGGCCGAGGCCCCTGGCCGGGTGTGTGGAGGGGCCTGTCTGCATGGGGCAGAGGGTTTCACGGTCCCGTGGAGTTGGCAGGAACTGCCCCTCGGGGAAAGCCATGGGGCCACATGTCACGTGGGTTTGTGTTTGGGTCTGTTCCCTCCCAAAACAGGAATCCTGTCGCAGCAGCTAAGGGCAGGGCTGCGCTTGGGTTCTGGGCGGTATTTTTTGTTGTTGTTTTTCATCCTAACCTGAGGATATCTCACCATTTATTTATTTTAGATAGAGTGGAAGGGAGGGAGAGAGAGACACATAGACGTTGATGTGAGAGAGACACATGGATTGGATGTCTCCTGCATGACCCTCCCCTTCCCAACTCCACTGATGCCGGGTATGGATCCTATAATCCAGGTATGTGCCCTTGACCTGAAATGAACTGGTGACCCTTCAGCAAGCTGACAGATGTTCTAACTGCTGAGCAATACCTGCCAGAGTCCGGGTGGGGGTTTTTGATGGGCCCTGTGGCACTGTGGCACTGTAGTAGGTACAACCATATTCATCACATTCCTCATAGCACAGTGACACAGACCTGTCACTAATCCTACACTGGGGCCAGACCCCAGATCTGACTTGTGAACAGAGGCAGAGCCCCAGGCCTGGGGCACCTGGGAGGCCTTGGCTGGCTGTCTTGAGGCTTGTCGGCAGGGCACGGCCACCTCAGCCTGCTGGCTGTGCCCATTCTGGAAGCCAGCCCATGTGATGGCCTTCTGGGTGGATAAACTGCTCCCAGTCTCTGCATCCGTCAATGTGGGGCCTTTGGTCATCCTGCAACCAGCAGGTGACCTCCACTTGAGAATTAGCTCCTGCCGCTGCCGACCCAGGGACTCGGATCCGAATCGTGCTCCCTGTCCTGTGGGACGTCTGACAGGGCAGCACAGACTCCCTTCCCTGGACCCTGCCTCCAGCCCCTCCCTGCCACCTCCCTCCGGCCTCCTGTGGCGCTGTCTTCTCTAATCCTGCCTGAGGTTGCAGCAATGTGGTGAGGGAGACCTTGGTGATTCCCCTCCAGGGGGCCAGCCAGTCCTGACATGCAGCTTCAGTCCTATCTGTTCTAGGAGGACTTGGAGCAGGTGCAGGGAGCCCAGGTGCAGGGAGGCCCCGGGGTCCAGGTGCAGGGAGGCCCAGGTGAGACCCAGGTGAGGCCTAGGTGCAGGGTGGCCCAGGTACAGGGAATCCCATGTACAGGGAGACCCAGGGGCCCAGGTGCAGGGAGGCCCAGGTAAAACCCAGGTGAGGCCCAGGTGAGACCTAGTGCAGAGTGGCCCAGGTTCAGGGAGGCCTAGGTGCAGGGAAGCCCAGGTGAAGCCCAGGTGAGGCCCGGGTGCAGGGAAGCCCAGGTGGGACCCAGGTGAGGCCCAAGTTTAGGGGGTGCCTGTGTACCCTTTCCAGGCACCATTCTTCTCCTGCCCCACCGCCTTGGCGCTGTTGGCTGTGGCAGGATAGGGCCCTTCCTTCCTGAGGACATGCATCCTCCTGAGCCCTCAGAAGTGGACCTGGAGGCCCAGGGTCGGGGCTAAGGCTCTGGGAGCCCCTCACAGTCTTGAGGTCCTGGTGGCTACAGCTGGGTTTATGGTACCCGGTGTGTCACTGTGGTAGTAGCCACTGTAGTAACACAGTGGGAGGGCCCTTGGCAAAAAGCTCCTGCAGGTGGTGGTGCGAGGGCCCTTCCCTGGCGGAGGCCCCTGGCCCTGGTGTCTGGTGGGGCCTGTCTGCACGGGCAGAGGGTTTTACAGTTCTGTGGAGATGGCAGGACTAGTCCCTTGAGGAAAGATGAGGGGGCTGCAGGTCACATGGGTTTGCATTCTGGCCCTGTTCCCTCACAATCCAGGGACCCTGTAACTGCAGCTAAGGGCAGGGCTGGGCTTGGGCTCTGGGCAGGTTTTTTTTTGTTAATTCTCACCTGAGGATATTCAACCATTTATATATTTATTTCTTTTAGATAGAGTGGTAGGGAGGGAGAGAGAGAGAGAGACTTGTTGATGTTAGAGAGACACATCGATTGGTTGCCTCCGGCAGGACCCCTCTCACCCTCCCCGGGCCTGGTATGGAACTTGCCATCCAGGTACGTGTCCTTGACGGGGACTGGAACCCAGCCGATGCTCTGACCACTGAGCAGCACTGTCCAGGGTCCGGATGGCGTTTGGATGGGCCCCATGGCACTATGGGAGTAACAATCATGTGTATCACAGCTGCAGCACAGTGTCACAGACCTGTCACCAATCCCTACACCTCTGCTGTCCTCAGATCCTGGGATTCAGAGATGACCTGTGGACAGAGGCAGAGCCCCAGGCCTGGGGCACCTGGGAGGCCTTGGCTGGCTGTCTTGAGGCTTGTCGGCAGGGCACGGCCACCTCAGCCTGCTGGCTGTGCCCATTCTGGAAGCCAGCCCATGTGACGGCCTTCTGGGTGGATAAACTGCTCCCAGTCTCTGCAGGGGTCACTGTGGGGCTTTGGTCCTCCCGGGACCAGCGGGTGACCCCCACGTGGAAATTGGCTCCTGCCCCTGAGGATGCTGGAAGTCAGGTCAGATGGTGCTCCCTGTCTTGTGGGACGTCTGACAGGGCAGCACAGCCTCCCTTCCCTGGAACCCTGCCTCCAGCCTTTCCCTGCCATCTCCCTCCTGTCCTCCTGTGGCGCTGTCTTCTCTAATCCTGCCTGAGGTTGCACCACTGTGGTGAGGAAGACCTCGGTGATTCCCCTCCCAAGAGCCTGCCCACCTCAGATGCAGCTTCAGTCCTATCTGCTCCAGGAGGACTTGGAGCAGGTGCAGGGGAGCCCAGGTGCAGGAAGACCCAGTACAGAGAGGTCCAGGTGAGACTCAGGTGAGGCCCAGGTACAGGGAGACCCAGGTTCAGGGAAGCCTGGGTGAGACCCAGGTGAGGCCCAGGTACAGGGAAGTCCAGGTACAGGGAGGCCCAGGTACAGGGAAGACCAGGTGAGACTCAGATGAGGCCCAAATACAGGGAGGTTGTGGTGCAGGGAGGCCCAGGTGAGACCCAGGTGAGGCCCAGGGGCAGGGGTGCTTATGTACCCCTCCTCTAAGCCCCCCACTTCTCCTGCTTTACCGGATGGGTGCTGTTGGCTGTGGCAGGATAGGGCCCTGCCTCCCTGAGGACATGTCCCCTCCTGAGCCCTCGGGGCTCCAGGCCTGAAGCATGGCCTGCCTCTCTTAGGGTCTCTCAGTGGTCTGGGGCCTGGAGTCTGATTATGGTGACTGTCATCAGGCCTCAAAGCTGTGGCCTGTCCCGGGGATTCCCTCTGCAGGATGGACACGTGTCTGTGTGTGGTCCTGGCTTAGTTCCTCAACAGTGCTGGCCTATTTGGGGGGGCTGCCCAGGCCTGGTGTTGCTGTTTGTTGCCCTCATGTCCCCCAGGAGATTATGGGGCAGAGAGTCATGCCCCTGCTGAGACCCGGCAGATTCAGGCCTCCACATCGTTGCCCCTAGACGGCAGGTCCTCTGAAGACCTCCCTCCTCTGATGGTGTCTCCACCAGGGGCCAGCCTGTCAGCCGGACGGGCCGGAGTGGGTGCCCATGCTGCTGGGTCGGGTGACCCAGGGCCTTGCCCTGGAGGCCAGTTAATGTGGTTGGATTTCTACGAGGTGGGGGAGACACGCCCCAGCCACAAACCTACAGCCTCGCTCCGGGGAAAGGACCCTGGGACCCCCTGAGGCCACGCCAGGAACGGGGACCCACTCCCACCCCTGAGCCCTGTGTCGCCCCAGCTCCAGGGAGCTGCCCTGCCCTGTCCTGTCAGCCTCTCTGAGGGTGTCAGGGTCCTGCATGCTGGAAGCTTGCCCTCCGATGGCCTGTCCAGTGCAGCTCTGACCTTCCTGATCCCAGCTGTGTTGAGGGCCAGGGCTCTCTGCCCGCTGGCCAGGCACGTGCCTGTGGGGTCAGTGAGGCCACCTCAGAGCCCTCTGAGGTCCCCGGCTGCAGGTGGGCTGAGCTGGCTGGAAGAGGCCCTGGAGGCCCAGGTCAGGGCGAAGGCTCTGGGAGCCCCTCACGGCCCCGAGGGCCTGGTGGCTACAGTGGGTTTATGGTGCCCAGTGTGTCACTGTGGTAGCTATAACTATAATTCCACAGTGAGAGGGCCCTTAGCAAAAAGCTCCTGCAGGTGGTGGTGGGAGGAACCTTGCCTTCCGGGGGCCCCTGGCCCGGGAGGGGCCTGTCTGCATGGGGCAGAGGGTTTCACGGTCCCGTGGAGTTGGCAGGACCTGCCCCTCAGGGAAACCCATGGGGGCTGCAGGTCACATGGGCTTGTCTGGCCCTGTTCCTTCACAATCCAGGGACCCTGTAACTGCAGCTAAGGGCAGGGCTGCGCTTGGGTTCTGGGCGAATTTTTTGTTGTTGTTAATCCTCACCCGAGGATAATTTACCATTTATTTCTTCATTTATTTTAGATAGAGTGGAAGGAAGGGAGAGAGAGAGAGATGTTGATGTGAGAGAGACACACTGATTGGCTGCCTCCTGCATGACCCCCCTCACTCCCCCAGGCCTGGGGATGGAACCTGCAATCCAGGTATGTGCCCTTGACCTGAAATGAATCTGTGACCCTTCAGTGAGCTGGCTGATGCTCTAACCGCTGAGCCATGTTGGCCAGGGCCGGGGCCGGGTTTTTGATGGACCCTGTGGCACTGTGGTAGTAACAAGTTGAACCTATACAGCTGTAGCACAGTGACACAGACCTGTCTGTAATCCCTACACCCGGGCCGGGCCCCAGATCCTGGGATTCAGAGATGACCTGTGGACAGAGGCAGAGCCCCAGGCCTGGGGCACCTGGGAGGCCTTGGCTGGCTGTCTTGAGGCTTGTCGGCAGGGCACGGCCACCTCAGCCTGCTGGCTGTGCCCATTCTGGAAGCCAGCCCATGTGATGGCCTTCTGGGTGGATAAACAGCTCCCAGTCTCTGCAGGGGTCACTGGTGGGCCTTTGGTCCTCCGGGGGCCAGTGGGTGACCCCCAAGTGGGAATTGGCTCCTGACACTACCGACCCTGGGCCTAGGGTCCGAATCATGCTCCCTGTCCTGTGGGACGTCTGACAGGGCAGCACAGCCTCCCTTCCCTGGACTCTGCCTCCAGTCCCTCCCTGTCACCTCCCTCCCAGCCTCCTGTGGGCGCTGTCTTCTCTAATCCTGCCTGAAGTTGCACCACTGTGGTGAGGGAGACCTCTGTGATTCCCCTCCCGGGGGCGGGCCCATTCTGAGAGGCAGCTTTAGTCCTATCTGCTCCAGGAGGACTTGGAGCAGGTGCAGGGAGACCAGGTGCAGGGAGACCAGGTGCAGGGAGACACAGGTATAGGGAGGCCCAGGTGAGGCCCAGGTGCAGGGGTGCCTGTGTACCATTCTCCAGACCCCCCACTTCTCTTGCTCCACTGTCTGGGCACTGTTGACTTTGTCAGGATAGGGCCCTGCCTCCCTGAGGACATGCTCCCTCATGAGCCCTCGGGGCTCCAGGCCTGAAGCATGGCCCAGCTCTCTTAGGGTCTCTTAGTGGTCTGGGGTGTGGAGTCCGCGTGATTATGGTGACTGGTTGTCATCAGGCCTCAGAGCTCTGGCCTGTTCTGTGGATTCCCTCTGCAGGACGGACACTGTCTGTGTGTAGTCCCGGCTTAGTTCCTCACCAGTGCCGGCCTCTTTGGGGGCTGCCCAGCTGGGTGTTGCTGTTTGTTGCCCTCAAGTCCCCCAGGAGATTATGGGGCTGAGCGCCAGGCCCCTGCTGGGATTTCGCAGGTTCAGGCCTCCACATTGCTGCCCCTGGACAGCGGGTCCTCTGAACGCCTCCCTCCTCTGAGCCTCAGTGGCCCGACCCAGGGACCCCTGTGGGTGCCCTCGCTCTTTAGTCTCAGGGGGTGGGCCTGCCCCGGGACCCTGCCCATGTCCCCCGGGGGCGGGGAGGGACAGGAACCACAGGCCCAGGACCTGGTGTGGTTCCCAGCACTGTCTGGAGGTAAGTTGGGAAAATACATTTACATCAATTCAGAACATCTCACGAGATGCAGCGTCTGCACATGGTCCACGTCTGACGTGACAAAGGGGCTTGACCGGCGGCATCTGCGTCCCCGCATCCCCATGTGGCCTCCTGGGCTCCCCCGGCGATGGCAGTGCCTGGCGCCGCCCCACCATCTGTGCGGTGGGCCTGAGGGCCCGCAGGCTTCACCCCTCCTGTCAGGGTCCCATGTCCAGAGGAGCTGGGTGTGTGCCCGGCTTCCCAGACGCAGAGGCAGCCAGTCAGCCCCAGCATGTCAGGTGTGTCACTGTGTTAGGGACAGCGATCGCTGCTGCAGCCATTAGGGCCCTGGTACATGAGCCCCCACAAGTCCCCTCCCATGCTGGCCAGGGCCGGCACCCCAGGAAGATCCTGTCTCCAGTGGGCTAGGTGGGGCTGATCTGACCCAAACCTCCATTGGTCTCTGGGCGTCTGCCATGAGGAGCAACAGGGCTCCTCCCTGCAGGCTGCCTGGGTGTCTGCAACCCGCCCAGTGTCTGCGTGGTCAGTGTGCTCTCAGGGCCCTGGTGGAGCATCCGTGCCCCCAGTGTGGCCAGTGAGGGCCTGGCATCCTGCCCTGGCATCCTGCGTCCACTCCTGATTTCCCACCTGCCGGAGTTGGGATGGCGTCTTGTATTCTCAGTCGCCCAGGCCTGGGGATGGCTGCCTGAGCCTGAGAGGCCTTCCATCTGTGGGCACCTGGCATGTGCCCCCTCCACCTCACTTGCCTCTCAGGTTGCACCAGGCACCACCACGCGGGTGGTCTGGGTGTCTCCAAAGATCTACCTTCCAGGATTCTTTAATCCTGGGCTTGGGGGAGGGGTGGACTTCCTCCCAAAGACTCTTGGGGCTCCCAGCGAGGGCACCTCATGTGCTCAGACTGCCTTCATCCTGGGAGTTGGGGACTGTGCTGCCCATCTGGACCTTTGGCCACGATTCCAGATGCAGCCCATGCCTTCAGGGTGGGTGAACTCAGGGCTGGGTCCACCTGCAGGTCCCTGTGCCCGCCGTCTGCCCTGTGCTGACTGCCCAGGCCCAGCTCTCCCCCTGCCCAGACAGGCACCTCACCACAGGGGAGGTTCAGGGGCAGCTGTCCCTTCCAAGAGCACACCTGACATTCCACACTGCTCCAGAGGTGCAGAGGGCGGCTCCCTCCCCAGCCTCTCTCTTCCGCTGGCCCTGACCTTGCTGCCCAGCACCGAGAGCCACCCGCCTCCCGAAACCTGCTGCCCTGTGGAGCCGGGCCCTGACCCTGGCCCCAGAGCGGGCACAGCTCCTCAGGACTGTGCTGCGGGGACCAGGGAGGGCCACGCCTTGATGGGGCACTGGGCACAGGACTCAGGGAGGAGGAGGGGCCTGGCAGCACCTGTGGGGATCAGTGCCAACTCCACAGGCTTCTCACAGGCTCAGGCAACCCCAGGGATGTCAGCTCTGCTTAGAACCAAGACCCCCACTCCGCTTCTGGGGCTCTTATGCCCATGGGAATGGGGGACGCTGTCCAAGCCTGAGAGCTGGTGTCTGTTCCCGAGAGGAAGGGCCTGGAGTCTGCCCAGAGCGGAGGGGCAGGGCTGCCCTCCCAGAGGCTCCAGGGGTTGGTCCTGTCCTGTTCCAGCTCCCAGAGCACAGGCCCCTTCCTTGTCTTCAAAGCAGCGGGGCCCCTCTCTGCCGCCCCACCCCCTCTGGCCCTGCTTTCTCACATCTCCCTCTTCCCAACTACAGGGAAAGGTGTGATGATTGTCCTGGATGAACCAGGATAGGAAACAATAAGAAAGGACAAACAAAAAGAGAAATAGTATTGGGGAAGAGGCAGGACTGGTGGAACTCTCTACACTTTGGATGTGAGAGTAAAGTTGAAGTGAACTTTGGGGCAACTGGTTCCCAGTGACACCGGAATGAGCTGGACTCTGGCCTCCCAGTGCCCTCCTAGAAATGAGGCAGGAGCCCAGCACTGTCCTTTAGCAGCAGGTCAAACACAGGTAGGTGCCTACATAGTGAAAATTTACAGATAATTTCTCTTTTTTTTTTGGTATGTGCTGTTGATGGGAAGCAAACCCTGGACTCTCTGGTTTGCAGGCCGACACTCCAACCGCTGAGCCGAACCAGCCAGGGCTATAACCTCTATTTTAAACACATGCTTAACTAACAAGATTGCTTACACAAGTTCATGATCAGACTTGTACATTTTTGCTCCTAGAAGCATTATTTGTATCACTCCAAAACATGCATGTCAATTATGACACACATGTTGTCTCCAACAGAGTCCACAATGACATGTACATCATATATGGCATGCATCTCAGATGAGGTATACACACAGCACAAATGTGTGTCACTCATGACATGCATTCCACCTGTAACACACATAACATACAACATGCACAGCACAAGATGGTCATGGGGCACTAATGGCAGATGCGATTGTAAAACACAAGTCATTTCTGATACCCATGCCCATCACAAAATGTGCATGTGTTGTGTTGTGTATTGGTTGTGGCAGAAGACATTTTTTACATGCATGTCATTTGTAACACATGCTGATTTTGGCACATGTAACTACTGACATGCACATCAATTGTGACACATCATTGTGACACATGGTCTCGGCACAGTCATTTTTGACACGCGTGTCAATAGTGATGCCCATGTTACCCAAAACACGTATATCACTTGTGAAACATTTTAATTCTGACATATGTGTGGACTGATATGCATGTTGGTTGTGACACAGATATGATTTCTGACCCACATGTTAATGGCGACCCACACATTGAGTGCAACATGCATGTAGATATGAGGTGCATTCCACATGTCTATTGCAGCACACATGTGGGTTGTGACATGTGTGCCAATTTTGACATGGGCGGAAATCACGAGGCACGCCCATTCACCCTGGCACATGTGTCGCTTTACACATGTAGATTTCTGACATGCAAGCTGAAGTTACACACGGTCTGGTGGTAACACATGGTGCACACATTGATTGTGACAAACATGGCAATCACAACATGCACATCACTTCCCATGTCACTGTTGACACATCACTTGTCTCATGTGTCACTGATAATACATGTGCCACTTGTGACATGTTTCTACTAATGGTGTGTCTACTGCTTGATCATGCATGTCACTTATGATGCTTATGCCACATTTTGCTTGTGACCCTTATGTCGCGAATGACACGTATATCACGTCACACGTATTGTGCTTCTTACCCATATCTTTGGAGTATCATCTTGGATATAATTTGGAAATTGGCATATTGACTTACTGCCATTCATTCTCCTAGGGACAAGTCATGCTTTCCTGAATGAAGAGGTCCTATGGCTAGCACCATGTGGCATCAGAGCAGGACAGAGGTGTCCATGTGCTCTGGTGATGCACTGCATGGTGAGCCGCTGTGCACGCCATCCCCAGCTCCATGCTCGCTCAGTTCTCCGGGAGTCTCCCTACCGTACGACCGGTCATGTGGATGGAGATAGAAGCAAGAGGTTGTCTAAATCCTCCACAGGTCTCTGGGTGATCCCTGCAGGCTCCACTGAGAGTGGGTGACAGAGAAGCTCTCCACTTCCTTCCCAGCCAATGAGTTCTTAGCAAGAGCACTCCCTCTGGCCCCTTACACCCCTCCCTGGCCAAGCATAACATTGTCTTCCTCTCACACTTGACCAGGGCTTTTAGACTCAACCAGAAGGAACTGTGAGAGCCCAGACCCTGCTTTTTCTCCCAGGGCCTGCCACAGGGCTGGGGTGACAAGGAACTCAACAGTGGTTGTGGGGATGAAGCAATAAGAATGAATGAAAGATAAGGATGAGAGGTGGGTGGGTTTTCTTAGTGTGCTGCCCGAGCACCTCAGGCTGGGTGATGCCACAAGTGTGTCTGCTTGTTGCACAAGCCCTGGCCCCTGCCCATGGTCATCACTGCATAGTTGAAACACTCTGCTCTGGGTCCAAGGAACGGCGTAGCGTGTTAGTGGCAGCAGGTTACACAGAGTTCCTGGAGATTCATTATTTTATTTTTTGTTTTGAAAAGGAAACACACTTGGAAAGGACACCCCCATTTCACCTATCCTTGTACCTGCCTCTGAGGCTGGACTCTTGAGTTTAGTGGGTTCTGAATCCACCTAGTTGTTCTGCGTGTCTCTGGTGGTCCTGAGTGTCCCCTGGTGTCCGAATCACTCCCTGGTGGTCCTGAGAGCTCCATGGTGTATGTGAGTGCCCTCCTCTGATGGTCTTGCGCTCCACATGGTGGTTGTGAGTGCCCTCCTCTGATGGTCTTGCGCTCCACATGGTGGTTGTGAGTACCCTCCTCTGATGGTCTTGAGCTCCTCATGATGGCTGTGAGTGCCCTCCTCTGATGGTCTTGAGCTCCACCTGATGGTTGTGAGTGCCCTCTTCTGATGGTCTTGAGCTCCTCATGATGGCTGTGAGTGCCCTCCTCCGATGGTCTTGAGCTCCACCTGATGGTTGTGAGTGCCCTCTTCTGATGGTCTTGAGCTCCACCTGATGGTTGTGAGTGCCCTCCTCCGATGGTCTTGAGCTCCACCTGATGGTTGTGAGTGCCCTCCTCTGATGGTCTTGCGCTCCACATGGTGGTTGTGAGTGCCCTCCTCTGATGGTCTTGAGCTCCACCTGATGGTTGTGAGAGCCCTCCTCCGATGGTCCTGAGCTCCACCTGATGGTTGTGAGTGCCCTCCTCTGATGGTCCTGAGCTTCACCTGATGGTTGTGAGTGCCCTCTTCTGATGGTCTTGAGCTCCACCTGATGGTTGTGAGTGCCCTCCTCTCATGGTCTTGAGCTCCCCCTGGTGGTTGTGAGTGCCCTCCTCTGATGGTCTTGAGCTCCACCTGATGGTTGTGAGTGCCCTCCTCCGATGGTCCTGAGCTCCACCTGATGGTTGTGAGTACCCTCTTCTGATGGCCTTGAGCTCCACCTGATGGTTATGAGTGCCCTCCTCTCATGGTCTTGAGCTCCCCCTGGTGGTTGTGAGTGCCCTCCTCCGATGTTCCTGAGCTCCACCTGATGGTTGTGAGTGCCCTCTTCTGATGGTCTTGAGCTCCACCTGATGGTTGTGAGTGCCCTCTTCTGATGGTCTTGAGCTCCCCGTGGTGGTTGTGAGTGGTTATGAGTGCCCTCCTCTCATGGTCTTGAGCTCCCCCTGGTGGTTGTGAGTGCCCTCCTCCGATGTTCCTGAGCTCCACCTGATGGTTGTGAGTGCCCTCTTCTGATGGTCTTGAGCTCCACCTGATGGTTGTGAGTGCCCTCTTCTGATGGTCTTGAGCTCCCCGTGGTGGTTGTGAGTGCCCTCCTCTGATGGTCTTGAGCTCCACCTGATGGTTGTGAGTGCCTCTTCTGATGGTCTTGAGCTCCACCTGATGGTTGTGAGTGCCCTCCTCCGATGGTCCTGAGCTTCACCTGATGGTTGTGAGTACCCTCTTCTGATGGTCTTGAGCTCCACCTGATGGTTGTGAGTGCCCTCCTCTGATGGTCTTGAGCTCCACCTAATGGTTGTGAGTGCCCTCCTCTGATGGTCTTGAGCTCCACCTGATGGTTGTGAGTGCCTCTTCTGATGGTCTTGAGCTCACCTGATGGTTGTGAGTGCCCTCCTCCGATGGTCCTGAGCTTCACCTGATGGTTGTGAGTACCCTCTTCTGATGGTCTTGAGCTCCACCTGATGGTTGTGAGTGCCCTCTTCTGATGGTCTTGAGCTCCACCTGATGGTTGTGAGTGCCCTCCTCTCATGGTCTTGAGCTCCCCCTGGTGGTTGTGAGTGCCCTCCTCTGATGGTCTTGAGCTCCACCTGATGGTTGTGAGTGCCCTCTTCTGATGGTCTTGAGCTCCCCCTGGTGGTTGTGAGTGCCCTCCTCTGATGGTCTTGAGCTCCACCTAATGGTTGTGAGTGCCCTCCTCCGATGGTCCTGAGCTTCCTCTGGTGGTGGTTAATGCCCTCATCTGATGGTCTTCAGCACCCCCTGGTGGGCCTGAGCATCCCCTTCAGCCAAGCCCTCCTGTCTACCCCAGGGAGCTTTGTGTCTGACTTACCCTCACTGTGTCTCCTGCACAATAATGTACAGCTGTGTCCTCTGCTCTCAGGCTGTTCATTTGCAGACACAGTGTGCTCTTTGGATCATCTCTAAGAATAATAAACCTGCATTTGCAGATCCAAATACTCAGTTGTGAGGTCATTTTCAGGGTCTTTTATAAAACCAAACCACTCCAGCCCCTCCCCTAGAGCCTGGCGGACCCAGATCACCCAGGAGCTACTGAAGGTGAATTCAGAGGCTGCACAGGAGAGTCTCAGAGACACCCCAGGCTGCATCACTGTTCCCTCAGACTCCACCAGCTGCACCTCACACTGGACACCTGCAAGTACAGAGACACAATGTCGCTTGTAGTCACATGGAAGCAAAAGCAGGTACATGCAAAAGTCTCAGTGTTCCTCTCTACTGAGAAAAACCCTGATCAAGGATAAAACGTAGCTTGGCTCAGAGTTCACGTGGAGCTGTTGGGTTCCTCTCTCAGACACTTGGATTTTGGGCATCTCCCTAAACATGCCAGGCAAGGCCCCTCTCCTATGAGCAGAAGGAGAGCCCAGTGTGCATGCAGTCTGGATAGAACAGTGCAGGGGCGACCCTGGGCTGCATGCCTGACCTTGTCATCCTGTGGGTGACCCCAGAAGGGAAAGGACTCAGGAATGTAACCACGTGGATATTTTTCTGATCCACCCTTCCCTTCTTCTTATGGAGACCCTGACAACCCGGTCCTATTCCTCTTGGTGTAGCCTTCCGGAATTGAGATTCCTCCATCCTTGGGGTTTTGATGAGGACCCCACAAGTGCTGCTCCAAAGGCGTTGTGGTTTGGGCTTCCTCTCAGTCTCCTTCACCCACTGTGGGCCACGTTGCCCTCCTGGTGTTTGGGAATAAGCATTTGTATCAGAAGGACATTTTTCTTCTGAGACTAAGTGATTCTCTGTTATGTTCCCAATTAGATGGCACACAAAACTCGAGCGTGCAAACGGGATGAGATAGGAGAGGCCGCCCCCACCCCACACCATTGCAAGCATGCAACTGCCTTCCCAGAACCACAGATCTCCCCTGACTTTACTGTTGTTAGTGTGCAAAAGTGTTGTTTTTTGAGTCTCTGAAATTGGGAGAATGTCCATCATGAAAATAAATAAATAAATAAATAAAAGGAACACGTTGGTTTTTGGGATCAAAACCCTGGGCAGAAGTGTGAGGCACCAAGTCATCGTTGGGGGTGGAGGGCGCCTCCCTTCACAGCTGCAGAGCGGCCCCGTGCAGTGTCCACTGTCCGTGCTCGGCCGTCCCCCTGCAGGTGGCCGCAGCCCGGACCGCTCCCTCAGCTGCATGACAGGGCCCTGGGGAGGTCAGTGCACTTGCTTGTGACGGCTCAGTCCACTTCCACCACACGCTTTGCCCCAGGGGCAGACCATGCCCACCCTGGATCTGAGTGAGGTCACCTGCCAAACCCAGTGTGCTGAGTGCTGGTTCCTGAGGGAACCCGGGCCTTTGTGAGAAGAAAGGAGAGATGTGGTGTGGTCACAGAGTCCTGGGTTCGGTTTCCTCTAAGGGCATGGACCACACACAAATTGTGTTTGCTTGCAACTGAACTTAGAGGGGAATATAACCCACTGAATTAGAAATTGAATTACTGGTACATTTGTTTATAATTTTACAAAAGAACATAAACACAACATACTTAGGATAAATTTTTTTTTTTTTGAAATTGGGCTGGTTAAATGGTTTTTGTTTAAGAAAATACTTCTGCCTTCTCAATTTTAATAAGTGATAAAAGTAATATAAAATGCTATTTGAAGTTCATTGAGCTTCTCCGATTTACAGTCATGTCTTTTTCCCCCCTTGAAATCAATTTGGAAAGTTTTTGGCCATTATTTCTTCAAATATTATTTCTGCCTCTCTCTCTCTCTCTCTCTCTCTCTCTCTCTCTCTCTCCCCCTCTCCCTCTCCCTCTCCCTCTCCCTCTCCCTCTCCCTCTCCCTCTCCCTCTCCTCCTTCTCCTTCTCCTTCTCCTTCTCCTTCTCCTCCTTCTCCTCCTCCTCCTCCTCCTCCTTCTCCTTCTCCTTCTCCTTTCTTCTTCTTACAATTTCTATAATGCACATCTTGGTCATCTTGAAGGTGTCCACAAGTTCCTTAGGCTCTGTTCCCTTTTGGTTATTCTTTTTTCTTCTGATCCATAGACTTGATAAAGTCAATTGTTCCACCTTCATGTTCACTGAATATTTCCTCTGCCTGCTCAGATCTGTCATTGAACACCTCTAGTGAAATTTTTATTGCACACCTGGTCCTTTTTCAGGTTCAGAATTTGTTAGTTTCCTTTTTGTAATATCTCTCTCTTTATTGATATTCTCATCAAATTCCTCTAGCTTTTTGAGCATATTTAAGACAACAGTCTATCAAGTAAATTCAATATCTAGACTCCCTTAAGGGATGTTTCTATTAATTTATTTTTTCCTGTGCAGGGGCCTCACTCTCTGTTTATATGTATACTTTCTGATTTTTCTTTGTTGAAAGCCAGATACTTGAGTAAGATAATGTCATAACTCTAGAAAGCTGAATGTCCCCCCTCCCCATGACTTGCTGGGTTTCTTGCTTATTGAGGGCTGTTGTAGTCCACTTGTTTAATGAGTTTTCCAAGCTACTTTTTTATTGCAAAGACTGGATTGCTGTTGTATGTGATAGCTGAAGTTTCTTTTTTTTTAAATTTTACTTTATTCCTCACCAGAGGATAATTTTCTATTTATCATGAGATAGAGTGGGAGGGAGGGAGAGAGAGAGCAAGACAGAGAGAAACAGCAATGTTATAGAGCCACATCAACTGGTTGCCTCCCACATGACCCGACCAGGACCATGGATGAACCACAACCAAGGTACTTGCCCTTGACCAGAACTGAACTAGCAATTTACTGGTGTGTGGGCCGATACTCTAACTGCTGAGCAAAACTGGCCCGGACAAACTTCTGTTTTTTTTTTTTTTTTTTTAAATATCATGTTCAGCTCATGTTTCGACATATTTTCTTAAATTTCAGAAGCTAAACAAACAAACAAAGCAAAAAAACCAAAATAAAATGGTAAAATAAATAAATAAAATCCCTAAACATCTCTCTCAGTCTTTGCAGATTGGCTATGTTATGGGCACTACCAGACCTGGCCAGGCTGGCACTGAATCTAGGGATCAGGTCAGCCCAAGGGGAAAACTCGGGAGTCTTCAAAGCATTCATTTTTCATTGGTCATGCATGTAGCTTTCTAAATTCTTCCATATATGTATGTATGATTTATAGGTGCTGTGGAGTTTCCTTATTTTCCAAAGACTATCCCCAGATTTTCTTCTGCAACCCCAGGCAGTCTATTGCCCATCTTGACCATCTCTTTGACCCAAGCACCTGCAGGCCATTTATTGTCTTGCAGGGATTTCCAGCAATGCCTGCTGCTTTTAGAGCCCGAGGTTGAGTTAGGTGGGACAGAGATGAGCTCCCATGTCAATCCTTCCCATAGCCCCAGGCAGGTGCGAACAGACAGATACAACAATCTGCAATGATGCTCTGCTCAGCTCCTTCTGGGACCAGGGTCCCACACTGGGAGCCTGGGCCACACCCACATGAAAAGTGCAATTTTGCTAGAAACAACGTGTGGCCTGGGCAAGTCAAGCACCATGAAGCTTTACATGGCTTTTCACTTCTCTTTGACTTCTATGGGGTGCTAGCCATAATGCTAAGAACTGTTAAACATTGTTGCTCTGCTCATCGTGACTGCATTGTTCTGATTAAAGAAGGCCCATCCTGACCTGGCTGGTAGTACATGTACACTGGGAGTTTAGCTCAGGAATGCTGCCCACTCTCCTCATCTGAGGAGATAGGAACACGGTTCAGCATCATGGAAATACTAACAACCTTGGAGCCCTGGAGGCAGAAACTCTTTCTAGTTTCCAGTCTACATTCCCCAGTCCGATTCCCTATGTCTGTAATCTGCAACCGTTTCACCCATAGTTACCCTCAGGCCTGTAAACTGTACCCCCTTACCCAGTGTTATTCTCCAGGCCTATAACCTGTACCCCTTACCCATCGTTATTCCCCAGGCCTGGTACCTGTAACCACTTTGCCCACTGTTAGTCTTTTTTAACCTCCTTGCCCCTCCCTGCATAGCTACTCAGTATAAGATACTGGCCATTGTGGGAGGGCCGAGCTGGTTTTTCATGGAAGACCCACTGTTCTCCCAAACAGCTGGCAATATTGGAATGAACGTTCAAATGATTAAACTGTGTCTACACTTAATTGGTTCAGATACTCACAGGCAGCTCCGGACCATTTGTTGTTTGATTTCAGGTGCATCACACAGTGAATGTGCAACATGTCACTGAACCACATACTTTGCAGGTGAAACAGGGTATAAGCATGTTCAGTGACCAAAAGTAACAGCATGATCTGACCAGAGATTCCTAACTGGGTAGGGCATGGTGGGTTGTCAAGCCCCAGGCACAGAACTTTCTGTTAAAAGGTTTATTTTTTCCCAAAGCCAGTCCTGTCCACAGTTCTTGGCATCTAGGTTCTCAAAGCTTTGAAATAAGTCCTAACCACCCTTAAGAGAGCACATACTCTTGTTAACTATCCTGTTTTCCAACCCCTGCCTTTCTTTCTCCACCTCTACGCCACCTTCCTTATCCTCCTTCTTCAATCCCAAGTGTGTAAGAGAAGCAGTGAAAACATACTCTGGGACCTACCGTCAAGACGGCCGTGGAAGTAAGTGTGGTATCGCCTCCTCCCACAACCTCATCAATATTACAACTAAAAAAGATGGCGATAGGCAGGACCAGAGGTGGATGAGCGTGTGAGAGTGTGAGAGAATGTCAGAGAGTGTGAGTGAATGTGAGCATGGAAGTCCAACCGGCGCAGTGCAGACACGGGGCAGAAGGTTCCTGAGCTGTGGATAGAAAGCAGATGGCAAGTCAGCAAACTTTCCCCAGAGCGGCAGGGAGGCCTCCCATTTTGGGGGTCCCCGGTCTTCCCTGGAAGGAGAAAATGGGGAGCAGATGGGGCCCAGCGACCTGAGTCCACTAGAGCGCCCTGTACCATCAATCCAGTGAACTCAGGTGTGTTGGCAGCGTCAGCACACAGTAGGTGCCTGCAGCAGTAGTAGACACCAGCAGGGAGCTGAAGCCCCACCTGGGGAAGCGCACAGCCAGCCCAGGACCCAGGACCGTGGGGGCACTAGCACCAGCTTGGGAGCATGGCACCTCTCCCCACAGCAACAGTGACTGGGAAGGAGCAGAACCCCACCACCAACAGGCATTAGCAACTCAGGCTTGCAGCTGAAACCATCCCCAGTGGCATCAGCAAGGACTGATCAAGAGCAGTGCCCCAGCCCTGGTCAGTTTTGCTCAGTGGTTAGAACGTCGGCCCATGGACTAGAGAGTCCCTAGTTCGGTTCCGTTAAGGGTACATACCTCAGTTGTAGTATGTCCCCGGCCCCGGTTGGGGTTGTGTGGGTAGTGAACAGTCGATGTGCCTCTCTCACATCGATGTTTCTCTCTCTCTTTCTTCCCCCCTATCTTCCTCCTGTTTTATCTGAGGATCAATGCAAAAATGTTCTCGGATGAGGATTAATGAAAAAGAAAAGAGCAGTGTCCCAGATTAAGCAGCCGGGCTGGGGCAGCTGAGACCTGCCCCTGACAACTGCAGCAGCAGATTTGGAATAGAGCCCCTCATCCCAGCAGCAGCATAATCTCAGGTGCGGAGCATCCTCAGCCCCCAACAGCAGTAATGGATTGGGACCTGAGAGCACCACCTGGCGGTGGCAGCAACAGCAGCAGCAGGAGTTGCAGTGTGAAACCAGGAACTGACACTCACCCCTGGCAGTGACTGATCAGGAGCTGAGCCCAACCAGGCAGCAGGGTTTTCCAACAGCACACCAGAAGGACCCACGAACCCCATAGTGCATTAGTGGAACTCACAAACCACAGCAGCGTACCAACGAAACACATGAACCCCAGCAGAACACCAGATAGACCCACATGACTCAGAAAATACCAGAAAGACCCACAAACCCCAGCAGCATGCCAGTAGAACACATGAACCACAGCAGCGTACCAACAAAATCCACAAATTTCAGCAGAACTCCACCTGGACCCACACGCCCCAGCAGCATATCAGAGGGACCCAAGAACCCCAGCAGAATGCCAGTGGAACCCAAGAACTCCAACAGTGTACTAGTGGAAGCCCACGCACCCCAGCAACATAACCGTGGGTCCCACACACCCCAGCAGGGCACCAGATGGACCCATGCACCCCTGCAGCAGCACATATTGGCAGCTAAGCCCCATCCCCAGCAGCATCAGCAAAGGTGATCAAGAGTGGTGCCCCAGCCCAAGCAGCAGCGAGTCTTGAGGAGCCAAGATTTGCATGACAGACCAATTCAAGCTGCCAGGTGTCAACCCTCCAGGACCCACAGCAAACAGGAGGAGCCATACACCGAAACAGGCTGAGAAGCACAGCAGCCTTGATTGATACACATTGACTTGCCTACACACTCTAACATCCCTCACTGGGCTTAGAAACATCAGATTGCTAAAATGGTGAAACAAAGAAACAACACCCAAATGAAAAAAAAAAAAAAAGAAAAAGAATCTTTTTCCACCAGAAAAAGAACTACAATAACTAGAAGAAAGCAACTTGCCAGATAAAGAATTCAAAGCAATGATTATAAGGGTGCTCAAACAATTTGGTGAGAACTACAAGCAACATAATATGAATTATGAAGAGCTCACTGGGAACTACTTCAGCTTAAAGAAGTGGTAGAAGCTACGCATAAAGAGGTATAAGCTATACATAAAAATCAAGGGGAAATAAAGAATGACATAGCTGATATGAAAACTATCTTAGAAGGGTTCAATAGTAGATTAGAAGAAGCTGAAGACCGAATCAGCGGCTTAAAAGACAAGGTAGAGAAAAACACCCAAAAAGAGCAGCAAGTGGAAAAAAGTTTAAAAAGTAGGAGGAGTGTTAAATGGAGCTGTGGGATAATACAAAACATAACAACGTTTGCATTCTAGGGGTACTGGAAGAAGAAGAATCAGAGAAAGAAATAGAGCACCTGTTTGAAGAAATCATGGCAGAAAACTTTCTTAAACTGGTGAAGTAAAAAGTCACACAAGTTCAGGAAACACAGAGAGTCCCAAGCAAGATGAACCCCAGAAGACCCACAGCTAAACACATAATGATAAAAATGGCAAACATTAAAGACAAAAAAAGAATCTTAAAGGAAGCAAGAGAGAGACTGAAAGTTACCTACAAGGGAGCTCCCATTAGACTGTCAGCTGATTTCTCAATAGAAATGTTGCAGGCCAGAAGGGAGTGGCATGAAGTGTATAAAGTAATGCAAGGCAAGGGTCTGAATCCAAGACTACTCAATCGAGCAAGGCTATCATTCAAAATTGAAGGAGAAATAAAGAGCTTAATGGGTAAAAAAAAACCAAAAAAAAAAGAAAACTAAAGGAATTTACCACCATCAAATCAGCACTGCAAGAAATGCTAAAGGGACTGTTCGAAGAAGAAGAAGAAAAAGAAACAGAGAGAGAGAGAGAGAAAGAGAAACACAGGCATAAAATAAAAATGGCAACTAATAAGTATCTATCCACAATAACCTTAAATGTAAAATGCTCCAATCAAAAGACATAGGATAGCTGATTGGATAAGAAAGCATAACCTATATTTATGCTATCTACAAGAAACTCACCTCACAGCAAAAGACTCACGTGGGATGAAAGTGAAAGGATGAAAAAAATTTACCAAACAAATGGAACTGTAAAAAAATCTGGTGCAGCAATACTCATATCTGACAAGATAGACTTCAAAATGAGGGCCATAATAGGAGACAAAGAAGGTCACTACGTAATATTAAAAGGATCAATCCAACAAGAGGTTATAACCCTGGTAAACATATATGCACCAAATATAGGAGCTCCGAAATATATTAAAAATTTCTGGAGGATTTCAAGGGAGAGATCAATAGCAATAGAATCTTAGTGGGTGATTTTAACACCCCACTTACACCACTGGATAGATCTTCCAGACAAAAATTTAACAAGAACATAGAGTCCTTAAATGATGACCTAGATCAGTCGGACTTAACTGATATTTACAGAACATTTCACCCCAAAGCTTCACAATATACTTTCTTCTCAAGTGCACATGGGACATTCTCAAAGATAAACCACATGTTAGAACACAAAGTAAGACTTTACAAATTCAAGAAGATTGAAATCATACCAAGCATCTTCTCAGCCTACAATGGCATGAAACTAGAACTCAGTTATAACAGAAACACACAAAATCATTCAAACACTTGGAGGCTTAATAGTATGTAATTAAACAACAAATGGGTTACCGAAGAGATCAAGTAAGAAATTAAAAACTTCCTGGAATGTAATGAAAATGAACACACAACACACAAAATCTATGGAATGCAGCAAAAGCAGTCCTGAGAGGAAAGTTCATAGCAATACAGGCCTACCTCAAGAAACAAGAAAAATTTCCATTTCACTTTCTAACTCTACAATTTAAAGATCTAGAAAGAAAACAAAAAGAAAAGCCTAGAGCAAGTAGAAGGAAAGAAATAGTAAAGGTCAGAGCAGAAATAAATGACATAGAGACTAAAAAACAGTTCAAAATATCAATGAAACAAAAAGCTGTTTCTTTGAAAAGATAAACAAGATCGATGGACATTTAGGCAGACTCTCCAAGAAACAAAAAGAGAACACCCAAATAAACAAAATCAGAAACAAAAGAGGACAATTAACAACGGACACCACAGACAGACAAAGGATCATAGAAACATACTATGAACAATTGTATGTCAACAAATTTGACAATCTAGGCAAAATGGACAAATTTCTAGAAACACACAGTCTCCCAAAACTGAACCGGGAAGAGATAGAAAAGTTGAACAGACCAATAACAACAAAGAAAATTGAAGATGTAATTAAGAAACTCCCAGCAAACAAAAGCACAGGCCCTGATGGCTCCACAAGGGGAGTTTCACTGAACATTCAAAGAAGATCTAATAGCGGTTCTTCTCAAACTATTCCAGAAAATCTAAGAAAATGGGAGACTTCCAATCTCATTGTATGAGGCCAGCATAATCTTAATTCCAAAAGTAGATAAAGACATTACAGAGACAGAAAAGTACAGGTCAATATACCTGATGAACAGATGTCAAAATCTTTAAAATATATTAGCAAATCGGATCCAGCAATACATAAAAAAAAAAAATTACCCACCATGACCAAGTGGGATTGATCCCAGCAATGCAAGGTTGGTACAATATTTGCATATCAAAAATGTGATACACCACATAAACAGAATGAAAGATAAAAACCATATGATTATATCAATAGATGCTGAAAAAGCATTCCACAAAATCCAGTACCTATTTTTGATAAAACGCTCAGCAATGTGGAAATAGAGGGATCATATCTCAACATAATAAAGGCCATATATGGAAAACCGACAGCCAACATCATACTCAATGGGCAAAAACTAAAAGCATTTTTCTTAACAATGGGAACAAGACAGCGATGTCCACTTTGGCCATTCTTATTTAACATAGTGTTGGAAGTCCTAGCCACAGAAATTAGACATGAAGAACAATAAGAGTGATACAAATAGGAAAGGAGAAAATGAAACTGTCATTATTTGCAGATGACATGATATTGTACATAGAAAACCCTAAAGACTCCATCAAAAATCTACTAGACTTAATAAATGAATTTAGCAAAGTAGCAGTATACAAAATTAATGTCAAAGAATCGACGGTATTCTTATACACTAACCATGAATTCAGGAAAGAAACTAAAAAACAATCCCGTTTACCATCACGACAAAAAAATTAAGGTACCTAGGAATAAACTTAACCAGAGAAGTAAAGGACCTCTTCACAGAAAACTATAAGTCATTGAAAAAAGAAAGAGAGGAAGATATAAAAAAGTGGAAGCATATACCTTGTTCATGGATTGGAAGAATTAACATAATTAAAATGTCTATACTACACAAAGCTATATATAAATTCAATGTGATCCCCATTAAAATACTAACGATATACTTCATAGAACTAGAAAAAATACTCCAAAAGTTTATATGGAACCAAAAAAGGCCCTGCATAGCTGCAGCAATCTTGAAAAAGAAGAACCAAGTAGGAGGGGTCACATTACCAGATTTCAGGTTATACTACAAAGCCACTGTAATCAAAACAGCCTGGTACTGACACAAGAACAGGCATATAGACCAGTGGAACAGAACAGAGAACCCAGAAATTGACCTATAACAATATGCTCAATAAATATTTGACAAAGGTGGCAAGAGCATAAAGTGGAGTCAAGATACCCTCTTTAGTAAATGGTGTTGGGAAAATTGGACAGCTACATGCACCAAAAAAAAAAAAAAAAAAAGGCTAGACTACCAACATACACCATACTCAAGAATAAATTCAAAATGAATAAAAGAGTTAAATGTGACTCGTGATTCCATTAAAATCCTAGAAGAAAATGAAGGCAACAAAATTTCAGACATCATACGCTACAGAATTTTCACTGATATATCACCTAAGGCAACAGAAACAAAGGAAAAAATGAACACGTGGGACTACATCAAACTAAAAAGCTTCTGCACAGCAAAAGAAACAACCATCAAAATGGAAAGGGTACCCACTATATGGGAAGACATAATTGCCAATGATCCATCAGATAAGGGGTTAATTTCCAAAATATATGGATTAGTCAAACAACTCAACAAAAGAAAGACAAAGAACCCAATTAAGAAATGGACAGAGGACCGAAAGAAACATTGCTCCAAAAAGGACATACAAATAGTCAAGAGACATATGAAAAAATGCTCAATGTCATTAATCATCAGAGAGATTCAACTTAAAACAATAATGAGGTATCACTTCACAGCTGTCAGAATAGCTGCCATCAACAAATCATCAAATAACAAGTGCTGGCGAGGGTGTGGAGAAAAGGGGACCTTAGTACACTGCTGGTGGGAATGCAGACTGGTGAAGCCACTATGGTGTTACCTCAAAAAATTAAAAATTGAACTGCCATTTGACCCAGTGATCCCACTTTTAAGAATATACCCTAGGAAGCCTGAAACACAAATCAGAAAGGATATATGTACCTCTATGTTTATAGCAGCACTATTTACAATAGCTAACATCTGGAAACAGCCCAAGTGTCCATTAGTAGAGGAGTAGATAAAAAAACTTGTGGTACATATACACAATGGAGTACTATGCTGCTGTAAGAAGAAAGGTCTCTTATTCTTTGAGATGACATGGAGGGACCTGGAAAGTATTATTCTAAGCAAAACAAATATCACATGATCTCACTTATTTCTGGAATATAGTGAACAATCTGATGAACAAAATAGACCCAGAGTCATTAAAAGTAGGGTACAGACTGATAATCTTGAGAAGGAGGGGGAGAAAAGGGATAAACCACAGAACTTGTATAGATGCATGCATGGCCGATGGACATAGACAACAAAGCTGGGGATGGGGTGGAGGGGATGGGAAGGGGGGGGGTGTCAATGGGTGGGAAAAGGAGAAACATCTGTAACAAAAACAAATTAATGTAAAAATAAAATAAAATATTGCAATGAAATAAAATTACAACTAAACTAAAGAAAAACCATCCTTCAGAAACCCCTGAAATAGAGCGGAATGGAAGTCCTACAAGTACAAAATCAAAGAAGAAGCTACATTGAGATGATTAGGAGGTGTAGAGACCTGGACAGGCTGGTCCCACACCCACATGTGTTGGATAAAGATCAGGAGGGTGACCTTGGCTGGGAAGGTCCTCCCTGAGAAGTGAGGGGTCCCTGTCCCACACCAGGCACCCAGCTCAGGGTTTCAGAGCCAGGAGAGACTCTCCATCACCTGGCTGTAAAACCAGCGGGAACTAAGGCTGAGGGAGGCTGAGGCTTCTGTAGTCCCAGGCAGCTCCTTTTAAAGGGCCCACACACGGACCTACTTGGACAAACTCCCTCTGAGCACCAGCATGGGGGAGGAAGCTTGAAAAGTACCTAAGATATATGGGGAAGAACTGAATTGTTTAGCACTGGGCCAAGAACTGGAGGGCAGGATTCTCCAGACAGACGTGCTGGCAGAGGCTGTTGTTCCTTTGGTGAGCCCTTCCCCAGTGGGCACCATATCCATCAACCTGGCTTAACTATTTGCCCCACCTTGTTCATTCCCTGAGGCTGTGATCTACCCAATTTTTGGGCCCATCAAGCTGTTTTCAGTGGCTTTACCATAGGATTGGCCTCTCTTGGCTCCTGCTTCAGATTTTCCTAAATTCTCTCAAACAAGTGGCATCCGGCTTCAGCAAGTTTCATACCTCTTACTAAATGGCCCAAGGCCTGGCATTAGAAGCAACCATCCTTGGTTCACAGATTGACTTTGCCTGGGCACCTCCAAGCCCAGCACAAGAAACAGCCATCTGCAGATTTGAGGTAGAACACAGGCCATGGCTGACCTTGCCCCAGAGCCAGCACATGCAGTGAACTACCCAGACCATCGTGAAGCACCACCACCCAACCACCTTCACTCAAGGGGTGGACTCAGTGGGTACCAGAGTGTTGTTGAAGTAAGTCATGCTCTGTGTGTTGGACCCCTGCACAGCTGATCGTCCAAGGTCGTCAGAGGTCAGTGGATAATGAGCACAATCAGTCCTTGCACATGATCAGCCTGAGTAAATTTCTCTTATTGATGTGCCAACAGCAATCAAGACTCAATTACAACAGACAGTCGTAGAGTCCACATGGGGTTGCACCTCAAGGGCACAGCTGGGGTGATCAGAGAGGCTGTGTCACCAGTCACTACAGGTCACTTACTACAATAAGCCACACTTGAAAGTCTAGGAAACATAGCAACTCTGCCTAATACATAGAAACAAACACAGAAAGGCAGCCAAAATGAGGAGACACGGAAATATGTCCCAAGTGAAAGAACAGAACAAAAGTCCAGGAAAAGAATAAAATGAAATTGAGATAAGGAATCTAACAGATGCGAGTTTAAAATACTGCTTATAAGGATGTTTAAGAAACTTAGTGACGACCTCAAGAGCATAAAAAAGAACCAGTCAGAAATGAAGGACACACTATCTGAAATAATGAAGAATTTACAGGGAATCAATAGTAGAGTAGGAAAAACCAAGAAGCAAACACCAATTTGGAATATAAGGAAGCAAAAAACACCCAATCAAAACAGCAAAAAGGAAAAATAATTTTAAAAATGAGAATAATGTAAGGAATCTCTGGAACAACATTAAGTGTGCCAACATTTGAATCTGGGAATGCCAGAAGGAGAAGAGAGAGAGCAACAAATGGAAAACCTATTTGACAAAATAATGACAGAAAACTTTCCTAACTTGGTGAAGGAAACAGACATACAAATCCAAGAAGCACAGAAAGTGCCTAACAAGATGAACCCAAAGAGGCCCACACCAAGACACATCATCATCAAAATGCCAAAAGTTAAAGTCAAAGAGAATCTTAAAAGCAGCAAGAGAAAAGCAGCTTGTTACCTGTAAGGGAGCTCCCATAGGACTGTCAACTGATTTTTCAAAAGAAACTTTGCAGGCCAAAAGAGTGACAAGAGATATTCAATATGATGAAAAGCAACGACCTACCATGAAGATCATTCTGTCCTGCAATGCTATCATTTATCATCGATGGACATATCAAGAGTTTCTTAGACAAGAAAAACTAAAGAAGGTCATCACCATCAAGCCAGTATTGCATGAAACACTGAAGGGTCTTTTTGAAGAAAGAGATAAAAATACAAACAATGAAATGGCAATAAATACATATCTATCAACAATTAAATCTACAAACAAAATGAACAAGCAGAACAGAAACAGACTCGTAGATACAGACTCAGAGTATTTTTTGTTGATTGTCAGCCAAAACGGGGTTTGGGATGTGGGAGAATAAGGTGAAGGGATTAAGAAGCACAAATTGGTTGTTAGAGTAATGAATCTCATAGGGACGTGGGAGTGGGGGGGCAGAAAGAGATAAATAGAAGGACTTATATGCATATATGCATAACCAATGGACACAGACAATAGTGTGGGGAAGGCAAGAGGGTGTGAATAGGGAAAAAGGGGGCATATCTGTAATACAGTCAACATTCAAGATGAGTTTGAAAAATACATGAATAAGAATAGAAACTGTGAAACTGCCACTCTCAAGAACACTTGAGATCTTGCTTCCTAGTGTCAACGTAAGAAACATTCAAACTTCTGAAGAACTTTTTTGAGTTTCTTTGAGCCAAACTGACAAAAATTGTCGGGAAGCAAAATCTCAATGGATTGAGATAATGCTCCGAAGAATGGTAGTTTTGCACCTTATTTTATACATCACCATCAAAACAGAAGCCACAAGTGAGTTACATGAAATCCATTGGTGATAGATTAAGGAGGTGGGAGCAAGCAAAGTGGGGAGACCTCTGCGATTGGATGAAAAATAAAATGATAGACACATGCATCTTTACATACGTGGGTACAGGATAGTTAACAGTCAACGATGAACTCAATAACAGTGAGGAGATTTGTGGTCTTTGCAGAGTGGTGCCTGTGCTTTGAGGGGTCCAGAAAAAGGAAAATTACTTTGACATCCCAAAAATATCATAGATGCAAAAAGGCAATAGACAGGCTCGGTTAAGGTAAAGATTGACCTTTGTCAGGGAGGATGCCATTCTAGGACATGACTACCTGCCACAATCCGCTTTTAGGTAAAAAGTTTTAATTTCAACCTGGCCAGTGTGACTCAGTGGTTGAGTGTCGACCCATGCACCAAGAGGTCGCCTGTTTGATTTCCAGTCAGGGCACATGCCGAGATTGTGGGCCAAATCCCCAGAGGTGGGGGACATGCAGGAGGCGGCCAATCAATGTTCTCTCTTATTGATGTTTCTATCTCTCTCTCCACCTCTGTCCCACAGCCTGTAAATATCAATAAAGAAAAAAAATTGTTTTAAAAGTTTTAATTTCAGACCACTGTTTGTGGTTACTTTAGGTCTCTGAGTTTGCAAGGGCATCACACAGGTTTCCCCTGAGTTTGTCAGTTTAACACGTGGCCCCTTCTCGTCCACACTAGCAATTATCATCAGTTTGGCTCATATAAATTCTGTAAAAAATTCTGCTCAAGTTTGGACATTTTTTAGGTCAACTACTTCAAAAAATTTAATTTTATGTTGTGAATTATATGTCAATTAAGAAACCAAAAGGAATAGAATTCAAGATGGCGGCAGAGTGAATGGAAGCTACACAGACCATCTCCCAGGACCAAACTTGAATTACAACTAAAATAAAGACAGATCGATAGGAAAAAGCAACAAAAAAGCAGCTTGCAAGGATCATATAACCAGGGACACTGACTGGATCCTGGTAGGATTGTGGAGGTGTGAGAGGCGGGCTGGGAGCTTGCAGACAGCAGTGGCCTTAGCTATGAGCCGTGCCTTCGGGTTAAACTCCCAAGTGGCTTCACAGAGCAGAGCCCAGAGAGACGCTATAATAGCCACAAATACCTTGGGCTCCGGCAGAGAGAGGAAAGACTGAACTGGAACTGTATGGGGACACTCAGGATTTGGAGGGTGTTCAGAGATTTTGCTGAGTTGCAACCACCCAGGACAGTGGCCATATTGCTCCTACCCAGGGCTCTGGGGAGAGGAGGCAGCCCCTTCGTCAGAGATTCAACCCCACCCTGTGGGCCACTGAAATGCAAATTGAGGCTCAAAACAACCAGCATTTGCCCCACACTCGGGAAATCCCTTAATGCTGAGCACCTGAGGGAGTTTTTCATTCAACTAAGAAACCAAGGCTCTTCAAGGGACCGCTGCGGATAGCCTCCAGCCAAAAAGTTAGAGGATAACTGTACCATTCCTGGGCTTGCAACTCTAATCAGGAAAGTAAGACTTGACAGTGGCATTTAAAGTGTGTCCTCCCATGCTAATCCAAACACAGTAAAGGGAGCCACAAACAGCAAAACACCAACACCCACAGGGAAAACTTGGCCGGCTCCAAAGCCAACTGTGATAACCAAAATGGTGAAACACAGAAACAAAAGCCAAATGAAAGAACAAGAAACCTCTACCAAAAATGAGATAAATGTGGAGCAGTTAAGCAAGTTAACAGAGCTAGAATTTAGAGCCATAATCTTGAAGAAGCTCAACAACATGAGTAAGGACATAGAGATGTAGAAAATTAACCAATTGGAAATTTAAAACCACCAAGAAGCAATCAGGAATGACATATAAGAAATAAAGAAAACATTGGAAGTTCTAAACAGCACAGTAAAGGAAGTTGAGAAACGGATCAGTGAATTAGAAGATGGTAGTAAAAAATCAACCAATCAGAAAACCAAGAGGAAAAAAAAAAACAATTGAAAAACAGGAAAACAGCTTTAGAGAACTGTGGGACAAGTGAAAACATAATAACATTCGCATCATAGGAGTCCCTGAAGAAGAAGAAAATTAGCAAGGGTTAGAGAATATATTCGAAGAAATAGTGACAGAAAACTTCCCTAATTCGGTGAAGGAAGAAGGCATTCAAGTTCAAGAAGCACAGAGAGCCCCAAGTAAGAAGAACCCAGACAGGCCCACAGCAAGACACATAGTAATTAAAATGCCAAAAATTAAAGACAAAGAGAGAATCCTAAAAGCAGCAAGAGATAAGCAACTGGTTATTTACAAAGGAACCCCCATAAGGCTCTCAGCTGACTTCTCAAAAGAAACACTATATGCCAGAAGGGAATGGCATGAAGTAATCAAGGTCATAAAAAACAGGATCTGAATCCAAGACTACTTTACCCAGCAAGGCTGTCATTCAAAATAGAAGGTCAAATAAAGAGCTTCCCAGACAAAATAAGGCTAAGGGAATACATTAGCACCAAACCAGCACTGCAAAAAAGGTTAAAAGGACTGCTGTAATTAGTAGAAAAAATGGGAAACAAAATAGAACCAAAGTAAACAAAAATGGCAATAAATGAGTACATATCAATAATCACCTTATATGTAAATGGACTGAATGCTTGGACAATGAGACACAGAATAGCTGATTGGATAAGAAAGCATGACTCATCTATATGTTGTTTACAAGAGACCCACCTCACAACAAAAGACCCACATAGATTGAAAGTGAAGGGATGGAAAAAAATCTTCCAATCAAATGGAAAGGAAAAAAAAGCTGGGTAGCAATACTCACATCTGATAAAGTAGATTTCAAAATGAAGGCCATAACTAGAGACAAAGAAGGCCACTAGATCATATTGAAAGGATCTATCCACTAGGAAAATATAACCTTGATAAACATATATGCACCCAATATAGGAGCACCAAAATATATTAAAAATCTTCTGGAGGACTTCAAAGGAAAAATCGACAGCAATACAATCATAACAGGGGACTTCAACACCCTGCTGACATCACTGGATAGATCCTCTAGACAAAAAATTAGCAAGGAAACAGAGACTCTAAATGAAGCACTAGAACAAATGGATTTAATAGAATGTATCTACAGAGAATTACACCCCAAAACTGCAGAATTCACATTCTTCTCAAGTGCACATGGGACATTCTCAAAGATAGATCACATGATAGGACACAAACTAAATCTCTACAAGTTCAAGAAGACTGAAAATCATATCAAGCATCTTTTCAGAACACAATGGCATGAAACTAGAACTCAATTTCAACAAAAACATGCAAAGACATTTGAACCCATGGAGGCCAAATAGCATGTTATTAAACAAGGAATACGTTACCAAGGAGATCAAGGAAGAAATTATAAACTTCCTGGAAACCAATGAAAATGAACATAGAACAACACAGAATCTATGGGAGGTGGGAAAAGCAATTTTGAGAGGGAAGTTCATAGCCCTACAGGCCTACCTCAAGAAACAAGAAAAATTTCTAATTGACTGTCTAACTTCACAACTTAAAGAATTAGAAAGCAAACAGAAAGAAACCCCCAGAGTAAGTAGAAGGAAGGAAATAGTAAAGATCCGAGCAGAAATAAATGACATAGAGACCAAAAAAACAATTCAAAGGGTCAATGAAACAAAGAGCTAGTTTTTCGAAAAGATAAACAAGATTCATGGACCGTTAGCTAGACTCACCAAGAAACAAAGAGAACCCAAATACACAAAATCAGAAAATATTTGACAAAGGAGGCAAGAGCATACAGTGGAGTATAGCCAGCCTCTTTGATAAATGGTGTTGGAGAATCATTGGACAGCTACATGCAAAGAAATGAAACTAGACCATCAACTTACACCATACACAAAAATAAACTCAAAATGGATGAAAGACTTAAATGTGACCCGTGAATC
The DNA here is from genome assembly GCA_037176705.1 of Molossus alvarezi. Classification (NCBI taxonomy): domain Eukaryota; kingdom Metazoa; phylum Chordata; class Mammalia; order Chiroptera; family Molossidae; genus Molossus; species Molossus alvarezi. The sequence goes on along the minus strand of CM073885.1, from coordinate 1,129,705 downwards.
CATAAAAATTCTAGAAGAAAATGTAGGTAACAAAATTTCAGGCATCATACGCAGCAGAATTTCCACTGATACATCACCTAAGGCAACAGAAACAAAGGAAAAAATGAACACATGGGACTACATCAAACTAAAAGGCTTCAGAACAGCAAAATAAACAACCATCAAAATGGAAAGGCAACCAATGTATGGGAGAACATCATTGCCAATGATACATCAGTTAAGGGGTTAATTTCCCAAATATATACAGTATTTATACACCTCAACTAATGGAAGACAAAGAACCCAATTAAAAAATGGGCAGAGCCCTGGCCGGTTTGGCGCAGCGGTTGGAGCGTCGGCCTGCGGTCCGGAGAGACCCGGGTTCGGTTCCCGCTAAGGGCACGTACCTCGGTTGCAGTTTGTCCCCGGCCCTGGTTGGTCGTGCGGGTGGCAGCCACTCGATGTGTCCCTTCACATCGATGTTTCTCTCTCTCTCTCCCTTCCTCTCTCTCCCTCCCACTCTATCTGTACAAAAAATGGAAAAATGTCCTCGGGTGAGGATAAAAAAAATAAAGAAAAAAAAATGGGCAGAAATGCTGAATGGACACCTCTCCAAACAGGACATATAAATGGCCAAGAGACATATGAAGAAATGCTCAACATCACTAATCATCAGAGAGATGCAAATTAAAACAACAATGAGGTATCACCTCACACCTGTCAGAATGGCCGCCATCAACAAATCATCAAACAACAAGTGTTGGTGAGGGTGTGGAGAGAAGGAAACTCTAGTACACTGCTGGTGGGAATGCAGACTGGTGCAGCCACTGTGGAAAACAATATGGTGTTACCTCAAAAAATTAAAAATTGAACTTCCATTTGACCCCATGATCTCACTTCTAGGGATATACCCTAAGAAGCTAAAACACAAATCAGAAAGAATATATGTACCCGCATGTTTATAACAGCACCATTTACAATAGCTAAGATCTGGAAACAGCCCAAGTGTCCATCAGTAGACGAATGGATTAGAAAAGCCATGGTACATACAAACAATGGCGTACTATGCAGCTGTAAGAAAGAAAGGTCTCTTATCCTTTGAGACGACGTGGAGAGACCTGGAAAGTATTATTCTAAGTGAAACAAGCTAAGCAGAGAAAGACAAATATCACATGATCTCACTTATTTGTGGAATATAATGAACATAACAGTCTGAGGAATAGGGAAGACCCAGAAATATGGAAGTAGGGGACAGACTGACAACACTCAGAAGAGGGGCTGATTAGGGGAGGAAATAGATAAACCACAGAACTTATATGCATGTACGCATAACCAATGGACACGGACAACAAATCCTGGATGGGGCAGGGGGGATTGGAGGAGGGTGTCAATGTGGTAAAACAGAAGAAACATCTGTAACAAAATAAAATTAAAAACAACAACAACCATAACAAAACCCGAAGAGGTACATGCAACAGTTCCACAGGCTGAAACGGTCATGGATGCAGAAACCTTATTTCTAAAGGGAACCTTAAGTCAATGACAACCCAAAGGCAAACTTGTTTTTTTCTCCAGTGCTTGCAGTCTGTAACTCCTCCTGTTGAGGTACCAGGTTTTGAATAATCGTGCATACTTTACACACGAGGAAGAAACAGTATGTTGATGTAAGAAACATCTACATGTGTAAAGAAGTTTTGTAAGATTTTACTTGAGCCCAAGTGACAATTACTGGGGAGCAAGGTCTCAAATGCTCTGAGAACCACAGTCTGCAGCTTCCTTTATGCATTAGGAATGAAGGAGGTTCAGGTGAGGGAGATTAGGACTGGGAGGTGGGAGGATGCGAGGTGGGAGTGAGATTCCGGGATAGTTAAGGAGGTTTGCTCTCTTGAGGGTGGCATACTTATTCCAAGGGTGTGTTAACCTAGATACACAAGAACAATAGTGGGTTTGCTTACAGCAAAGCTAAACCTTTTAGGGAAGAAGTTTCATGGGTGGGATGTGATCAGATCATTGTTCAAGGTTACTTTCAGTCACTGAATTTTGTCAGAATTACTTCAGAGCTCACTTTTTTGTTCACTAATACAACCGCTGAAAGTAGATAAAGAAAAGGGCTTTCTGTGAGCTCTGTTGCTGAGCCTTGAAGCAATACTAATCCAACAGAGCACAAAATTTTATCTTTGCTTAACTCTGCACCTGCTCCAGGTCTGGGCCTTGTCCGGGTGGTCCTGTGCCCCCCCTGGTGTCTTGTTCGCCCCCTGGTGTCCTGAGCGTGCCCTGCAGCCCCACCCTCCTTGCCCCTCAGGAGGTTTGTGTCTGGGCTCACACTGACTTCCCCTCACTGTGTCCATTGGTTAAGCATGTATGCATGTAAGTTCTTTGATTTATATCACCCTCCCGTCGCTCCCCTCTCCTGTGGCTTGTCAGATAAACGTACGTTTATTGATTGATTGATTGATTGATTGATTATTTTAGGAAAAACCAGAGCATTTTCCACAGTGGCTGCACCAGCCAGCATTCACAGCAACAGTTCATTAGGGTTCTGTTTCCCCACGTCCTCACCAGCACTGGGTGTTTGTTGAGGAATTGATAGGAGCGATTCTGGCAGGTGTAGCTGCCATTTCAATTTGCATGTCTCTGATGATCAGAAATGCTGAGCATTGTTTCATATGTCTCATGGCCATCTGTACATCCTCTTTGGAGAAGTGTCGATTCAGGGCATTGGCCCATATTTTATTGGATTGTATGCATTTTTTGGTGTTGAGTTTTATGTAGTTTTTAAATATTTTGGAATTTTAGCCCTGATCAAATGTACCTTTGGCAAATAGAACAGAGCCTTTTCTAACTCAGTAATGTTAGAGGTAAACACTGAATCAAGAATCCAGAGAGGATCCCTGAGGGGAACTGACATGAAGAGGAAACCACTCAGGAAACCAGCCCAAACCTTCAACTGAACCTGCTCCTGGATGGTCCTTGTGTGCAGGGAACATGTGCGTCCCCTGGTGGTGTCGGCCTCTCCTGCAGGGAGGTTTGTGTCTGGGCTCACACTGACTTCCCCTCACTGTGTCTCTCGCACAGTAATACACGGCCGTGTCCTCGGTGGTCATGGAGCTCAGTTGCAGGGAGAACTGGTTCTTGGACGTGTCCACGGAGATGGAGGTGCGGCTCTTGAGGGATGGATTGTAGTTAGTGTCACCATCGTTATATATTTCTCCCATCCACTCCAGACCCTTCCCTGGTTTCTGGCGGATCCAGCTCCACCAGGAACCACTGCTGATGGAGTAACCAGAGACAGTGCAGGTGAGGGAGAGAGTCTGTGAAGGCTTCACCAGTCCTGGGCCTGACTCCTGCAGCTGCACCTGGGACAGGACACCTGGGGACAAGGAGCATCAGGCCCTATCAGTCACGTGCAGTCACAACCACCCCATAGACCCCTGTCTGACCTCTGAGACCCTACCTTGGGGGGCTGTCACCAGGCACAGGAGAAGACCCAGCAGTCTCATCTTCCTCTAGACCAGGGCTCTGCCTTCCCCAGAGACCTCAGCCCTGTGTGAGGAGAGAGCTGTGAGCCTCCCCAGCCCGGGGAGGATTTACCCTGGAGCTTGGGGAGAAATTTGCATGTGGGGCAGCCTGTTCCTTATAAGTGGAGGAACTGAAATTCGGCTGCCCTGGTTTTTCTGAGGCCTTGTGTGGCCATCTTTTCCCTTGATCTCACTCAGAATGTAAGTCAGCGATAGGGGATCCCCTGGTTCAAGAGACATTGGGATGTGGTCAAAGGTTGGCCTCACCGTTCTGAGCATAAGAAGAAATGATGGACTAGATGGGTAGGTTAGACTTTTAACTTCCTATACAGCCTTCAAACTGCTTTAAAAGAGATTAGCAATTGTTCATAGACCTTCTGCATCCCACCTCTCCATTATACCCACTATTTCCATATTTCATATCCTAATTTCATACAAATATTATCTATCTTAGTGCAAAAATATAAATAAAGAAATCTATGCTCAATATCTTATATTTTAATTATATTTAAACATGTTTTTATTGATTTTATTTTGTAGAGAGTTGAACGGAGAGGGTAACTTCATCGCTGACAAAATTCCCTGACTCCAGTTTCTCTCCTTCTGCCCTGGGCATGGTCCGTTGGTTAGAGGTGCCGGGATCTAGCACAGAATATATAATATCCTTAATGTATAATGAACACATTCTGCCACCAGACATAATTTGGAAATGTTATCTCTCTCTATAGCTTGACTTTTCATTCCGTTAATGGAATCTGGTGGGATAAATGTATTTAATTTAACAAAGTCTAATTCACCCCTATTTTCTGTACTGGGCTTGTTTGGAGAATCACACAGACCCCCAGGACGTGCTGAGCCCATGGTCCAGGGGCATCGGCTGCAGCAGCCACAGGGACAGAGAGGTTCTGGCACCAGGAGTGAGGGCTACTGGGAAACTGCCCAGAACTGGACGGGACTTTGACCTGAGTGAGGGGAGGTAGCGGGTCGTGTTCTGAGTCACAGGACAGAGATGTGCCTGATGTTCATGGACAGAGTGTTACTGGACATGTGGGTTTAAATCTCTTTCTGTGATGACCCAGGAGAGCGTGCAGGGCCTGATAGACACAGCCTCTGTCATCGTAGGAAACACCTGAGTGATTATGACTGAGTTTGTCAGAATAGAAATGTTAAAGGTTAAATGCAGGCAGGGATCAAGGGAAATAAGGAACAAGTCATTGCAAAGGGGGGGAAGGGCATTCCTGTTACCCACATGCTTCTGCTTTTCATGTCTCTGTCTGTGAGGTGACAACTGCACAGGTCCAGGGGGTTAGGACCTAGACACCTGTGGGGTCATTACTCACATGGTCACACCATGCTCCACCCAAGCTGCACAACTCACTGGAGTTTGTTTATGAAATCCATCAACACTTAGAAGGATGAGTGGACACTCCTCTCTGCAGGAGCTATGGTGCTGGTGTGTCTGTGTGAGGAGCCATCAAGTCATTGTCCAGGACCCTGTCTCAGTCCATCGTTATCACCATCATCACCAACTTCACCATCGTCATCATCCTCATCATCCTCATCATCCTCATCACCATCATTTGCTTACTTATAGTTGTTCTCATTTTCTATGGACATGATTGTTGTCCACAGGGAATTACTTTTTAATGGGGATAAAAGGCAGGCGTCTTGCCCAGCCAGTGTTGCTCAGTGGTTGAGCATCGACCCTGCACCAAGAGGCCGCCAGTTCAATTCTCGGTCAGGGCAATGCTCAGACTGTGGGCCCAATCCGCAGTGGGGGCATGCAGGAGGTGGACAATAGTGTTCTCTCTCATTGATGTCGGATCTTTCTCTCCTCTCCCTTCCTTTCTCTCTAAATCAATAAACAATACAAAAATTTTAAAGCAGGTGTCTCCTGTTCCCAGGTCAGTGGGAGAGTGAAACAAAGGCCTCCCCTATGGCTGACACAGGCCTTCCACAGCCCTGAGGACCTTGGTGCATACAGATTCCACCCCGGACCTTCGATGAGGACCCCTGTCCAATTGCATTGTCATTGTCACCACCACCACCATCGTCACCATCATCAATATAGCTTATTTATAATCATTTTTGCTAGACCTGGTTTTGTACTCAGGCATGGACATTTTATCTCAATTCTTACTCATTTTATATAATTTTTATTTTGAAGATGAAGCCATACGCTATTTTCTTTTTTATTACTGCTGAGTCATTGCCAGGTCCCTGAGCTCTGTGCACACTCAGCTCCTCCCTTCCCTCAGGGCCTGGTGGCAATGGGGGACACTCAGTCCCCACGGAGCGGAGCTTTTCACCTGTCATTGAAAAGAGAGAAACAAAGCCCAGCAAACCCCCATAGTCCTAGGAGGCTGTGTGAACACACAGGATACACTCCTGAGTGATCTCTGAGATGGATTCTCCCCTCTGAGTCGTCACTGAGATCCTCCTGTGTCGAGGTGAGATGATGAAACACTGGGGCACAAGACCCAAGGAGGAGGAAGCGCCTGGCAGCACCTGGGGTGATCAGAGCCAACCCCACGGCCTTCTCAAAAGCTCAGGTAACCCCAGGGATGTCAGCTCTGCTTAGAACCAAGACCCCCCTCCGCTTCTGGGGCTCTTATGCCCATGGGAATGGGGGACCTTGTCCAAACCTGAGAGCTGGTGTCTGTTCCCGAGAGGAAGGGCCTGGAGTCCGCCCAGAGCTGAGGGGCAGGGCTGCCCTCCCAGAGGCTCCAGGGGTCTGTTCCTGTCCTGTTCCAGCTCCCAGAGCACAGGCCCTTTTTTTGTCTTCGAAGCAGCGGGGCCCACTCTGCCCCCCCCACCCCCTCTGGCCTTGCTTTCTGACATCTCCCTCTGCCCGCCGCCTCCTACAGGGAAATGTGTGATGATTGTCTGCCTGGATGACCCAGGATAGGAAACAATAAGAAAGGATAAACAAAAAGAGAAGTACTCAGTATTGGGGAAGAAGCAGGACTGTTGGAACTCTCTACACTTTGGATATGAGAGTAAACTTGAAGTGAACTTTGGGGCAACTGGTTCCCAGTGACACCGGAATGAGCTGGACTCTGGCCTCCCAGTGCCCTCCTAGAAATGAGGCAGGAGCCCAGCGCTGTCTTTTAGCAGGTCAAACACAGGTAGGTGTCTACACAGTGAAAATTTACAGATAATCTCTATTTTTTTGGTTTCTTTTTGGTATGTGCCCCTGGAGGGAACCAAACCTGGGACTCTCTGGTTGGCAGGCTGACACTCCAACTGCTGAGCCAAACCAGCCAGGGTGATAGCTTCTAATTTAAGCACATGCTTAACTAACAAGATTGCTTACACAAGTTCATGATCAGACTTGGACATTTTTGCTCCTATAGCATTATTTGTGTCACTCCAAAACATGCATGTCAATTATGACACACATGTTGTCTCCAACGGAGTCCACACATGACATGCACATCATATATGGCATGTATCTCAGATATGATATGCACACAGCACAAACATGTGTCACTCATAATATGAATTCCACCTGTAACACACATTACACACAACATGCACAGCACAAGATGGTCATGGGGCACTAATGGCAGATGTGATTGTAAAACACAAGTCACTTCTGATACCCATGCCCATCACGAAATGTGCATGTGTTGTGTTGTGTATTGGTCGTGGCAGAAAACACTTCTTACATGCATGTCACTTGTAATACATGTTGATTTGGCACATGTAACTACTGACATGCGTGTCAATTGTGACGCATCATTGTGACACATGGTCTCGGCATAGTCATTTTTGACACACATGTGAATGGTGATGCCCATGTTACTCAAAACACGTATATCACTTGTGAAACACATTTTAATTCTGACACGTGTTGACTGACATGCATGTTGGTTGTGACACAGGTATGATTTCTGACCCACATGTTGATGGTGACCCACATTATTGAGTGCAACATGCATATAGATACGAGATGCATTCCACATGTCTATTGCAGCACACATGTGGGTTGTGACATGTGTGCCAATTTCGACATGGGCGGCAATCACGAGGCATGCCCATTCACCCTGGCACATGTGTCACTTTACACATGTAGATTACTGACAGCATGCAGCTTGCACACGGTCTGGTGGTAACACATGGTGCACACATTGATTGTGACAAACATGGCAATCACAACATGCACATCACTTCCCATGTCACTGTTGACACATCACTTGTCTCATGTGTCACTGATAATACATGTGCCAGTTGTGACATGTTTCTACTAATGGTGTGTCTACTGCTTGATCATGAATGTGACTTATGATGCTTATGCCACATTTTGCTTGTGACCCTTATGTCGCGAATGACACGTATATCACATCACATGTATTTTGCTTCTTACCCATATCTTTGGAGTATCATCTTGGATATAATTTGGAAATTGGCATATTGACTTACTGCCATTCATTTTCCTAGGGACAAGTCATGCTTTCCTGAATGAAGAGGTCCTATGGCTAGCACCATGTGGCATCAGAGCAGGACAGAGGTGTCCATGTGCTCTGGTGATGCACTGCATGGTGAGCCGCTGTGCACGCCATCCCCAGCTCCATGCTCGCTCAGTTCTCCGGGAGTCTCCCTACCGTACGACCCGGTCATGTGGATGGTAGAGACAAGAGGTTGTCTAAATCCTCCACAGGTCTCTGGGTGATCCCTGCAGGCTCCACTGAGAGTGGGTGACAGAGAAGCTCTCACTTCCTTCCCAGCCAATGAGTTCTTAGCAAGAGCACTCCCTCTGGCCCCTTACACCCCTCCCTGGCCAAGCATAGCACTGTCTTCCTCTCACACTTGACCAGGGCTTTTGAGACTCAACCAGAGGGAACTGTGAGATCCCAGACCTCTGCTTTTTCTCCCAGGGCCCGCCACAGGGCTGGGGTGACAAGGAACTCAACAGTGGTTGTGGGGATGAAGCAATAAGAATGAATGAAAGATAAGGATGAGAGGTGGCTGGGTTTGCTTAGTGTGCTGCCCGAGCACCTCAGGCTGGGTGATGCCACAAGTGTGTCTGCTTGTTGCACAAGCCCTGACCCCTGCCCATGCTCATCACTGCATAGTTGAAACACCCTGCTCTAGTTCCAAGGAACGGCGTGTTGGTGGCAGAAGGTTACACAGATTTCCTGGAGATTCATTATTTTATTTTTTGTTATGAAAAGGAAACACACTTGGAAAGGACACCCCCTTTTCACCTATCCTTTTGCACCTGCCTCTGAGGCTGGACTCTTGAGTTTAGTGGGTCCTGAATGCACCTAGTTGTTCTGCGTGTCTCTGGTGGTCCTGAGTGTCCCCTGGTGTCCTAATCACTCCCTGGTGGTCCTGGTGGAGGAGCTCAAGATGTGAGTGCCCTCCGCTAATTGTTTGAGCTCCCCTTGGTGGTTGTGAGTGCCCTCCTCTGATGGTCTTGAGCTCCCCATGGTGGTTGTGAGTGCCCTCCTCTGATGGTCTTGAGCTCCACCTGGTGGATGTGAGTGCCCTCCTCTGATGGTCTTGAGCTCCCCATGGTGGTTGTGAGTGCCCTCCTCTGATGGTCTTGAGCTCCACCTGGTGGATGTGAGAGCCCTCCTGTGATGGTCTTGAGCTCCCATGGTGGTTGTGAGTGCCCTCCTCTGATGGTCTTGAGCTCCACCTGGTGGATGTGAGAGCCCTCCTGTGATGGTCTTGAGCTCCCATGGTGGTTGTGAGTGCCCTCCTCTGATGGTCTTGAGCTCCCCATGGTGGTTGTGAGTGCCCTCCTGTGATGGTCTTGAGCTCCACCTGGTGGATGTGAGTGCCCTCCTCTGATGGTCTTGAGCTCCCCATGGTGGTTGTGAGTGCCCTCCTCTGATGGTCTTGAGCTCCACCTGGTGGATGTGAGAGCCCTCCTGTGATGGTCTTGAGCTCCCCATGGTGGTTGTGAGTGCCCTCCTCTGATGGTCCTGAGCTCCCTCTGGTGGATGTGAGTGCCCTCCTGTGATGGTCTTGAGCTCCACCTGGTGGTTGTGAGTGCCCTCCTGTGATGGTCCTGAGCTTCCTCTGGTGGTGGTGAATGCCCTCCTCTGATGGTCCTCAGCACCCCCTGGTGTCCTGAGCATCCCCTCGTGGGCCTGAGCATCCCCTGCAGCCAAGCCCTCCTGTCTACCCCAGGAAGCTTTGTGTCTGACTTCCCCTCACTGTGTCTCCTGCACAATAATGTACAGCTGTGTCCTCTGCTCTCAGGCTGTTCATTTGCAGACACAGTGTGCTCTTTGGATCAACTCTAAGAATAATAAAGCTACTTTTGCAGATCCAAAATACTCAGTTGTGAGGCCATTGTCAGGGTCTTTTATAAAACCAAACCACTCCAGCCCCTCCCCTAGAGCCTGGCGGACCCAGATCATCCAGGAGCTACTGAAGGTGAATTCAGAGGCTGCACAGGAGAGTCTCAGAGACCCCCCCAGGCTGCCTCACTGTTCCCTCAGACTCCACCAGCTGCACCTCACACTGGACACCTGCAAGTACAGAGACACAATGTTGCTTGTAGTCACATGGAAGCAAAAGCAGGTACATGCAAAAGTCTCAGTGTTCCTCTCTACTGAGAAAAACCCTGATCAAGGATAAAATGTAGCTTGGCTCAGAGTTCACGTGGAGCTGCTGGATTCCTCTCTCAGACACTTGGATTTTGGGCATCTCCCTAAACATGCCAGGCAAGGCCCCTCTCCTATGAGCAGAAGGAGAGCCCAGTGTGCATGCAGTCTGGATAGAACAGTGCAGGGGCGACCCTGGGCTGCATGCCTGACCTTGTCATCCTGTGGGTGACCCCAGAAGGGAAAGGACTCAGGAATGTAACCACGTGGATATTTTTCTGATCCACCCTTCCCTTCTTCTTATGGAGACCCTGACAACCCGGTCCTATTCCTCTTGGTGTAGCCTTCCGGAATTGAGATTCCTCCATCCTTGGGGTTTTGATGAGGACCCCACAAGTGCTGCTCCAAAGGCGTTGTGGTTTGGGCTTCCTCTCAGTCTCCTTCACCCACTGTGGGCCACGTTGCCCTCCTGGTGTTTGGGAATAAGCATTTGTATCAGAAGGACATTTTTCTTCTGAGACTAAGTGATTCTCTGTTATGTTCCCAATTAGATGGCACACAAAACTCGAGCGTGCAAACGGGATGAGATAGGAGAGGCCGCCCCCACCCCACACCATTGCAAGCATGCAACTGCCTTCCCAGAACCACAGATCTCCCCTGACTTTACTGTTGTTAGTGTGCAAAAGTGTTGTTTTTTGAGTCTCTGAAATTGGGAGAATGTCCATCATGAAAATAAATAAATAAATAAATAAAAAGAACACGTTGGTTTTTGGGATCAAAACCCTGGGCAGAAGTGTGAGGCACCAAGTCATCGTTGGGGGTGGAGGGCGCCTCCCTTCACAGCTGCAGAGCGGCCCCGTGCAGTGTCCACTGTCCGTGCTCGGCCGTCCCCCTGCAGGTGGCCGCAGCCCGGACCGCTCCCTCAGCTGCATGACAGGGCCCTGGGGAGGTCAGTGCACTTGCTTGTGACGGCTCAGTCCACTTCCACCACACGCTTTGCCCCAGGGGCAGACCATGCCCACCCTGGATCTGAGTGAGGTCACCTGCCAAACCCAGTGTGCTGAGTGCTGGTTCCTGAGGGAACCCGGGCCTTTGTGAGAAGAAAGGAGAGATGTGGTGTGGTCACAGAGTCCTGGGTTCGGTTTCCTCTAAGGGCATGGACCACACACAAATTGTGTTTGCTTGCAACTGAACTTAGAGGGGAATATAACCCACTGAATTAGAAATTGAATTACTGGTACATTTGTTTATAATTTTACAAAAGAACATAAACACAACATACTTAGGATAATTTTTTTTTTTTTGAAATTGGGCTGGTTAAATGGTTTTTGTTTAAGAAAATACTTCTGCCTTCTCAATTTTAATAAGTGATAAAAGTAATATAAAATGCTATTTGAAGTTCATTGAGCTTCTCCGATTTACAGTCATGTCTTTTTCCCCCCTTGAAATCAATTTGGAAAGTTTTTGGCCATTATTTCTTCAAATATTATTTCTGCCTCTCTCTCTCTCTCTCTCTCTCTCTCTCTCTCTCTCTCTCTCTCTCCCCCTCTCCCTCTCCCTCTCCCTCTCCCTCTCCCTCTCCCTCTCCCTCTCCTCCTTCTCCTTCTCCTTCTCCTTCTCCTCCTTCTCCTCCTCCTCCTCCTCCTCCTTCTCCTTCTCCTTCTCCTTTCTTCTTCTTACAATTTCTATAATGCACATCTTGGTCATCTTGAAGGTGTCCACAAGTTCCTTAGGCTCTGTTCCCTTTTGGTTATTCTTTTTTCTTCTGATCCATAGACTTGATAAAGTCAATTGTTCCACCTTCATGTTCACTGAATATTTCCTCTGCCTGCTCAGATCTGTCATTGAACACCTCTAGTGAAATTTTTATTGCACACCTGGTCCTTTTTCAGGTTCAGAATTTGTTAGTTTCCTTTTTGTAATATCTCTCTCTTTATTGATATTCTCATCAAATTCCTCTAGCTTTTTGAGCATATTTAAGACAACAGTCTATCAAGTAAATTCAATATCTAGACTCCCTTAAGGGATGTTTCTATTAATTTATTTTTTCCTGTGCAGGGGCCTCACTCTCTGTTTATATGTATACTTTCTGATTTTTCTTTGTTGAAAGCCAGATACTTGAGTAAGATAATGTCATAACTCTAGAAAGCTGAATGTCCCCCCTCCCCATGACTTGCTGGGTTTCTTGCTTATTGAGGGCTGTTGTAGTCCACTTGTTTAATGAGTTTTCCAAGCTACTTTTTTATTGCAAAGACTGGATTGCTGTTGTATGTGATAGCTGAAGTTTCTTTTTTTTTAAATTTTACTTTATTCCTCACCAGAGGATAATTTTCTATTTATCATGAGATAGAGTGGGAGGGAGGGAGAGAGAGAGCAAGACAGAGAGAAACAGCAATGTTATAGAGCCACATCAACTGGTTGCCTCCCACATGACCCGACCAGGACCATGGATGAACCACAACCAAGGTACTTGCCCTTGACCAGAACTGAACTAGCAATTTACTGGTGTGTGGGCCGATACTCTAACTGCTGAGCAAAACTGGCCCGGACAAACTTCTGTTTTTTTTTTTTTTTTTAAATATCATGTTCAGCTCATGTTTCGACATATTTTCTTAAATTTCAGAAGCTAAACAAACAAACAAAGCAAAAAAACCAAAATAAAATGGTAAAATAAATAAATAAAATCCCTAAACATCTCTCTCAGTCTTTGCAGATTGGCTATGTTATGGGCACTACCAGACCTGGCCAGGCTGGCACTGAATCTAGGGATCAGGTCAGCCCAAGGGGAAAACTCGGGAGTCTTCAAAGCATTCATTTTTCATTGGTCATGCATGTAGCTTTCTAAATTCTTCCATATATGTATGTATGATTTATAGGTGCTGTGGAGTTTCCTTATTTTCCAAAGACTATCCCCAGATTTTCTTCTGCAACCCTAGGCAGTCTATTGCCCATCTTGACCATCTCTTTGACCCAAGCACCTGCAGGCCATTTATTGTCTTGCAGGGATTTCCAGCAATGCCTGCTGCTTTTAGAGCCCGAGTTTGAGTTAGGTGGGACAGAGATGAGCTCCCATGTCAATCCTTCCCATAGCCCCAGGCAGGTGCGAACAGACAGATACAACAATCTGCAATGATGCTCTGCTCAGCTCCTTCTGGGACCAGGGTCCCACACTGGGAGCCTGGGCCACACCCACATGAAAAGTGCAATTTTGCTAGAAACAACGTGTGGCCTGGGCAAGTCAAGCACCATGAAGCTTTACATGGCTTTTCACTTCTCTTTGACTTCTATGGGGTGCTAGCCATAATGCTAAGAACTGTTAAACATTGTTGCTCTGCTCATCGTGACTGCATTGTTCTGATTAAAGAAGGCCCATCCTGACCTGGCTGGTAGTACATGTACACTGGGAGTTTAGCTCAGGAATGCTGCCCACTCTCCTCATCTGAGGAGATAGGAACACGGTTCAGCATCATGGAAATACTAACAACCTTGGAGCCCTGGAGGCAGAAACTCTTTCTAGTTTCCAGTCTACATTCCCCAGTCTGATTCCCTATGTCTGTAATCTGCAACCGTTTCACCCATAGTTACCCTCAGGCCTGTAACCTGTACCCCTTACCCATCGTTATTCCCCAGGCCTGTAAGCTGTACCCCTTACCCATCGTTATTCCCCAGGCCTGTAACCTGTAACCACTTTGCCCACTGTTATTCTTTTTTTACCTCCTTGCCCCTCCCTGCATAGCTACTCAGTATAAGATACTGGCCATTGTGGGAGGGCCGAGCAGGTTTTTCATGGAAGACCCACTGTTCTCCCAAACAGCTGGCAATATTGGAATAAACGTTCAAATGATTAAACTGTATCTACACTTAATTGGTCCAGATACTCACAGGCAGCTCTGGACCATTTGTTGTTTGATTTCAGGTGCATCACACAGTGAATGTGCAACATGTCACTGAACCACATACTGTACAGGTGAAACAGGGTAGAAGCATGTTCAGTGACCAAAAGTAACAGCATGATCTGACCAGAGATTCCTAACTGGGCAGGGCATGGTGGGTTGTCAAGCCCCAGGCATAGAACTTTCTGTTAAAAGGTTTATTTCTTCCCAAAGTCAGTCCTGTCCACAGTTCTTGGCATCTAGGTTCTCAAAGCTTTGAAATAAGTCCTAACCACCCTTAAGAGAGCACATACTCTTGTTAACTATCCTGCTTTCCAACCCCTGCCTTTCTTTCTCCACCTCTACGCCACCTTCCTTATCCTCCTTCTTCAATCCCAAGTGTGTAAGAGAAGCAGTGAAAACATACTCTGGGACCTACCGTCAAGACGGCCGTGGAAGTAAGTGTGGTATCGCCTCCTCCCACAACCTCATCAAAATTTCAACTAAAAAAGATGGCGATAGGCAGGACAGGAGGTGGATGAGCGTGTGAGAGTGTGAGAGAATGTGAGAGAGTGTGAGTGAACGTGAGCATGGAAGTCCAACCGGCGCAGTGCAGACACGGGGCAGAAGGTTCCTGAGCTGTGGACAGAAAGCAGATGGCACGTCAGCAAACTTTCCCCAGAGCGGCAGGGAGGCCCCCCATTTTGGAGGGTCCCCAGTCTTCCCTGGAAGGAGGATCTGCGACCTGAGTCCACTAGAGCGCCCTGTACCATCAATCCAGTGAACTCAGGTGTGTTGGCAGCGTCAGCACACAGTAGGTGCCTGCAGCAGTAGTAGACACCAGCAGGGAGCTGAAGCCCCACCTGGGGAAGCGCACAGCCAGCCCAGGACCCAGGACCGTGGGGGCACTAGCACCAGCTTGGGAGCATGGCACCTCTCCCCACAGCAACAGTGACTGGGAAGGAGCAGAGCCCAACCACCAACAGGCATTAGCAACTCAGGCTTGCAGCTGAAACCATCCCCAGTGGCATCAGCAAGGACTGATCAAGAGCAGTGCCCCAGCCCTGGTCAGTTTTGCTCAGTGGTTAGAACGTCGGCCCATGGACTAGAGAGTCCCTAGTTTGTTTCCGTTAAGGGTACATACCTCCGTTGTAGTTTGTCCCCGCCCCCGGTTGGGGTTGTGTGGGTAGTGAACAGTCGATGTGCCTCTCTCACATCGATGTTTCTCTCTCTCTTTCTTCCCCCCTATCTTCCTCCTGTTTTATCTGAGGATCAATGCAAAAATGTTCTCGGATGAGGATTAATGAAAAAGAAAAGAGCAGTGTCCCAGATTAAGCAGCCGGGCTGGGGCAGCTGAGACCTGCCCCTGACAACTGCAGCAGCAGATTTGGAATAGAGCCCCTCATCCCAGCAGCAGCATAATCTCAGGTGCGGAGCATCCTCAGCCCCCAACAGCAGTAATGGATTGGGACCTGAGAGCACCACCTGGCGGGGGCAGCAGCAGCAGCAGCAGGAGTTGCAGTGTGAAACCAGGAACTGACACTCACCCCTGGCAGTGACTGATCAGGAGCTGAGCCCTACCAGGCAGCAGGGTTTTCCAACAGCACACCAGAAGGACCCACGAACCCCATAGTGCATTAGTGGAACTCACAAACCACAGCAGCGTACCAACGAAACACATGAACCCCAGCAGAACACCAGATGGACCCACATGACTCAGAAAATACCAGAAAGACCCACAAACCCCAGCAGCATGCCAGTAGAACACATGAACCATAGCAGCGTACCAACAAAATCCACAAATTTCAGCAAAACTCCAGCTGGACCCACACGCCCCAGCAGCATACCATAGGGACCCATGAACCCCAGCAGAATGCCAGTGGAACCCAAGAACTCCAACAGTGTACTAGTGGAACCCCACACACCCCAGTAACATTACCGTGGGTCCCACACACCCTAGCAGGGTCCCAGATGGACCTGTGCACCCCAGCAGCAGCACATATTGGCAGCTAAGCCCCATCCCCAGCAGCATCAGCAAAGGTGATCAAGAGTGGTGCCCCAGCCCAAGCAGCAGCGAGTCTTGAGGAGCCAAGATTTGCATGACAGACCAATTCCAGCTGCCAGGTGTCAGCCCTCCAGGACCCACAGCAAACAGGAGGAGCCATACACCGAAACAGGCTGAGAAGCACAGCAGCCTTGATTGATACACATTGACTTGCCTACACACTCTAACATCCCTCACTGGGCTTAGAAACATCAGATTGCTAAAATGGTGAAACAAAGAAACAACACCCAAATGAAAAAAAAAAAAAAAAAAAAGAATCACCAGAAAAAGAACTACAATAACTAGAAGAAAGCAACTTGCCAGATAAGGAATTCAATGCAATGATTATAAGGGTGCTCAAACAATTTGGTGAGAACTACAAGTAACATAATATGAATTATGAAGAGCTCACTGGGAACTAATTCAGCTTAAAGAAGCGGTGGAAGCTACACATAAAGATGTATAAGCTATACATAAAAATCAAGGGGAAATAAAGAATGACATAGCTGATATGAAAACTATCTTAGAAGGGTTCAATAGTAGATTTTAAGAAGCTGAAGACTGACTCAGCGGCTTAAAAGACAAGGTAGAGAAAAACACCCCAAAAGAGCAGCAAGTGGAAAAAAGTTTAAAAAGTAGGAGGAGTGTTAAATGGAGCTGTGGGGTAATACAAAACATAACAACATTTGCATTCTAGGGGTACTGGAAGAAGAAGAATCAGAGAAAGAAATAGAGCACCTGTTTGAAGAAATCATGGCAGAAAACTTTCTTAAACTGGTGAAGTAAAAATTCACACAAATTCAGGAAACACAGAGAGTCCCAAGCAAGATGAACCTCAGAAGACTCAAAGCTAAACACATAATGATAAAAATGGCAAACATTAAAGATAAAGAGTCTTAAAGGAAGCAAGAGAGAGACCGAAAGTTACCTACAAGGAAGTTCCCATTAGACTGTCAGCTGATTTCTCAATAGAAATGTTGCAGGCCAGAAGGGAGTGGCATGAAGTGTGTAAAGTAATGCAAGGCAAGTGTCTGAATCCAAGACTACTCAATCGAGCAAGGCTATCATTCAAAATTGAAGGAGAAATAAAGAGCTTAATGGGAAAAACAAACAAACAAACAGACAAACAAACAAAAAAACACAACTAAAGGAATTTACCACCATCAAATCAGCACTGCAAGAAATGCTAAAGGGACTGTTCGAAGAAGAAGAAGAAAAAGAAACAGAGAGAGAGAGAGAGAGAGAAAGAGAAACACAGGCATAAAATAAAAATGGCAACTAATAAGTATCTATCCACAATAACCTTAAATGTAAAATGCTCCAATCAAAAGACATAGGATAGCTGATTGGATAAGAAAGCATAACTTATATTTATGCTATCTACAAGAAACTCACCTCACAGCAAAAGACTCACGTGGGATGAAAGTGAAAGGATGAAAAAAATTTACCAAGCAAATGGAACTGAAAAAAAATCTGGTGTAGCAATACTCATATCTGACAAGATAGACTTCAAAATGAGGGCCATAATAGGAGACAAGGAAGGTCACTACGTAATATTAAAAGGATCAATCCAACAAGAGGTTATAACCCTGGTAAACATATATGCACCAAATATAGGAGCTCCGAAATATATTAAAAATTTCTGGAGGATTTCAAGGGAGAGATCAATAGCAATAGAATCTTAGTGGGTGATTTTAACACCCCACTTACACCACTGGATAGATCTTCCAGACAAAAATTTAACAAGAACATAGAGTCCTTAAATGATGACCTAGATCAGTTGGACTTAACTGATATTTACAGAACATTTCACCCCAAAGCTTCACAATATACTTTCTTCTCAAGTGCACATGGGACATTCTCAAAGGTAAACCACATGTTAGAACACAAAGTAAGTCTTTACAAATTCAAGAAGATTGAAATCATACCAAGCATCTTCTCAGCCTACAATGGCATGAAACTAGAACTCAGTTATAACAGAAACACACAAAATCATTCAAACACTTGGAGGCTTAATAGTATGTAATTAAACAACAAATGGGTTACCGACGAGATCAAGTAAGAAATTAAAAACTTCCTGGAATGTAATGAAAATGAACACACAACACACAAAATCTATGGAATGCAGCAAAAGCAGTCCTGAGAGGAAAGTTCATAGCAATACAGGCCTACCTCAAGAAACAAGAAAAATTTCCATTTCACTTTCTAACTCTACAATTTAAAGATCTAGAAACAAAACAAAAAGAAAAGTCTAGAGCAAGTACAAGGAAAGAAATAGTAAAGGTCAGAGCAGAAATAAATGACATAGAGACTAAAAAACAGTTCAAAATATCAATGAAACAAAAAGCTGTTTCTTTGAAAAGATAAACAAGATCGATGGACATTTAGGCAGACTCTCCAAGAAACAAAAAGAGAACACCCAAATAAACAAAATCAGAAACAAAAGAGGACAATTAACAACGGACACCACAGACAGACAAAGGATCATAGAAACATACTATGAACAACTGTATGTCAACAAATTTGACAATCTAGGCAAAATGGAAAAATTTCTAGAAACACACAGTCTCCCAAAACTGAACCGGGAAGAGATAGAAAAGTTGAACAGACCAATAACAACAAAGAAAATTGAAGATGTAATTAAGAAACTCCCAGCAAACAAAAGCGCAGGCCCTGATGGCTCCACAAGGGGAGTTTCACTGAACATTCAAAGAAGATCTAATAGCTGTTCTTCTCAAACTATTCCAGAAAATCTCAGAAAATGGGAGACTTCCAATCTCATTTTATGAGGCCAGCATAATCTTAATTCCAAAAGCAGATAAAGACACTACAAAGAAAGAAAAGTACAGGTCAATATACCTGATGAACAGATGTCAAAATCTTTAAAATATATTAGCAAATCGGATCCAGGAATACATCAAAAAAAAAAATTACCCACCATGACCAAGGGGGATTGATCCCAGCAATGCAAGGTTGGTAGAATATTTGCATATCAAAAATGTGATACACCACATAAACAGAATGAAAGATAAAAACCATATGATTATATCAATAGATGCTGAAAAAGCATTCCACAAAATCCAGTACCTATTTTTGATAAAACGCTCAGCAATGTGGAAATAGAGGGATCATATCTCAACATAATAAAGTCCATATATGGAAAACCGACAGCCAACATCATACTCAATGGGCAAAAACTAAAAGCATTTTTCTTAACAATGGGAACAAGACAGCGATGTCCACTTTGGCCACTCTTATTTAACATAGTATTGGAAGTCTTAGCCACAGAAGGTAGTCATGAAGAACAATAAAAGTGATACAAATAGGAAAGGAGAAAATGAAACTGTCATTATTTGCAGATGACATGATATTGTACATAGAAAACCCTAAAGACTCCATCAAAAATCTACTAGACTTAATAAATGAATTTAGCAAAGTAGCAGTATACAAAATTAATGTCAAAAAATTGACGGTATTCTTATATACTAACCATGAATTCAGGAAAGAAACTAAAAAGCAATCCCGTTTACCATCACGACAAAAAAATTAAGGTACCTAGGAATAAACTTAACCAGAGAAGTAAAGGACCTCTTCACAGAAAACTATAAGTCATTGAAAAAAGAAATAGAGGAAGATATAAAAAAGTGGAAGCATATACCTTGTTCATGGATTGGAAGAATTAACATAATTAAAATGTCTATACTACACAAAGCTATATATAAATTCAATGCGATCCCCATTAAAATACTAACGATATACTTCATAGAACTAGAAAAAATACTCCAAAAGTTTATATGGAACCAAAAAAGGCCCTGAATAACTGCAGCAATCTTGAAAAAGAAGAACCAAGTAGGAGGGGGTCACATTACCAGATTTCAGGTTATACTACAAAGCCACTGTAATCAAAACAGCCTGGTACTGACACAAGAACAGGCATATAGACCAGTGGAACAGAACAGAGAACCCAGAAATTGACCTATAACAATATGCTCAATAAATATTTGACAAAGGTGGCAAGAGCATAAAGTGGAGTCAAGATACCCTCTTTAGTAAATGGTGTTGGGAAAATTGGACAGCTACATGCACCAAAAAAAAAAAAAAAGGCTAGACTACCAACGTACACCATACTCAAGAATAAATTCAAAATGAATAAAAGAGTTAAATGTGACTCGTGATTCCATTAAAATCCTAGAAGAAAATGAAGGCAACAAAATTTCAGACATCATACGCTACAGAATTTTCACTGATATATCACCTAAGGCAACAGAAACAAAGGAAAAAATGAACACGTGGGACTACATCAAACTAAAAAGCTTCTGCACAGCAAAAGAAACAACCATCAAAATGGAAAGGGTACCCACTATATGGGAAGACATAATTGCCAATGATCCATCAGATAAGGGGTTAATTTCCAAAATATATGGATTAGTCAAACAACTCAACAAAAGAAAGACAAAGAACCCAATTAAGAAATGGACAGAGGACCGAAAGAAACATTGCTCCAAAAAGGACATACAAATAGTCAAGAGACATATGAAAAAATGCTCAATGTCATTAATCATCAGAGAGATTCAACTTAAAACAATAATGAGGTATCACTTCACAGCTGTCAGAATAGCTGCCATCAACAAATCATCAAATAACAAGTGCTGGCGAGGGTGTGGAGAAAAGGGGACCTTAGTACACTGCTGGTGGGAATGCAGACTGGTGAAGCCACTATGGTGTTACCTCAAAAAATTAAAAATTGAACTGCCATTTGACCCAGTGATCCCACTTTTATGAATATACCCTAGGAAGCCTGAAACAAAAATCAGAAAGGATATATGTACCTCTATGTTTATAGCAGCACTATTTACAATAGCTAACATCTGGAAACAGCCCAAATGTCCATTAGTAGAGGAGTAGAAAAAAAAACTTGTGGTACATATACACAATGGAGTACTATGCTGCTGTAAGGAAAAAGGTCTCTTATTCTTTGAGATGACATGGAGGGACCTGGAAAGTATTATTCTAAGCAAAACAAATATCACATGATCTCACTTACTTCTGGAATATAGTGAACAATCTGATGAACAAAATAGACCCAGAGTCATAAAAAGTAGGGTACAGACTGATAATCTTGAGAAGGAGGGGGAGAAAAGGGATAAACCACAGAACTTGTATGGATGCATGCATAGCCGATGGACATAGACAACAAAGCTGGGGACGGGGTGGGAGGGGATGGGGAGGAGGGTGTCAATGGGTGGGAAAAGGAGAAACATCTGTAACAAAAATAAATTCATGTAAAAATAAAATAAAATATTGGAATGAAATAAAATTACAACTAAACTAAAGAAAAACCATCCTTCAGAAACCCCTGAAATAGAGCGTAATGGAAGTCCTGCTACTACAAAATCAAAGAAGAAGCTACATTGAGATGATCAGAAGGGGTAGAGACCTGGACAGGCTGGTCCCACACCCACATGTGTTGGATAAAAATCAGGAGGGCTATCTTGGCTGGGAAGGTCCTCCCTGAGAAGTGAGGGGTCCCTGTCCCACACCAGGCACCCAGCTCAGGGTTTCAGAGCCAGGAAGATCCTCTCCATCACCTGGCTGTAAAACCAGCAGGAACTAAGGCTGAGGGAGGCTGAGGCTACTGTAGTCCCAGGCAGCTCCTTTTAAAGGGGCCACACACGGACCTACTTGGACAAACTCCCTCTGAGCACCAGCATGGGGGAGGCAGCTTGAAAAGTACCTAAGATATATGGGGAAGAACTGAGTTGTTTAGCACTGGGCCGAGAACTGGAGGGCAGGATTCTCCAGACAGACGTGCTGGCAGAGGCTGTTGTTCCTTTGGTGAGCCCTTCCCCAGTGGGCACCATATCCATCAACCTGGCTTAACTATTTGCCCCACCTTGTTCATTCCCTGAGGCTGTGATCTACCCAATTTTTGGGCCCATCAAGCTGTTTTCCGTGACTTTACCATAGGATTGGCCTCTCTTGGCTCCTGCTTCAGATTTTCCTAAATTCTCTCAAACACGTGGCATCCAGCTTCAGCCAGTTTCATACCTCTTACTAAATGGCCCAAGGCCTGGCATTAGAAGCAACCATCCTTGGTTCACAGATTGACTTTGCCTGGGCACCTCCAAGCCCAGCACAAGAAACAGCCATCTGCAGATTTGAGGTAGAACACAGGCCATGCCTGACCTTGCCCCAGAGCCAGCACATGCAGTGAACTACCCAGACCATCGTGAAGCACCACCACCCAACCACCTTCACTCAAGGGGTGGACTCAGTGGGTACCAGAGTGTTGTTGAAGTAAGTCATGCTCTGTGTGTTGGACCCCTGCACAGCTGATCGTCCAAGGTAGTCAGAGGTCAGTGGATAATGAGCACAATCAGTCCTTGCACATGATCAGCCTGAGTAAATTTCTCTTATTGATGTGCCAACAGCAATCAAGACTCAATTACAACAGACAGTTGTAGAGTCCACATGGGGTTGCACCTCAAGGGCACAGCTGGGGTGATCAGAGAGGCTGTGTCACCAGTCACTACAGGTCACTTACTACAATAAGCCACACTTGAAAGTCTAGGAAACATAGCAACTCTGCCTAATACATAGAAACAAACACAGAGAGGCAGCCAAAATGAGGAGACACGGAAATATGTCCCAAGTGAAAGAACAGAACAAAAGTCCAGGAAAAGAATAAAATGAAATTGAGATAAGGAATCTAACAGATGCAGAGTTTAAAATACTGCTTATAAGGATGTTTAAGAAACTTAGTGACGACCTCAAGAGCATAAAAAAGAACCAGTCAGAAATGAAGGACACACTATCTGAAATAATGAATAATATACAGGGAATCAATAGTAGAGTAGGAAAAACCAAGAAGCAAACACCAATTTGGAATATAAGGAAGCAAAAAACACCCAATCAAAACAGCAAAAAGGAAAAATAATTTTAAAAATGAGAATAATGTAAGGAATCTCTGGAACAACATTAAGTGTGCCAACATTTGAATCTGGGAATGCCAGAAGGAGAAGAGAGAGAGCAACAAATGGAAAACCTATTTGACAAAATAATGACAGAAAACTTTCCTAACTTGGTGAAGGAAACAGACATACAAATCCAAGAAGCACAGAAAGTGCCAAACAAGATGAACCCAAAGAGGCCCACACCAAGACACATCATCATCAAAATGCCAAAAGTTAAAGTCAAAGAGAATCTTAAAAGCAGCAAGAGAAAAGCAGCTTGTTACCTGTAAGGGAGCTCCCATAGGACTGTCAACTGATTTTTTCAAAAGAAACTTTGCAGGCCAAAAGAGTGACAAGAGATATTCAATATGATGAAAAGCAACGACCTACCATGAAGATCATTCTGTCCTGCAATGCTATCATTTATCATCGATGGACATATCAAGAGTTTCTTAGACAAGAAAAACTAAAGAAGGTCATCACCATCAAGCCAGTATTGCATGAAACACTGAAGGGTCTTTTTGAAGAAAGAGATAAAAATACAAACAACGAAATGGCAATAAATACATATCTATCAACAATTAAATCTACAAACAAAATGAACAAGCAGAACAGAAACAGACTCGTAGATACAGACTCAGAGTATTTTTTGTTGATTGTCAGCCAAAACGGGGTTTGGGATGTGGGAGAATAAGGTGAAGGGATTAAGAAGCACAAATTGGTTGTTAGAGTAATGAATCTCATAGGGACGTGGGGTGGGGGGGGGCAGAAAGAGATAAATAGAAGGACTTATATGCATATATGCATAACCAATGGACACAGACAATAGTGTGGGGAAGGCAAGAGGGTGTGAATAGGGAAAAAGGGGGCATATCTGTAATACAGTCAACATTCAAGATGAGTTTGAAAAATACATGAATAAGAATAGAAACTGTGAAACTGCCACTCTCAAGAACACTTGAGATCTTGCTTCCTAGTGTCAACGTAAGAAACATTCAAATTTCTGAAGAACTTTTGTGAGTTTCTTTGAGCCAAAGTGACAAAAATTGTCGGGAAGCAAAATCTCAATGGATTGAGATAATGCTCCGAAGAATGGTAGTTTTGCACCTTATTTTATACATCACCATCAAAACAGAAGCCACAAGTGAGTTACATGAAATCCATTGGTGATAGATTAAGGAGGTGGGAGCAAGCAAAGTGGGGAGACCTCTGCGATTGGATGAAAAATAAAATGATAGACACATGCATCTTTACATACGTGGGTACAGGATAGTTAACAGTCAACAATGAACTCAATAACAGTGAGGAGATTTGTGGTCTTTGCAGAGTGGTGCCTGTGCTTTGAGGGGTCCAGAAAAAGGAAAATTACTTTGACATCCCAAAGATATCATAGATGCAAAAAGGCAATAGACAGGCTTGGTTAAGGTAAAGATTGACCTTTGTCAGGGAGGATGCAATTCTAGGACATGACTACCTGCCACAATCCGCTTTTAGGAAAAAGTTTTAATTTCAACCTGGCCAGTGTGACTCAGTGGTTGAGCGTCGACCCATGCACCAAGAGGTCGCCTGTTTGATTTCCAGTCAGGGCACATGCCGAGATTGTGGGCCAAATCCCCAGAGGTGGGGGACATGCAGGAGGCGGCCAATCAATGTTCTCTCTTATTGATGTTTCTATCTCTCTCTCCACCTCTGTCCCACAGCCTGTAAATATCAATAAAGAAAAAAAATTGTTTTAAAAGTTTTAATTTCAGACCACTGTTTGTGGTTACTTTAGGTCTCTGAGTTTGCAAGGGCATCACACAGTCTTCCCCCGAGCTTGTCAGTTTAACACTTGGCCCCTTTTCCTCTACATTAGCAATTATCATCAGTTTGGCTCATATAAATTCTGTAAAAAATTCTGCTCAAGTTTGGACATTTTTTAGGTCAACTACTTCAAAAAAGTTAATTTTATGTTGTGAATTATATGTCAATTAAAAAACCAAAAGGAGTAGAGTTCAAGATTCTACGGCGGAGTGAATGGAAGCTACACAGACCATCTCCCAGGACCACACTTGAATTACAACTAAAATAAAGACAGATTGATAGGAAAAAGCAACAGAAAAGCAGCTTGCAAGGATCATATAACCAGGGACACTGACTGGATCCTGGTAGGATTGTGGAGGTGTGAGAGGCGGGCTGGGAGCTTGCAGACAGCAGTGGCCTTAGCTATGAGCCGTGCCTTCAGGTTAAACTCCCAAGTGGCTCCACAGCGAAGAGCTGAGAGTGATGCTGAAATAGCCACAAATACTCACCTTGGGCTCTGGCATAGGGAGAAAAGACTGAACTGGAACTGTATGGGGACACTCAGGATTTGGAGGGTGCTCAGAGCTTTTGCTGAGCTGCAGCCACCCAGGATGGTGGCCATATTGCTCCTACCCAGGGCTCTGGGGAGAGGAGGCAGCCCCTTCATCAGAGATTCAACCCCACCCTGTGGGCCACTGAAATGCAAATTGAGGCTCAAAACAACCAGCATTTGCCCCACACTCAGGAAATCCCTTAATGCTGAGCACCTGAGGGAGTTTTTCATTCAACTAAGAACCCAAAGCACTTCAAGTAACCGCTATGGATAGCCTCCAGGCAAAAAGTTAGAGGATAACTGTACCATTCCTGGGCTAGCAACTCTAATCAGGAAAGTAAGACTTGACAGTGGCATTTAAAGTGTGTCCTCCCACGCTCATCCAAACACAGGAAAGGGAGCCACAAACAGCAGAACACCAACACCCACAGGGAAAACTTGGCCGGCTCCAAAGCCAACTGTGATAACCAAAATGGTGAAACACAGAAACAAAAGCCAAATGAAAGAACAAGAAACCTCTACCAAAAATGAGATAAATGTGGAGCAGTTAAGCAAGTTAATAGAGCTAGAATTTAGAGCCATAATCTTGAAGAAGCTCAACAACATAAGGACATAGAGATGTAGAAAATTAACCAATTGGAAATTAAAAACCACCAAGAAGCAATCAGGAATGACATATCAGAAATGAAGAACACATTGGAAGGTCTAAACAGCACAGTAAAGGAAGCTGAGAAACGGATCAGTGAATTAGAAGATGGTAGTAAAAATCAACCGATCAGAAAACCAAAAGGAAAAAAAACAACAATTGAAAAACAGGAAGACCGCTTTAGAGAACTGTGGGACAAGTGGAAACATAATAACATTCGCATCATAGGAGTCCCTGAAGAAGAAGAAAATTAGCAAGGGTTAGAGAATCTTTTCAAAGAAATAGTGACAGAAACTTCCCTAATTTGGTGAAGGAAAAAGGCCTTTAAGTTCAAGAAGCACAGAGAGCCCCAAGTAAGAAGAACCAAACAGGCCCACACCAAGACACATAGTAATTAAAATGCCAAAAATTAAAGACAAAGAGAGAATCCTAAAAGCAGCAAGAGATAAGCAACTGGTTATTTACAAAGGAACCCCCATAAGGCTCTCAGCTGACTTCTCAAAAGAAACACTACAGGCCAGAAGGGAATGGCATGAAGTAATCAAGGTCATAAAAAACAGGATCTGAATCCAAGACTACTTTACCCAGCAAGGCTGTCATTCGAAATAGAAGGTCAAATAAAGAGCTTCCCAGACAAAAAAAGGCTAAGGGAATACATTAGCACCAAACCAGCACTGCAAAAAAGGTTAAAAGGACTGCTGTAATTAGTAGGAAAAATGGGAAACAAAATAGAACCAAACTTAACAAAAATGGCAATAAATGAGTACATATCAATAATCACCTTAAATGTAAATGGACTGAATGCTTGGACAATGAGACACAGAGTAGCTGATTGGATAAGAAAGCATGATTCATCTATATGTTGTTTACAAGAGACCCACCTTACAACAAACGACTCACATAGGTTGAAAGTGAAGAGATGGAAAAAAATCTTCCAATCAAACGGAAAGGAAAAAAAGCTGGGTAGCAATACTCATATCTGATAAAGTAGATTTCAAAATGAAGGCCATAACTAGAGACAAAGAAGGCCACTAGATAATATTGAAAGGATCTATCCACTAGGAAAATATAACCTTGCTAAACATATATGCACCCAATATAGGAGCACCAAAATATATTAAAAATCTTCTGGAGGACTTCAAGGGAAAAATCGACAGCAATACAATCATAGCAGGGGACTTCAACACCCTGCTGACATCACTGGATAGATCCTCTAGACAAAAAATTAGCAAGGAAACAGAGACTCTAAATGAAGCACTAGAACAAATGGATTTAATAGAATGTATCTACAGAGAATTACACCCCAAAACTGCAGAATTCACAGTCTTCTCAAGTGCACATGGGACATTCTCAAAGATATACCACATGATAGGACACAAACTAAATCTCTACAAGTTCAGGAAGACTGAAAATCATATCAAGCATCTTTACAGATCACAATGGCATGAAACTAGAATTCAATTTCAACAAAAACATGCAAAGACATTTGAACACATGGAGGCCAAATAGCATGTTATTAAACAACGAATACGTTACCAAGAAGATCAAGGAAGAAATTAAAAACTTCCTGGAAACCAATGAAAATGAACACAGACCAATACAGAATCTATGGGATGCGCGAAAAGCAGTTCTGAGAGGGAAGTTCATAGCACTACAGACCTACCTCAAGAAACAAGAAAAATTTCTAATTGACTGTCTAACCTCACAACTTAAAGAATTAGAAAGCAAACAGAAAGAAATCCCCAGAGTAAGTAGAAGGAAGGAAATAGTAAACATCAGAGGAGAAATAAATGACAGAGACCAAAAAAACAATTCAAAGAATCAACAAAACAAAGAGCTGGTTTTTCGAAAAGATAAACAAGATTGATGGACCGTTAGCTAGACTCACCAAGAAACAAAGAGAGAGAACCCAAATACACAAAATCAGAAAATATTTGACAAAGGAGGCAAGAGCATACACTGGAGTAAAGTCAGCCTTTTTGATAAGTGCTGTTGGAAACATTGGACAGCTACATGCAAAGAAATGAAACTAGACCATCAACTTACACCATACATAAACATAAACTCAAAATGGCTGAAAGACTTAAATGTGACCCGTGAATCCATAAAAATCTAGAAGAAAATGTAGGTAACAAAAGTTCAGACATCATACACAGCAGATTTTCCACTGATACATCACCTAAGGCAACAGAAACAAAGGAAAAAATGAACACATGGGACTACATCAAACTAAAAGGCTTCTGCATAGCAAAATAAACAACCAATGGAAAGGCAAACAATGTATGGGAGAACATCATTGCCAATGATACATCAGTTAAGGGGTTAATTTCCCAAATATATACAGTATTTATACACCTCAACTAAAGGAAGACAAAGAACCCAATTAAAAAATGGGCAGAAAAGCTGAATGGACACCTCTCTAAACAGGTTATATAAATGGGCAAGAGACATATGAAGAAATGTTCAACATCACTAATCATCAGAGCAATGCAAATTAAAACAACAATGAGGTATCACCTCACACCTGTCAGAATGGCCGCCATCAACAAATCATCAAACAACAAGTGTTGGCGAGGGTGTGGAGAAAAGGGGACTCTAGTACACTGCTGGTGGGAATGCAGACTGGTGCAGTCACTGTGGAAAACAATATGGTGTTACCTCAAACAATTAAAAATTGAACTTCCATTTGACCCCATGATCTCACTTCTAGGGATGTACCCTAAGAAGCTGAAACACAAATCAGAAAGAATATATGTACCCGCATGTTCATAGCAGTACCATTCATAGTAGCCAGGATCTGGAAACAGCCCAAGTGTCCATCAGTAGACGAATGGATTAGAAAAGCTGTGGTACATATACACAATGGAGTACTATGCAGCTGTAAGAAAGAAAGGTCTCTTATCCTTTGAGACGATGTGGAGAGACCTGGAAAGTATTATTCTAAGTGAAACAAGCTAAGCAGAGAAAGACAAATATCACATGATCTCACTTATTTGTGGAATATAATGAACATAACAGTCTGAGGAATAGGGTAGACCCAGAAACATGGAAGTAGGGGACAGACTGACAACACTCTGAAGAGGGGCTAGTTGGGGGAGGAAATAGATAAACCACAGAACTTATATGCATGTACGCATGACCAATGGACACGGACAACAAATCCTGGATGGGGCACGGGGATTGGAGGAGGGTGTCAATGGGGTACAAAAGGAGAAACATCTGTAACAAAATAAAATTAAAAACAACAACAACCATAACAAAACCCGAAGAGGTAGATGCAAACGTTCCACAGGTTGAAATGGTCATCGATGCAGAAACCTTATTTCTAAAGGGAACCTTAAGTCAATGACAACCCAAAGGCAAACTTGTTTTTTTCTCCAGTGCTTGCAGTCTGTAACTCCTCCTGCTGAGGGAGCAGGTTTTGAGTAATTGTGTGTACTTTACACACGGGGAAGAAACAATATGTTGATGTAAGAAACATTGACATGTGTAAAGAAGTTTTGTAAGATTTTACTTGAGCCAAAGTGACAATTACTGGAGATCAAGGTCTCAAATGCTCTGGAGAACCACAGTCTGCAGCTTCCTTTATGCATTAGGAATGAAGGAGGTTCAGGTGAGGGAGATTAGGACTGGGAGGTGGGAGGATGCGAGGTGGGGGTGAGATTCTGGGATAGTTAAGGAGGTTTGCTCTCTTGAGGGTGGTCATGCTTATTCTAAGGGTGTGTTAACCTAGATACACAAGAACAATAGTGGGTTTGCTTACAGCAAAGCTAAACCTTTTAGGGAAGAAGTTTTATGGGTGGGATGTGATCAGATCATTGTTCAAGGTTACTTTCAGTCACTGAATTTTGTCAGATTTACTACAGAGCTCCCTTTTTTGTTCACTAATACAACCGCTGAAAATAGATGAAGAAAAGGGCTTTCTGTGAGCTCTGTTGCTGAGCCTTGAAGCAATACTAATTCAACAGAGCACAAAATTTTATCTTTGCTTAACTCTGCACCTGCTCCAGGTCTGGGCCTTGTATGGGTGGTCCTGTGCCCCCCCTGGTGTCATGTTCGCCCCCTGGTGTCCTGAGCGCGCCCTGCAGCCCCACCCTCCTTCCCCCTCAGGAGGTTTGTGTCTGGGCTCACACTGACTTCCCCTCACTGTGTCCATTGGTTAAGCATGTATGCATGTAAGTTCTTTGATTTATATCACCCTCCCGTCGTTCCCCTGTCCTGTGGCTTGTCAGATTAACGTACGTTTATTGATTGATTGCTTGATTGATTATTTTAGGAAAAAACACAGCGTTTTCCACAGTGGCTGCACCAGTCAGCATTCACACCAACAGTGCACCAGGGTTCTGTTTCCCCTCGTCCTCACCAGCACTGGGTGTTTGTTGAGGTATTGATAGGAGCCTTTCTGGCAGGTGTAGCTGTCATTTCAATTTGCATGTCTCTGATGATCAGAAATGCTGAGCATTGTTTCATATGTCTCATGGCCATCTGTACGTGCTCTTTGGAGAAGTGTCGATTCAGGGCATTGGCCCATATTTTATTGGATTGTATGCATTTTTTGGTGTTGAGTTTTATGTAGTTTTTAAATATTTTGGAATTTAAGCCCTGATCAAATGTACCTTTGGCAAATAGAACACAGCCTTTTCTAACTCAGTAATGTTAGAGGTAAACACTGAATCAAGAATCCAGAGAGGATCCTTGAGGGGAACTGACATGAAGAGGAAACCTCTCAGGAAACCAGCCCAAACCTCCAACTGAACTTGCTCCTGGATGGTCCTTGTGTGCAGGGAACCTGTGCGTCCCCTGGTGGTCACAGTCTCTCCTGCAGTGAGGTTTGTGTTTGGGCTCACACTGACTTCACCTCACTGTGTCTCTCGCACAGTAATACACGGCCGTGTCCTCGGTGGTCACGGAGCTCAGCTGCAGGGAGAACTGGTTCTTGGACGTGTCCACGGAGATGGAGGTGCGGCTCTTGAGGGACGGGTTGTAGTAAGTGTCACCATCGTTATATATTCTCCCCATCCACTCCAGCCCCTTCCCTGGTTTCTGGCGGATCCAGCTCCACCAGGAACCACTGCTGATGGAGTAACCAGAGACAGTGCAGGTGAGGGAGAGAGTCTGCGAGGGCTTCACTAGTCCTGGGCCCGACTCCTGCAGCTGCACCTGGGACAGGACACCTGGGGAGAAGGAGCATCAGGCCCTGTCAGTCTCGTGCAGTCACAACCACCCCACAGACCCCTGTCTGCCCTCTGAGACCCTCACCTTGGGGAGCTGTCACCAGGCACAGGAGAAGACCCAGCAGTCTCATCTTCTAGACCAGGGCTCTGCCTTCCCCAGAGACCTCAGCCCTGTGTGAGGAGAGAGCTGTGAGCCTCCCCAGCCCAGGGGAGGATTTACCCTGGAGCTTGGGGAGAAATTTGCATGTGGGGCAGCCTGTTCCTTATAAGTGGAGGAACTGAAATTCGGCTGCCCTGGTTTTTCTGAGGCCTTGTGTGGCCATCTTTTCCCTTGATCTCACTCAGAATGTAAGTCAGCGATAGGGGATCCCCTGGTTCAAGAGACATTGGGATGTGGTCAAAGGTTGGCCTCACCTTTCTGAGCATAAGAAGAAATGATGGACTAGATGGGTAGGTTAGACTTTTAACTTCCTATAAAGCCTTCAAACTGCTTTAAAAGTGATTAGCAATTGTTCATAGACTTTCTGAATCCCAACTCTCCAGTATACCCACTATTTCCATATTTTATATCCTAATTTCATACAAATATTATCTATCTTAGTGCAAAAATATAAATAAAGAAATCTATGCTCAATATCCTATATTTTAATTATATTTAAACATGTTTTTATTGATTTTATTTTTTAGAGAGTTGAACGGAGAGGGTCACTTCATCGCTGACAAAATTCCCTGACTCCAGTTTCTCTCCTTCTGCCCTGGGCATGGTCCGTTGGTTAGAGGTGCCGGGATCTACCACAGAATATATAATATCCTTAATGTATAATGAACACATTCTGCCACCAGACATAATTTGGAAATGTTATCTCTCTCTATAGCTTGACTTTTCGTTCCCTTAATGGAATCTGGTGGGATAAATGTATTTAATTTAACAAAGTCTAATTCACCCCTATTTTCTGTACTGGGCTTGTTTGGAGAATCACACAGACCCCCAGGACGTGCTGAGCCCATGGTCCAGGGGCATCGGCTGCAGCAGCCACAGGGACAGAGAGGTTCTGGCACCAGGAGTGAGGGCTACTGGGAAACTTCCCAGAACTGGACGGGACTTTGACCTGAGTGAGGGGAGGTAGCGGGACGTGTTCTGAGTCACAGGACAGAGATGTGCCTGATGTTCATGGACAGAGTGTTACTGGACATGTGGGTTTAAATCTCTTTCTGTGATGACCCAGGAGAATGTGCAGGGCCTGATAGACACAGCCTCTGTCATCGTAGGAAACACCTGAGTGATTATGACTGAGTTTGTCAGAATAGAAATGTTAAAGGTTAAATGCAGGCAGGGATCAAGGGAAATAAGGAACAAGTCATTGCAAAGGGGGGGAAGGGCATTCCTGTTACCCACATGCTTCTGTTTTTCATGTCTCTGTCTGTGAGGTGACAACTGCACAGGTCCAGGGGGTTAGGACCTAGACACCTGTGGGGTCATTACTCACATGGTTACACCATGCTCCACCCAAGCTGCACAACTCACTGGAGTTTGTTTATGAAATCCATCAACACTTAGAAGGATGAGTAGACACCCCTCTCTGCAGGAGCTATGGTGCTGGTGTGTCTGTGTGAGGAGCCATCATGTCAGTGACCAGGACCATGTCTCAGTCCATCGTTATCACCATCATCACCAGCTTCACCATAATCATCATCATCATCATCCTCATCATCCTCATCACCATCATTTGCTTACATATAGTTGTTCTCATTTTCTATAGACATGATTGTTGTCCACAGAGAATTAGTTTTTTTTTTTTTTTAATCCTCACCCGAGGATATTTTTCCATTTTTTGTACAGATAGAGTGGGAGGGAGAGAGAAGAAGGGAGAGAGAGAGAAACATCAATGTGAAAGGAACACATCGAGTGGCTGCCACCCGCACGACCAACCCGGGCCGGGGACAAACTGCAACCGAAGTACGTGCCTTTAGCGGGAACCAAACCCGGGTCTCTCCGGACCGCAGGCCGATGCTCTAACCACTGAGCCAAACTGGCCAGGGCGAGAGAATTACTTTTTATTGGGGATAAAAAGCAGGCGTCTTGCCCAGCCAGTGTTGCTCAGTGGTTGAGCATCGACCCTGCACCAAGAGGCCGCCAGTTCAATTCTCGGTCAAGGCAATGCTCAGACTGTGGGCCCAATCCGCAGTGGGGGCATGCAGGAGGTGGCCAATAGTGTTCTCTCTCATTGATGTCAGATCTTTCTCTCCTCTCCCTTCCTTTCTCTCTAAATCAATAAACAATACAAAAATTTTAAAGCAGGCCTCTCCTCTTCCCAGGTCGGGGGGAGAATGAAACAAAGGCCTCCCCTGTGGCTGACACAGGCCTTCCACAGCGCTGAGGCCCTTGGGTGCATGCAGATTCCACCCCGGACATTCGATGAGGACTCCTGTCCAATTCCATTGTCATGTCACCACCACCACCATCGTCACCATCATCAATATAGCTTATTTATAATCATTTTTGCTAGACCTGGTTTTGTACTCAGGCATGGACATTTTATCTCAATTCTTACTCATTTTATATAATTTTTATTTTGAAGATGAAGCCATATGCTATTTTCTTTTTTATTACTGTTGAGTCATTGCCAGGTCCCTGAGCTCTGTGCACACTCAGCTCCTCCCATCCCTCAGGGCCTGGTGGCAATGGGGGACACTCAGTCCCCACAGAGGGGAGCTTTTCACCTGTCATTGAAAAGAGGGAAACAAAGCCCAGCAAACCCCCGTAGTCCTAGGAGGCTGTGTGAACACACAGGATACACTCCTGAGTGATCTCTGAGATGGATTCTCCCCTCTGAGTCGTCACTGAGATCCTCCTGTGTCGAGGTGAGATGATGAAACACTGGGGCACAAGACCCAGGGAGGAGGAGGCGCCTGGCAGCACCTGGGGTGATCAGAGCCAACCCCACGGCCTTCTCAAAAGCTCAGGTAACCCCAGGGATGTCAGCTCTGCTTAGAACCAAGACCCCCATCCGCATCTGGGGCTCTTATGCCCATGGGAATAGGGGACCTTGTCCAAACCTGAGAGCTGGTGTCTGTTCCCGAGAGGAAGAGCCTGGAGTCCGCCCAGAGCTGAGGGGCAGGGCTGCCCTCCCAGAGGCTCCAGGGGTCTGTTCCTGTCCTGTTCCAGCTCCCAGAGCACAGGCCCTTTTTTTGTCTTCGAAGCAGCGGTTCCCACTCTGTCCCCCCACCCCCTCTGGCCTTGCTTTCTGACATCTCCCTCTGCCCGCCGCCTCCTACAGGGAAATGTGTGATGATTGTCTGCCTGGATGACCCAGGATAGGAAACAATAAGAAAGGATAAACAAAAAGAGAAGTACTCAGTATTGGAGAAGAGGCAGGACTGGTGGAACTCTCTACACTTTGGATATGAGAGTAAACTTGAAGTGAACTTTGGGGCAACTGGTTCCCAGTGACACCGGAATGAGCTGGACTCTGGCCTCCCAGTGCCCTCCTAGAAATGAGGCAGGAGCCCAGTGCTGTCCTTTAGCAGCAGGTCAAACACAGGTAGGTGCCTACATAGTGAAAATTTACAGATAATCTCTCTTTTTTTTTTGGTAT
This sequence comes from Molossus alvarezi, assembly GCA_037176705.1. Classification (NCBI taxonomy): domain Eukaryota; kingdom Metazoa; phylum Chordata; class Mammalia; order Chiroptera; family Molossidae; genus Molossus; species Molossus alvarezi. The sequence continues at coordinate 1,095,025 of CM073885.1, read as the reverse complement.
GTGCTGTTGATGGGAAGCAAACCCTGGACTCTCTGGTTTGCAGGCCGACACTCCAACCGCTGAGCCGAACCAGCCAGGGCTATAACCTCTATTTTAAACACATGCTTAACTAACAAGATTGCTTACACAAGTTCATGATCAGACTTGTACATTTTTGCTCCTATAGCATTATTTGTGTCACTCCAAAACATGCATGTCAATTATGACACACATGTTGTCTCCAACGGAGTCCACACATGACATGCACATCATATATGGCATGTATCTCAGATATGATATGCACACAGCACAAACATGTGTCACTCATAATATGAATTCCACCTGTAACACACATTACACACAACATGCACAGCACAAGATGGTCATGGGGCACTAATGGCAGATGTGATTGTAAAACACAAGTCACTTCTGATACCCATGCCCATCACGAAATGTGCATGTGTTGTGCTGTGTATTGGTCGTGGCAGAAAACACTTCTTACATGCATGCCACTTGTAATACATGTTGATTTGGCACATGTAACTACTGACATGCGTGTCAATTGTGACGCATCATTGTGACACATGGTCTCGGCATAGTCATTTTTGACACACATGTCAATGGTGATGCCTATGTTACTCAAAACACGTATATCACTTGTGAAACACATTTTAATTCTGACACGTGTTGACTGACATGCATGTTGGTTGTGACACAGGTATGATTTCTGACCCACATGTTGATGGCGACCCACATTATTGAGTGCAACATGCATATAGATACGAGGTGCATTCCACATGTCTATTACAGCACACATGTGGGTTGTGATATGTGTGCCAATTTCGACATGGGCGGCAATCACGAGGCATGCCCATTCACCCTGGCACATGTGTCACTTTACACATGTAGATTTCTGACAGCATGCCGAGCTTGCACACGGTCTGGTGGTAACACATGGTGCACACATTGATTGACAAACATGGCAATCACAACATGCACATCACTTCCCATGTCACTGTTGACACATCACTTGTCTCATGTGTCACTAATAATACATGTGCCAGTTGTGACATGTTTCTACTAATTGTGGGTCTACTGCTTGATCATAAATGTCATTTATGATGCTTATGCCAGATTTTGCTTGTGACCCGTATGTCGCGAATGACACGTATATCACATCACATGTATTTTGCTTCTTACTCATATCTTTGGAGTATCATCTTGGATATAATTTGGAAATTGGCATATTGATTTACTGCCATTCATTCTCCTAGGGACAAGTCATGCTTTCCTGAATGAAGAGGTCCTATGGCTAGCACCATGTGGCATCAGAGCAGGACAGAGGTGTCCATGTGCTCTGGTGATGCACTGCATGGTGAGCCGCTGTGCACGCCATCCCCAGCTCCATGCTCGCTCAGTTCTCCGGGAGTCTCCCTACCGTACGACCCGGTCATGTGGATGGAGATAGAAGCAAGAGGTTGTCTAAATCCTCCACAGGTCTCGGGGTGAGCCCTGCAGGGACCACTGAGAGTGGGTGACAGAGAAGCTCTCCACTTCCTTCCCAGCCAATGAGTTCTTAGCAAGAGCACTCCCTCTGGCCCCTTACACCCCTCCCTGGCCAAGCATAGCACTGTCTTCCTCTCACACTTGACCAGGGCTTTTGAGACTCAACCAGAGGGAACTGTGAGATCCCAGACCCTGCTTTTTCTCCCAGGGCCTGCCACAGGGCTGGGGTGACAAGGAACTCAACAGTGGTTGTGGGGATGAAGCAATAAGAATGAATGAAAGAAAAGGATGAGAGGTGGCTGGGTTTGCTTAGTGTGCTGCCTGAGCACCTCAGACTGGTTGATGCCACAAGTGTGTCTGCTTGTTGCACAAGCCCTGCCCCCTGCCCATGGTCATCACTGCATAGTTGAAACACCCTGCTCTGGGTCCAAGGAAAGGCGTGTTGGTGGCAGAAGGTTACACAGAGTTCCTGAGAATTCATTATTTTATTTTTTGTTATGAAAAGGAAACACACTTGGAAAGGACACCCCCTTTTCACCTATCCTTGTACCTGCCTCTGAGGCTGGACTCTTGAGTTTAGTGGGTCCTGAATGCACCTAGTTGTTCTGCGTGTCTCTGGTGGTCCTGAGTCTCCCCTGGTGTCCTAATCACTCCCTGGTGGTCCTGAGAGCCCCATGGTGGATGTGCTTGCCCTCCTCTGATGGTCTTGAGCTCCCCATGGTGGTTCTGAGTGCCCTCCTCTGATGGTCTTGAGCTCCCCATGGTGGATCTGAGTGCCCTCCTCTGAAGGTCCTGAGATTCCTCTGGTGGTTGTGAGTGCCCTCCTGTGATGGTCCTGAGCTTCCTCTGGTGGTGGTGAGTGCCCTCCTCTGATGGTCCTCAGCACCCCCTGGTGTCCTGAGCATCCCCTCATGGGCCTGAGCATCGCCTGCAGCCAAGCCCTCCTGTCTACCCCAGGGAGCTTTGTGTCTGACTTCCCCTCACTGTGTCTCCTGCACAATAATGTACAGCTGTGTCCTCTGCTCTCAGGCTGTTCATTTGCAGACACAGTGTGCTCTTTGGATCATCTCTAAGAATAATAAACCTGCTTTTGCAGATCCAAAATACTCAGTTGTGAGGCCATTGTCAGGGTCTTTTGTAAAACCAAACCACTCCAGCCCTTCCCCTAGAGCCTGGCGGACCCAGATCATCCAGGAGCTACTGAAGGTGAATTCAGAGGCTGCACAGGAGAGTCTCAGAGACCCCCCAGGCTGCATCACTATTCCCCCAGACTCCACCAGCTGCACCTCACACTGGACACCTGCAAATACAGAGACACAATGTTGCTTGTAGTCACATGGAATCAAAAGCAGGTACATGCAAAAGTCTCAGTGTTCCTCTCTAATGAGAAAAACCCTGATCAAGGATAAAATGTAGCTTGGCTCAGAGTTCACGTGGACCTGCTGGGTTCCTCTCTGACACTTGGATTTTGGGCATCTCCCTAAACATGCCAGGCAAGGCCCCTCTCTTATGAGCAGAAGGAGAGCCCAGTGTGCATGCAGTCTGGATAGAACAGTGCAGGGGCGACCCTGGGCTGCATGCCTGACCTTGTCATCCTGTGGGTGACCCCAGAAGGGAAAGGACTCAGGAATGTAACCACGTGGATATTTTTCTGACCCACCCTTCCCTTCTTCTTATGGAGACCCTGACAACCCGGTCCTATTCCTCTTGGTGTAGCCTTCCGGAATTGAGATTCCTCCATCCTTGGGGTTTCGATGAGGACTCCACGAGTGCTGCTCCAAAGGCGCTGTGGTTTGGGCTTCCTCTCAGTCTCCTTCACCCACTGTGGGCCACGTTGCCCTCCTGGTGTTTGGGAATAAGCATTTGTATCAGAAGGACATTTTTCTTCTGAGACTAAGTGATTCTCTGTTATGTTCCCAATTAGATCGCACACAAAACTCGAGCGTGCAAACGGGATGAGATAGGAGAGGCCGCCCCCACCCCACAGCAGCCGACACCGTTGCAAGCATGCAACTGCCTTCCCAGAACCACAGATCTCCCCTGACTTTACTGTTGTTAGTGTGCAAAAGTTCTGTTTTCCCAGTCTCTCAAATTGGGAGAATGTCCATCATGAAAAAAAAAGGAACATGTTGGTTTTTGGGAGCAAAACTCTGGGCAGAAGAGTGAGGCACCAAGTCATCGTTGGGGGTGGAGGGCGCCTCCCTTCACAGCTGCAGAGCGGCCCCGTGTACTGTCCACTGTCTGTGCTCGGCCGTCCCCCTGCAGGTGGCTGCAGCCCGGACCGCTCCCTCAGCTGCATAACAGGGCCCTGGGGAGCTCAGTGCACTTGCTTATGAACAAAGCCCCCACTTCCACCACAAGCTTTGCCGCAAGGGCAGACCATGCCCACCCTGGATCTGAGTGAGGTCACCTGCCAAACCCAGTGTGCTGAGTGCTGGTTCCTGATGGAACCCGGGCCTTTGTGAGGAGAAGGGAGAGATGAGGTGTGGCCAGAGTCCTGGGTTCAGTTTCCGCTAAGGGCATGTACCACACACACACAAATTGTGTTTGCTTGCAACTGAACTTAGAGGGGAATATAACCCACTGAATTAGAATTTAAACTAATCACCTATTTATCAGATATGAAGTGAGAAGAGAGAGGAAACAGAACTGCATTTTCAACAACTTGAATTACTGGTACATTTGTTTATAATTTACAGAAGAACCTAAACACAACATATTTAGGATAATTTTGTTTTGAAATTGGGCTGGTTAAATGGTTTTGGTTTAGGAAAATACTTCTGCCTTCTCAATTTTATTTTATTTTATTTTTTTTAATCCTCACCTGAGGACATTTTTCCATTCTTTGTTCAGGTAGAGTGGGAAGGAGAGAGAGGAACAGAGAGAGAGAGAGAGAGAGAGAGAAACATCGATGTGAAAGGAACACATCGAGTGGCTGCCACCCGCACAACCCACCAGGGCCGGGGACAAACTGCAACTGAGTCACGTGCCCTTAGCGGGAACCGAACCCGGGTCTCTCAGGACCGCAGGCTGACGCTCTAACCGCTGAGCCAAACCGGCCAGGGCTGCCTTCTCAATTTTAATAAGTGATAAAAGTAATATAAAAAGGTGGAAGAAAAAAAGTGGCGGCGAATGAACGGTGCTACACAGACCATTTCCCAGGACCAAACTGGATTTACAACAAAAATAAAGGCAAATCGTCAGGAAGGGGCAAACAAAAGACACCTTGGAGGACCACATAACCAGGGACACCACTCAATCCTGGTAGGCTTGCGAGGACGCAAGAGGGGGCCGGGAGCCCACAGTCCGCAGCCGCCTGGGCAGGGGCCAGGGAACTCGGCCGGAAGTTGCTGCTACTGCCTCCTTTGCGACCCCGCCTGAGTCCTGCGAACTCTGCTGCCTGCTAAGCCCTTGGCTGGTGCCACACGGACTGGCACAGACTGGCTGCCACCAGGGGACTCGGCGGGAGGCTACTGCTGCCTTGGCTGCGACCCCGGCTGAGTCCTGCAAACTCTGCGTGCTAAGCCCTCGGCTGGTGCCGCACGAACTCGCTGGGACCAGGGGACTCTGCTGGAAGCTGCTGCCACCTCAGCAGTGTCCCGCTACTGTGGCTCAGTCCTGGGGCTTCTGCTGAGTGCAACGCCCTCGGCTGTTGCCAAAGCTGCGGCTGCCCTTGGCTGGAAGTGGCGCCCTCAGGTTAAAAGTCCCAGGTGGCTCCACGAGGCAGAGTCTAGACAAAGGCTAAATTGGCAGCAGCCACTCACCTTGGGCTCGGCAGAGGGAAGGCAGACTGGACTGGAACTGTGTGGGGACACTCGGGTTTTGGAGGGTGCTAAGAGCTTTTGCTGAGTGCAGCCACGCAGAACTGTGGTCATTTTACTCCTTCCCAGGGCCCTGGGAAGAGGTGGAGGCCCCTCCCACAGAGATTCAACCCCACATGGTGGCCATTGAAATGCTAATTGAGGCCCATTAACAACCAGCAGCTGCCCCATCCTCAGGAAATCCTCTTACACTGAGCACCTGAGGGAGTTTTTCATTCAACTGAGAACCCAAGGCTCTTCAAGTAACCACTACTGATAGCCTCCAGGCAAAAAGCTGGAGGATAACTGTACCATTCCTGGGATAGCAACGCTACCCAGGAAAGTAAAAGTTGACAGTGGTGTTTAACATGTGTACTCCCACGCTCATCCAAACCCAATAAAGGGGCCACAAACAGTAGAACACCAACACCCACAGGGAAAACTTGGCAGGCTCCAAAGCCCACTGTGATGGCCAAAATGGTAAAACCCAGGAACAAAAGCCAAATGAAAGAACAAGAGACCTCCACCGAAGATGAGATAAATGTGGAGTAGTTAAGCAAGTTAACAGAACTAGAATTTAGAGCCATAATCTTGAGGAAGCTCAACAGCATGAGTAAGGACATAGAGATGATGAAAATTGACCAATTGGAAATTAAAAACCACCAAGAAGAAATCAAGAATGACATATCAGAAATAAAGAATACATGGGAAGCTCTAAAGAGCACAGTAGAGGAAGCTGAGGAACGGATCAGTGAATTAGAAAATAGGGTAGAAAAAATCAACCAAATAGAAAACCAAAAGGAAAAAACAGTTGAAAAACAGGAAGACAGCTTTAGAGAACTGTGGGACAAGTGGAAACATAATAACATTCGCATCATAGGGGTCCCCGAAGAAGAAGAAAATTAGCAAGGGTTAGAGAATATATTCGAAGAAATAGTGACAGAAAAATTCCCTAATTTGGTGAAGGAAGAAGGCATTCAAGTTCAAGAAGCTCAGAGAGCCCCAAGAAAGAACTTAAACAGGTCCACACCAAGATACATAGTAATTAAAATGCCAAAAATTAAAGACAAAGAGAGAATCCTAAAAGCAGCAAGAGATAAGCAACAGGTTGCCTACAAAGGAACTCCCATAAGGCTCTCAGCTGACTTCTCAAAAGAAACACTACAGGCCAGAAGGGAATGGCATGAAGTAATCAAGGTCAGGAAAAACAAGGATCTGAATCCAAGACTACTCTACCCAGCAAGGCTGTCATTCAAAATCGAAGATCAAATAAAGAGCTTCCCAGACAAAAAAAGGCTAAGGGAATACATTAGCACCTAACCAGCACTGCTAGAAATGTTAAAAGGACTGCTGCAATTAGTAGAAAAATAGGAAGAAAAATAGAACCAAACTAAAAAAAATGGCAATAAATAAATATATATCAATAATCACCTTAAATGTAAATGGACTGAATGCTCCGATAAAGAGACACAGAGTAGCTGATTGGATAAGAAAGCATGACTCATTTATATGTTGTTTACAAGAGACCCACCTTACAACAAACGACTCATATAGGTTGAAAGTGAAGGGATGGAAAAAAATATTCCAGTCAAATGGAAAGAAAAAAAAGCTGGGTAGCAATACTCATACCTGATAAAGTAGATTTCAAAATGAAGGCCATAACTAGAGACAAAGAAGGCCACTAGATAATATTGAAAGGATCTATCCACTAGGAAAATATAACCTTGCTAAACATATATGCACCCAACATAGGAACACCAAAATATATTAAAAACCTTCTGGAGGAGTTCAAAGAAAAAATTGACAGCAATACAATCATAGCAGGGGACTTCAACACCCTGCTGACATCACTGGATAGATCCTCTAGACAAAAAATTAGCAAGAAAACAGAGACTCTAAATGAAGCACTAGAACATATGGATTTAATAGAATGTATCTACAGAGAATTACACCCCAAAACTGCAGAATTCACATACTTCTCAAGTGCACATGGGACATTATCAAAGATAGACCACATGATAGGACACAAACTAAATCTCTACAAGGTGAAGAAGACTGAAATCATACCAAGCTTCTTTTCAGATCACAATGGCATGAAACTAGAACTCAATTTCAACAAAAACATGCAAAGACATTAGAACACATGGAGGCTAAATAGCATGTTATTGAACAATGAATACGTTACCAAGGAGATCAAAGAGGAAATTAAAAACTTCCTGGAAATGAAAATGAAAATGAACACAGAACAACACAAAATCTATGGGATGCAGGAAAAGCAGTTCTGAGAGGGAAGTTTGTAGCACTACAGGCCTACCTCAAGAAACAAGAAAAAATTTTAATTGACTGTCTAACTTCACAACTTAAAGAATTAGAAAGCAAACAGAAAGAAATCCCCAGAGTAAGTAGAAGGAAGGAAATAGTAAAGATCAGAGCAGAAATAAATGACATAGAGACCAAAAAAACAATTCAAAGGGTCAATGAAACAAAGACTTGGTTTTATGAAAAGATAAACAAGATTGATGGACCGTTAGCTAGACTCACCAAGAAACAAAGAGAGAGAACCCAAATACACAAAATCAGAAAATATTTGACAAAAGAGGCAAGAGCATACACTGGAGTAAAGTCAGCCTTTTTGATAAATGGTGTTGGAAAAATTGGACAGCTACATGCAAAGAAATGAAACTAGACCATCAACTTACACCATACATAAAAATAAACTGAAAATGGATGAGAGACTTAAATGTGACTTGTGAATCCATAAAAATTCTAGAAGAAAATGTAGGTAACAAAATTTCAGACATCATAGGCAGCAGAATTTCCACTTATACATCACCTAAGGCAACAGAAATAAAGAAAAAAAATGAACACATGGGACTACATCAAACTAAAAGGCTTCTGCACAGCAAAATAAATAACCATCAATAATGGAAAGGCAACTCACTGTATGAAAGAAAATCATTGCCAATGATACTTCAGTTAAGAGGTTAATTTCCCAAATATATGGAGTATTTATACAACTCAACAAAAGGAAGATGAAGAACCCAATTAAAAAATGGGCATGGTCAGACTGACAATCCCCTAAATAGGAAGGTGGTGGGGAAGAGATAAACCACACAACTTATATGCATGTATGCATGAACAGTGGACATGGACAACAAACTAGGGAAAGGGCAGGTAGAGAGGGGGAGGGGGGAATCAGTGGGGAAAAAAGGAGAAACATCTGTAACAAACATTAATTAATAAAAAAAAACCCCAAAAACAAAACAAACAAACAAAAAATAATATTTAAAAAAATAAAATAATAAATGGGCAGAAGTGCTGAATGGACACCTCTCCAAACAGGACATACAAATGGTCAAAAGACATATGAAGAAATGCTCAACATTACTAGTCATCAGAGAGATGCAAATTAAAACAATGAGGTATCATCTCACACCTGTCAGAATGGTCGCCATCAACAAATCATCAAACAACAAGTGTTAGCAAGGGTGTGGAGAAAAGGGGACTCTAGTACACTGCTGGTGGGAATGCAGACTGGTGCAGCCACTGTGGAAAACAATATGGTGTTACCTCAAAAAATTAAATATTGAACTTCTATTTGACCCAGTGATCCCACTTCTAGGAATATACTAAGAAGCCTGAAACACCAATCAGAAAAAATATATGTACCCCCATATTTGTAGCAGCACTATTTATAATAGCTAACATCTGGAAACAGCCCAAGTGTCCATCAGTAGACGAATGGATTAGAAAAGCCATGGTACATATACACAATGGAGTACTATGCAGCTGTAAGAAAGAAAGGTCTCATCCTTTGAGACGACGTGGAGGGATCTGGAAAGTATTATTCTAAGTGAAACAAGCTAAGCAGAGAAAGACAAATATCACATGATCTCACTTATTTGTGGAATATAATGAACATAACAGTCTGATGAGTAGGGGACAGACTGACAACACTCAGAAGAGGGGCTGATTGGGGGAGGATATAGATAAACCACACAATTTTGTGCATCTACGCATAACCAATGGACACGGACAACAAAGCCGGGGACGGGGCAGGGGGAATTGGGAGGAGGGTGTCAATGGGGTAAAAAAGGAGAAACATCTGTAACAAAATAAAATTAACAACAACAACAACAACAAAACTCGAAGAGGTACATGCAATAGTTCCACAGGTTGAAACTGGGATCGATGCAGAAACCTCATTTCTAAAGGGAAACTTAAATCAATGACAACCCAAAGGCAAATTTGTTTTTTTTCTCCAGTTATGGCAAAGTCTGTAACTCCTCCTGTTGAGCTAGCTGGTTTTCAATAATCTTGTGTACTTTTCTCTACACACGGGGAAGAAACAATATGTTGATGGAAGAAACATCGACATGTGTAAAGAGTTTTTGTAGGATTTTATTTGAGCCAAACTGACAATTACTGGGGAGCAAGGTCTCAAATGCTCTGGAGAACAAAGGTGTGCAGCTTCCTTTATGCATTTGGAACGATGGAGGGCAAGTGAGGGAGATTACGACCAGGAAGTGGGAGGAAGCGAGGTGGGGGTGGGATTCCGGGATAGTTCAGAAGGTTTGCTCTCTTGAGGGTGGTCATGCTTATTCCAAGGGTGTGTTAACCTAGATACACAAGAACAATGGGTGGGTTTGCTTATGGCAAAGGTAAACCTTTTAGGGAAGTAGTTCTATGGGTGGGGTGTGATCAGATCATCCTGGAAGGTTACTTTCAGTCACTGAATTTTGTCAGATTTACTACAGAGCTCCCTTTTTTGTTCACAAATAATATCCCGGAAAGTAGATAAAGTAAAGGGCTTTCTGTGAGCTCTGTTGCTGAGCCTTGAAGCAATACTAATTTAACAGCTCAATATTGTGTCTTTGCTTAACTTTGTACCTGCTCCAGGTCTGGGCCCTGTGTTGGTGGTTTTGAGCGCCCCCTGGTGTTCTGAGCGCCCCCTGGTGTCCTGAGCACGCTCTGCAGCTCAGCCCTCCTGTCCCCTCAGGAGGTTTGTGTCTGGGCTCACACTGACTTCCCCTCACTGAGTCTCTCGCACAGTAATACACGGCCGTGTCCTCGGTGGTCACGGAGCTCAGCTGCAGGGAGAACTGGTTCTTGGACGTGTCTGGGTCAATGACTAACCGACCTTGGAGAGATGGTGTGTACTCTCTATTCCACATGGAATCGTAGTATGTCCTTCCCAGCCACTGGAGACCTCTCCTGGGCGCTGCCTGAGCCAGGCCCATGTAGCACTCTTACTAGAGAGACTGTCCCCAGAGATGGCCCAGGTGAGGGAGAGGGTCTGCGAGGGCTTCAACAGTCCTGGGCCTGACTCCTGTAGCTGCACCTGGAACAGGACACCTGGGGACAAGGAGCATCAGGCCCTGTCAGTCACGTGCAGTCACAACCATGCCAGAGACCTCAGCCCTGTGTGAGGAGAGAGCTGTGAGCCTCCCCAGACTAGGGGAGGATTTACCCTGGAGCTTGGGGAGAAAAATGCATGTGGGGAATCCTGTTCCTTATAAGTGGGGGGACTGTCAGGCTTCCTTGGTCCTTCTGTTGCCAATGTGTAGGCTTTTCTCTTCTTGAATTCACTTAGTACAGTTGTCAGGTATAGGGAGGGGATCTCCTGGTACACAGGATATACGGGAGTTTGCTTAATGTCTGTGCTTATCTCTGATAAGTGGTGGATGAATTGAGTAGATTACATTTTTAATTTCTCACGCCGCTTTCAAATATATCCAAAGGGATTAAGTTTGTTTAGGTCATTTCTTAAACCCAGCTCTCTAATATCTACAGAACTGTCATATATTTTTATAAAAAATGTTATTTTTCTAAACATAATTTAATATAGGCAAATAATATCTAGGTTGGTTTGAAAATCACAAAATAAAAGACATTTATTTTAAGTATCTTATTTCTTTATGTTGTAAGCTTGATCCAAGGAACTGTATCGCAGGGACATGTCATTGAGATAGCCTTGATTCTTTTTTATTTGTTAAAATGATAATTCTTCCAAATTCTGAGTAGCATTGTGCTACATGCCTTTGTTTAGCTTAAAGCTAGAAAGCTTTTCCTTGCAATATGTGCCAAACGATTTCAGAGCTAAGTAGTGTCATACATGGTTAGTACTTGGATAAAAGACCCCTGGTTCTAGATGTTGACAATTTGGTAATTATGCCTTTGAGTCCCTCCTGAAACTCTTCCCTTGTGCAAGGCCGTGGCTTATTGCAGAAATTCCAAAAAATTATATCAGACATATTCATATTTTTCATAAAGAAATGATTGAGAATATGAGTAATTATTCATGTATACAACTCGGAATCTTTTATATTTAGAAATTGTAGAGGCAGCAGGTTAACTGACCTCTGTCCTCAGTCAAATACTTTCAGTGATGTTGGGGTCAGAGGAAGGCAAATCATGGAGGTTCCCAGCACAGATGTGCTCACAGGAGAGGGACCTTCATCCCTGACAGGAACCCTCACTCCCAGGACACACTACATGGGCAACTGGGCGGTTTTCAGATCTTGGGTATTGTAAACAACACTGCTATGAACATGGGGTGTATATGTTCTTTCTGATTTGTGTTTAGAGATAATTAGGATATATTTTCATAGGTGGGTTTGCTCGGTCAAAAAGCAGTTTTATATATTTTTTTTTGTATTAATTACTCCCCCTTTTTAAAATTTAATTAATTAATTTATTTTTGTTACAGATGTTTCTCCTTTTTTCCCCTACTGATAACCCCTCCCTGTCCATCCCCGCTGTCCCCAACTTTGTTGTCCATGTCCATTGTTCATGCATACATGCCTATAAGTTCTGCGATTTATCTCCCTCCGCCTTCTCTTCTGGAGATTGTCAGTCTGCAACCTCCTTCCACATCTCTGGGACTTTATGTTTGTTTTAGATGTTCCTCCATTTCTTCCCCAGACACCATCCTCTTGACCCTCCCTTCCCACAGCATTGTTGTCTGCGTCCACTGGTTAAGCAGATATGCATGTAAGTTCTGTGGTTTATATCTCCCTCCCGCCGCTCCCCTCCTCTGGGGCTTGTCAGACTGAACATTCTATTTATTTAAAAAAATGTTTTTAGGAAACTCCATAGCATTTTCCACAGTGGCTGCACCCGTCTGCATTCACACCAACAGTGCACCAGGGTTCTGTTTCCCCACATCCTCACCAGCACTGGGTGTTTGTTGAGGTATTGATAGGAGCCATTCTGGCAGGTGTAGCTGCCGTTTCAATTTGCATGTCTCTGATGATCAGAAATGCTGAGCATTGTTTCATATGTCTCATGGTCGTCTGTACGTCCTCTTTGAAGAAGTGTGGATTCAGGCATTGGCCCATCTTTTAATTGGATGTATGTATTCCTGGTGTTGAGTTTTATGTAGTTTTTAAATATTTTGGAATTTAAGCCTTTATCAAATGTACCTTTGGCAAATAGACCACAGCCTAACTCAGTGATGTTAGAGGAAAACACTGAATCAAGAACCCAGACAGATCCCCTGAGGGAAACTGTGATATGAAGAGGAAACCACTCAGGAAACCAGCCCAAACCTCCAACTGCACCGGCTCCTGGATGGTCCTTGTGTCCAGGGAACCTGTGCGCCCCCTGGTGGTCGCAGCCTCTCCTGCAGTGAGGTTTGTGTCTGGGCTCACACTGTCTTCCTCTCACTGTGTCTCGCACAGTAATACATGGCTGTGTCCTCGGTGGTCATGGAGCTCAGCAGCAGGGAGAACTGGTTCTTGGACGTGTCACCGAAGATGGTGGTGCGGCTCTTGAGGGAAGGGCTGTAGTAAGGGCTACTACTAGCATATATGTACCCAATCCATTCCAGCCCCTTCCCTGGTTTCTGGCGGATCCAGCTCCAGTAGTAACCACTACTGATGGAGTTGCCCGAGACAGTACATGTGAGGAAGAGGGTCTGAGAGGGCTTCACCAGTCCTGGAGTTGACTCCTGCAGCTGCACCTGGGACAGGACACCTGGGGACAAGGAACATCAGGCCCTGTCAGTCACGTGCAGTCACAACCACCACACAGACCCCTGTCTGACCTCTGAGACCCTCACCTTGGGGGGCTGTCACCAGGCACAGGAGAAGACCCAGCAGTCTCATCTTATTCCAGACCAGGGCTCTGCCTTCCAGAGACCTCAGCCCTGTGTGAGGAGAGAGCTGTGAGCCTCCCCAGCCCAGGGGAGGATTTACCCTGGAGCTTGGGGAGAGATTTGCATGTGGGGCAGCCTGTTCCTTATAAATGGGGGACTGAGGTCAGGCCGCCCTGGTCCTTCTGGGGCCCTGTGTGGCCATCTCCTCCCTCATTCTCACTCAGCATGTAAGTCAGGGATAGGGGATCCCCTGGTTCCAGAGACACTGAAATGTGGTCAAAGGGTGGCCTCACCTTCCTGAGCATAAGAAGAAATGATGGACTAGTTGGGTAGGTTAGACTTTTTACTTCCCATACATTCTTCAAACTGATTTAAAAGGGATTAGCATTTGTTCAGAGACCTTCTGCATCCCACCTCTCCAGTATACCCACTATTTCCAAATTTTATATCATAATTTCATACAAATATTATCTATCTTAGTGTAAAAATAAAAAGAAAGAACATGTATGCTCAATATCTTATATTTTAATCATATTTAAACATGTCTTTATTGATTTTCTTTTTTAGAGATTTGAACGGAGAGGGTAACTTCATCGCTGACAAAAATACCTGACTCCAGTCTCCCTCCTTCTGCCCTGGGCATGGTCAGTTGGTCATAGGTGCCGGGAATCCACCACAGAACATATAACATCCTTAATATATAATGAACACATTCTCCGACCAGACACATAATTTGGAAATGTTCTCTCTCTCTATAGCTTGACTTTTCATTCCCTTAATGGAATCTTTGTGGGATAAATGTATTTAATTTAACAAAGTCTAATTCACCCCTATTTTCTGTACTGGGCCTGTTTTTGTGAATCACACAGACCCCAGGACATGCTGAGCCTCATGGTCCAGGGGCATCGGCTGCAGCAGCCACAGGGACAGAGAGGTTTTGGCACCAGGGGTGAGGGCTGCTGGGAAACTGCCCAGAACTGGACGGGACTTGGACCTGGGTGAGGGGAGGAAGCAGAATGTGTTCTGCATCAAAGGACGGAAAGGTACCTGATGTTCATGGACAGAGTGTTACTGGACATGTGGGTTTAAACTTCTTCCTGTGACGACCCAGGAGGACGTGCAGGGCCTGATAGGCACATCTTCTGTCACTGTAGGAAACACCTGACTGATTATGACCAGGAGTTTGTTAGAGTAGAAACGTTAAAAGTTCTTCAGGCAGGGATCAAGGTAAATAAGGAACGTGTCATTGCACAGGGGTGGAAGGGGATTCCTATTACCCACATGCACCTACAAACAGCAGTGGCCTTAGCTATGAGCAGTGCCTTCGGGTTAAACTCCCAAGTGGCTCCACAGCACAGAGCCGAGAGAGACGCTAGGGCTCCTACTGAGGGAGGGTGGAACTGTGTGGGGACACTTGGGATTTCGAGGGTGTTCAGAGATTTTTCTGAGTTGCAGCCACGCAGGATTGTGGCCATCTTACTCCTTCCCAGGGTTTAGGGGAGAGGAGGCAGCATCTTCCTTGGAGATTCAATCCAGCGCAGGTGGGCCATTGAAATGCAAATTGAGGCCCTCTAACAACCAGCATTTGCCCCACACCCGGGAAATCCCCTAATCCTGAGCACCAGAGGGAGTTTTTCATTCAACTGAGAACCCAAGGCTCTTCAAGTAACCACTACTGATAGCCTCCAGGCAAAAAGCTGGAGGATAACTGTACCATTCCTGGGATAGCAACGCTCCCCAGGAAAGTAAGACTTGACAGTGGTGTTTAACGTGTGTACTCCCACGCTCATCCAAACCCAATAAAGGGGCCACAAACAGTAGAACACCAACACCCACAGGGAAAACTTGACAGGCTCCAAAGCCCACTGTGATGGCCAAAATGGTAAAGCACAGGAACAAAAGCCAAATGAAAGAACAAGAGACCTCCACCGAAGATGAGATAAATGTGGAGCAGTTAAGCAAGTTAACAGAACTAGAATTTAGAGCCATAATCGTGAGGAAGCTCAACAGCATGAGTAAGGACATAGAGATGTTGAAAATTAACCAATTGGAAATTAAAAACTGCCAAGAAGAAATCAAGAATGACATATCAGAAAAAAAGAATACATTGGAAGGTCTAAAGGGCACAGTAGAGGAAGCTGAGGAATGGATCAGTGAATGAGAAGATAGGGTAGAAAAAAATCAACCAAAGAAAAAACCAAAAGGAAGAAAACAATTGAAAAACAGGAAGACAGCTTTAGAGAACTGTGTGACATGTGGAAACATAATAACATTCTCATCATAGGAGTCCCCGAAGAAGAAGAAAATTAGCAAGGATTAGATAATATATTCGAAGAAATAGTGACAGAAAACTTCCCTAATTTGGTGAAGGAAGAAAGCATTCAAGTTCAAGAAATACAGAGAGCCCCAAGTAAGAACTTAAACAGGCCCACACCAAGACACATAGTAATTAATATGCCAAAAATTGAAGAGAAAGGGAGAATCCTAAAAGCAGCAAGAGATAAGCAACAGGTTACCTACAAAGGAACTCCCATAAGGCTCTTAGCTGACTTCTCAAAAGAAACACTACAGGCCAGAAGTAAATGGCATGAAGTAATCAAGGTCAGGAAAAACAAGGATCTGAATCCAAGACTACTCTACCCAGCAAGGCTATGATTCAATATCGAAGATCAAATAAAGAGCTTCCCAGACAAAAAAAGGCTAAGGGAATACATTAGCACCTAATCAGCACTGCTAGAAATGTTAAAAGGACTTCTGTAATTAGTAGAAGAAATAGCAAGAAAAATATAACCAAACAAAACAAAAATGACAATAAATAAGCACATATCAATAATCACCTTAAGTGTAAATGGACCGAATGCTCCGATAAAGAGACACAGAGTAGCTGATTGGATAAGAAAGCATGACTCATCTATATGTTGTTTACAAGAGAACCACCTCACAACAAAAGACTCAAATAGGTTGAAAGTGAAGGGATGGAAAAAAATCTTCCAATCAAACGGAAAGGAAAAAAAAAGCTGGGTAGCAATACTTATATCTGATAAAGTAGATTTCAAAATGAAGGCCATAACTAGAGACAAAGAAGGCCACTAGATAATATTGAAAGGATCTATCTACTAGGAAAAAATAACCTTGATAAACATATATGCACCCAATATAGGAGCATCAAAATATGTTAAAAATCTTCTGGAGGATTTCAAAGAAAAAATCGACAGCAATACAATCATAAAAGGGGACATCAACACCCTGCTGACATCACTGGATAGATCCTCTAGACAAAAAATTAGCAAGGAAACAGAGACTCTAAATGAAGCACTAGAACAAGTGGATTTAATAGAAAGCATCTACAGAGAATTATACCCCAAAACTGCAGAATTCACATACTTCTCAAGTGCACATGGGACATTCTCAAAGATAGACCACACAATAGGACACAAACTAAATCTCTACAAGTTCAAGAAGACTGAAAATCATATCAAGCATCTTTACAGATCACAATGGCATGAAACTAGAACTCAATTTCAACAAAAACATGAAAGACATTTGAACACATGGAGGCCAAATAGCATGTTATTAAACAATGAATACGGAGATCAAGGAAGAAATTAAAAACTTCCTGGAAACCAATGAAGATGAACACAGAACAACACAAAATGTATGGGATGCAGGAAAAGCAGTTCTGAGAGGGAAGTTCATAGCACTACAGACCTACCTCAAGAAACAAGAAAAATTTCTAGTTGACTGTCTAACCTCATAACTTAAAGAATTAGAAAGCAAACAGAAAGAAATCCCCAGAGCAAATAGAAGGAAGGAAATAGTAAAGATCCGAGCAGAAATAAATGACATAGAGACCAAAAAAAAACACAAACAAACAAACAAACAAAAAAAAACAAAAACAAAAACAATTCAAAGGATCAATGAAACAAAGAGCTGGTTTTTCAAAAAGATAAACAAGATTAATGGACCGTTAGCTAGACTCACCAAGAAAGAAAGAGAGAGAACCCAAATACACAAAATCAGAAAATATTTGACAATGGAGGCAAGCATACACTGGAGTAAAGTCAGCCTCTTTGATAAATGGTGTTGGAAACAATGGACAGCTACATGCAAAGAAATGAAACTAGAGCATCAACTTACACCATACACAAAAATAAACTAAAAATGGATGAAAGACTTAAATGTGACCCGTGAATCCATAAAAATTCTAGAAGAAAATGTAGGTAACAAAATTTCAGACATCATACGCAGCAGAATTTCCACTGATACATCACTTAAGGTAACAGAAACAAAGGAAACAAACACATGGGACTACATCAAACTAAAAGGCTTCTGCACAGCAAAATAAACAACCATCAAAATGGAAAGGCAACCCACTGTATGAAAGAACATCATTGCCAATGATACATCAGTTAAGGGGTTAATTTCCCAAATATATACAGTATTTATACAACTCAACAAAAGGAAGACAAAGAACCCAATTTAAAAAAGGGCATAAGTGCTGAATGGACACCTCTCCAAACAGGACATACAAATGGTCAAAAGACATATGAAGAAATGCTCAACATTACTAATCATCAGAGAGATGCAAATTAAAACAATGAGGTATCATCTCACACCTGTCAGAATGGCCGCCATCAACAAATCATCAAACAACAAGTGTTAGCAAGGGTGTGGAGAAAAGGGGACTCTAATACACTGCTGGTGGGAATGCAGACTGGTGCAGCCACTGTGGAAAACAATATGGTGTTACCTCAAAAAATTAAATATTGACTTCCGGTCAAGATGGTGGCGTAGGTAAACGCGGTATCGCGTCCTCCCACAACCACATCAAAGTTACAACTAAACTAAAGAACAACCATCATTCAAAACCGCCTGAAATCAAGCTGAATGGAAGTCGTACAACTACGGAACTAAGGGGAAAAAAAAAGCAGCTACATCCAGACCGGTAGGACGGGCGGCGGCGCGAGGGGCGGCGGCGGCGGCGGCGGCGCGAGGGGCGGCGGCGCGAGGGGCGGCGGCGGCGGAGCGCGCAGCGGCGAGACGGGCTGGTCCCACACCCAAGCGTGGTGGATAAAAATCAGGAGGCTCCCGCGGCTGGGAAGGTCCTTCCTGAGGACTGAGGGGTCCCCGTCCCACACCAGGTGTCCCGTTCAGGGCTCCAGTGCCAGGAAGAGAATCCCCATAACTTCTGGCTGGAAAAACCAGCAGGAACTGAGGCTCAGGGAGGCTGAAGCGGCTGGAGCCCAGGCAGCTCCCTAAAGGGCCCGCGCACGGACTTATCGGACTCTCTCCCTCTAAGCTCGGAGGGGAGGCAGCTCGAGGGGCACCAGAGACACACAGGGAAGAACTGAGCTGTTTGGCACTGGAGCGAGGGCTGGAGAGGGGCCTTCATCGGGGACAAACGTGCTGTAAGAGGCCTTTGTTCCTTTGGTGAGCCCTTCCCGGGGCGGCAGACAGAAGCCATATCTGGGACTCCAGCAACCTGGCTCACACTGGTAGCCCCGCCCTGCTGACTCCCTGAGGCCCCGCCCCGCCCCGCCCCGCCCCACACAACTTTCAAGCTGTTGTCACTTGCTTAACCATAGGATTGGCCGGTCTTGGAATCTGCTTCAGGTTTTTCCTAAATTCTTTCAAACGAGCAGCACCGGGTCTCAGCGAGCCCCATACCGCTCATTAAGTAATACACAGAAACAAACACAGGGAGGCAGCCAAAATGAGGATACAAAGAAACAGGTCCCAAATGAAAGAACAGAACAAAACCCCAATAAAAGAACTAAGCGAAAGGGAGATAAGCAACCTAACAGATACTGAGTTCAAAATACTGCTTATAAGGATGCTCAATGAACTTGGTGAGAACCTCAGTGAACTTAGGGAGGGCATCAAGAGCATAAAAAAGTACCAGTTAGAAATCATGGATACACAGTTAGAATTAAAGGAGGCATTAACTGAAATAAAGAATAATTTACACAGCTTCAATAATAGAGTATGTAGATCCAAGGAGCAAACCATCGATTTGGAATATAAGGAAGCAAAAAATCCCCAATCAGAAGAGCAAAAAGAAAAAAGAATCCAAAAAAATGAGGATAGAGTAAGGAGCCTCTGGGATAACTTCAAGCGTGCCAACATTCGCATCTTGGGGGTGCCCGAAGGAGAAGAGAGAGAACAAGAAATCGAAAACCTGTTTGAAACAATAATGGCAGAAAACTTTCCTAACTTGGTGAAGGAAACAGACATACAAGTCCAGGAAGCACAGAGAGTCCCAAACAAGATGAACCCCAAGAGGCACACACCAAGACACATCATCATCAAAATGCAAAAGGTTCAAGACAAAGAGAGAATATTAAAAGCAGCAAGAGAAAGGCAGATAGTTACCTACAAGGGAGTACCCATTAGGCTGTCAGCTGATTTCTCAAAAGAAACTTTGCAGGCCAGAAGGGAGTGGCAAGAAATATTTAGAGTGATGAAAACCAAGAACCTACAACCAAAATTACTCTATCCTGCAAAGCTGTCATTTAGAATCGATGGACATACAAAAACTTTCCCAGACAAGAAAAAGTTAAAGGAGTTCATCACCACCAAACCATTATTATATGAAATGATGAAGGGTCTTTTTGAAGAAAAAGATAAAATGTATGAACAAACAAAATGGCAATGAATGCATATCTATCAACAATGGAATCTACAAACAAAATGAACAGGAAGAACAGAAACATTCTCATAGATACAGAGAACAATTTGGTGGTTGCCAGTTGGGAAGGGGATTGGGGGAATGGGTGAAAAAGGTGAAGGGATTAAGAAGCACAAATTCATTGCTAGACTGACAAACCTCAAAGGGAAAGGGGTTGGGAGGGTGGGAAGAAATAAACCAAAGAACTTATATACATAACCAATGGACACAGACAATAATGTGGGAAAAGGTGGGAGGGGGGCGGGAGGGGGGAGGAGGAGGTCAATGGGGGAAAAATGTGGAACATCTGTAATACATTTTACATCCAACAATAAAGATTTGGAAAAACAAAAACAAACAAAAAAAAAAAACAAAAAAAAAAATTAAATATTGAACTTCTATTTGACCCAGTGATCCCACTTCTAGGAATATACCCTAAGAAGCCTGAAACACCAATCAGAAAAAATATATATACCCCCATATTTGTAGCAGCACTATTTATAATAGCTAACATCTGGAAACAGCCCAAGTGTCCATCAGTAGACGAATGGATTAGAAAAGCCATGGTACATATACACAATGGAGTACTATGCAGCTGTAAGAAAGAAAGGTCTCTTATCCTTTGAGACGACGTGGAGGGATCTGGAAAGTATTATTCTAAGTGAAACAAGCTAGGCAGAGAAAGACAAATATCACATGATCTCACTTATTTGTGGAATATAATGAACATAACAGTCTGATGAGTAGGGGACAGACTGACAACACTCAGAAGAGGGGCTGATTGGGGGAGGATATAGATAAACCACACAATTTTGTGCATCTACGCATAACCAATGGACACGGACAACAAAGCCGGGGACGGGGCAGGGGGAATTGGGAGGAGGGTGTCAATGGGGTAAAAAAGGAGAAACATCTGTAACAAAATAAAATTAACAACAACAACAACAACAAAACTCGAAGAGGTACATGCAATAGTTCCACAGGTTGAAACTGGGATCGATGCAGAAACCTCATTTCTAAAGGGAAACTTAAATCAATGACAACCCAAAGGCAAATTTGTTTTTTTTCTCCAGTTATGGCAAAGTCTGTAACTCCTCCTGTTGTGCTAGCTGGTTTTCAATAATCTTGTGTACTTTTCTCTACACACGGGGAAGAAACAATATGTTGATGGAAGAAACATCGACATGTGTAAAGAGTTTTTGTAGGATTTTATTTGAGCCAAACTGACAATTACTGGGGAGCAAGGTCTCAAATGCTCTGGAGAACAAAGGTGTGCAGCTTCCTTTATGCATTTGGAACGATGGAGGGCAAGTGAGGGAGATTACGACCAGGAAGTGGGAGGAAGCGAGGTGGGGGTGGGATTCCGGGATAGTTCAGAAGGTTTGCTCTCTTGAGGGTGGTCATGCTTATTCCAAGGGTGTGTTAACCTAGATACACAAGAATAATGGGTGGGTTTGCTTATGGCAAAGCTAAACCATTTAGGGAAGTAGTTCTATGGGCGGGGTGTGATCAGATCATCCTGGAAGGTTACTTTCAGTCACTGAATTTTGTCAGATTTACTACAGAGCTCCCTTTTTTGTTCACAAATACAACCCCTGAAAGTAGATAAAGTAAAGGGCTTCCTGTGAGCTCTGTTGCTGAGCCTTGAAGCAATACTAATTCAACAGCACAATATTGTGTCTTTGCTTAACTCTGCACCTGCTCCAGGTCTGGGCCCTGTGTTGGTGGTTTTGAGCGCCCCCTGGTGTTCTAAGCGCCCCCTGGGGTCCTGAGCACGCTCTGCAGCTCAGCCCTCCTGTCCCCTCAGGAGGTTTGTGTCTGGGCTCACACTGACTTCCCCTCACTGAGTCTCTCGCACAGTAATACACAGCCGTGTCCTCGGTGGTCACGGAGCTCAGCTGCAGGGAGAACTGGTTCTTGGACGTGTCTGGGTCAATGACTAACTGACCTTGGAGAGATGGTGCGTACTCTCTATTCCACATGGAATCGTAGTATGTCCTTCCCAGCCACTGGAGACCTCTCCTGGGCGCTGCCTGAGCCAGGCCCATGTAGCACTCTTACTAGAGAGACTGTCCCCAGAGATGGCCCAGGTGAGGGAGAGGGTCTGCGAGGGCTTCAACAGTCCTGGGCCTGACTCCCGTAGCTGCACCTGGAACAGGACACCTGAGGACAAGGAACATCAGGCCCTGTCAGTCACGTGCAGTTCCAACCACCTCATTGACCCCTGTCCGACCTCTGAGATCCTCACCTTGGGGGGCTGTCACCAGGCACAGGGGAAGACCCAGCAGTCTAATCTTCTTCTAGACCAGGGCTCTGCCTTCCCCAGAGACCTCAGCCCTGTGTGAGGAGAGAGCTGTGAGCCTCCCCATCCCAGGGGAGGATTTACCCTGGAGCTTGGGGAGAGATTTGCATGTGGGGCAGCCTGTTCCTTATAAGTTGGGGGACTGTCAGACTTCATTGGTCCTTCTGATGCTAATGTGTAAGCTTTCCTTCTCTTGAATGGACTTAGTGCAGTCGTCAGTCAAAGGGGATCTCTTGGTTCACAGGATATACTGGAGTCCGCTTAATGCCGGTGCTCATCTCTGATAAGTGGTGGATGAATTGAGTAGATTACATTTTTAATTTCTCACGTCTCTTTCAAATATATTTAAAGGGATTACGTTTGTTTAGGTCATTTCTCAAACCCAGCTCTTTAATATCTACAGAACTGTCAAATAGTTTTATAAAAATTTTTATTTTTATAAACATAATTTTATATAGGCAAGTAATATCTAGGTTGGTTTGAAAATCAGAAAATAAAGGACAATTATTCTCAGTATCTTATTTTTTTATGTTGTAACCTTGATCCAAGGAACTGTATCGCAGGGACATGTCATTGAGATAGCCTTGATTCTTTTTTATTTGTTAAAATGATAATTCTTCCAAATTCTGAGTAGCACTGTGCTACATGCCTTTGTTTAGCTTAAAGCTAGAAACCTTTTCCTTGCAATATTTGCCAAACGGTTTCAGAGCTAAGTAGTGTCAGACCTGGTGAATACTTGGCTAGGAGACCCTGATTCTTGATGTTGAAAATTTGGTAATTATGCCTTTGAGTCCTCCCTGAGCTCTTTTCTTGTGCAGGGCCATGGCTTATTGCAGAGAGTCCAACACATTATATCAGACATATTCATATTTTACATAAAAATGATTGAGAATAAAAGAGTAATTATTCATGTGTATTATTCAGAATCTTTTATATGTAGAAGTTGTAAAGGCAGCAGATTAACGGACCTCTGTTCTCAGTCAAATATTTTCAATGATGTTGGAGTCAGAGGAAGGCCAATTATGGAGGTTCCCAGCACAAATGTGCTCACAGGAGAGGGACCTTCATCCCTGACAGGAACCCTCACTCCTAGGACACACTCCCAGAGGTGCCGGGATCCACCACAGAACATATAACATCGTTAATGTATAATGAACACATTCTTCCACCAGACATAATTTGGAAATGTTCTCTCTCTTTATAGCTTGACTTTTCATTCCCTTAATGGAATCTTGGGTGGGATAAATGTATTTAATTTAACAAAGTCTAATTCACCCCTATTTTCTGTACTGGGCCTGTTTTGCTGAATCACACAGACCCCAGGACGTGCTGAGCCCATGGTCCAGGGTCAGCAGCTGCAGCAGACACAGGGACAGAGAGGCTCTGGCACCAGGAGTGAGGGCTGCTGGGAAACTGCCCAGAACTGGACGGGACTTTGACCTGGGTGAGGGGAGGAAGCTGGATGTGTTCTGAGTCACAGGACAGAATATACCTGATGTTCATGGACAGCATGTTACTGGACATGTGGGTTTAAACCTCTTCCAGTGATGACCCAGGAGGATGTGCAGGGCCTGATAGACACAGCTTCTGTCATCGTAGGAAACACCTGAGTGATTATGACCAGGAGTTTGTCAGAATAGAAATGTTAAAGGTTCTTCAGGCAGGGGTCAAGGGAAATAAGGAACAAGTAATTGCAAAGGGGGAGGGGATTTCTGTTACCCAAATGCTCTTGTTCCCTGTGTCTCTGTCTGTGTGGTGACAACTTCACAGGTTTAGGGGGTTAGGACTGAGACATCTGTGGAGTCATTACTCACATGGTCACAACATGCATCACTTAAGCTGCAGCATTCATTGGAGCTTCATGTATGAAATCCCTCAACACTTACAGGGAAGAGTGGACACCCCTCCCTGCAGGAGCCATGGTGATGGTGTGTCTGTGTGCGGGACCCTCATGTCATTGACCAGGACCCTGTCTCAGTCCATCGTCGTCATCATCATCATCATCATCATCATCATCTGTTTATTTAACATGTTTTCTTATTTTCTGTAGAGATGGTTGTTCACAAAACATTACCTCTTTTGTCATTTTTCATCATTTATAATATTTCAAAGTAAAACTTGTAGTCAGACTCTATTTTATTTTTATTTTTAGTGCTGACAGATTAAGGCTCAGCTGTCTCTTCTCCATCTGCCTCAAACTGGGACCTAATGGAAAGGTGATCCCCCTTTAGATGTCATTGGGAGATTGAACCGCACAAGCCCCTGGAAGAATTCCTCCCCCTCCCCACCACCTCACCAGAATAAAAGCCCCGATCCTGTCTCCTTCCCTGGTCTAGCACAGCTCCCCTGACTTGCTGAAGGTCTTTCCTGTGCTTCCCAGAGCTTCCAACTGTGTACGTGATACACGTTCCAGGTCCCCTGTGTGTTTGTCCTCAGCCTGAACATCTGCACAAGCTGTCGTGGGTCCCTCTACCTCTGCCTGGTGTCAGCTGCTCTGGGTGCTGTGAGCATGATGCCAAGTCAATGATCTTCACCCCCACAAGTCCTTCTTTTGTAGCTTTGGGGTCACACACCTCGTGCCCACTGTCCAGCACACATGTGTCCTGCTGCTGGTGGCGGGGACCCTGAGCTGTGAAGCTGACCTGCACTGTTGGGTCAGCAGAGCCTCTAGTTGGGTTCAGCTGATGTGGGTCAGTAGATTTCATGATTCATTGTCACTTGTACAGAAGAGTGTTTGAAAGAATATCGCTGCCTTGTTCCTATAAGAAAATTGTCTTTCTTGACAAGAGACATTTCTTTATTTTTTACTGTTGACACTATTACAGGGTCCCCTATTTCCCCCACTTTGCCCACATTCAGCCAGCCCCCCACCTTCCCCTGGCCCTACCACTGTGTCTGTGCACATGGGCTCTGCATATATGTTCCCTGGGTCCTCTCTTCACCGTCTTCTATCCACTCTTCCCTAGCCTCGCCCCTGACCTCTGTCAGTCTGTTATATGCATCCATGCATCTGGTTTATTTTAATCCTCAGTTTATTTTGTCCATTAGATTCTATACATTAAGAAGATCACAGGGCGTTGTATTTCTCTTACTGACTAATTTTGCTTAGCATAATAATCTACAGGTTCATAGATATTGTTGCCAAGAGTAAGAGTTCTTTCTTTTTTTACAGCTGCGTAGTATTTCATTATGTAAATGTGCCACCGTTTTTTATCCACTAGTCTACATGTGCAGCTGGGCTGTGTCTAGATCATGGATGTTGTAAATAATGCTGCTATAAACATAGGGGTGCATATATTCTTTCTGATTTGTTCTTAGGGAAATTAGAATATATTCCCAGAAATGGGATCGCTGGGTCAAAAAGCAGTTCCATTTTTAATTTTTTGAGCAGCCTCCACACTGTTCTCCACAGTGGCTGCATCACTCTGCATCCTACCCACAGGCACCAGGGCTCCTTTCCCCACATCCTCACAGCACTTGTCCGTTGGTTTATTGACGGGAGCCATTCTGGCAGCTGTAGTTGTAGTGTGATTGACATCTCTCTGATGATCACTGATGCTGAGCATTGTTTGCTCTGTCTCCTGGCCTCTGTGTGTCCTCTTTGGAGAAGTGTCTATTCAGGGCATTGTCCCATTTAGTAAGAGCATTCTTGGTCTTCTTGCTTTTTAGTTGTATACGGTTTTCATATGCTTTGAAATTTAATCCCTTATCAAATGTACCATTGGCAAAAGGACAACAGACTTTTTTAACTCTGAGATGTCAGAAGTAAACACTGAATCAAGTATCCAGAGAGGTTCCCTGAGGGAAACTGTGACATGAAGAAGAAACTACACAGGAAACCAGCCCAAACCTCCAACTGCACTTTCTCCTGGGATAGTCCTTGTGTTCAGGGACCCTGAGCGCCCCCTGGTGTCCTGAGCCCGCCCTGCAGCCCCGCCCTCCTGTCTCCCTCAGGAGGTTTGTGTCTGGGCTCACACTGACATCCCCTCACTGTGTCTCTCGCACAGTAGTACAGGGCTGTGTCCTCATTGGTCACAGAGCTCAGCTGCATGGAGAACTGGTTCTTAGCTGTGTCTCTAGAGATAGAGATGCGGCTGCCGAGGGACGGGCTGTAGAACGTGGTGCCATCATAACGTATGCACCCTATCCACTCCATCCCCTTCCCTGGTTTCTGGCGGATCCAATCCCAGCAGGAATCAGTGGTGATGGAGTGACCAGAGACAGAGCAGGTGAGGGAGAGGGTGTGCGAGGGCTTCACAAATCCTGGGCCTGACTCCTGCAGCTGCAGCTGGGACAGGACACCTGGGGACAAGGAGCATCAGGCCCTGTCAGTCACAGGCAGTCACAACCACCCCACAGACCCCTGTCTAACCTCTGAGACCCTCACCTTGGGGGGCTGTCACCAGGCACAGGAGAAGACCCAGCAGTCTCATCTTTTTCTAGACCAGGGCTCTGCCTTCCCCAGAGACCTCAGCCCTGTGTGAGGAGAGAGCTGTGAGCCTCCCAGCCCAGGGGAGGATTTACCCTGGAGCTTGGGGAGAAATTTGCATGTGGGGCAGCCTGTTCCTTATAAGTGTGGGACTGAGGTCAGGCTGCCCTGGTCCTTCTGGGGCTTCTGTGAGGACATCTCTTTCCTTGAACTGACTCTGCATGTGAGTCAGGGAAATAGAATCCCCAAGTTCAGAACTCATTGTAACAGGGGAAAAGGTCGGCCTCACTATTCTCAGAGAAAGAAAATGTGATGGACTGGTTTGGTAGGTTACACTTTTCACTCCCCATGAATCTTTCAATCCGATTTAAAAGTGATAAGCAATTGTTTAGATAGTTTCTGAATCCCAACATTCTGGTATATTCACTCTTTCCAAAATTTTCTGCATAATTTTATACAAATAATTTCTAGTTTTGTGCAAAAATAAAAATAAAGAACATCTATGCTCAATGTCTTATATATCCATTTTATTTAAATATATTTGATTGATTTTTAGAGATAACAGAAGTGCAGTACAGATAGAAACTTCTATGTGACAAACATTTGTCTGCTGCCTCCTGAATGCCCCCTAATGGTTACAAAGCTCACAACCCAGCCATGTGCCCTGACCAGAAATCAAACCTGGTCCTTTCAGACCACGGGACAATGCTCAGTTCTCTGAACCACACCAGCCAGGCACCAATATCTTAATTTGCGATGTTGCTTTGATCTGAGAAACTGCCTCTCAAGCACATGCAGCTGAGACATTCTTAGTTATTGTTGTTGGAAATTTTCTGTGTCTCCAGCTTCCTGTGCAAACTCTTGCATTATGCACCCCATGGCCTATTGCAGAGACCCCGAACTAGTCACATGAGACATAATCATGAATTTACATGGAGAAAAGACAAGAAATGTAAACATATTATGCCTGTGTACAACTCAGTCATTCATAGGCTGAGATGATTATCACAGGAGATTGTCCTGTTTTCTGTTTAGTTTTATCAGTGATGTCGAGGATCAGAGGGAGGTTCATAAAGAGGATTACTTCGTAGATTTTCTCATAGGAAAGGGAACTTTAAACCTGACTAAAATCCCCCACTCACAGACTCCCTCTTCCCCTGGGGATGATCACTGTGGTCAGAGGTGCTGGGCTCTCTCATGGAACACATAATGTCTTCAGTGTGTAGTTAACACATTCTCCCATCAGAGACATTATTCAGAAATGTATTCTCTGTGTAGGCCTGCCATTTAAATTCCTAAATGCAATATTTGGTGGGAGAAATGTAGTTAATGGAGCAAAACCTAATTCACCTCTGTTTTTTGTACTGGGCTTGTTTTGGTGAATCACACAGACCCCAGGATGTGCTGAGCCTCACGGTCCAGGGGCATCGGCTGCAGCAGCCACAGGGACAGAGAGGTTCTGGCACCAGGAGTGAGGGCTGCTGGGAAACTGCCCAGAACTGGACGGGACTTTGACCTGAGTGAGGGGAGGAAGCTGGACGTGTTCTGAGTCACAGGACAGAAATGTGCCTGATGTTCATAGACAGAGTGTTAGTGGACATGTGGGTTTAAACCTCTTCCCATGATGACCCAGAAGGACATGCAGGGCATGATAGACACAGCTTCTGTAATTGTAGGAAACACCTGAGTGGTTATGACCAGGAGTTTGTCAGAATAGAAATGTTAAAGGTTCTGCAGGCAGGGAACAAGGGAAATAAGGAACGTGTCATTGCAAAGGATGGAAGGGGATTCCTGTTACCCACATGCACCTTCTCAGTGTCTCTGTCTGAGGTCACAACTTCACAGGTCATTACTCACATGGTCACACCATGCTCCACCCAAGCTGCACAATTCATTGGGGCCCCATTTATAAAATCCCTCAACTCTTACAGGGAAGAGTGGACACCCCTCCCTGTAGGACCCTGTGTCTGTCTGAGGGGCCCTCATGTCATTGACCAGGACCCTGGCTCAGTCCATCATCATCGCCATCATCACCATTTGTTTATTTAAAATTGTTCTTATTATCTGTAGTCATGGTTGCCGTCCAAAACAATGACACCTTTTCTCATTTTGTGGTCATTTATTATATTTGCTAAGTAAAATATGTAGTCAGAGTATTTAATTTTTATATTTTTAGTGCTGACAAATGAGGGCTCATTCTTTCCTCTTCTCCATCTGCCCCACACTGGGATCTGATGAGAAAGTTTGGTCTGTGCTCTACAGATGTCATTGGGAGATTGTACCTCACTAACCCCTGGAAGGAGACCCCCCCCCCGATTTCACCAAAATAAAAGCCCGGAGCCTGTCTCCTTTCCTGGAATATCAAAGCTCCTCCGACTTGCTGAAGGGCCTTTCCTGTGCTTCCCAGAGATTCTAACTGTGTACGTAAAACGTGTCCCTTGTGTGTGTGTTTGTCCTCAGCTTGGACATCTGCACAATCTGTCATCAGTCTCTCTGCCTCTGTGTGTGTGAACTGCTCTCAGTCTGTGAGCATGATGTCACATCTATGACTATCACCCCATGGGTCCTTCTTCTCTAGTTTTGGGGTTGCACCCTCTGGTTCTCACTGTCCACACACATGTGTCCTGCTGCTGGTGGCTGGGACCCTGCGCTGTGGAGCTGAGCTGCACTGTTGAGTCAGCAGAGCCTTTGGTTGGATTCAGCTCATGTGGGTCAGTTGATTTCATGATGAATTGTCATTTGGTCACAAGATTGTTTGAAAAAGAATCTCTATCTTTTCCCCATAAGAATGTTGTCTTTCTTGACAAGAGACATTTTTTTTTTTTCAAATTGTTGAGACTGTTATGGTTTTCCCTATTCCTCCCACTTTGCCCACATCCACCCAGCCCTGGCCCTCACCACTCTGCCTGTGTCCATGGGCTCTGCATATATGTTTCCTGGGTCCTTTCTTTACCTCCTTTTATCCACTCTTCCCTACCCCCACCCTCTGACCTCTGTCAGTCTATTCTATGTATCCATTTATCTAGTTCTATTTTGTTTGTCAGTTCATTTTGTTCATTAGATTCTATATATACATGAGATCACAGGGTATTTGTATTTCTCTGACTGTAATATTTTGCTTAGCTTAATAATCTACATGTTTATCCATATATTGCAAAGAGTAAAAGTTTTTCTTTTTCACAGCTACAAAGTATTCCATTGTGTAAATGTACCACAGTTTTTATCCACTCATCTACATTGTCAACTGGGTGGTTTCCAGATCATGGATATTGTAAATAATGCTGCTATAAACATGGGAGTGAACATATTCTTTCCAAATCGTGTTTTGGGATAATTAGAATATATTACCAGAGGTGGGTTTGCTGGACAAATTAATTTATTTTTGTTACAGATGTTTCTTCTTTTCCTCCCTATATACTCTCCTCTCTACCCAACCCTCCCCCTAGTATTATCTATGTCTATTAGTTATGCCTATATGTATATAAGTTCTTTGGTTTATCTCATCTGTCCTTCTCCCATCCCCCTCTGGTGTTTGTCAGTCTGAAAGGTTCTTTTTTATTTTTTTTGAGGAAAATCCATACTGTTTCCACAGTGGCTGCGCCAATCTGCATCCCCACCAATAGCACACCGGGGTCCTCCTTCCCCACATCCTCACCAGCAATTGTTGTCTGTTGATATATTGATAGGAGCCATTCTGGCAGGTGTACTTGTAGTTTTTGTGTTTTATTTATTTATTTATTTTGGTAAGTGCCCCTAAAGGGAACCAAACCCGGGACTTCCTGGTCCACAGGCTGACGCTCCAACTGCTGAGCCAAACCAGCCAAAGCAAGTCTAGTTGTAGCTTTAATTTCCATCTTTATGATAATTAACAGTGCTGAGCATTGTTTCATATGTCTCATGGCTGTCTGTATGTCCTCTTTGGAGAAGTGTCTATTCAGGTCTACTAGGGAGAGTGAGCTGTGACGTTGCGGATATTCACATATGAGGAGGAAACCAGACCTCGTTGCAATGACAGTGGGTGGACCCTGTGGGGAAATCACAAGTGGTCACGTAAGAAATTAGAGGAAAAGATATAAATGAGAGCCTCTGACAGGCACCAGAAATGAGCACACAAAAGTGAATCAACCCTCACGACCAGAGGAAGAATTAAAAGTGCAGGAGGCTCCTGTTCAGGAGATAAAAGTCACCTCTGACACTGTTTCCCCTGCACAGTGTTCAACACACTGAGAATACAGTGTGACCCTAGAGCCCGTGGACCAATGTTGGACAGCGGGTGTCCGTGTGGGTCACTGGGAAGCAGACGTGTGAACTACAGAGAGGCAGACAGTGCTCCCAAGTAGAGGAAGTAGAGAGAAAGGAAGAGAAATATGAGGAAGGGAGGAGGACTAGGAATAGGGGCAGAGGATGGGGGACTGGGGAGGGGAAAAAGAATCCTGGGTGCATTTTGGGCTGACTTGTCTGACTCTGTGCTGTGCGTTGGTGTTATGGTTCTCTCTGTGACTGTGAGTCTTTCAGGAATCAGAGTCCTCCGTGGAAGGCTCAGGATACTTAGTCTGGAAAGTCTACTGGGGAAACGTCTACAGCAGATGGACGGAGGGCTGTGTGTCCCGTCAGCTGTGTCTTTAGGGCAAACCTGAAATATGTAGGATGTGGAACCCATGCTCATGGTCCCATGGCCCACACCTGTCCCTGAACAAAAACCAGGATGGTGGCCCTCAGGACACATCATGCAGGATCTCAGATCAGTGATGCGGACATTTGGACAGCGGTTCTGCTAGAAAGAAATGCAACATCAGGTTAGAATTTGGACATAATCTGGTGGAGACAGATGGTGATTCTCAGTGTGGAGGTGTATGGAAGTGAGCAGTGTTCACCAGGTGGATGGTGGGTAAGCTACAGGACAGCCATGTGGACAGGGCGGTTGGCTGTCTCCTTCTCAGCTCACGTCCCAGGGGGAGGAGGAACATCAGCCCAGGGTCAGCAGCCCTGGTCGCAGGAGTCATAGTTCTCACAGGACCAAGTGCACAGGAGACTGCAGAGTAACAGTGAGTCAGCTCCTAGGTCATTGGTCTCTGATTTCACTGAACTTGACTCAGCAGAGCCTTCTTAACATAATGTGCTGGGTCATTTTACAGACTAATGCATCTAGTTGGACTTCACAGTGTTAATTACACTAGTATTTTATAGAATAGAGTTGAACGCATCCTTGAGAAATGGTAATGCTGGGCTCTTTCACAAACTTACAACATACTTAATGCATAAGGACCACATGCTCCCATCAGACAAGTGATTTGAACATATAATTTCTATGTTCATATTGGTCTTTTCATTCCCTTAATGGAATCTTTGGTAGGATTAATGTATTTCATTTATAACAGTCTAATTCACCCCTGTTTTCTGTACTGGGCCTGTTCCTTGAATCACGAAGACCCCCCAGGATGTGCTGAGCCTCATGGTCCAGGGGCATTGGCTTCAGCAGTCACAGGGACAGAGAGGCTCCGGCACCAGCAGTGAGGGCTGCTTGGAAACTTCCCAGAACTGGACGAGACTTTGTCCTGAGTGAGGGGAGGAAGCTGGATGTGTTCTGAGTCTGAGGATCAGAGATGTGCCTGATGTTCATGGACAGAGTGTTACTGGACATGTGTGTTTAATCCCCCTTCAGACGTGACCCAGGAGGACATGCAGGACATGATAGACATAGCTTCTGTCATCGTAGGAAACACCTGAGTGATTATGACCAGGATTTTGTTAGAATATAAACTTTAAATGTTCTGCAGGCAGAGATTGAGGGGAATTAAAAACGTATCATTGCACAAGGATGGAAGGGGATTCCTGTTACTCACATGTACCTGCTTACACTGTCTGTGAGGTAACAAGTTCACAGGTCCAGGGGGTTAGCACTTGGACACTTGTGGGGTCATTACTCACATGATCACACCATGCATCATTGAGCTGCACAATTCATTGGCGCTCCTTTTATAAAATCTCTCAACATTTAGAGGGAAGAGTGGACACCCCTCCCTGCAGGAGCCATGGTAATGGTATGTTTGTGTGAAGGGCCATCATGTCACTGACCAGGATCTGTTTCATTTCATCATCTTCATCGTCATTGTCGTCATCATCATCATTGTCATCATTACCATCATCATCGTCATCATCCCCATCATCACCATCATCACCATAATCATTTGCTTAATTATAAACACTTGGGTTTTCATTTTCTTTATGAATTATTTATTTATTTTTTGTTACAGATATTTTACCCCTTTACCCCATTGAGACTCCCCACCCCACCCCACCTTCGCCCCATCCCCAGTTTAGTTGTCCATGTCCATTGGTCATGCATACATGCATATAAGTTCTGTGGTTTATCTCTTCCCACCCCCCCACCCCCCCTTCTGAGGGATGTCAGTCTGTGCCCTACTTCCATGTTTCTGGGTCTACTGTATTCCTCACACTGTTATGTTCATTATATTCCGTATATAAGTGAGATCATGTGGTATTTGTCTTTTTCTGCTTGGCTTCTTTCACTTAGGATAATCCTTTCCAGGTCCCTCCATGTCGTCTCAAAAGATAAGAGATCTTTCTTTCTTACCGCTGCATAGTACTCCATTGTGTATATGTACCACAGCTTTTTTATCCATTCGTCTACTGGTGGACACTTGGGCTGTCTCCAGATCCCAGCTATTGTAAATAGTGCTGCTATGAACATGGGGGTACATATATTCTTCCTGATTGGTGTTTCAGACTTCTCAGGGTATATTCCCAGCAGTGGGATCACTGGGTAAAATGGAAGTTCAATTTTTAATTTTTTGAGGTAGCACCATATTGTTTTCCATAGCGGCTGTACCAGTCTGCATTCCCACAAGCAGTGTATTAGAGTCCTCTTTTCTCCACACCCTCGCCAACACTTGTTGTTTGATGATTTGTTGATGGCAGCCATTCTGACAGGTGTGAGGTGATACCTCATTGTTGTTTTAACCTGCATCTCTCTGATGATTAGTGATGTTGAGCACTTCTTCATATGTCTTTTGGCCATTTGTATGTCCTGTTTGGAGAGGTGTCTATTCAGCTCCTCTGCCCATTTTTTAATTGGGATCTTTGTCTTCCTTTTGTTGAGTTGTAGGAGCACTCTCTATATATTGGAAATTAACCCCTTATCTGATACATCATTGGCAATGATGTTCTCCCATACAGTGGGTTGCCTTTCCATTTTGATGATTGTTTCTTTTGCTGCAGAAGCTTTTGAGTTTAATGTAAACCCATGTGTTCATTTTCTCCTTTATTTCTGTTGCCTTAGGTGATGTATCAGTGAAAATTCTGCTCCGTACGATGTCCGAAATTTTGTTGCCTACATTTTCTTCTAGAATTTTTATGGATTCACGGGTCACATTTAAGTCTTTTATCCATTTTGAGTTTATTTTTGTGTATGGTGTAAGTTGATGGTCTAGTTTCATTTTTTTGCATGTAGCTGTCCAATTTTCCCAACACCATTTATTAAAGAGGCTGTCTTTACTCCACTGTATGCTCTTGTCACCTTTGTCAAATATTAATTGAGCGTATTGCCTTGGGTCCATTTCTGGGTTTTCAGTTCTGTTCCACTGGTCTATATGCCTGTTCTTGTGCCAGTACCAGGCTGTTTTGGTTACAGTCGCTTTGTAGTATAACCTGATATCTGGTATTGTGATCCCACCTACTTTGTTCTTTTTTTTCAAGATTGCTGTGGCTATTCGGGGTCTTTTTTGGTTCCATATGAACTTTTGAAGTATTTGTTCTAGTTCTATGAAATATGTCGTTGGTATTTTGATGGGGATTGCATTGAATCTATAGATTGCTTTGGGTAGTATGGACATTTTAATGATGTTAATTCTTCCAATCCATGAACAGGGTATGTGCTTCCACTTTTTTATATCTTCCTCTATTTCTTTTTTCAATGACCTGTAGTTTTCTGCAAATAGGTCCTTTACTTCTTTGGTTAAGTTTATTCCTAGGTATCGTAATTTTTTTTGGCATGATGGTAAATGGGATTGCTTTTTCAGTTTCTCTTTCTGTGAGTTCATCATTGGTGTACAAGAATGCCGTCGATTTCTTGACGTTAATTTTGTATCCTGCTACTTTGCCAAATTCATTTATTAAGTCTAGTAGATTTTTGATGGAGTCGTTAGGGTTTTCTATGTATAATATCATGTCATCTGCAAATAATGACAGTTTCACTTCCTCCTTTCCAATTTGGATCCCTTTTATTTTTTCTTCATGTCTGATTGCTGTGGCTAAGACTTCCAGTACAATGTTAAATAAGAGTGGCGAAAGTGGACATCCCTGTCTTGTTCCTGTTCTTAATGGAAATGTTTTTAGTTTCTGTCCATTGAGTATGATGTTGGTTGTAGGTCTTTCACATATGGCCTTTATTATGTCGAGATATGATCCCTCTATTCCTACATTGCTGAGCGTTTTTATCAGAAATGGATGCTGGATTTTGTCGAATGCTTATTCAGCATCTATTGATATGATCATGTGGTTTTTATTCTTCATTTTGTTTATGTGGTGTATCACGTTTATTGATTTGCGAATATTGTACCAGCCTTGCATCCCTGGAATGAATCCCACTTGGTCATGGTGGATAATTTTTTTGATGTATTTCTGGATCCGATTTGCTAATATTTTGTTCAGGATTTTGGCGTCTATGTTCATCAGGGATATTGGCCTGTAGTTTTCTTTCTTTGTAGTGTCTTTTTCTGGTTTTGGAATTAGAATTATGCTGGCCTCATAGAACGTGTTTGGAAGTCTTCCTTCTTCTTGAATTTTTTGAAATAGTTTGAGGAGAATGGGTGTTAGTTCTTTTTTGAATGTTCGATAAAACTCCCCCGTGAAGCCATCTGGGCCTGGGCTTTTGTTTGCTGGGAGAGTCTTGATTACATCTACAATTTCTTCTGTTGTTATTGGTCTGTTCAAGTTTTCTATCTCTTCCGGGAGTAGTTTTGGGAGACTGTGTGTTTCTAGAAATTTGTCCATTTCGCTTAGATTGTCGAATTTGTTGCCATATAGTTGTTCATAGTAGTTGTTAATGATCTTTTGTATTTCCGTGGTGCTGGTTGTTACTTCTCCTCTTTCATTTCTGATTTTGTGTATTTGGGTTCTCTCTCTTTGTTTCTTGGTGAGTCTAGCTAAGGGTCCATCAATCTTGTTTATCTTTTCGAAAAACCAGCTCGTTGTTTCATTGATCCTTTGAATTGCTTTTTTGGTCTCTATGTCATTTATTTCTGCTCTGATCTTTACTATTTCCTTCCTTCTACTTGCTCTGGGGTTTTCTCTTTGTTTGCTTTCTAATTCTTTAAGTTGTGAGGTTAGACAGTCAATTAGGAATTTTTCTTGTTTTTTGAGGTAGGCCTGTAGTGCTATGAACTTCCCTCTCAGAACTGCTTTCACTGCATCCCACAGATTTTGTGTTGTTGTGTGTTCGTTTTCATTGGTTTCCAGGAAGTTTTTAATTTCTTCCTTGATCTCCTCGGTGACCCATTCATTGTTTAATAACATGCTATTTAGCCTCCATGTGTTGAAATGTCTTTGCATGTTCTTGTTGCAATTGATTTCTAGTTTCATGCCATTGTGATCTGAGAAGATGCTTGATATAATTTCAATCTTCTTGAACTTGTAGAGATTTAGTTTGTGTCCTATCATGTGGTCTATCTTTGAGAATGTCCCATGTGCACTTGAGAAGAAAGTGTATTCTGTAGTTTTGGGGTGTAATTCTCTGTAGATATCTATTAAATCCATTTGGTCTAGTGCTTCATTTAGAGTCTCTGTTTCCTTGCTAATTTTTTGCCTAGAGGATCTATCCAGTGCTGTCAACGGGGTGTTGAAGTCCCCTGCTATGATTGTATTGTTGTCGATTTCTCCTTGGAAGTCCTCCAGAAGATTTTTAATATATTTTGGTGCTCCTATATTGGGTGCATATATGTTTATTAAGGTTATATCTTCCTGTTGGATAGATCCTTTCAATATTATGTAGTGGCCGTCTTTGTCTCTAGTTATGGTCTTCATTTTGAAATCTATTTTATCAGATATGAGAATTGCTACCCCAGCTTTTTTTTGTTTTCCATTTGCTTGGAAAATTTTTTTCCATCCCTTCACTTTCAATCTATGTGAGTCTTTTGTTGTGAGGTGGGTCTCTTGTAAACAACATATAGATGAGTCATGCTTTCTTATCCAATCAGCTACTCTGTGTCTCTTTATGGGAGCATTCAATCCATTTACGTTTAAGGTGATTATTGATATGTACTTATTTATTGCCATTTTTGTTTAGTGTGGTTCTATTTTTCTTCCCATTTCTACTGCTAATTACAGCAGTCCTTTTAACATTTCTTGCAGTGCTGGTTTGGTGCTAATGTATTCCCTTAGCCTTTTTTTGTCTGGGAAGCTCTTTATTTGATCTTCTATTTTGAATGATAGCCTTGCTGGGTAGAGTAGTCTTGGATTCAGATTCTTGTTTTTCATGACTTTGATTACTTCATGCCATTCTCTTCTGGCCTGTAGTGTTTCTTGTGAGAAGTCAGCTGAGAGCCTTATGGGTTTCCCTTTGTAGGTAACCTGTTGCTTATTTCTTGCTGCTTTTAGGATTCTCTCTTTGTCTTTAATTTGTGGCATTTTAATTACTATGTGTCTTGGTGTGGGCCTGTTTGGGTTCTTCTTACTTGGGACTCTCTGTGCTTCTTAAACTTGAATGCCTTCTTCCTTCACCAAATTAGGGAAGTTTTGTCTCACTATTTTTTTGAATATATTCTCTATCCCTTGCTCATTTTCTTCTTCTTCGGGGACTCCTATGATGCGAATATTATTACGTTTCCAGTTGTCCCATAGTTCTCTTAAGCTGTCTTCCTGTTTTTTAATAGTTTTTTCCTTTTGTTTTTCTGATTGGTTGATTTTTTCTACCCTGTCTTCTAATTCACTGATCCGGTCCTCAGCTTCCTCTACTCTGCTTTTAAACCTTCCAATGTGTTTTTCATTTCTGATATATCATTTTTTATCTCTTCTTGTTGGGTGTTAATTTCTAATTGGCTTATTTTCAGTGTCTCTATGTCCTTACTCATGCTGTTCAGCTTCCTCAAGATCATGGCTCTGAATTCTAGCTCTGTTAACATGCCTAATTGCTCCACATTGATCTCATCTTCGGTGGAGGTGTCTTGCTCTTTCATTTGGCTTCTGTTTCTGTGTTTCACCATTTTGGCTATCACTGTGGGCTTTGGAGCCTGTCAAGTTTTCCCTGTGGGTGTTGGTGTTCTGCTGTTTGTGGCTCCCTCTCCTGTGTTTAGATGAGCGAGGGAGGACCCACGTTGAACACCACTGTCAAGTCTTACTTTCCTGGTTAAAGTTGCCAGCCCAGGAAAGGTACTGTTATCCTCTAGCTTTTTGCCTGGAGGCTAGCAGTCTAGGTTACTTGATGAGTTTTGGGTTGTCAGTTGATTGAAAAGCTCCCTCAGTTGCTTAGCGCAAGGGGATTTCCCGAGGGTGGGGCAGATGCTGGTTGTTAGTGAGCCTCAATTAGCACTTCAATGTCCCACAGGGTGGGGTTGAGTCTCCGAGGGAGGGGCTGCTGCCTCTCCTCAGAACCCTGGGAAGGAGCAATGTGGCCACCGTCCCGAGTTGCTGCACTCAGCCAAAGCTCTGAGCGCCCTCCAGATCCCGAGTGTCCCCACACAGTTCCAGTCCAGTCTGCCCTCCCTTTGCCGGAGCCCAAGGTGAGTGGCTGTGGCTGTTTCAGCCTCTGTCCCGGCTGCGCTGTGGGGCCGCCTGGGAGTGTGACCCGAGGGCGCCGCTCCCAGCTGAGGCCGCTGCCGAGCTGCCGACTGTGGGCTCCCAGCCCCGTCTCGCACCTTCGCAAGCCTTCTGGGATGGAGTCAGGGTCCCTCGTTATATGGTCCTCCAAGCTGCTTTTCTGTTGGTTTTTCCCGTCGATTTGTCTGTGTTATAGTTGTAATTCCAGTTTGGTTCTGGGAGACGGTCTGTGTAGCTCCGTTCACTCCGCCGCCATTTTTTCTCCCGCGTCACAGTACTTTTGAGGTGGTGTAGCCTATCCGAACACTCTCTGTTTCCTCTCTCCTCCCTTCCTAAAGTTAAATGGAAAGCATCGGTTACTTATTCAGCACGTGATTGAAAGATCACTGGCATTTCATCTGTGGGACGGGTTTTCATTTTCTTTAGACATGATTGTTTTCTACAGATTTTGAAACTTGATCGCATCTTTTGTCCATGTGCTGTATTTGATAAGTAAAATTGGTAGTCAGGCTTTATTTATGTTTATTTTCTGTGCTGATAAACGAAGGCTCATTCCTCCCTCTTCTCCACAAGCCCCTCTTGGGACGTGATAGAAAGGTTGGGTCGCCCCACCACCTCACCTAAATATAAGCCCCGGCCAGTCTCCTTTCCTGATCTATCAAAGCTATTCTGACTTGCTGGAGGGCCTTTCCGGCGCTTCCCAGAGATTCCAACTGTGTACGAGATAAATGACACATGACCCCTTGGGGTGTGTGTTTGTCCTCAGCCTGGACATCTACACAAGCTGTCATGGTCCCTCTGCCTCTGCCTGGTGTCAGCTGCTCTGGGTGCTGTGAGCATGATGCCAAGTCAATGACAGTCACCAACAGGGGACTTTTATCTCTAGCTTTGGGGTCACTCCTCTGGTGCCCACTGTGACATGAAGAGGAAACCACACAGGAAAGCACCCCAACCCTCCAACTGCACCCGCTCCTTGGATGGTCTCTGTGTTCAAGGATCCTGAGCGCCCTGAGGTGGTCACAGACTCTCCTGCAGGGAGGTTTGTGTCTGGACTCACACTGACTTCCCCTCACTGTCTGTAGCACAGTAATACACGGCCATGTCCTTGGCTCTTAGGCTGTTCATTTGCAGATACAGCGTGTTCTTAGAGTTGTCTCTGGAGATGGTGAATCAGCCCTTCACAGAGTCCACATAGAATGTGCTCCCTCCATCAGTATTAATTTGACCCACCCACTACAGCCCCTTCCCTGGAGCCTGGCAGACCCAGTGCATCCAGTATTGACTGAAGGTGAATCCAGAGGCTGCACAGGAGAGTCTCAGAGACCCCCTCAGGCTGCACCATGCCTCCCCCAGACTCCACCAGCTGCACCTCACACTGGACACCTGCAAACACAAAGACGTCCTGGTCAGGAAACTGTCACACATCCACTGATTCTCTCTCTCTCATCCACTCTCACACTCAGTGTCTCTTGTTTTCCAAAAATTACCTCTTAAAATAGCCACAAGGAAAACCCAGCAGAACCCAAACTCCATGGTGACTGGTCAGTGTTCAGTCCTGATTTAGGAATGGGGTCACCTGGGGATCCTGGGTCTGAGCTCCTGTTCCACAGCTGCAGGGTGAGGGCAGGGCCTATTTTAATGGGCAGAGGGAGCCCTATTTGCATGTCCTCCTACTATATAGGGAGCTCTGGGGTTGGAGACCTGCAGAGAGGGCAGTGCCTCAGAGCAGGTGCGAGTGTCCTGGGTGAGAATCGTGGTCATGATAACATTTCACTAACTAAATTTCTATCATAAGGACATTTGGGGCATGTCCAAGTGTCCACATCTGGCCTGTGCTCCTCCCATTGGGCCTCATGGCTCCCTGACCCAACTCCAGGGCAGAGCAGGATCTGCCCAGTGCGGGAGCAGATCCCTTGTATGTAATGTGAACATGAATGGACTCTGTATTCTAGGGTCACTCACACATCAGAGCTGTATCCACCTGTGGCCTCAGGTCCTCATGACAGTGGAGAGGGTTGTGCATCATCTGTGAGGTGGATCTCAAACAGCTGAGGTGAGGCAGGTTCACCCAGAACTGTCACATACAACTGAAGTCTGTGCTGGGCCCAGGAGCATTGTCCTCGATCCTCACGGCCCCTGTTCTGTCCACTCTGTCTCCAGGGCCTGCAGTCACACCCAGCCCTGAGGTGCCTGGTCCTCACCACCTGAGTGTCAGTAGGTCAGGTATAACTGTCCCTGCTGCAGATGGCCTGTGGTCACACTGAGCTTCTGTCTTGTGCCCTCCATGTGCACTCTGGGTCCCTGAGACTGTCCAACACTGGGTATCAGTGGTCTGTGTATGGCCGTTTGTTGGGAAGACCCAGACCCAGAGCCGTGAGGGGCCGTGGCCTTTGATCTCCTGGCCTTCATCAGGCAAGTGGAAAACAATCAGAATCCCTGTGATCAGTGAGGATGCGCAGACTTAAGGTTAATCCCTCATCTATGAAACAGAAACCTTTGCCCTCTAAATTCACAGTGAAGCCCTGGCCAGTCTGGTTCAGCAGTTAGAGCGTCGGCCTGCGGTCCAGAGAGACCCGGGTTCGGCTCCTGCTAAGGGCATGTACCTCAGTTGCAGTTTGTCCCTTGCCCTGATTGGGTTGTGCGAGTGGCAACAACTCGATGTGTCCCTTTCACGTTGATGTTTCTATCTCTCTCACTCCTACTCTATCTGAACAAAAGAAAAAAAAAAAAGGAAAAATATCCTTGGGTGAGGATTAAAAAAAAAAATCACAGTGAATGCCAGGGTGGTGAGTTGAATTGATCACGTGGCTTGGTCCTTCTATGGTGTCTTATTAGAGTTATGACAGTTTATTGTTAAAAGAGGATATCTCTGGGTTTTCATAGCGTTTAGATAACGGAGTGTCCTATCTTCCTGTATTAAACGTGTTTGCAGAGCATGGAGGTAAAGCCTGGACAGTAGACGTGCTCAGGACCCCACCTCCTCCTGGGGGACATGAGCTCGGTGGGTCCTGAGCTCCCCAGGGTCCTGAGAGCACGTTTTCCTTCAAAGCCCACAGGGGACCAGAGACTCCTCATCGCCTCCCCTCATCCAGCCTGGGTGTCGGGTCCCTTTCTGCAGGAGCTCTATGGACCCTGCTGTTCACAGGACGTCCCCTCCTCCTTCTTTCTGTCCACAGACCCCGCCCTCTGCTCCTTGGCTGGGAACCCCCCAGGGTCTCTGCTGCACTACAGGGGAGCCCTGTGTCCCTCTCCTGCGGTGATGCCCCCACTGCAAGAGCTTTGAACAAAATCTTCCTTTAAAATATAGCAACTGTCAGAGAACTTTCCACCAGGATAAAAGTGGGATATTTAAGGTTCTCCAGGCAGGTTGCTGGTAAACTCACTCAGGACACGTCCTGGGACAGGATTGTGGAGGTGGCTGTGGCCCCCTCGTGGTTGCTTTGAGCCTCAAAGGTTGACGATGCTGAGTCTGAACCAGCGTCCTGAGACAAGGCAGGAGAGTCGCCCACAAGGAAGTCCTTTCTGACATTTTGAAACGGTGGCTTCCCCAGATCTTGCTTCTCACTGGTACTCAGCTGAGTCTCTGCAAGGTCACCTGTGCCTCAGGGCTGCCACCTAGAGGAGAACCTGAGAACAGAGCCCTCCTCAGAGCCAGGGGCATGATGGGAGTCAACTGGAACCGGACCTGACTCTGGGCCTCACTGGGGAAATGCTGCCTGGGTGCAGGAAGGGGGGGGGGGGGGGCGAACCAACACGGAGCCCACACGTCCAGGGTGCTTGTTCCATCAGGTTCTGACTTTCCTGGTTGTTCACCGAGTTCACGTTTTCTTTCCTCACTTTCCTCTGAAATAGCCACAGCTGTTTCCCAGGGTCCTGGAGACACTGTGCTGAGAGGGGCAGGAGCACGAGTCCTTCGTGAGCTGCTTTTGTACCTGACGTCTCTCCTGAACCCACTCTCTAGTTCTGTCAGTTTTCTGGTGCAGAGTTTAGGGTTTTTGATATACAAGGTGTGTCCTATGTATAGAGATAAAGAGACACTTTAACTTGCTTCTTTCTGATTTACACATTTTATAATTTTTCTTGCCTAATTATTCTGACAAAAACTCCAGTTCTGTTGAATAGAAATACTCACAGGGGTGCCCTTGTGTGGGTCAGAATTCAGTGATAACGTATTTGGGGTCAGTGTATAAATTACAGTTTCTTTCAGACCATATGTTTATTTCATATGCCAACCACAGAATGATATAAAACCGTATTTTTCTTTGTAGAATTCATAAAGTGTGTCAGCACTGAGAATGTCCCTCCCTGACCTCCAGCTCCAGGGGCACAAGGAGCAGGTTCCAGCCGCTGCTCTCTGGAATCCCCCGCGGTTTGTGCTGCAGACACAGCTGTGCATGACGCCTAGACCATGGCTCATGAGGTGGTGCATTAAGGCAGGGCCATTGCTTGGAGACACACGTGTTGTCTGATGGAAAGTTTTGTCTCAGGAAATTCCTGACTGACCTATTGCATGTCCTGAAATGCAGGGAGGGCTAAGCAAGGTCCACCTTTCTTGACAGACATTGCTTGTGTGCTGACAGTTTCCCGATGCTCACCAACCCCTCTGTACATTTTCTTCCTCCATAAGTGATACACTACATGTCTGTAAGTCAGAAGGCTCCTAATAATATCATAAATCTCCAAATGCAGAACCAGCAGCATAGCCTCAGAAAGAAAGGTCTAGAGAGAGTCTTGTAGAAACCGTTATCTGGAGAGAAAGCCCAGAGCCTCAGGGAAAACAGCCATTAACACCACCAGCACCTGCGCTTGGGCTGCAACACAGAGTCCGTGAGTCCTGCACGCCCCCTGGTGTTCAGAGTGAGCCCTGCAGCCCCTCCTTCTTGTAGGCCTCTGGAGGTTTGTGTCTGGGCTCACACTGACTTCCTCTCACTGTGTTTCTCGCACAGTAATACACGGCCGTGTCCTCGGTGGTCACAGAGCTCAGCTGCAGGGAGAACTGGTTCTTGGACGTGTCAGCAGTGATAGAGATGCGGCCCTGGAAGGCTGGGTTGTAGCTTGTGCTCCCAGTCCAGTACCCCATCCACTCCAGCCCCTTCCCTGGTTTCTGGCGGATCCAGCTCCAGTAGTAACTACTGGTGACTGAGCCCCCAGAGACAGTGCAGGTGAGGGAGAGGGTCTGCGAGGGCTTCACCAGTCCTGGGCCCGACTCCTGCAGCTGCAACTGGGACAGGACACCTGGGGACAAGGAGCATCAGGCCCTGTCAGTCACGTGCAATCACAACTACCCCACAGACCCCTGTCTGACCTCTGAGACCCTCACCTTGGGGGGCTGTCACCAGGCACAGGAGAAGACCCAGCAGTCTCATCTTCTTCTAGACCAGGGCTCTGCCTTCCCCAGAGACCTCAGCCCTGTGTGAGGAGAGAGCTGTGAGCCTGCCCAGCCCAGGGGAGGATTTACCCTGGAGCTTGGGGAGAAATTTGCATGTGGGGCAGCCTGTTCCTTATAAGTGGGGGACTGAGGTCAGGCTGCCCTAGTCCTTCTGGGCCCCTCTGCGGGCGTCTCTGCTCATGAACTCACTGACCATGCAAGTCAGGGGTAGGGGATCAGCTGGTACTTGAGACCTATTGGAGTCGGGTTACTGTACGTGCTCATCAGTAGTAAATGTTGGACTAGATCAGTAGGTTATATTTTTAGTTTCTTATGCATCTTTCACATAGATTTAAAGGGACTGCTTTGTTCCAAGTAGTTTATTAAACCCAGCTCTCTAATGTCTACAGAACTTCAAAGTTTATTGTAAACAAGTGAATTTTAAACATAATTTTTAAAATACAAATAATGTTTATCTCATTCTGAAAATCACAGTATAAAGGACATTCATTGTCAGTATCCTATTTATTTAATTTATGTGGTTACTTATATCAAAAGCACTATATCCCAGGAACATTTTATTGAGACTCCCTTGATACTTTTTATAATTTGATTTTTTAAATGATATTTCTTACAAGTTCTGAGTAACACTGTGCTACATGTCTTTAGTTTAATGCTAAAAAAGTTTTTTCTTAAAATCTTTGCTAAACACTTTCAGAGCTAAGTAGTGTCAGACCTGGTTATGACTTGGATGGGAGACTCGTGATTCTTGATGTTGAAAATTGGGTAATTGTGCCTTTGAGTCCCTCCTCAAACTCTTCCTTTCACCAAGCCCAGGAAATATTACAGAGACTCCCCCACACACAAATTATATCAGACATAGTAATATATTATGTGGAGAAATGATTGAAAATAAAGTACTGCTTATTCATGTGTACAACTCAGAATATTTCATATGTGGAACTTGTAAAGGCAGCAGATTAATGGACTGATGTTTTCAGTCAAATATTTTCACTGGTATTGGGGTCAGAGGGAGACAATTGAAGCGCG
This sequence comes from Molossus alvarezi, assembly GCA_037176705.1. NCBI lineage: Eukaryota > Metazoa > Chordata > Mammalia > Chiroptera > Molossidae > Molossus > Molossus alvarezi. The sequence continues at coordinate 1,050,054 of CM073885.1, read as the reverse complement.
TTCCCAGCACGGAGATGCTCATAGGAAAGGGAAATTCAACCCTGAGAGGAACCGTCACTTCCAGCCTCACTGTGCCCCTGGGGATGGTCCCAGTGGTCAGAGGTGCTGGGCTCTCCCACAGAACATACAACATCCTTAATGGATAATGAACACGTTCTCCCATCAGACATGTGATTTGAAAATACATGATTTCTGTGTAGCTTCTTTTCATTCCCTAAATGAAATATTTAGTGGAAGATATTTTTAATTTTAACAATGTTCAATTCAGCACTCTTTTTTTTTTTTAAATGGGTCCTTTTTAAATGCTTTATTTAACAACTCCATTGCCCATGGTTGGAGAAACCCTGATATGAACACAGTGGGCACAAAACCCGATAGAGAAATGATGGCTGGGATCCTTAACATTACTGAAAACTGTTTGCTGTGTCCTCTGACCAGGAGACCAACTTCCAATGGCTTGAAGCCCAGATTAATTTTAAAGATTAATTCACTTGATTGGACTTTACATTGTGAATTTCACTACAGTACGTATCACAGACAAGTAGGCTCACCCCTGAAAATTACATCATGAAGACGTCAGGCAGACGAGGAAGGATCCTCAAAGGACGTGAGGAAGATGCTGAGCAGAGATGACAGAGACAGGATCCCAGAGGGTATTTCACGAGGATGAAAGTGACCAGGAGGACGAAGGTGCAGAGAGGTCATGAGAGGGAGACATGAGGAGATGAACTGGAGCTGACGTCGGGAAAGTGAATGTCCCAGTGAGAGCCCTGCATGAGCTGTGTGTGCAGGACTCACATGGGACAGTGAGAGAGCGAGGCCCTGGCGAGTGTGGGGACCTGGGGGATGGACTCTCAGTGTGTGTAGACGGTGACACCTGGGTGGGCGGGGTGTTCTCCAGGGCAGGTGCTCAGATGACCACCACGCAGGGGATGCTGAACAGGACTGTGGAGGTGACGGTGCCCCCTAGTGGTGACTCTGAGCCATGCAGGCTGCAGGACCCTAGGGACTGAACCAGCTGCCCCTCCACCCACTAAGACCAGGGGAGGGAAGAATCACCTTTAAGGTCAGGCTTCTCCTCTCTGAAGAGAGACACGAGGACTCGGACAATGAGGGTATTTTCTGTCAGCTGCTCCATACTCATTGGTGACACATGTAGGAGTATCTCTAGTCAATTTGGTATTTTTAACTTTTTTGAAGAAAATACTAGAATGATAGTTTTAAAAAGTGTTAGAGAATAGAAAGAAACAGCTGAACATATAGTTGTTAAATAGGTGTAGCCCTTGTCTGGTGGTCAGTTGGCTGGGTGGTCATCCTGTACAATGAAAGGCTGTGGGTTCAATTCTTGCTCAGGGCACATACCTACAGTATCGTTGTGATCCCTGGTCGGAGACCCTGTGTGAGGCAACAGACTGCTGTTTCTCTATCTCTGTCACCCCTCTGTTTTCTAGGATCAATAACCATATTCTCAGTGAGGAATACATAAAGAAACACATAAATAAATAAATGTAGTCGGTATAATATTTATTCAGTGACACGTTCTTTGCAACACAAACACACCCAAACCCACACATTGATGATTTTTTATGGCAATGAACCCCCAATTTCACTTCCCCCCTGTACCCAGCACATGGGCAGTGCCCCACTGACTGAACCTAGTGTGTGAGTTGCTCTGAGAAACAACACAAGCAAACAGATGGACGTGCAGACTGGAGAGAGCCCGCCCCTGAGGGTTCCTGTCCTCCCAGCACTGGGACCTGCAGAGGCCGCAGTGAGCAGGTCCTGGCCTGTCCTGGGAAGGCTCAGGTGTGGAGGACCCGTGGAAGGACTTGATGAAGAAAAAAAGTGCAGATTCATGAGACAATAACAGAGAAAATTAATTGCAGAAGCTGAGGGGTCAGTGAGGACGAGAGCTGTGAGGAGGCCGTGCAGAGTGAGACAGAGCAAGACGGGGTCTCTCTGCTGACCTGATATTTGTCTTTTGTGGTTGGTCTGTAATGAACCAGTAACTGGACAGACAGTTGTAGTCTGAGTGGGTTTACCCAAATCGAGAAAAACCCTTTCAAATGTGAGAACTCAGAGCTCTCCTCATTTCAATACACAGTCCTGACTTTCTCCAGCTTCTTAAGTTCCATCATTAGCTATGATATTAGCTATTTCTGTGCTTCCATAAGAGTATTTGTTTTTTATCCTCACCAGAGGACATTTTTTTTCATTGTTTGTTCAGATACAGTGTGAGGAATAGAGAGGAAAAGAGAGAGAGAGAGAGAGAGAAACATCGACGTGAAAGGGACACATAGAGTGGCTGCCACCCTCACGACCAACCAGGAACGGGGACAAACTGAAACCGAGATACGTGCCCTTAGCAGGAACCGAACCTGGGTCTCTCTGGACCGCAGGCCGACGCTCTAACAGCTGAACCAAAACGGCCAGGGCCATAAGAGTATTTTCAAGGTGGATTCACCTCTTAATCCTGTTCTGTCATGTTGGGCTCACAGATATCGCCTGTATATCTAGGCTGTGGTCACTGTGGACATGGGGATGACCAGCACACCCAGCCTGTTTGAGGACTGTCATCTGCTCCATTCACCCACGGGCTTGTCCATCACTGTGATCTGCAGCTGGTGGGGCCACCTGGATGACTGGTTACCTGTGCCCTGGGGTCAGCTGCCTGCTGGATGAGCACATGAAACAGGTCGACCTGAAGCAGGGCCCAGGAGAACTGCAATCATAACTGATAACATAACGACCCTGAGGAGGGGATTTAAACACAGGCCTCAGACTCAGGGATATACAGTCAAATCGCATGTTTGGTAAAGGACTAGTGTCATGAACACAGCACATTTGCAGAAAGAGAAGAAAACAAACAGCCTCAGCCAGTCTTCGGAGCAGATACCTGCTCAAATGGTGCAGCTGCTTGGAAACCAGTAAGTGTTTCCCCAGGTGTGGAACAGGACTCGCACAGGACCAGCCACACAGCTGCTAGTGGGCATGCAGCAGACACATCGGTCTGGAAGGGAGACTCAGCTCCCATGACCACTGCAGCCCCACTCAGTGTGGCGAAGGCTTGGGAGCCTCTGAATGTCCCCAGTGGATGAGACGATCAGTGTGTTACATGTGCACCACGGAGACTTACTGCTCAGCCTTAAATCACAGGGAAACCCTACACACACCCCAGCCTGGATGACACTAGAGGACACTGTGCTCTGTGAAATAAAGCCGTCAGGGAAAGGCAGATAGTGTCTCATTCCACCTACACTGGGGACTGAATTAGGTTTCCTTCCAGCAGAGCATGGGGGAGCCCAGGCCTGGGTGTGGTGAAGGCTCTGGCAGGAGACGGGATAGTGGAGGGTCGGCCGCCCTGGAGTCCTGCGCTGATGGAGAACAGAGACGGAGGCAGCTGGAGGAGACACTGTGTCAGGACACAGTCGGCCCTGGTCCTGAACCTTGTGCATCCACAGGAGCCTGGGTGTGTCTGCCTCAGTGTGTGGAGCCATCCACCCTCAGGGCCCTGTGGACAATGAGGGAACATTCAGTCCCCACGGAGTGTAGCTTTCCCCTATAAATGGGGAGAAAAACACAGAGCCCAGAAAACCCCTGTGGTCCCAGGGGCTGTGTGAACACCCAGGACAAGCCCCTGTGTGATCTCTGAGACTGGATCCTCCACTCTGAGTCATCACTGAGATCCTCCTGTGTTGAAGTGTGTATTGGTCGACGGTAATTTTCATTGCTGAGTAGTATTCCATTAATGGATGTTCCCTAGATTGCTTATTTTTAAAACTAGAATGATTTTTTGGGTTGTTTGTAGCTTTTAGCACAATGATGATATAAATATTTGGATATATTTTTGTGTCAACATAAGGATTTCTTGTTTTAAACCAATCACTCTAGGTGGGAACCCTGAGATACATGTTCAGTATATATTTCATTTAATAAGGAACTGTGGTTCACTATGTGAAGAAAGAATAACAGGACACAGAGGGACCTGGAGAAGGAGAGGAGCCCAGTCACTGCCGACACGTCATCTGCACACACAGTGTCACCTCCTCACTTGTCCGCAGTGAGAATATGAGAAGTTAGAGCCACAGAGAAAAAGTGAGAATCTCTCAGGAAGCAGCTGAGAGGAAACCCCGGCTCCCAACCGGAAGACCCTCCTTCCCCCTCACTCTCACCTGCTCCTGGGCTGTTCTCTGTGTTTCCTGAGCGCCCCCTGGTGTCCTGAGCGCCCCCTGCAGCCCCGCCCTCCTGTCCCCTCAGGAGGTGTGTGTCTGGGCTCACACTGACTTCCCCTCACTGTGTGTCTCATGCAGTAATACACGGCCGTGTCCTCAGATTTCAGGTTGGTCATTTTAAGAGAGACCGTGCTCGTAGGGTTGTCCCTGGAGATTGTGAATCTTCCTTGAACGGATGGCGCGTACCACTGTTTTGTTCCCGATGGTTGGCTCACTCCGGCCACCCACTCCTGCCCCTTCCCTGGAGCCTGAGGGACCCAGTCTATGATGTAGTTAGTGAAGGTGAATCCAGAGGCTTTGCAGGAGAGGCTCAGGGACCCCGCGGGCTCCACCAAGCCTCCCCCAGACTCCACCAGCTGGACTTGGCACAAGACACCTGCAAACAGAGAAACAGACTGAGAACTGTCCCTGCAGCGCGGTCCCCGCTGAGCCCGAGCCTGGGGACGCACCTTTGACAGCGTTGAGAAGGGAGGCCCAGAGGAGTGCGGACCCCATGGTGTGGACACAGGACGGGCTGATCCCCGAGGTTCCTCTCGTGGATCTGTAGGAACAGGGACTGGGCAGGTTTTCATGAGCAGGGCCGGGTCCTCATTTGCATGTCCTTCCCCTGTGGACCTGTCTGAGATGCCCACCAGGGCTCCTCCCTCCCTGCCTTGCATTCGGGGAGGGCGGGGGACAGGAAGCCTGGGCCTGGACCCAGGGGCACCCTGCTGCTCTGAACATTCTAGTATTTGTCTGTGGACAGTGACAGACACCTAGACCAGGATGGAAGTGGGATATTTAAGGTTCTTCAGGCAGGTTGCATCTAAACCCACTCAGGACGCACCAAGGGACAGGATTGTGGAGACGACAGTGCTCCCTGGTGGTTGTTCTGAGCTGCACAAGCTGACGACACTGGGTCTGCACCAGCTTCTTCAGACCAGGCAGGGGCTCTGCCACAGGGAAGTCCTTCCTGGCATTTTGAAATGGTGGCAGCCCAATCCTACTTCTTTCTTGTACACAGCTGGGCCTCTGAAAGGACACCTGGACCTCAGGGCCCCCACCTTGGGGAAAACCTGAGGAGCAGAACCCTCCTCAGTGCCAGGGGCACAGACCTCTGGTGCCAGGGCCTCAGCTTGCACGTAGGAGGTGCTGTGACCTGCCTGACTGCACACTCACACACACCAGAGTGTCCACTGTGTGACACACGAGAGCCTCTTTTAACTTGGTAGAGATATTTTCTGACATTTGTGGGAACTTTCATGACTGTGGGCAGCAGAGCTGCAGAGGGGGGTGAGCACAGGCACAGACTCACCGAGCACAGAGGGCAGCTCCCTGCCCAGGAGCCGGTCCCTTCACTGCAGCCCTGAGACCCTGTGTCTCTGACTCTAGGACTGAGCCTGAGACCACAGGAGAAGGTCGTAGTGGAGAGGACAGCACAGCTCCGTCCTCACCTCTGCATTGATTTTGATCTATTTGTTCTAGACCCTGAAAAGTAATTTCCTATATTTGTAATCAACAAAGACTTAAATGCTAAGTAGTACACCCTGGTGTTCCACAGTATGTCTTGGATATAATGAGTTATAAACTCTAGTTCCCTGGATGTAGGTTGTGGAAGATCCACCAGAAGCTGGAAGATGCAGCCCAACAACAACAAAAAAATCTGGGCCCTCTGCTGAGAACATGAAAACATGGGCTGAGCTGTTCCAGGGCAGCAGAGCTGAGAGACAGGAACTGACATCCAGAGCCAGGTGAGTCCGTTCTCATCATGGAACCATGATCCGTGGGTTTGTCCATGTGTGCACAGGTCAGTCCTGGCCAGACGGAAAGGTGAGCCTGGACGGAGAAAGTTTAATTTTCTTGTTCACGTAGAAGAAAATGCACGAGGTGTACATGTGTTTATGTGGTTGGGAAGGTTGCTCAGGTGTGCTCATCCCCAGGAAAGCAGGATGTAGGTCTACTGGGGAGAATGAGCTCTGACGTTGTCGATATTCACAACTGAAGAGAGAACTAGATCTTGTGACAGTGACAGTGGGTAGACCCCGTGGGGAAATCACAAGTGGTCACATAAGAAAAGACAGGTGAAGATATAAATTTGATGCCTTTGACAGTCACCAGTAATGAACTCACAAAGATGAAGCAACCCTCACGACCAGAGAAAGAATTAAAAGGATGTTCATGTTTAGGAGACGGAAGTTCCCTCTGACACTATTTCCCCTACACAGGGTTCAAGGGATAAACTGAGAACAGAACGTGACCCTAGAGCCCATGGATCAATGTTGGGGGGCAGTGAAGGTCTGTGTGGTCACGGGAAGCAGAAGCGTGAACTACAGAGGAGCAGGGGCAGCAGTGGGCAGGGATGTGAGGCCAGCCATGAGGGACACCTGGCTTCCCTGGGACACCTGGTTTCAGGACTGGCTCCATCCTGATGGTTATCTTCATTTCCCCCTGCCCCATGGATCTCAGTTTCCACATCCCACATGAGACCAACTTTCTACTCAGGACCCCACAGCTCTGCCCATCAGGCCCTGCAGGAACCACCCTCTCCACTGGCATCCACATCTCTGGTTCGACCCTCGTGGATATTCTTTACTGTGTAAGTCGTCACATGTTAGAATTCAGGCTTCTACTTATAGGATGGTTCTTGTTTTCAGCGCCCCCTAGTGATCTATGCCCCTCCCACATCGAGATTTGTTTCTGGGTTTACTCTGACTTTCCTCACGGTGTCTCTTACACAGTAACACACGGCTGTGTCCTCGGCTCTCAGGCTGTTCATTTGCAGATACAACATGTTCTTGGTGTTGTCTCTGGAGATGGTGAATCTGCCCTTCACAGAGTCTGCATAGTATGTTTTACATCCATCACTATAAATTCGACTTATCCACATCAGCCCCTTCCCTGGAACCCGGCAGACCCAGTTTATCAAGCAGATACTGAAGGTGAATCCAGAGGCTGCACAGGAGAGTCTCAGAGACCCCTCAGGCTGCACCAGGGCTCCCCCAGACTCCACCAGCTGCACCTCACACTGGACACCTGCAAACACAAAGACGTCCTGGTCAGGAAACTGTCACACGTCCTCTGTTATACAGACAAACACTAGCATGTTCAGACCAGCAGAGTGCCTTTGGGTCCAGGCCCAGATATCCTGTCCCCCCGCCCTTCGCAAATGCAAGGCAGGAAGGGAGGAGCCCGGGTGGGCAGCTCAGACAGGTCCACAGGGGAAAGACATGCAAATGAGGACCCAGCCCTGCTCATGAAAACATGCCCAGGCCCTGTCCCTGCAGATCCCAGAGGAGGCTCTGGGTCAGCCCGTCCTGTGCCCACACTATGGGGTCCGCACTCCTCTGGGCCTCCCTTCTCATCACTGTCAAAGGTGCGTCCCTGGGCTTGGGCTCAGCGGGGACCGCGCTGCAGGGACCGTTCTCAGTCTGTTTCTCTGTTTGCAGGTGTCCTGTGCCAACTCTAGCTGGTGGAGTCAGGGGGTCCCTGAGCCTCTCCTGCAAAGCCTCTGGATTCACCTTCACTGACTACAACATGTCCTGGGTTTGCCAGGCTCCAGGGACAAGGCTGGAATGGGTGGCAACAGTAACCCAACAATTTGGAACAAAACAGTGGTATGCGCCATCCGTTCAAGGAAGATTCACAATCTCCAGGGACAACCCTACGAGCACAGTCTCTCTTAAAATGACCAACCTGAAATCTGAGCACACGGCCATGTATTACTGTATGAGACACAGTGAGGTTAAGTCAGTGTGAGCCCAGACACAAACCTCCTGAGGGAACAGGAGGGCGGGGCTGCAGGGCGCGCTCAGGACACCAGGGGGCGCTCAGGACCCACAGACCACAAAGAGCAGCCCAGGAGCAGGTGCAGAGTGAGGGGGAAGGAGGGGCCTCCGGTTGGGAGCAGGGTTTTCTCTCAGCTGCATCCAGGATGATTTCCACTTTTTCTCTGTGACTCTAACTTCTCATATTCTCACTGCAGACAAGTGAGGAGGTGACACTGTGTGTAGATGACATGTCGGCAGTGACTGGGCTTCTCTCCTTCTCCAGGTCCCTCTGTGTCCTGTTATTCTTTCTTCACATAGTGAATCACAGTTCCTTATTAAATAAAACATATACTTAACATGTATCTCAGGGTTCCCACTTGGAGTTTTTGGTCCAAAACAAGGAACCCTTATTTTAACACAAAATATATCCAAATATTTATAACATCATTGTGCTAAAAGCTACAAACAACCAAAAAATCATTCTAGTTTTACAAATAAGCAATCTAGGGAACATCCATTAATGGAATACTACTCAGTAATGAAAATAACCATCGACCGATACACACCTCAACACAGGAGGATCTCAGTGATGACTCAGGGTGGAGGATCCAGTCTCAGAGATCACACAGGGGTGTGTCCTGGGTGTTCACACAGCCCCCTAGGGGGCTGTCTTCCTCTCTCCATTCATAGAGGAAAGCTTCACTCTATGGGGACTGAATGTTCCCGCATTGTCCACAGGGCCCTGAGGGTGGACGGCTCCACACACTGAGGCAGACACACCCAGGCTCCTGTGGATGCACAGGGTTCAGGACCAGGGCTGACTGTGTCCTGACACAGTGTCTCCTCCAGCTGCCTCCATCTTTCCTTCTTGGACATGCCCCAAACGTCCCTAGAATTCTGGATTTACTTATTAAAATGTTATCATGACCATGATTCTCCCCCAGGACACTCACACCTGCTCTGAGGCACTGCCCTCTCTCAGGTCTCCAACCCCAGAGCTCCCTATATAGTAGGATGACATGCAAGTATCGCCCCCTAGGCTCATAAAACCCAACACAGACCTGACCCTGCAACTCTGGGACTAGAGCCCAGACCGGGATCTACAGGTAGACACCTAGACCAGGATGGAAGTGGAATATTTAAGGTTCTCCAGGCAGGTTACACATACAGCCACTCATGATACATCGTGGGACAGGACTGTGGAGACGACAGTGCCCCCTGGTGGTGGTTCTGAGCCACACAGGCTGACGACAAGGTCTGCACCAGCTTCCTGAGACAAGGCAGGGGCGTCTGCCACAGGGAAGTCCTTCCTGGCATTTTGAAATGGTGGCACCACAAATCCTGCTTCTTCCTTGTACTCAGCTGAGTCTCTGCAAGGACATCTGGACCTCAGAGCTGCCACCTACAGGAAAACCTGAGGAGCAGAACCCTCCTCAGTGCCAGGGGCACAGGCCTCTGCTGCCAGGGCCTCAGCTTGCACGTGTGAGGTGCTGTGACCTGCCTGGTTGCACCTCACACACTCCAGAGTGTCCACCGTGTGACACACCAGAGTCTCTTTAACTCAGTGGAGATGTTTTCTGACATTTGTGGGAACCTTCGTGACTGTGGGCAGTAGAGCTGCAGAGGGGGGTGAGCACAGGCACAGACTCACCGAGCACAGAGGGCAGCTCCCTGCCCAGGAGCCGGTTCCTTCACTGCAGCCCTGAGACCCTGTGTCTCTGACTCTAGGACTGAGCCCGAGACCACAGGAGTAAGTCACAGAGGAGAGGACAGCACAGCTCCATCCTCCTCGCTCTGGGACAGGAGGACCGGGCCCCACCCCTTTGTGCTTCTGTCTGAAATGACATAGACGGGGGATGACAATGACCACTGTGTATGCAAACTCCATGAAAGGAAGCGGCTCTGTTAGATGTGACCATCTATGTTATTATATCATTTCCCACCTGGGGACAGAGGGGCTCTGAGGCATCCCTTCTGACTGCACAAGGAACACCTGCTCTGCTCCAGGTCTCACCTGCCACACCTGCGTGAGGGGACAGGTCACCACCATCAGGCCTGTGTCCTCACCTCTGCATTGATATTGATCCATTTGTTCTAGACTCTGAAAAGTCATTTCCTATATTTTTCATCAACAAAGACTTTAATGCTAAGTAGTACACCCTGATGTTTCATAGTATGTCTCGAATGAAATAACTTATAAATTCTACCTTCCTGGATGCAGGTCGTGGAAGAGCCACCAGAAGTGGAATGATGCAGCCCAACAACAACAGAAACATCTGGGCCCTTTGCTGAGAACCTGAAAACGTGGCTGACCTGTTCCAGGGCAGAAGAGCTGAGAGGCAGGAACTAACATTTAGGGTCAGGTGAGTCTGTTCTCATGATGAAACCCTGGTCCCTGGGTTTGTCCATGTGTGCACAGGTCAGATCTGGCCAGACGGAAAGGTGAGCCTGGATGGAGAAAGTTCCATTTTGTAGTTCACGTAGAAAAAAATGCAAGAGGTGCACATGTGTTTAGGTGGTTGGGAAGGTTGCTCAGGCGTGCTCATCCCCAGGAAAGCAGGATTTAGGTCTACTGTGGAGAATGAGCTGTGATGTTGTGGCTATTCACAACTGAATCGGGAACTAGATCTTGTGACAGTAATAGAGGTTAGACCTTATGGGGAAATCACAAGTGGTCACATAAGAAAAGACAGGTGAAGATATAAATTTGATGCCTTTGAGAGTCTCCAGTAATAAACTCACAAATTTGAAAAAACCCTCACGATCAGAGAAATAATTTAAAGAATGTTTTTGTTCAGGGGACAGAAAGTTCCCTCTGACACTGTTTTTTTCTGCACAGTATTCAGAGGATAAACTGAGAACAGAGGTGACACTAGAGATAGTGGACCAGTATTGGGAGACAGTGGGCATCTGTGTGGGTCACTGGGAAGCAGAAGCATGAACGACAGAGAAGAAGACAGGGCTCCCGGGTTCGAATCCTTCAGGAAGTTTGGAGCTTAATGTGCAGCAGCTGCACGACCTATTTTGTGGGGTTTGTTCTCTAGGCTCTGCTGGGACCAGTTTCAGTCATTAAAGATAGAGAAGAACCTCAGTCAAAACTACGATGTTGTGTTGAACTTGTAGGTAGAGATTTGTGAATAATAAGTTTAGATCATGAGAATGTTGTTATTGGAAACCTGAAGTCTGCATGTGACCATTGGGAAGGCTGTCACCATGCCTGTGCATGATGGGAGTCAACAGGGACAGGGACCTGATTTCAGGATGTGAGGAGGCGATCCCACCTGATCACGGTCTATCATAGTTGGGGAAATGCTGCCTTGGTGCATAAACAGGGGGTTATCCTAGATGGAGGACCACACAGTCAGGGTTCTGGTTTCTTCAGGATCTGATCTTTCTCGTTGTTTGTCCAGTTGATGTTTTCTTTCCTCTGAAATAAGCACACTCATTTCCTAAGGTCATGAAGACATCTTGTTCAGAGTGTGCTGGAGCCCAAGTCATTTCTGTAAAGAATGTGCACCTTACATCTTTCCTGAATCCACTTTTACTTCTATTAGTTTTCTGGTCCAGCGTTTAGGGTTTTTCTATATAAAATATCACATTATTGGCATACTCATAGAAAGAAACATTTTAAGTTTTTTTTTTTTCATTTAGACACTTTTAGTTCTTTTTCTTGTGTAATTATTGTGACAAAAACTTCCAGTTCTTTTGAATAGAAATAATCATTGGGGTGCCCTTGTGTTGGTCCTAATGTAAGAAGAACAGCTTTGAAATGTTCTCTGTGCACCATGATATCAATTGTTGGCTTCTCAAACGTGATGTTTTTTTTACGTTGAGGAGGACGCCTTGAATAACTAAATTATTTAGAAATAATCATGAAATAATTTTGAATCTTTAAAATGTTATTTCTTCTTTACATCTATTTATATGATGATGCAGTTTTGTCTTTCATTCTGTGAATGAGGTGTAGCACATTTACTAATTTACAAACATTGAACCATCCTTGCATTCTAGGATGCTACCCCATGAAAAACAAGGATCTGAATCCAAGACTACTCTATCTAGCAAAGTTATCATTCAAAACAGAAGGTCAAATAAAGATATTTTTAGACAAAAATAAAGGCTAAGGGGATACATTAGCACCAAACCAGCACTGCAAGTAATGTTAAAAGGACTGATATAATTAGCAGGAGAAATAGGAAGAAAAATAGAACCACACTAAACAAAAATGGCAATAAATAAGTACATGTCAATAATCACCTTAAATGTAAATGGATGGAATGCTCTGATAAAAAGACACAAAGTAGCTGATTGGATAAGTAAGCATGACTCATTCTATATGTTGTTTATAAGAGACCCACCTCACAACAAAAGACTCACATAGGTTGAAAGTGAAGGGATGAAAAAAAAAAAAAACCTTCCAGGCAAAAGGGAAGAAAAAAAAGCTAGGGTAGCAAGACTCATATCTGATAAAATAGATTTCAAAATGAAGGCCATAACTAGAGACAATGAAGGCTACTACATAATATTGAAAGGATCTATCCAACAGGAAAATATAACCTTGATAAAAATATATGCACCCAATATAGAAGCACCAAAATATATTAAAAATCTTCTGGAAGACTTCAAAGGAGAAATCGATAGCAACACAATCATAGCAGGGGACTTCAACATCCCACTGACATCACTGGATAGATCCTCTAGACCAAAAATTATCAACGAAACAGAGATTCTAAATGAAGCATTAGACCAAATGGATTTAATAGATATCTACAGAGAATTACACCCCCAAACTACAGAATTAACATTCTTGTCAAGTGCACATGGGACATTCTCAAAGATAGACCACATGTTAGGACACAAACTAAGTCTCTACAAGTTCAGGAAGATTGAAATTATATCAAGCATCTTCTCAGATCACAAAGGCATGAAACTAGAAATCAATTGCAACAAAAACATGCAAAAATATTTGAACATATGGAGGCTAAATAACATGTTATTAAACAACAAATGGGTTACCGAGGAGATTAAAGAAAAAATTAAAAACTTCCTGGAAACCAATAAAAATGAACATACAACAACACAAAATCTATGGGATGCAGCGAAAGCAGTTATGAGAGGGAAGTTCATAGCAGTACAGGCCTACCTCAAGAAGCAAGAAAAATCTTTAATAGACTATCTAACCTCACAACTTAAAAAACTAGAAAGCAAACAAAAAGAAAACCCCAGAGCAAGTAGAAGGAAGGAAATAGTAAAGATCAGAGCAGATATAAATGACCTAGAGTTAAAAACAAAAACAAAAACAAAAACAAAAACAAAAACAAAAACAATTCAAGGATCAATGAAACAAAGAGCTGGTTTTTTGAACTGTCAGTCTTTACCCCCCTTCCACATCTCTGGTACTATATTTTTGTTTTAGATGTTTTTTTTTTCTCATTTTCCCCCTAGAGACCAACCTCTTGATCCCTTTTCCCCATAGTATTGTTGTCTATGTCTATTGGTTAAGCAGATATGCATGTAAGTTATTTGGTTTATATCACCTCCCGCCACCCCCATCCTCTGGGGCTTGTCAGACTGAATGTTCCATTTATTTATTTAATTTGTGAGGAAACTCCATAGCATTTTCCACAGTGGCTGCACCCGTCTGCATGCACACCAACAGTGCACCAGGTTCTGTTTTCTCCATGTCCTCACCAGCACTGGGTGTTTGTGGAGATATTGATAGGAGCATTTCTGGCAGGTGTAGCTGTCATTTCAATTTGCATGTCTCTGATGATCAGAAATGCTGAGCATTGTTTCATATGTCACATGGCCATCTGTACGTGCTCTTTGGAGAAGTGTCGATTCAGGGTATTGGCCCATATTCTAATTGGATTGTATGTCTTCCTGGTGTTGAGTTTTATGTAGTATTTAAATATTTTGAAATTTAAGCCCTTATCAAATATACCTTTGGCAAATAGACCACAGCCTTTTCCAACTCAGTGATGTTAGAGGTAAACACTGATTCAAAAACCCAGAGAGGTTCCCTGAGGGAAACTGTGACATGAAGAGGAAACCACACAGGAAACCAGCTGAAACCTCCAACTGCACCAGCTCCTGGATGGTCCTTGTGTTCAGAGAACCCATGCGCCCCCTGTGGTCACTGCTTCTCCTGCAGTGAGGTTTGTGTCTGGGCTCACACTGTCTTCTCACTGTGTCTCTCGCACAGTAATACACGGCTGTGTCCTCGGTGGTCACAGATCTCAGTTGCAGGGAGAACTGGTTCTTGGACGTGTCACTGGAGATGGTGGTGCGGCTCTTGAGGGACGGGCTGTAGTAAGTACTACCACTACTAGCATATATGTACCCAATCCATTCCAGCCCCTTCCCTGGATTCTGGCGGACCCAGCCCCAATTATAACAACTGCTGATGGAGTAACCAGAGACAGTGCAGGTGAGGGAGAGGGTCTGTGAGGGCTTCAACAGTCCTGGGCCTGACTCCTGCAGCTGCACCTGGGACAGGACACCTGGGAACAAGGAGCATCAGGCCCTGTCAGTCATGTGCAGTCACAACCACCCCACAGACCCCTGTCTGACCTCTGAGACCCTCACCTTGGGGGGCTGTCACCAGGCACAGGAGAAGACCCAGCAGTCTCATCTTCTTCTAGACCAGGGCTCTGCCTTCCCCAGAGACCTCAGCCCTGTGTGAGGAGAGAGCTGTGAGCCTCCCCAGCCCAGGGGAGGATTTACCCTGGAGCTTGAAGAGAAATTTGCATGTGGGGCAGCCTGTTTCTTATTAGTAGGGGGGCTGAGGTCAGGCTGCTCTGGTCCTTCTAGGGCCCCTATCGGGTCATCTCTTTTCTTGAACTCCCCCAGCATATAGGTCAGGGAAAGGGGATCACTTGTTTCATGAGACCTATAGGGTCAGCTTAGTCAACATGTTCATCTCTGATAAATGGTGGCCTGGATGAGAAGAGTATATATTTAATTTCTCTTGTATCTTTTTTATAGATTTATAGAAATTACATTGGTTTAGATAATTACTTAAAGTCAACTCTATAATATATACCCAACTGTCAAATATTTTTATAAACATAATTTCATATATACAATGTCAACCTTCCCAGAAAATCACAAAAATAAAGGACATTCATTCTCAGTGTCTTATATGTTTATTTATGTGGTTATGCTGATCCAAGGAACTACATCCCAAGAAGAGGTTAATGGCAAATATTCTGTTATTTTCTATATTTTGTTTTGTTTGGATAAAATTACATGCACTATAAGTTCTGGGTTACATGATACGATAGGCCAGTTTTTAGGATATTGCTACATCCATTTCTCTCACAGTCTCTACCACACACCTCCAGCAGCTAAGCAGGGTCCGGCCTGGTTAGTACTTGGAGGGGAGACCCTTGACCCCTGATGTTGAAAATTGCTGATGTGTCCTGGTGTTTCCTCAGCCTTCCCTGTGCAGGCCCATGGCTGTGGCAATGACCTCATTCTAACTGTATCAGATGTAACCATGTTTCCATATGGAGAGATGACTGAACATGAAAGAGATTCTGTGTCAGTAAGTTCAGATTCTCTTCCTTATAGGAGTAGGAGTGAGGACAGGTTTACTTGTGGCCTCTGGGCCCTTCTGAGGGCCTCTCTTCTCTTGAACTGACTCAGCATGTAGGTCGGGGATGGGGGAGCACCAGGTACATGATACCCCCTGGAATGTGGTCAATGGTTGGCCTCGACTTTCTGGGTGAAAGAGGAAATGATGGCCTAGATAGGTAGGTTACAGTTTTAACTTCCCATGCATCTTCAAACCAAATTAAAAGGGACAAGCATTTGTTAAGATAGTCCCTGAATCCCAACCCTTTGGTATAGCCACTATTTCCAAATATTTATATTACACATTAAAAAATATAATATCCACATTCAGGCAAAAATAAAAGAAAGGTATGTTCAATATCTTACATGTTAATTTTATTTAAATATATTATTATAGATTTTTATTTTTTAAAAGGAGAGACAGAGAGAGGGGGAGATAAAACTCAATGTGAGAGAGAAACATCGATTGGCTTTCTCCTGCACGCCCCCTTGTGGTGATTGAACACACAACCCTGGTATGTGCTCAGACCTGGAATAGAACTGGGACATCTCAGTCTAGGGGACAATCCTTAGTTCTCTGAACCACACTGACCAGGCTCTTGTATTTTAATTTACGACATTCATTTGATCTGAGAAACTACCTCCCAGTACAGGCAGGTGGGACATTCTTGATAACTGATGTTGGAAATATCGAGACTATGTCTACAGCTTCCTGTGCAAACTCTTCCTTCATGAAACCTCATGGCACAGCGCAGAGACCCTAAAAAAGTTACATCACATTCTGTCCCTGCAGGTGCCATGGTGATGGTGTGTCTGTGTGAGGGGCCCTCATGTCATTGACCAGGGCCCTGTCTCAGTTCATCATCATCACCAGCACCATTTGATTACTTAAAATGTTTTCTTATTTTCTGTAGACAAGGTTGTTGTCCACAAAAAATTACCTCCTATTTTTTCATCATTTATAATATTTCCCCAGTAAAATTGATAGTCAGACTCTTTTATTTTATTTTTAGTGCTGACAAATAAAGGCTCATTTCTGCCTCTTCTTCATCTGCCTCAAATATGGGACCTAATGAGAAAGGTGATCCCTACTTTAGATGTCATGGAAAAATTGAACTGCACAAGCCCCTTGAAGAATTCCTCCCCCTCCCCACCACCTCACCAGAATAAAAGCCCCGAGCCTCTCATTTTCTGGTCTATCAAAGCTCCCCTGACTTGCTGAAGACCTTTCCTGTGCTTCCCAAGATTCCAACTGTGTACGTGATACACATTCCATGTCCCCTGTGAACTTGGGGACCACAGGTGTTCAGACCACAGCACCGTCCTGGAGCCTCTGCAGGGGGTTGGTCCTACCTCCCCTTGACCTCAGGCCATTGAGATGGATTCATGCTCTGATCACCAGACTGTAGGGAATGACCGTATGCAGACTGAAGCCCAGGTGTGTGGTGATGTCACTCGGTTGTCCTAGGAATGTACAAACTGGACGTGGTCTCCCATTATCAAGGGTGTCCCCACACTGCTCCTGCTGTGTGATGACCTCAGTGCTGGCCCAGGGACAGGGACACCGCAGGGCTGGGGATCAGAGGAGGAGCCTCTTATGTGTGTCCCTCTGCAGGGAGGCCTGAGAGACGCTGTGCTGACCAAGCCTGTGCTTGAACCTGCTCCCCTGCCAACCCACAGCTTCCCACCCGGTGAGCTGACTGTGCTGCCAGAATGTCCTGGGCGTGGTGCTCGGCCAGAGACAGGGGCATGGAAATGTATCCTACACTGTCTCCTTTGTCCTGTTCCCCAGGCCCAGTGCCATGTTTTAGAAAGAGGGAACATCCTAGAATCTGTGAGGAAGACACTCCTGTCCAGACCCCCAAGTCTGACACCAACCAGGTATCCCCAGGTGATGCTTCAGTGAACATTCCTCATGCAGAGAACAGGAGGCTCCCAAGTGCCCTGGAAAATAACGATGAGAAACAGGTCCTTTAAGGAACACCTTCCCTGCCAATTCATTACAGTGCATTTGACCCTGTGACCTTCCCCTGGATCACTGACTCGCCTGTGACAGCATCGCTCCTGGTCTCAGGGCCTGACTATGTGAGGAGTCAGGAGGCCCCTGGCCCTGCCTCTCCTTCCCCAGCACAGCCGCCTTGTCCATCAGGGTCTGGGACCCTCCCATGATAGGGTCTTGATACTGTGTCTCACACAGTCATGCACGGCCATGTCCTCAGACCTCAGGACATTGGTCTGCAGATAGGCCATGCCGACCGAGGTGTCCATGGAGAAGACAGATTTCTCTGAGCAGCCTGGACACACTTGGTCTTCCCAGTGTTAGTGTGAAAATAACTCACGCACTTCATGCCTGTCCTGGGGCCTGTCGCACCCGGTGCACATAGTAGCTGGTGAAGGTGGATCCAGAAGCCTTGCAGAAGACATTCCCTAAGGCCCCAGGCTTCCTCCCCTCAGCTCCAGACTGCACCCACTACACCTAGGAGTGGACACCTGTGCAGAGCAGACAGGAGTGGGTGAAAATTCCTCTGACTGTCCCTGGTCCCCTCCTCAGCCCAGGGAATGAGGAGCCCTTTCCTGTTGCCACTGCCACAAGGAGGAAGGTTCTTTAGTCCATGGTGAGGGGCTGAGCTGTGGGCAACTCTGTAGGAGGTGTGGCTGTGGGTGACTCTCTGAGGTCACAGTCTTGTCCATATATAATCTGATCTCCCTCATGTAATTTGCATATTCATAAAGAAGAGTATTGATAGTGGATGCTTAGAACACTCTACAATAACCCAAACAATATTTTTTTAGAATTGTACCAATAAACAAACTAGGAAACATCTATCAGTGGGATACTGGTCAACAATAATGATAACCATCTACTGATACACACCTCAACCCAGGGGATGTCAGTGATTATCAGTGTGAAGGATCCAGTGTCAAGGGTGACACAGGGGCATTTTCTGGTTTGCTGCACTTTTGTCTCTTCTTGCCCACTGACAGGTGAAAAACTCCACTTTGTGGGGACATAGGGTTCCTTCATTGTCACCAGGCCCTGGGGGATGAGAGGAGCTCAGTGTGCACACAGCTCAGGGACCAGGCAGGGGACACATGTCCCCCTTAGAGAATTGGGGTGTGGACCTCAGACTCCCACTGAGCATGATCCCTGTACAAAGGAATAAACTCAAAATGGATAAAAGACTTAAATGTGACTCATGAATCCATAAACTCCTAAAAGAAACTGTAGGCAACAAAATTTCAGACAGACACAGCAGAATTTTCACTGATACATCACCTAAGGCAACAGAAACAAAGGAGAAAATGAACACATGGGACTACATCAAACTCAAAAGCTACTGCACAGCAAAAGATACAATCATCAAAATGGAAAGGCAACCCACTGTATGTGAGAGCATAATTGCCAATGATATATCAGATAAGGGGTTAATTTCCAAAATATATAGAATGCTCATACAACTCAACAAAAGGAAGACAAGGAACACAATTAAAAAATGGGCAGAGGTACTAAATAGACACCTCTCCAAACAGGACATACAAATTGCTAAGAGACATATGAAGAAATGGTCAACATCACTAATCATCTAAGAGATGCAAATTTAAACAACAATGAGGTATCACTTCACACCTGTCAGAAGGGCCGCCATCAACAAATCATCAAACAACAAGTGTTGGCGAGGGTGTGGAGAAAAGGGGACTCTAGCACACTGCTAATGAGAATGCAGACTGGTGCAACCACTATGGAATACAATATGGTGTTAGACAAAAGTCGTTATATTTTAAAGGAAGGTTTTGTTCAAGGATCTTGCGGTGGGGGCATCGCCACAGGAGAGGGACACAGGGATCCCCTGTGGTGCAGCAGACTCTCTGAGGGTTCACAGCCAAGGAGCAGGATATGTGGATGGAAAGAACAAGGAGGGGACGTCCTGTGAACAGCAGGGTCCATAGAGCTCCTGCAGGAAGGGTCGCAATAACCAGGCTGGATGAGGGGAGGCGATGAGGAGTCTCTGGTCCTCTGTGGGCTTTGAAGGAAAAGGTGCTCTCTGGACCCTGGAGAGTCAGGACCCACTGAGCCCCAGAAGGAGGTGGGTTCCCAGCCACGTGTACTTTCAAGACTTTATCTGCATTCTCTGTAAACACGTTCATTACAGGAAGACACAGCCCACCTGTAGTTTTCTACAAATAGTTATTTTACTTCTTTGGTTAAGTTTATTTCTAGGTATCTTGATTTTTTTTTTTCCTGCAACAGAAAATGGGATTGCTTTTTTCAGTTTCTCTTTCCGTGAGTTATTGAAGATGTATAAAAATGCCATTGATTTCTTCATGTTAATTTTGTATCCTGCTATTTTGCCAAATTCATTTATTAAGTTTAGTAGATTTTTGATGGAGTCTTTATGGTTTTCTATGAACAGTATCATGTCTCCTGCAAATAATGTCAGTTTCATTTCCTCCTTTTCAATTTAAATTCCTTTTATGCTTTCTTCATGTTTAATTGCTGTGGCTAAAACTTCCAGTACTATGTTAAATAAGAGTGGTGAGAAGGAGCATCCCTGTCTTTTTCTTGTTCTTAAGGGAAATCTTTTTGTTTTTGCCCATTGAGTATGATGTTCGTTGTAGATTTTTTATATATGGCATTTATTATGTTGAGATATGATCCTTCTATTGCCACCTTGCTGAGTATTTTTATAAGAAATGGGTGCTGAATTTTTTAGAATGCTTTTTCAGCATCTATTGATATAATCATGTGGTTTTTATCTTACATTTTTTTAAAGAGGTATATCATGTTTATTTATTTGCAAATATTGTACCATTCTTGCGTCCTTGGGATGAATCCCACTTGGTCATGGTGAATTTTTTTTTTTTTTTGGTGTATTGCTGGATCATATTTGCTATTATTTTGTTCAGGATTTTGGCATCTATGTTCACCAGAGACTTTCGCCTGTACTTTGCTTTCTTTGTAATGTCTTTATGTGGTTTTGGAATTAGAATTATGGTGGCCTCATAAAATTAGTTTGGAATTCTTCCATCTTCTTGAATCTTCCGGAATGGTTTGAGTAGAATGGGTGTTAGATCTTCTCTGAAAGTTCTGTAAAGCTCCCCATGAAGCCGTCTGGGCCTGGGCTTTTGTTTGCTGGGAGTTTCTTTCCTTTTTTTTATTTCATGTTTGTTACAGATGGGTCTACTTTTTTACCCCATTGACACCCTCCTCCCCACCCCTCCCACCCCATCCCAGGCTTTGTTGTCCATGTCCATTGGTTATGCATACATCCATATAAGTTCTGTGGTTTATCTCTTCCCTCCCCCGCCCACCCCCTCTTCTGAAGGTTGTCAGTCTGTAGCCTACTTCCACGTCTCTGGGTCTACCCTATTCCTCAGATAATTATAATCATTATATTCTATAAATGAGATTATGCTGAGAGTTTCTTGGTTACATTTTCAATTTTTACGTTTAGATTTTGGAGACTGTGTGTTACCAGAAATGTGTCCATTTTGCCTAGATTGTCTAATTTGTTGGCATATAATTGTTCGTAGTATGTTTTAATGATCCTTTGTATTTCGGTGGTGTCAATTTTTGCCTACTTTTTCTAGAATTTTTATAGACTCATGAGTCACATGTAAATCTGTTATCCATTTTGAGTTTATTCTTGTGTATGGTGTAAGTTGGTGGTCTAGTTTAATTTTTTTTGCATGCACCTGTCTAATTTTCCCAACACCATTGATTGAAGAAACGGTCTTTTGTACATTGTATGCATATGAACTAACATTTCTAGATTTGGGGAGAAACAAATGCTGCTCCGATCACCTGCACTGCTCCTTCTGCTCCTTGATTCATGCTTAGAAACCTGTGGGGTTCGGGCCTGCTGACCCTGCCACTTGAAGAGGCTGCTGTTGTGCTGCTTTCTGCTTGGACATTGTCCAATCACACGTGTAGTCACACTGGGGGTTCAGGGTCCTGACAAGAATGCGGAATAGCTGCGTCAGATACATGTAACCCGGGCTTCCGCAAAGCGCAGTCCACAACAATAGTTGAAGCACATGCAAATTCTGCAGGAAACCCCGGACATAGAACTTCCACAGGAGGGCACGTCTCCTCTTCACTAATCTTTTCATATTTTTGTTTCTTTGTTGCCAGGGCAGGCTGGTTCCATGAAAGTACGTCAAAACATACCTACTGATTCCATGTCATCTCGACCACTCTGTTCACTACCAAGATGTGCATGATGCTAGCATGCCGGGCAGTGCCGGTGAGATTTCTACCTTCTCTCTGTGGTATGTGTTGCCTTGTCTTGTGGTCTCTGTACTTTTTGGCCAAACCCAAATCAATAAGGAATAACTCATTACAGTGACGTCCAATACCCATTAGGAAGTTATCTGGTTTAATGTCTCTGTGCATGAAATTCTCTGTATGCACGTATTCAATTCTACTGATCATCTGGTCAGCTAACATAAGTACAGTTTCCATTGTGAACCTTCGTGAAGAGAAATTGAAGAGGTCTTCCAGGCTGGGTCCAAGAAGATCCATGACTAGCACAGTGTAGTCATTTTCCTGACCATACACCGTATGTGGGGGATGCCGACCCCACCCCGAAGAATCTTACAGAGTTTGCTCTCCTACAGCCCTGCGGGTGCCTGGCCTTCTGAGATTCTGGCTTCACTGCCACGTCCGCGCCCGTGGTGATGCTGACCGCCAGACAGATGTCCCGAAGGAGCCGGACCCGATCTTCCCTGCCAGGGTGTCCTCCCCTCCGACAGGGAACTCGGCCTCGGGGCCGCTGCTCCCATCCTGAGAGACGGAGACGGAGGCTGGGCCACGCCGACCCCTGGGAGGGAGGCAGAGGCCTCTGGGCTGACCCCTGAGCAAGGCGGCGGAGGAGGGCGGCACGAAACGGAAAACGTAGGCTGTGGGGGTCAGGGGCCCCGAATCCGCCAAGGGGAACCTGATCGGGGCAGTCAGGTGTCTCTGTGCAGGAGGCAGCTTGGGCGGGGGGGGGGGCTCTCGCGGTTCCCACCGGGCGCTCCTGTCCGTGGTCACCGCCTCGCTTTGCGGGGACGTCGCGGGCTGAGAACAGCCGGTGAGAGAGGGGACCCCGCTGCCCCCGCTGCCGCCGCTGCCGCCCGGAGGGACCCCGACCCTCCTCTGACCCCTCCATCCTGTTACTCCGACCTTATTTTTAATACAAACTATTTAATCGCAGGTTTCCTCAGTTCATCTTTAACGATGGCTGCATTTGATAGCCGGCTTGCAAACACCCTGGAATCCCCCCACCTGCTCCCACAAGCCAGCGCGGGCTGCTCCAGCTCAGGAAGGGGGGGGGGGCTCCAGGGACGGGCTGGAAGGGAAGGGAGAAGGAGAAAGAAGTGGCCACAGAAGGGGGCTCACGCCCAGAGCAGAGCAGCTGGGCCCTGGCAGCTTCACAGAGCTGGCCCTCCTGCTCCAGGCTGCGTGTGTAGGCACAGTGGTCTCCGCACAGGGGCACAGAGAGGCCCCGGGGGCTGTGTCTGGGGCTGGGAACTGCCCAGGCTTCCCTCCCCTTCCATCCTCCCCCCTTGACCTTTTCCAGGGAGTAGAGCGGAAAGAGTGGGTCCCGGGAGAACCACCACCTCCCCGTCTGTGAAGTGGGGCAGAGTGGACAAGGGGGAGTCAGGCAGGGGCCTGGGAGGGTCCGGCTGGGCGGGCACATGCTGGGGGGGGGGGTCTAGCGGGACTCAGAGATGTCACTCCCTCTCCACGTCCTGGCTTCCTGGCCCAGCCCACTGAGGTTAGGTTCCCAGAGTCCCTTCGACCAACAGTCTGAGTGCTGAGGCAGGGCCATTGCCGGAGACGCAGGTGTCCTCTGACGGAATGGTTTGGCTCCGAAAATTCCTGACACATGTTGGCTCCTTCCTGCGATGCAGGGAGGTTTAGGGAATCTCCACCTTTTGTAGACTGACTCTGATTGTGCGCTGACAGTTCCCCAGGTTCACCTACCGCTCCGGGTTATTTTTCCTCCTAACAAAAATCTTCGCCTCTGGTGCAAGTGAGAATGTTGCTACTAATAAAATAAACGTTTAAATACAGAGCCAGCTGTGGTTGTCACAGAATCTTAGGTCTAGACAGACTCATGGAGAAACTTTGATGGAGAGGAAGCCAGAGCCTCAGGGGAAACAGCCATAAGCACCAGCTGCACCTGCTCCTGGGGCTGCAACTCAGAGGTGGAAGGTCCTGAGGGCCCCCTGGTGTCCTGAGCGTTCCCTGCAGCCCCGCCCTCCTGTCCCCTCAGGAGGTTTGTGTCTGGGCTCACACTGACTTCCTCTCACTGTGTATCTGGCACAGTAATACAGGGCCGTGTCCTCGGTCTCCAGGCTGTTCACAGTTAAATAAACTTGACTCTTGGCGGTGTCCCTGGTGATGCTGAGCCGGGATTTCAGCGATGGGTTATAGTATGTGCCTCCACCACTCCATATACCACCCACCCACTCCAGCCGCTTTCCTGCAGCCTGGCGAAACCACTGCACACCATAGCTTGTTACAGAAAATCCAGAGACAGTGCAGGTGAGGGAGAGGGTCTCTGAGGGCTTCACCAGTCCTGGGCCTGACTCCTGCAACTGCACCTGAGACAGGACACCTGGGAACAAGAAGCATCAGGCCCTGTCAGTCATGTGCAGCCACAACCACCCCACAGACCCCTGTCTGACCTCTGAGACCCTCACCTTGGGGGGCTGTCACCAGGCCCAAGAGAAGACCCAGCAGTCTCATCTTCTTCTAGACCAGGGCTCTGCCTTCCCCAGAGACCTTAGCCCTGTGCGAGGAGAGAGCTGTGAGCCTCCCCAGCCCAGGGGAGGATTTACCCTGGAGCTTGGGGGAGAAATTTGCATGTGGGGCAGCCTGTTCCTTATAAGTGGAGGACCGAGGTCAGGATGCCCTGGTCTTTTTGAGGCTTCTGTGGGTCATCTCGTCCGCTGAAATCACTCAGCATGCAAGTCAGAAAGAGAAAATCGTATGTTTGAAGAGACCTATGGAGTCAGGTTAATGGACATGCTCATCTCTAATAAATGGTGGATAAGTTGAGTAGATTATATTTTTATTTCTCGTGCATCTTTCAAATATATTTAAAGGGATTATTTTTGTCCAGCTTGTTTCTTAAAAACAACTTTCTAATGTATACAAAATTGTCAAATATTCTTTATGAGCAATTTTATTTTTATAAACATAATTTCATATATACTATGTCTTCTCTGAAAATCACAAAACAAAGGACATTCATTCTCAGTATCTTATATGTTTATATTTGTTGTTATGGTGATCCAAGAAACTATATCTTAAGAACAGGTTAATGAGGGAATTTCAATTTTTTTATTACTTTGTTTTCTTCGGTTAAAATGATATCCAGTATAGGTTCTGAGTAACACGATACGATATATCTTTTTTGGCTTAGCACTGGAACCATTATTTACACTCTTGACCAAATACCTTCAGCAGCAAAGCAGCATAGAGCGCGGGTAGTACTTGCATGAGAGACCCTTGCTCCTTGATGCTGAAAACTGGTACTTCTGTCTCTGAGGCCCTTCTCACACTCTCCCCTTCTGCACGTCCATGGCCCAATGCAGAGCCCTCAGCCTAGTTATACCAGACACAATCATGTCCATACACAGAGACATGATGGAAAGTAGGAAGAGAGATTATTTTTAGTAAAACTCAGATTATTTTATATATTGAAATAATACAGGCAGTAGACTGACTGATCTGATTTTTAGTCTAGTGTTATCAGTGATGTTGGGGCTCAAAGGGGGTTGTGGACATAATGCCCAGTACAGATTTGCTCACAGGAAAAAGAACTTTAATCCTGACAGGAAACCCTCACTCTCACCCCCTCCTCTACCCCTGGGGATGGTCACTGTGGTCAGAGGTGCTGGGCCCTCCCCCTTACCATATAACATCCTTAAAGTATAATGAACACATTCCTCCATCAGCCATGTGAGTTGGAAACCTGTTGTCTCTTTGCAGGCTCATATTTTCATCACCTTAAAGGTCTCTTTGATGAGAAAATGTTTTTATTTTTAATGATGTGTAATTTATCACTACTTGATTTAATGGGATTTCTTTTTATGTTTTAGGTAACAACTCCTGAGGAAATTGTCACTCTCCATTGTCCAAGGGAGGGAAACCCTCTTATGAACACCATGGGCAGTAAACCCAATAGAGAAATGATGCCTGGAATCCTTAATATGATTGAAATCTGTTCTCTGTGTCCTCTGACCAGGAGACACACCTTACACAGCAGGAAGCCCTGATTCCTTTCAAAGATTAATTCATGTGATTGGATTTTACATTGTAAATTTACTTAGAGTATGTAGCATAGAAAACTAGACTAACCCCTGAGAAATTATACCATGTAGAAGTCAGGCAGTCAAGAAAGGAACCTCAAAGGATGTGAGGAAGATGCTGAGTGGAGATGACAGAGACAGGATCCCAGAGGGTGTTTCACGAGGATGGAAGTGACCAGGAGGAAGAACGTGAAGAGAGGTCGTGAGAGGGAGACATGAGGAGATGAACTGGAGCTGATGTCGGGAAAGTGAATGTCCCAGTGAGAGCCCTGCATGGAGCTGTGTGTGCAGGAATCACATGGGACAGTGAGAGAGCGAGGCCCTGGCAAGAGTGGGGTATTGGAGTGAGCTCAGACCCAGGGCGTGTGGACACACTGACTCTCCCTCTGTGGACACTGGGTCCCAGCCCCAGGGTGGAGAGGATGCCCGGGGTGCTCAGTCTGTCAAGGAGAAAATTGGTCCCATGGGAACCTAGTGAGATAATGGTCCCTGAGCCTGGACACGACTCATCTAGGAAAGAGAATATTGTCAACACCATCGTTGTCCTCAGAGAGACAAGTAAACTTAGGTCCCAGAAAAAGAAGAGAATCCCTGGGACCCTGAACAGCAGGAAAAGCTGGAGCCCCCTGAGCACCCCAGGGAACTATTCTCAGCCCCTCCCTGTGCATTTCCTGAGCTTTGTATTCTGGTGGGTGAGTCTCGAGCGCCCCCTGGTGGTGCTGAGGTGTCGGTGGTGTCTCGAGCGCCCCCTGGTGCCCTGACCCCTCTTGGCTGACCTGAGGGTCTCCTGCAGCTCAGCCCCTCCTGTCTCCCTGCAAGGGAGTTTGTGACTGCATCATAGAGACCCCTGATATGGAAAATGTCACATGTCCAGTGTGTATGTCACTCATACTCATTCACATACTCTGTGTCTCTAGTTCTTCATAAATTACTTCGTAAAATATTAACGTGGCCAATGCAGTTGAGCCTAAACTCCATGGCGAGTGGTCTGTGTTCAGTCCTGATCAGGGAAGAAGAACATAAGAGATCTCCGGGCTGGGCTTCTCTCCCGGTGCTGCAGGGTTGGGGCTGGGCTGGTTTGCTTGAGCTGAGGGGTCCTATTTGCATGACCGATCACTACATAGGAAGCTCTAGGGTTGGATGCTGACATAAGACACAGTTTCAGAGTGTGGTATCTTCAGAGTCATATGTCTGTGGAGAATTAGGCCTGGTAACTGGGCCACTGCTGCACCCAACTTTATCCAACTGCTTCCTTGAATGACCTCCAGACAGGGGGACATGCTGAGTGAGGGTTTTAGAGCTGCCTGGCTGGACACGGAACAGTTAAAATGGGACCATGTTCTAATACAGCAAGCAAAATCAATGTAACAGGAAACTGAAAGAAAGGATACGATTGTACATGTTATATTTAGAAGGTTACCTGTATGAACACAGGAAGGTGATCCACCATCACCCCCAGAGGGAGATGAACGTGTGGGAATTTTATGTGCAGGAGGCGGAAGTTTCCTCTGATACTGTTTCCCCTGCACAGTGTTCAGAAGACACACTGAGAACAGAGTGTGAACCTTGAGCCTGTGGGGGACAGTGGGTGTCTGTGTGGGTCCCTGGGGAGCAGAAGCATAAACTACAGAGACACAGACTGTGTTCTGGGTTTGAGTCCTTCAGGGAGTTTGGAGCTGAATGTGCAGCAGCTGCACAGCCTCCTTTGTGGGGTTTGTTCTATAGGCTCTGCTGGACCAGGTTCAGTCCCTGGGGATGGAGAAGAACCTCAGTCATGGCCAGGAGTGTTGAGGCACAGTTGTGGGAGTAATTAAGTTTAGGTTATAGAAATGTACTAATGGAAATTTTTAATGCATATGACTAATAGAGAATAACAGATCTAAATAAAACATTATTTTATGAAAATATTTTTTTTTACTATCCATTGATTACAGAATAAATAAGTCATTCAAATAACCTCTCATTACTGTAGCTCATTTATCTGGTTTTCTACAAACTGGTCAGCCTGGCGGTCCAGCCGTGTTCTACCATCAGGATCTGTGACCAGGTGGACGTCCGACGTGGTCCAAACCAGGGAGGCAGGAGACAAGTGCATCTTGGTTCCTCAGAAGTAAATTTCAGTTACTTTCCTTGTCTGCAGATGACACTGGGAAATGCTGACCCCATGACCACACACAGGGAGTCACCTGGAGCATGACGTCTCCTGCTGTGGGTGTCACTGTGCAGAGCTGGGAAGAGATGCTCCGGGGTACATGGATGGGGACCAACAAGCCAGGGGCCACACTACCAGGGCCCTTGTTCTTTATGTTGTAAGATTCCTCCTCACGGAACAAGTTCACAGTGTCTCCTGTCACTTTCCTCAGACACAGCCACACTCGGTAATATAGTTATTAATATGCAAACAACTTGCTTGGAAATTACCATGCTCTTTACTCAACCATAGAAGGAAGGAAATCCTACCATTTGTGTCAACGTGGATGGACCTAGAGGGACTTGTGCTGAGTGAAGTAAGTCAGACAGAGAGACACACACCCTGTGGTTTCACTGATATGAGGAATCCACAGAACAATGTAAGGTAACAGGCAGAACAGAAACAGATGCATGGACTCAGGGGACAGACTGATGGGGCAGAAGGAGGGCAGTTGGGGGCCTGAAAGAAAGGGGAGGGACTGAGGAGCACAGATTGGCAGTTAGTGGCAGTGACAGGATGGGAAGTGCAGCCCATGGAACAGTCAGTCGTATTGTCAAAACTGGTGTGGGGCCAGGTGGGCACTGGAGCTACTGGTGCCTCACTTCATACATTATATGATGTCTGACCACGGGGCTGTGCACCAGGAGCTAGTATAAAATAAGATAGACTGTCAACGGAAATTGAAAAAAGAAAAAGAAAAAAGAGAACTGATCCTAAGTCCAGTGAGATTAAACCCAGGGTGTGGTGGGTGTGACCCAGGCAGGGGACAGGGCTGAATTCCAGGACTGTGCTCACAGGTGTGTCTTCTCTGGGAAAGTTCTGACATCGTTAGAGTCATTAGAGGCTCCACTGAGAACCTGGACCTGAAATTATGCTCTGAGGGTTCACATCTCAATAACAAACTGAAGAATGTGAGCCAGGACTTAGTTCAACAATCAGACTTGCTGAAGGGTCTTTCCTGTGCTTCTCAGAGATTCCAACTGTGTACGTGATACACGTCGCATGACCCCTGTGTGTGCTTGTCTTCAGCCTGGACATCTGTACAAGTTGTCGTGGTCCCTCTGCCTCTGCCTGGTGTCAAAGGCTCTGGGTGCTGTGAGCATGATGCCTAGGTAATGACAGTCACCCCCACGGGTTCTTATTCTCTAGCTTTGGGATCACACACTTCTGGTGCCCACTGTGACATGAAGAAGAAATCACACAGGAAAGCACCCCAACCCTCCACCTGCACCTGCTCCTTGGATGGTCTCTGTGTTCAAGGACCCTGGGAGCCCCCATGTTGTCACAAAACCTCCTGCAGGGAGGTTTGTGTCTGGGCTCACACTGACTTGCCCTCACTGTCTGTTGCACAGTAATACACGGCCGTGTCCTCGGCTCTCAGGCTGTTCATTTGCAGATACAGCGTATTCTTGGAGTTGTCTCTGGAGATGGTGAATCGGCCCTTCACAGTGTCCGCATAGTATGTGCTCCCTCCATCAGTATTAATTTGACCCACCCACTGCAGCACCTTCCCTGGAGCCTGGCGAACCCAGTACATCCAGTAATTACTGAAGGTAAATCCAGAGGCTGCACAGGAGAGTCTCAGAGACCCGCCAGGCTTAACCAGGGCCCCTCCAGACTCCACCAGCTGTACCGCACACTGGACACCTGCAAACACAAAGACGTCCTGGTCAGGAAACTGTCACACATCCACTGTTTCTTTCTCTCATCTACTCTCACACTCAGAGTCTCTTGTTCTCCAAAAATTACCTCTTAAAATAGCAACAAGAAAACCCAGCAGAGCTTAAACTCCATGGTGACTGGTCAGTGTTCAGTCCTGATCAGAGAATGGGGTCACCTGGGGATCCTGGGTCTGAGCTTCTGTTCCAGAGCTGCAGGGTGAGGGCTGGTCCTATTTTAATGGGCAGGGGGGCCCTATTTGCATGTCCTTCTACTATATAGGGAGCTCTGGGGTTGGAGACCTGCAGAGAGGGCAGTGCCTCAGAGCAGGTGCGAGTGTCCTGGGGGA
This sequence comes from Molossus alvarezi, assembly GCA_037176705.1. Classification (NCBI taxonomy): domain Eukaryota; kingdom Metazoa; phylum Chordata; class Mammalia; order Chiroptera; family Molossidae; genus Molossus; species Molossus alvarezi. The sequence continues at coordinate 1,019,994 of CM073885.1, read as the reverse complement.
GAATCGTGGTCATGATAACATTTCAATAACTAAATTACAATCATAGGGACATTTGGGGCATGTCCAAGTGTCCACATCTCATAACAGTGAACCCAGCATCTGACCTGTGAACCTTTCAACCTGGGCCCCATGACTCCCCTGAACTGACACCAGGGCAGAGTGGGACCTGCCCAGTGAGGGTGCAGACCCCTTGTATGTAATGTAAACATGAATGGACTCTGTATTCTAGGGTTACTCACACTTCAGGGCTGTATCCACCTGTGGCCTCAGAGTCCTCACGACAGTGGAAAAGATTCTGCATCATCTGTGAAGTGGATCTCAAACAGCCAAGATGAGGCAGGTCCACCCAGAACTGCCACATGCAACTGAAGTCTGTGCTGGGCCGAGAAGCACTGTCCTGGATCCTCACGGTCCCTGTTCTGTCCACTCTGTCTCAAGGGCCTGCGACCACATCCAGCCCTGATGCGGCTGGTCCTCACCACCTGAGTGTCACCAGGTCAGGTGTCTGTCACTGCTGCACATGCCCTGTGGTTACACGTAGCCTCTGTCCTTGTCCCCTCCATGTGCACTCTGGGTCCCTGAGACTGTCCAACACTGGGGATCAGATGTCTGTGTGTGGCTATTTGTTGGGAAGACCCAGACCCAGAGCCCTGAGGGGCCTTGGCCTTTGATCTCCTGGCCTTCATCAGGCGAGTCGAAAACAATCAGAATCCCTGTGATCAGTGAGCATGCTCAGACTTAAGGTGAATCACTCATCTATGAAACACAGGCATTAGCCATTTATATTCACAGTGAATGCCAAGATGGTGAGTAGAATTGATCACATGGCTTGGTCCTTCTAATGTGTCTTTTTAGAGTTATGACAGTTTATTGTTAAAAAAAGAGAGTTGTGCTCTGGCCGGTTTGGCTCAGCGGTTAGAGTGTTGGTCCAGGAATAGAGTCCCGGGTTTGGTTTCCACTAAGGGCAGGTACCTCCGTTGCAGTTTGTCCCCGGCCCCAGTTGGAGTCTTGTGGGTGGCGGCCACTCCATGTGTCTCTCTCACGTCGATGTTTCTCTCTATCTCTTCTCCCCCTTCTCCCTCCCGCTCTATCTGAAGATAAATGTAAAAATGTCCTCGGGTGAGGATAAAAAAGAAAAGAAGGCAGTTGAGCGTTCTCATAGCGTTTAGAGAAGTCGTGTCTTGTCTTCCTGTGATAAACTTGTTTCAGAGCATGGAGATGAAGCCTGGACAGCAGATGTGTCCGGAAACCACCTGCTCCTGGGGTACATGCGCTCAGTGGATCCTGAGCTCTCCTGGGTCCTGAGAGCGCGCTTTCCATCAGAGCCCACAGAGGACCAGAGACCGATCGGAGTCAGGTGAATGTACGTGCTCATCAGTACTAAATGTTGGATTAGATGAGTGGGATATATTTCTAGATTCTTATGCATCTTTCACATAGATTTAAGGAGATTACTTTGTTCCAGGTAGTTTATGAAACCCAGCTCTCTAATATTTACAGAATTTCAAAGTTTATTCTAAATAAGTGTATTGTTTAAACATAATTTAATAAACACAAATAATGTCTATTTCGATCTGAAAATCACTATATAAAGGACATTCATTGTCAGTATCCTATTAATTTAATTTATCTTGTTACTTATATCCAACGCACTATATCCCAGGACCATTTCATTGAGGCTTCGTTGACGCTTTTTTAATTTTAATTTTTACTTTTTGTTAAAATGATATTTCTTACAAGTTCTGAGTAACACTCCCACATGCCTTTATTTAGTTTAATGCTAGAAAACTTTTCTTACAATCCTTGCCAAACACTTTCAGAGCTAACTAGTGTCAGACATGGTTGTCAGTTGGATGGGAGACCCGTGATTCTTGATGTGGAAAATTTGGTAATTGTGCCTTTGAGACCCTCCTCAAACTCTTCCTTTCAACAGTCCCAGGAACTATTTCAGAGACTCCCCACACACAAATATAAGACCTATTAATATTTTTCTGTGGATAAATAATTGAAAATAAAAGACTACTTATTCATGTGTACAACTCAGAATCTGTCTTATGTGGAAATTGTAAAGGCAGCAGGTTAATTGACCGGTGTTTTTGGTGAAATATTTTCACTGATGTTGGGATCAGAGGGAGGCAATTGAAGAGGGTTCCCAGCACAGAGATGCTCATGGGAAAGGAAAATTTAACCCTGACAGGAACCCTCAGTTATAGCCTCACTGTGCCCCTGTGGATGGTCCCTGTGGTCAGAGGGGCTGGGCTCTCCCACAGAACATACGATATCCTTAATGGGTACTGAACACATTCTGTCATCAGACATGTGGTTTGAAAATACATCATTTCTTTGTAGCTTGTCTTATTATTCCCTAAATTAAATATTTAGTGGAAGATATTTTTAATTTTAACAATGATCAATTCAGCAGTATTTTCTTTAATGGGTCTTGTTTTTTATGTTTTTATCTGACAGTTCCATTGCTCATGGTTGGAGAAACCATAACATGAACACAGTAGGCACAAAGTTCAATAGAGAAATGATGGCTGGGATCCTTAATATTACTGAGATCTGTGTGCTGTGTCCTACCAGGAGACTAACTCTCAGTGGCTTGACACCCTGATTAAATTTAAAAATTAATTCAGTTGATTGGACTTTACATTGTGAATTTTACTACACTAAGTAGCATAGAAAATTAGGTTAACCCCTGAAAATTATATCATATAGACGTCAGGCAGATGACGAAGGAACCTCAAAGAACACAAGGTAGATCCTGAGCAGAGATGACAGAGGCAGGATCCCAGAGGTTATTTCATGAGGATGAACGTGACCAGGAGGACGGAGGTGCAGAGAGGTCGTGAGAGGGAGACATGAGGAAATAAACTGGAGCTGACGTTGGGAAAGTGAATGTCCCAGTGAGAGCCCTGCATGGAGCTGTGTGTGCAGGACTCACATGGGACAGTGAGAGAGCGAGGCCCTGGAGAGTGTGGGGACCTGGGGGATGGACTCTCAGTGTGTGTAGACGGTGACACCTGGGTGGGTAGAGGTGGGTTTTAAACCATGTTCTCCAGAGCAGGTGCTCAGATACCAACACTCAGGTGATGCTGGGAATGGGATTTTGGGGTGACAGTGTCCCTTGGTGGTGACTCTGAGTCACGCAGGCTGCAGGATTCTAGGGACTCAACAAGGTGATTCTCCACCCACCAAGACCGGGGGAGGGGAGAGCTCACCTTTAAGGTCCAATAAACATGAGGACCAGATAAACATGAGGACATGATCAATGAGAGACTTTTTTCATATTTTTTTATTTATTAATTTTTTTCAGAGACAGAGGAAGGGAGAGGGAGAAAGAGGTACGTCTTCTCTTCCACCTGAAGACGAAGGAATTTGGTGAAGAAAGTGGCAAATTTATACAACTCTAGATTTCTGTGCATGGAGAGAAAATAATAGAAATGGGAACATATCTTCCCTACAACACATGAAATAATTCCTACTGTGAAAGGTCACTCTGAGCCAGGACACCCTCAGAATTCAGTGATCATGTATTTGGGGTCAATGTGTAAATTACAGTTGTTTCCAGACCACATGTTTCTTTTCCATGCCAACAAATAGAATAAAATAAATCCGTATTAGCCTGTACAGAATTCATAAAGAGTCTTAGTCTTAAGAATGCCCCTCCCTGACCTCCAGCTCCAGGGGCACAAGGAGCAGGTCCCCGGCGCTGCTCTCTGGAATCCCCCGTGGTTTGTGCTGCAGACACTGCTGTGCAGGACGCCCAGACCCTGGCCGACTCGGCGGGATACTGAGGAAGGGCCATTGTGGGAGACACACGAGTCATCTTACAGAAAGTTTGGCTCCGGAAATTCTTGTCAATTTTCTTGGTCCTTCCTAAAATGCAGAAAGTTTTAGGACATCTCCACCTTTCCTTGACAGACTCAGACTGAGTGCTGACAGTGCACTGAGGCTCATCAACCCCTCTGCATTTTTTCTTTTACAAATAAAAAGCCGCCCCTGGTGCATGTGAGAATGTTACTGCTAATATGATAAAAAGTTTAAAACACAGAGTCGTTAGTGGCTGACACAGAATCACAGGTCTTGAGAGACTCGGCAGAACTGTTATGTGGAGAGGAAGCCCAGAGCCTCATAGGAAACAGCCATAAACACCACCTGCACCTGCTCCTGGGGCTGCAACACAGAGTCGGTGGGTCTTGAGCGCCCCCTGGTGTCCTGAGCGCACCCTGCATCCCCGCCCACCTGTCCCCTCAGGAGGTGTGTGTCTGGGCTCACACTGACTTCCCCTCACTGTGTCTCTCGCACAGTAATACACGGCTGAGTCCTCGGCTCTCAGGCTGTTCATTTGCAGATAGAGCGTGTTCTTGGAGTTGTCTCTGGAGATGGTGAATCGGCCCTTTACGGAGTCTGCATAGCCTGTGTTACCACCATTCCAACCAATGGCTGAGACCCACTGCAGCCCCTTCCCTGGATCCTGGCGGACCCAGTGCATTGCATGGTTACTGAAGGTGAATCCAGAGGCTGCACAGGAGAGTCTCAGAGACCCCCCAGGCTGCACCAAGGTTCCCCCAGACTCCACCAGCTGCACCTCACACTGGACACCTGAAAACACAAAGACGTTCTGGTCAGGAAACTGTCACATGCCCACTGTCTCTCTCTCATCCACTCTCACACTCAGTGTCTCTTGTTACCCCACAAATTACCTCTTAAAATAGCCACAAGGAAAACCCAGCTGAGCCCCAACTCCATGGTGAGTTTTCTGTGTTCTGTCCTGATCAGGGAATGGGGTCACCTTGGGATCCCGGTGTGGGCTCCTGTCCCAGACCTGCAGGGTTGGGGCAGGGCTGGATTTTATGGTCAGAGGGGGCCCTATTTGCATGTCCTCCTACTATATAGGGAGCTCTGGTGTTGGAGACCTGCACAGAGGGCAGTGCCTCAGAGCAGGTGTGAGTGTCCTGGGGGAGAATTGTGGTCATGATAACATTTCACTAAGTATCAATGGTAGATCTGGATCATGTTCACCTGTCCACATATGGTAACAGGGAGTCCATCTCTGGCATGTACTCCCCCCCACTGGCCCCTCGACACCCCTGAACCAAACCCATGGTGAGAAAAACCTGCCCATGAAAGAGCAGATCCCTTGTATGTAATGAGAGCATGAATGAAGAAATGTGTTCTGGTGTTACCCTACGTTAGGTCTGGACACAAGCAGACACATAGAAAGAGACTACAGCCTGCAGATCTTGTAAGAGTGAACATAGTGTACACCGTGTGGAGTTGGCCTTGGCCCTGAGTATCTCTGGTGTCTGGACCATCAAGGAGACAACGAAGAGAGAGAGTTGAGAAGATGCTTCTCTACCCAGGGACTCAGAGACAATGAGAAGTCAGGGAGATTCATGGAGCTGATGGAGATGCTGTGGGTTTCCAACACCCAGGATATCATCTTCATAGGGTCTCTCAGCATAGACAGTAATAAACATTTTAACGGGGGTGAAATGATAGAAAAATTAGTGAAGTAATTGTGGATCATGATACATCTGATCAGTGAGGCGGCTGTTGTCTGAGTCATGCTGGGAACTTTTGTAGATTATGTGCAAAGAAGCATTGTCCCATTTGACTAATATAGCAATCGTGACATCCCAATATTGTCCAGGGTCATCCAGACAGGTCCTCCTATGAGAAGTGTTTACATCAGAGAATGGCATAGGGAGATTAGGCTGCAGGAGGACAAGAACACGCTGTGACCTCTGAAGTCAGGGGACATATTTCTGGCTGGGGAGATGGAGTAAGAGGCCACGGGACCAGGAATGCAGTTCTAGTCCCTGGAAAAGACCAAGAAACAGGCTCCCCTGTCTGAGATTGTTCAGGCAACTGTAACAAAATGCCTGGGCTGGGAAAATGATAAACAACACATATTTGTGTCCCACAGATCTGGAGGCTGGGAGTCCTCAGTCCAGGTGCCAGCGAGGTGCCTCTGGGGAGGGAAGTTCTCCTGGTTCTTGTCCGGCCGACTCTTTCTGGGGCTGCACGTGGTGGAGTGACCAACAGGGCATCTGGTCTCCATGAGGTAGCCACTGATACCATCAGGAGAACCCCTCATGAACTTAACACCCCCCTGAGACCCAAACTTCTAACACCATCATGTCTGGGCTTGAGGATTTCAACATGCGAACTTGGGGTGCACAGCTGTTCAGACCACAGCACCATCCTGAAGCCTCTGTAGGAGGGTGGTCCTGCCTTCACCCTGACCTCAGTCCAGTGGGGTGGATTCGTGCTCTGAACTCCAGACTGTACGGAATGACTGTGTGCAGACTGAAGCCCAGGTGTGTGGTGATGTGACTCGGATGTCCTAGGAATGGACAGGCTGGATATGGTCTCCTATTATCAAGGTTGTCCCCACACTGCTCCTGCTGTGTGATGACCTCAGTGCTGGCCCAGGGACAGGGACACTGCAGGGCTGGCGATCCCAGGAGGAGTCTCCTTGGTGTGTCCCTCTGCAGGGAGACCTGTGAGACACTGTGCTGACCAAGCCTGTGCTTGAACCTGCTCCCCTAACAATCCACAGCTTTCTACCCGGTGACCTGAATGTGCTGCCCAAATATCCCAGGTGTGGTGCTTGGCCAGAGACAGCGACATAAAAATTCGTCCATTACTGTGTCATTTGTCTTGTTACCCAAGCCCAGTGCCATATTTCCGAAAAAGGAGAATGTCCTCAAACCTGTGAGGAAGACACTCCTGTCCAGACTCCCAAGTCTGACCAGGTGTTCCCAGGTGATGCCTCAGTGAACATCCCTCATTCAGAGGACAGAAGGCTCCAATGTGCCCTGGAAAATAACGATGAAGAACGGGTCATTTCAGGAACACCTTCCCTGCCAGTTCCTTGCAGTTCATTTGAACCCTGTGACCTTCCCCTGGATCACTGAGTCCCCTGTCACAGCATCGCTCCTGGTCTGAGGGCCTGACTGTGTGGGGAGTCAGGAGGCTCCTGGCCCTTCACCTCCTTCCCCAGCACAGCCACCCTGTTCCTCAGGGTCTGGGACCCTCCCAGGATGGGGTCCTCACACTGTGTCTCACACAGTCATGCACGGTCGAGCCCTCAGACTTCAGGACATTGGTCTGCAGACAGGCCGTGCTGACCGAGGTGTCCATGGAGAAGACAGATCGCTCTGAGCAGCCTGGGCACACGTGGGCTTCCCAGTGTTTGTGTGAAACCAGCTCACAGGCTGCAGGCCTGTACTTGGGCCTGTCACAACCGGTGTAAGTAGTTACTGGTAAAGGTGGATCCAAAAGCCTTGCAGGAGACCTTCCCTGAGGCCCTAGGCTTCCTCCCCTCAGCCCCAGATGCACCCGCTGCCCCTGGGAGTGGACACCTGTGCAGAGGAGTCAGGAGTGGGTGGAAAGACCCCTGACTGTCCCTGGTTCTCTCCTTAGCCCAGGGAGTGGGGAGCCCTTATCTGTAGCCACTGCCACCAGGAGGAGGTTTCTCCAGGCCCAGTCCATGGTGAGGGGCTGAGCTGTGGGCACTTCTGTAGGGGGTGTGGCTGTGGGTGACTCTCAGGACACAGACTTGTCCATATATAGTCTGATCTCCCTCATGTAATTTGCATATTCATAAAATGGAGTATTGATAGTGGATGCCCGGACCACACCTGAGAGGTGCTGGAGGGCACAGGAATCATGCTCAGTGGGAGTCTGAGGTCCACACCCCAATTCTGTAAGGAGGACATGTGTCCTTGCCAGGTCCTGAGCTGTGTGCACACTGAGCTCCTCTCAACCCTCATGGCCCTGGTGACAATGAGGGAACACTGAGTCCCCACAGAGTGGAGCATTTCACCTGTCAATGGGCAAGAAGGGACAAAAGTGCAACAAAACCAGAAAACGCCCCTGTGTCACCTTTGAGACCGGATCCTTCACACTGATAATCACTGAGATCCTCCTGGGATGAGGTGTGTACGACTAAATGGTTATGATTATTGTTGACCACTATTTCACTGATAGATGTTCCCTAGTTTGCTTATTGGTAAAATTATAAAAAAAAAAAATGTTTGGGTTGTTGCAGCTGCTAACACAAATAAAGATGCTAAAAGTGTTTGTATTTATATTTTCATGAGCATAAAGATGCGTTCTTCTTGAGCAAATATTCCTCGCGGGAGCCCTGAGATACACCGTAGGTTTATATTTAATGTAATAAGGATCCGCGGTTCATTTTGTGAAGAAAGACTAACAGGATATGGAGGGACCTGGGGTAGGAGACACCTCCAGTCACTGCCGACATGTCATCTGCACACACAGTGTCACCTCCTCACTTGTCCCTCACTTGTACGCAGTGAGAATTTGAGAAGTTAGAGCCACAGAGAAAAAGGGGGATCGTCCTGGATGCAGCTGAGAGCTGAGAGGAAACCCCTGCTCCCAACAGGAAGCCCCTCCTTTCCCCTCACTCTGCACCTGCTCCTGGGCTGTTCTCTGTGGTCTGTGGGTCCTGAGCGCCCCCTGGTGTCCTGAGCGCCCCTGCAACCCCGCCCTCCTGTCCCCTCAGGAGGTTTGTGTCTGGGCTCACACTGACTTCCCCTCACTGTGTCTCTCGCACAGTAATACACGGCCGTGTCCTCGGCTCTCAGGCTGCCATGTGCAGATACAGCGTGTTCTTGGAGTTGTCTCTGGAGATGGTGAATCGCCTCTGGACAGAGTCTGCATAGTATGTTTACTTCCACCAGCATAAACTAGACTTTTCCACTGCAGCCCCTTCCTCGGAGCCTGGCGGACTCAGTTCATGGCGTAGCTACTGAAGGTGAATCGAGAGGCTGCACAGGAGAGTCTCAGAGACCCCCCAGGCTTCACTAAGTCTCCCCCAGACTCCACCAGTTGCACCTCACACTGGACACCTGCAAACACAAAGACATGTTTGTCAGGAAACTATCACATACCCACTGTTCTCTCTCTTATCCACTCATACATTTTATCTCTCTTGTTCTTTACAAATTACATTTTAAAATTGCAACAAGAAAAATCCAGCTGAGCCCCAACCCCATGGTGAATGCTCTGTGTTCAGTCCTGATCAAGGAATGGGATAACCTGGGGATCCCGGGGCTGGGCTCCTGTCCCAGTGATGAAGGGTAGAGGTTGAGCATAATTTTATGGTCAGAGGAGGCCCTGTTTACATGTCCTCCTACTATATAAGGAGCTCTGGGGTTGGAGACTTGCAGAGAGAACAGTGCTTCAGAGCAAGTGTGAGTGTCCTGGGGGGAAATCGTGGTCACGATAACATTTCAATACCTAAATAAGCATCATAAGGAGGTTGGAGCATGTCCTGTGTTTACAGCTGGTAACAGTGAGCTCATCATCTGGTTTATGCTCCTCCCTGTGGTCTCTATGCTTCCCTGAACCAACTCCAGGGCAGAACAGGCCTGACCCATGAGGGTGCAGACTCCTTCAGTATAAAGAGTGCATGAATGCAGGACTGTCTTCTGGTGTCACCCACACGTCAGGGCTGGAGACAAGCAGACACGTGAAGAGAGACCACGAGCTTCAGATCTTGCATGAGTGGACGCGGTGTACATGGTGTGTTGGTGACCTCAGCCCTGACTGTCTCTGGCTCCCTGACTCTCAAGGACACAAAGAAAACACAGTGTTGAGAAGATGCTTTTCTATTCCTGGGACTCAGAGTCACTGAGAAGTCGGGGAGAGATACGTGGAGCTGATGGAGAGGCTGGGTTTCCAAAACCCAGAAGTTCATGCAGAGAGGTCTTTCTGCATAGACAGTAATGAAAACCTTAAAGAAGGTGATGTAATAGCAAAATTAGTGAGAAATATGTAAGTCAGAATCCCCATGATCAGTGAGAAGGGTGGCAAGTGTATCCTTCATTCTCATGTGCATGCATTAAATCATCCTTTTATCTAAGACCACATCCCAGTGCATCATGGTACATGAGCCTTTTAATGTGCTGTTAAGTTTCCCAGGACATGGAGAGGGTTTTGTATTTATGATCATCAGGGCTATGACCCGTTATTTTCTGTGTACACATACTTTACCTTGTTCTGAGTGTAACGGTCACATCAGTAATGGAGTTTGGAAGTCTCCCTCTTCTTCCCGTACCTTGACGTGTTTGAGAAGTGATTGTAATGGCACAATTTTTTCTTGACATTTTGATAGAATTCAGCCTTGTATAAATATGGACACGTGCTGTACTTTTCAGATAGGTAGTTATTACTACTCCAATATTTTTTTTATCCTCACCCGAGGACATTTTATCATTTTTTGTTCAGATAGAGTGAAAGGATGAGAGAGGAAGAGAGAGAGAGAGAGAGAGAGAGAGAGAGAGAGAGAGAGAGAGAGAGACATTGACGTGAAAGGGACACATCCAGTGGATGCCACCTGCCCGACCCAAACAGGGCCGGGGACAAACTGCAACCGAGGTACATGTCCTTAGTAGGAACTGAATCTGGGTCTCTCTGGACTGCAGGCTGACGCTCTAACCGCTGAGCCAAACTGACCGGGGCCTACTCCAATTATTATTATTATTTTTTAATCCAGCATAGTCAGGGAAAATTCTTAAATTAAAAAACAAATAAGAGGGCTGAGAAATACAATGTTGACCTTCCCAGGCTGTGGACAGCACATGGGAGTTCCCACAGCACACACGTGGAGCTGAGCAGTGACAGGCTCACAGGCTCCTAATTCTGCATCCCTCAGGTGGACCCGAGCTACATGGACTGACAAGCGAGCAGCTCAGGGGGCCTGCCAGTGACAGAACTTTCTCTACAAACTGCAGCAGGGGCTTACTCTGCAGGTCTGAGGATGAGGGACAAGCTCACACCTGAGACTCAGCAGTCAGATCCCTGTTTGCTCTTCCACCTGAAGGTGGAAGGGATTCCGTGAAGAAAGGGGCAAAGTATTCACATCGGAATTTCTGTGCATGGAGAGAAAGCAGTGGAAATGGGAACATGTCTTCCCCCACCACATGTAACCATTCCTCCTGTGAAAGGCGCCTCTGAGCCAGGACACCCTCAGAATTCTGTGATAATATATTTGGGGTCAGTGTGGAAATTACCGTTGTTTTCAGACAACATGTTTATTCAATATGCCATCCAAGAGAGTGAAATAAAATCATGTTTTCTGCAAGTCAGAACGTTTCTAATAATATAATAAATCTCTCAAAATACAAAGCTGTCAGTGTGGCCTCAGAAACAAAAGTCTATAGAGATTATTGTAAAAACTGTCATCTGGAGAGGAAACCCAGAGACTCAGAGGAAACAACCATTAACACCACCTGCACCTGCTCCTGAGGCTGCAACACAGAGTCGGTGGGTCCTGAGCGCCCCCTGGTGTCCTGAGCTCCCCATGGTGACCTGAGTGCCCCCTGCAGCCCCGCCCTCCTATCCCCCTCAGTAGGTTTGCATCTGGGCTCACACTGACTCCCCCTCACTGTGTGTCTGTCACACAGTAATACACTGCCATGTCCTCGGTGGTCACGGAGCTCAGCTGCAGGGAGAACTGGTTCTTGGACATGGCCATGGAGATGGTGGTGCAGCTCTCAAGAAACGGGCTCTAGTAAGTGTTACCACTATCCAATATGTCCCCGATCCACTCCAGCCCCTTCCCTGGTTTCTGGCGGATCCAATTCCAGCTGGAATCAATGCTTGTGATGGAGAATCCAGAGACAGCGCAGGTGAGGGAGAGGGTCTGCGAGGGCTTCACCAGTCCAGGGCCCGACTCCTGCAGCTGTACCTGGGACAGAACACCTGGGGACAAGGAGCATCTGGCCCTGTCAGTCACGGGTAGTTACCACCACTCCACAGATCCTGTGTGACCTCTAAGACCCTCACCTTGGGGGCTGTCACCAGGCACAGGAGAAGACCCAGCAGTCTCATCTTCTTCTAGACCAGGGCTCTGCCTTCCCCAGAGACCTCAGCCCTGTGTGAGGAGAGAGCTGTGAGCCTCCCCAGCCCAGGGGAGGATTTACCCTGGAGCTTGGGGAGAAATTTGCATGAGGGACAACCTGTTCCTTATGAGTGGGGGGCTGAGGTCAGGCTGCCCTGCTCCTTTTGGGGCCTGGTGGGGGCATCTTTTTCCTTGAACTCACTCACCATGTAAGTCATAGGGGATTACATGATACATGAAGTCATGGAGTCAGCTTAATGGACATGCTAATCTCTGATAAACAGGGGATGCAATTAACAGATTTTATTTTTAATTCTTCATGCACCTGTCAAATAGATTTAATAGGATTGCATCTTCTTGTTAATTTTCTAAACCTAACTCTCTAATAAATGCACACATGTCAAATATTTTTATATACAACTATAGTTCTACATACACAATTTTATATATACAAATAAGGTCTAGCTTGGCTTGAAAATCAGAAAATAAAGGACATTCAATCTCAGTATCTTATTTGTTAGTTCATGTTGTAACAATAAACTAATGAATTAATCCCTAGAACGGGTTATTGGAAGATTCTTGGTTCTTTGTTATTCTGCATGTTTCATTTTTTTGGTTAAAATGATATTTCATACAAGTTGTGAGTAACACTACATTAATACCTTTATTTAGGTTTTTCTTAGAAACATTTGACTCGCAATCTTTGTCATTTTCAGAAGCTCAGCCATGCCGGTACTGGTTAATACTTGAATAAGAGACCCTTGATTCTTGATAATGAAAATTTCTTAATGGCCCAGCCAGTGTGGCCCAATGGTTGAGTGTAGACCCGTGCAGCAAGAGGTCACCAGTTCAATTCTGGTTGTGGCACATGGCCTGGGTGTGGGCCCAACCCCCTGTGTGGGGCATGTAGGAGGTGGCCATTTGATGTTCTCACTCACCGATGTTTCTATCTCGCTCTCCTTGTCACTACCCCTGTCTTTAAAATCAATAATGAGAAAAACATTTAAAAAGAAAAAGAAAATTTTGTCATGTGATCTGAGTCCCTTTAAAATCTACTACCCGTGTTAGCCCTTAGCTTATTGCAGTGAATCCCAACAAGTTACATCAGAAACAATCACATGTAAACATGGAGAAAATATTGAAAATTCAAAGAATGAGTATTTATTAGTAAAATTCAGACTCATTTATATGTTGTGGTTGTAAAGGCAACTGATTAACTGACTAGTTTTTTCAGTCCAGTGTTATCAGTGAGGTTGGGCTTCAGAGGGAGGGAAATGAAGAGAATTCCCAGCACACATTTGCTCGTAGGAAAGGGATCTTTAATCCTGACAGGAACCCTCACTCCTGTCCTCCTCTGCTCTGTCCCTGGGGGTGGTCAGAGGGTGCTGGGCTCCCCCACATAACCTATAATGTCCTCAACATATAATGCACACATTCTCCCACCAGACAAATAACATAGAAATATATTAGACAATATGGTCTGTAATTTCTCTCAATGGAATTCTTGGTGAGATAATTTTTTTTATGTTTAACAATGTTCAATTCATCGTTGTTTGACTTAATGGGTCCTGATTTTGAGGCTGTATGTAACAACTCACAAGGAAATGGTCACTCTCCATTGCACATGGGAGGGGGAATCCTGATATGAAGAGAGTGGGCAGGAAATACAATGGAGAAATGAAGACTGAAATTTTTAATATCATTGCAATCTTGTTGCTGTGTCCTCTGACCAGGAGACCAAACTTCCATGGCATGTAGCCCTAATTCATATCAAAGATTAATTCACTTGTTTGAACTTTACGTTGTGAATTTTATTATAGTATGGAGCATCAAAAAATAGACTAATCCATGAGAAAATACATTATGTAGACACCAGGCAGACATGGAAGGATCCTGAAAGGACATGAGAAAGATGCTGAGCAGAGATGACAGAGACAGGATCCCAGAGGTTGTTTCACGAGGATTTCAGTGACCAGGAGGACGAAGGTGCAGAGAGGTCGTGAGAGGGAGACATGAGGAGATAAACTGGAGCTGACGTCGGGAAAGTGAATGTCCCAGTGAGAGCCCTGCATGGAGCTGTGTGTGCAGGACTCACATGGGACAGTGAGAGAGCGAGGCCCTGGCGAGTGTGGGGACCTGGGGGATGGACTCTCAGTGTGTGTAGACGGTGACACCTGTGTGGGCAGAGGTGGGTTTTAAATCTCCTTCTCCAGGGCAGGTGCTCTGATGACCACCACTCAGGGGATGCTGGAAACTGGACTGTGGGGCATGACGCCGACCCCTAGTGGTGACTCTGAGCCATGCAGGCTGCAGGACCCTAGGGACTGAACCAGCTGCCTCTCCACCCACCAAGACCAGGGGAGGGAAGAGCTCACCTTTAAGGTCAGGCTCTTCCTCTCTGAAGAGAGATATGAGGACTCGGGCCAAGAGGGTATTTTGCATCATCTGCAAGGTCCTCCTTAGTGATGCACGTGGGGGTATCTTTCATAAATTTGGTACTTTTTACATTTTTATTCAAACAACTAGAATGATAGTTTTAGAAAATGTGAGTAAAATGGAGAAGCTGAACATATTGTTTCTAAATAAGCACAGCTCTGGCAGGGTTGTGAGTTGGGTGGATCGTCATCCTGTACACTGTAAGGTTGTGGGTTCAGGTCCTGCTCAGGGCACTCGCCTACGTTATGGTTGTAATCTCTGGTCGGAGAGCATTCGGGAGGCAATGAACTGATGTTTTTCTTTCACTCGTCTGTTTTCAATATCCATAAACATATAATCTGTGAGGAATATATAAATGAATACATAAAAATAAGTGTAGTTTGTGTACTATTTATTCAGAGACACATTCTACACACACACACACACACACACACACACACACACACACACACTGTGATGAATTTCATTGTAATGAATCCCAAACATTCCTTCTCCCCTGTTCCTAGCACACGGGCTTCACCCCACACTGACTGTCATTTAGCGTGTGACCTTCCTCCACAAACAGAACAGACCAAACATGACTGACGTGCAGACAGGGCTGGGCCTGCACCTGAGGTTCCTGTTCTCCCAGCACCTGGATCATGCAGATGCTGTGCTGAGAGGGTCCTGGCTCGTCCTGGGGAGGGTCAGACCCAGGAGCCCTTGTCCAGTCAGTGCAGCCAACACTGACCAACATGTGGGGAGCACCTCACTGACCCCCAGCTCAGCAGTGCCCATTCTCAGAGCACTGAACTAGGAGCCCTATGGGCAGGACCATGGGGGACACTGGACATGTGTCTCCCCAGCAGCAGAAGCAGGAGTGGATGTAGCATCTGTGTACCCAGAAAAGTGGGCCTGTGTGGTCAGACATTAATTAGTCACAAGTAAGAAATATGACACACAGCACAATGGAGCCCAACACCTGTCCTCACTGCCCTTCCAGCAGGTGTGGGTGCACAGGAGCTTGGGGGATTACAAAGAACAAGACATGGTCCTAAGGATTAGGCTGTTAGGTGGCATTCACGTGGGACTCAGGCATTAGATTGTCAAACACAGAGTATAATCTGTTCTGACTACTCTGTGAAAACCTTAAAGGGAACGAGAGGCAAACCTCAGGGTCATGAACCACCTGCAGCTGAGAGGTGGAAACTCAGAGAATCCAGGGAGATGGAGACACTGACAACACATAGACTCAGAGATGGACAGGCCATAACAGGCTCCTGAGAAGACACCTGGTTGTCAGGACCTGCACGTCCAACCCCACAGGAAATCTCCTCACAGCTGCAGGACGGCTGTTCTAGAAGAAAACACATGAAGTAGAGCAGACCGAGTGTTGGTTGGCGTGTGGAGAGAGGGACCCTTGCACTCTCTCGGTGGGAAGGTGAGATCCTGCAGCCACATAAAAAACAGGGTGTGGGGTTCCTCCAAAATGAGAGTAGAAACCCCTGTGACTGAGCAATGAGCTCCTAGGTGTTCATGTGAATAATGAACCAAGGACTCTGGAGAGGTGATGCACTGCCCAGTTCATTGCAGCCGTGTTCAGTGTGGTGAGACATGAAAACATCTGTGTCCATCAGTGGGTGAGTGGACACATATGTGTGATATTCTCAGGATGATATTACTCAGCCTTAAATCACAGGGAAACCCTGCACAAACCCCAGCCTGGATGACACTAGAGGACACTGTGCTCTGTGAAATAAAGCCGTCAGGGAAAGGCAGATACAGTGATACCTCGGTTCTCGAACATAATTCGTTCCAAATTGTTCGAGAACCGAAGCAATGAAACCAATAGGAAATAATGGAAACTGGATTAATTCGTTCCAAGCCCCAGAAAATGCCTATTTACTGGCCTAATTTGTATATAATATGTAGAAAAACATAAGTCTCAACAAGAAATAAAAGTGTACAGTATGTATTAAAAAAAATAAAATAAAATGTACTCTCTCCACAAAGCGTGACTCTCTCTGCACTCACACTGATGACGCCAGCAAGGCGCGCTGGGCCGAATGAACGCCATTCGGCTCAACTCGGCTCATCTCGGAAGTTCGAGTTCCAAATATTTGTTTGGATTCCGAGACAAAAGTTTCTCGAATCTCCTGGTCAAATACCGATTTGGTCGAAAACCGAGGCGTTCGAGAACCGAGGTATCACTGTAGTGTCTGATTCCACCTACACTTGGGACTGAATTAGGTTTCTTTTCAGCAGAGTGTGGAGGAGCCCAGGCCTGGGTGTGGTGAAGGCTCTGGCAGGAGACGGGGTAGTGGAGGGTTGGGCCGCCCTGGAGTCCTGCGCTGATGGAGAACAAAGAAGGAGGCAGCTGGAGGAGACACTGTGTCAGGACACAGTCTTTCTCCTGGACCCTGTGCATCCACAGGAGCCTGGGTGTGTCTGCCTCCGTGTGTGCAGCTGTCCACCCTCAGGGCCCTGTGGACAATGAGGGAACATTCAGTCCCCACGGAGTGGAGCTTTCCCCTGGGAATGGGGAGAAGGAGACAGAGCCCAGCAAATCCCTGTGGTCCCAGGGGCTGTGTGAGCACCCAGGACACACCCCTGTGTGATCTCTGAGACTGGATCCTCCACTCTGAGTCATCACTGAGATCCTCCTGTGTGATGTGTGTATTGGTCGACGGTAATTTTCATTGCTGAGTAATATTCCATTAATGGATGTTCCCTAATTTGCTTATTTGTAAAACTGGAATGATTTTTTAGGTTGTTTGTAGCTTTTAGCACAATGATGATATAAATATTTGGATATATTTTTTGTCAACATAAGGATTTCTTGTTTTAAACCAATCACTCTAGGTGGGAACTCTGAGATACATGTTAAGTATATATTCCATTTAATAAGGAACTGTGATTCACTATGTGAAGAAAGAATAACAGGACACAGAGGGACCTGGAGAAGAAGAGGAACCCAGTCACAGCCGATATGTCATCTGCACACACAGTGTCACCTCCTCACTTGTCTGCAGTGAGAATATGAGAAGTTAGAGCCACAGAGAAAAAGTGAGAATCTCTCAGGAAGCAGCTGAGAGGAAACCCCTGCTCCCAACAGAAAGCCCCTCCTTCCCCCTCACTCTGCACCTGCTCCTGGGATGGTCTCTGTGAGTCCTGAGCGCCCCCTGCAGCCCCGCCCTCCTGTCCCCTGAGGAGGTTTGTGTCTGGGCTCACACTGACTTTCCTTCACTGTGTCTCCAGCACAGTAATACACGGCCGTGTCCTCAGATTTCAGGTTGGTCATTTTAAGAGAGACTGTGCTCGTAGGGTTGCCCCTGGAGATTGTGAATCTTCCTTGAACGGATGGCACGTAATGCTGGGTTGTTCCCGTTGGTTTGCTCACTCTCGCCACCCATTCCAGCCCCTTCCCTGGAGCCTGGAGGACCCAGTCCATGAAGTAGTCAGTGAAGGTGAATCCAGAGGCTTTGCAGGAGAGGCTCAGGGACCCCCCGGGCTGCACCAAGCCTCCCCCAGACTCCACCAGCTGGACTTGGCACAAGACACCTGCAAACAGAGGAACAGACTGAGAACTGTCCCTGCAGTGTGGTCCCCGCTGAGCCCGAGCCCAGGATGCACCTTTGACAGTGATGAGAAGGGAGGCCCAGAGGAGTGCGGACCCCATGGTGTGGACACAGGACGGGCTGACCCCTGAGGCTCCTCTCCGGGATCTGCAGGGACAGGGGCTGGGCAGGTTTTCATGAGCAGGGTCGGGTCCTAATTTGCATGTCTTTCCCCTGTGGCCCTGTCTGAGCTGCCCACCCGGGGGCTCCTCCCTCCCTGCCTTGCATTCGGGGAGGGCGGGGGCACAGGATGCCTGGGCCTGGACCCAGGGGCACTCTGTTGGTCTGAACGTTGTAGTGTTTGTCTGTGAACAGTGACAGACACCTAGGCCAGGATGGAAGTGAAATATTTAAGGTTCTTCAGGCAGATTGCATCTAAATCCACTCAGGACGCATCCAGGGACAGGATTGTGAAGACGACACTGCTCCCCGGTGGTTGTTCTGAGATCCACAGGCTGACGACACTGGGTCTGCACCAGCTTCCTGAGACTAGGCAGAGGCCTCTGCCACAGGGAAGTCCTTCCTGGCATTTAGAAATGGTGGCAGCCCCATTCCTGCTTCTCTCTTGTACTCAGCTGAGTCTCTGCAGGGACACCTGGACCTCAGGGCTGCCACCTTGTAAAAAACGTGAGGAACAGAACCCACCTTAGTGCCAGGGGCACAGGCCTCTGGTGCCAGGGCCTCAGCTTGCACGTGAGAGGTGCTTTGACCTGCCTGGTTGCACCTCACTCACTCCAGAGTGTCCACCGTGTGACACTCCAGAGCCTCTTTAACTCAGTGGACATGTTTTCTGACATTTGTGGGAACCTTCGTGACTGTGGGCAGTAGAGCTGCAGAGGGGGGTGAGCACAGGCACAGACTCACCGAGCACAGAGGGCAGCTCCCTGCCCAGGAGCCGGTCCCTTCACTGCAGCCCTGAGACCCTGTGTCTCTGACTCTAGGACTGAGCCTGAGACCACAGGTTGTAAGTCGCAGTGGAGAGGACAACACAGCTCGATCCTCCTTGCTCTAGGACAAGCAGACAGGGCCCCACCTCTTTGTGCTTCTGTCTGAAAATTCAGAGGGTGGATGGCAGTGACCGCTGTGTATGCAAACTGCATGAAAGGCAGCGGCTTTGTCAGATGTGACCATCACTGTTACTATATCATTCCCCATGTGGGGACAGATGGGACTCTGAGGCCTCCCCTCTGACTGCACAAGGAACACCTGCTCTGCTCCAGGCCTCACCTGTCACACCTGTATGAGGGGACAGGTCACCACCATCAGGACAGTGTCCTCACCTCCGCACTGATTTTGATCTTTTGTTCTAGATCCTGAAAAGTCATTTTTTATATTTTTCATCAACAAAACTTGAATGCCACGTAGTACACCCTGGTGTTCCATAGTATGTCTTGGATAAAATGAGTTATAAACCCTACCTCCCTGCATGTAAATGGAGGAAGATCCACTAGAAGCTGGATGATGCAGCCCAACAACAAAAAAATCTGGGCCCTTTGCTGAGAATCTGAAAATGTGGGCTGAGCTGTTCCCGGGCAGCAGAGCTGAGAGTCAGGAAATGACATCCAGAGCCAGGTGAGTCTGTTCTCATCATGGGACCCTGGTCCTGGGTTTGTCTATGTGAGCACAGGTCAGTCCTGGCCAGAAAGAGAGGTGAGCCTGGATGGAGAAAGTGTCATTTTGTTGTTCACGTAGAAGAAAATGCATGAGGCGTGCATGCGTTTATGTGGTTGGGAAGGTGGCTCAGGTGTGCTCATCCCCAGGAAAGCAGGATGTAGGTCTACTGGGGAAAATGAGCTGTGGCATTGTGGAGATTCACAACTGAACAGAGAACTAGATCTCATGACAGTGATAGAGGTTCGACCCTGTGGAGATATCACAAGTGGTTATATAGAAAGACAAGTGAATATATAAATTGGATACCTTCAGAGTCACCAGTATTGAACTTACAAAGGTGAATCAATCTCACAAACAGAAAAAGGATCAAAAGGATATTTATGTTCAGGAGACGGGAAGTTTCCTCTGACACTGTTTCCCCTGCACAGTGTTCAGAGGATCAACTGAGAACAGACTGTGACCCTAGAGCCAGTGGACTAGTGTGGGAGACAGTGGGCATCTGTGTGGGTCACTGGGAAGCAGAAGCGTGAACTACAGAGAAGCAGACAGGGCTCCCGGGTCTGAGTCCTTCAGGGAGGTTGGAGCTAAACGAGCAGCAGCTGCACAGCCTCCTCTGTGAGGTTTATTCTCTAGTCTCTGCTGGACCAGGTTCAGTCACTGGGATGGAGAAGAACCTCAGTCATGACCAGGGCTGTTTAGGTGAAGTTGCAGGTAGAGATTTGTGAGTAATTAAGATTAGGTCATGAACATGTTGTTATTGGAAACCTGATCTGTGCATGTGACCCTGGGAACACTGTCACCATGTCTGTACCCGATGGGAGTCAACTGGGACAGGAACCTGACTCAGAACATCACTGGGGGGAATGCTACCTGGGTGGATGAGTGGGGGGAGTAACCAGGACTGAGGACACACATACATGGTTCTTGCTTCATCAGGTTCTGACTTTCCTAGTTGTTCACCCAGTTCAAATTTTCTTTCCTCACTTTACCCTGAAGTAACACACATGTTTCCCAGGGTCCTGAAGACACTGTGCTGAGAGGAGCAGAAGCACGAGTCCTTCGGGAACTGGTTTTGTACCTGACGTCTCTCCTGAATCCACTCTCTAGTCCTACCAGTTTTCTGGTGCTGTGTTTAGGGTTTTCGATATACAAGATGTGTCCTATGTATAGAGATAAAGAGACAGTTTGACTTGCTTCTTTCTGTTTAACGCATTTTATAATTTTTCTTGCCTTATTATTCTGACCAAATCTTCCAGATCTGTTGAATAGAAGTAGTCACAGGGGTGCCCTTGTGTGGGTCCTCATGTTAGAAGAGTAGGTTTGACATATTTTCTGTGCACTGTGATGTCACTTTTGGGTTTTGCAGATGTGGCCATTGTTATGTTGATGGACATCAGTTCTGGAACTAATTTGTGAAGAATTGTAATCATGAAGCCATTTAAAATTTTATTTTTATCTTCACCTAAGGACATTTATTTTCCATTTTCTGTTCACATAGAGTGGGAGGAAAAGAGAGGAAGAAAGGGAAACATCGACGTGAAAGGGACACATTGAGTGGCTGCCACCCGCATGACCAACCAGGGCCGGGGACAAACTGCAACTGAGACATGTGTCCCTAGTGGGAACCGAACACAGGTCTCTCTGGACCGCAGGCTAACGCTCTAACCATTGAGAAAATACGCCCAGGACCATTTTTAACTTTTAAAGCCTTTTTTCTGCATCTATATATGGTGGCAAGTGTATCCTTCATTCTTATATCCATACATTAAACCATCCTTGCATCTAAGACCCCATCCCAGTGCATCACGGTAAATGATCCTTCAATGTGCTGTTACGTTTCCCAGGACATGGAAAGAATTTTTGTGTTTATGATCATCAGGGCTATGGCCTGTCACATACTTTACATTGGTCTGAGTGTAACGGTCACATCAGTAATTGAGTTTGGAAGGCTCCCTCTTCTTCCCGTTCTTTGAAGTGATTGAGAAGTGATTGTAATGGTACAATTTTTTCTTGACGTGTTGGTAGAATTCAGCCTTGTATAAACATGGACACGTGCTGTTCCTTTCAGGTAGGTTTAGATAACTACTCCAATTATTTTTTTTTATCCTTACCCGAGGAAATTTTGTTCAGATAGAGTGTGAAGGAGAGAAGGAAGGGAGAGAGAGAGAGAGAGAGAGAGAGAGAGAGAGAGAGAGAAACATCGTCGTAAAAAAGACACATTGAGTGGTTGCCACCTGCATGACCCAAACAGGGCTGGGGACAAACTGCAACGAGGCACATGGCGTTAGCAGGAGCCAAACCCGGGTCTCTCTGGACTGCAGGCCGACGCTCTAACCACTGAGCAATACTGGCCAGGGCCTATTCCAATTATTTTCCATTTCTTCAAATGCAGCCTAGTCAGGGGAAATTCTTAAATTAAGAAGCAAATAAGTGGACTAAGAAATACATGTTGTCCTTCACAGACGGTGGACAGCACATTGCAGTTCCCACAGCACACGCGTGGAACTGAACAACGACAGGCTCACAGGCTCCTAATTCTGCATCCTTCAGGTGGATCCGAGCTACATGGACTGACAAGAGGGTAGCTCGGGGTCCCTGCCAGGGAAACACATGTCTCTACAAACTGCGGCGGGGGCTGGTCTCTGCAGGTCTGAGGTGGCGGGACCAGCTCCCACCTGAGACTCAGAAGTCAGATCCATGTCTGTTGTTTGTCCTGAACAAGGGAGGTATTTGGTGAAGAAAGGGAGAAAGTTATTCACCACAGGATTTCTGTGCATGGAGAGAAAGCAATGGAAATGGGAACAAGTCTTCTCACACCACATGTAACCATTCCTCCTGTGAAAGGCCCCTCTGAGCCAGGACACCCTCAGGATTCAGTGATAATGTAATTGGGGTCAGTGTGGAAAGTACCATGGTTTTCAGACCACATGTTCTTTTCATATGCCATCCAAGAGAATGGAATAAAACTGTATTTTTCTATATAGTATTCATAAAGTGTCTCAGGCCTGAGAATGCACCTTCCTTACCTCCAGGTCCAGGGGCACAAGGAACAGGTCCCAGCCGCTGCTCTCTGGAATCCTCCATGGTTTGTGCTGCGGACACAACTGTGCACGACTCCCAGACCCTGGCTGATTTGGTGGAGACACTGAGGCAGGGCCATTTCTTGGAGACTCAGGTGCCATCTGATGGAACATTTTGGCTCAGGAAATTCCTGACAGACTTGTTGGGTCTCCAAAAATGCAAGGAGTTCAGGCAAGTTTCAACTTCCTTGGACAGATATTTCTTGTGTACTGACAGTGTCCCCAGGCTGAGCAACACTACTGCATTTTATTCTTCTCCAAATAAAAACAAAAAAAAAAAACCCAAAAATATAGCCTCTACTGCACGAGAGAAAGTTTCTACTAATATAATAAAACTTATAAAATACAAAGGCATCATGGTTGCCACAGAACCATTCGACTGGAAAGACGCATGGGGAAAGGGTTGTATGGGGAGGAAGACAGAAGAAACAGCCCTAAACACCACCTGCACCTGCTCCTGGGCTGCTCTTTGTGGTCGGTGGGTCTTGAGCGCCCCCTGCAGCCCCGCCCTCCTGTCCCCTCAGGAGGTTTGTGTCCGGGCTCACACTTACTTCCCCTCACTGTGTCTCCAGTACAGTAATACACGCGTGTCCTCGGTGTTCACGGAGCTCAGCTGCAGGGAGAACTGGTTCTTGAACATGTCTCTGGAGATGGAGGTGCGGCTCTTGAGGGATGGGCTGTAGTAAGTGTTTCCACCATAACCTATGCACCCCATCAATTCCAACCCCTTCCCTGGCTTCTGGCAGATCCAGTTCCAGCAGGAACCACTGGTGATGGAGTAACCAGAGACAGTGCAGGTGAGGGAGAGGTTCTGCAAGGGCTTCGCCAGTCCTGGGTTCGACTCCTGCAGCTGCACCTGGGACAGGACACCTGGGGACAAGGAGCATCAGGCCCTGTCAGTCAGGTGCAGTCACAACCACCCCACAGACCCCTGTCTGACCTCTGAGACCCTCACCTTGGGGGGCTGTCACCAGGCACAGGAGAAGACCCAGCAGTCTCATCTTCTTCTAGACCAGGGCTCTGCCTTCCCCAGAGACCTCAGCCCTGTGTGAGGAGAGAGCTGTGAGCATCCCCAGCCCAGGGGATGGTTTAACCCTGCATGGAGCTGTGTGTGCAGGACTCACATGGGACAGTGAGAGAGCGAGGCCCTCGTGAGTGTGGGGACCTGGACTGAGCTCAGACACAGGGTGTGTGGACACACTGACTGTCCCTCTGTGGACACTGCATCCCAGTCACAGGTTTGAGAGGATGCCTGGGGTGCTCAGTCTTTCAAGGAGAACTGGGTCCCATGGGAACCTAGTGAGATAATGGTCCCTAAGTCTGCCTGGACATGACTTGTCTGGGAAAGAGAATGTTGTCAACACCATCATCGTCCTCAGTGAGATGAGGGAAGACAGGGCCCAGGACAAGGTGGAGGGTCCCTGGAACCCTGAATTCCACGCAGAACGGGAGCATCCTGAGCCCCTACTTGTGTGGTTCCTATTGGATGTGCCCAGTTCAGTGGGTCCTGAGTGCCCCTTGCTGGTTTTAAGGGGTCTGTGGGGTCCAGAGTGCCCCCTGGTATCTTGACCCCTCCTGGTTGATCTGAGGGTCTCCTGCAGCTCAGCCCCATTTGTCTCCCTGCAGGGAGTTTGTATCTGGATCATAGAGACTGCTGCTCAGGAATATTTCACATGTCCAGTGTTTATGTCACTAACACTCATTTACATACTCTGTGCCCACAGTACAGTTCTCCATAATTTACTTCTTAAAATAGCAACACGGACAAGCCAGCTGAGACCAAACTCCATTGTGAGTGGTCTGTGTTCAGTCCTGATCAGGGCTTGGAAACTTCTGGGATCCCAGGGCTGGGCTCCTGTCCCAGAGCAGCAGGGCCAAGGCTGGGCTGGTGTTCATTAGCTGAGGGGGCCCTATTTGCATGTCCTCCTACGACAGGGGGAGCTCAGGGGTTGGACACTGGCATGAAGGACAGGATTTCAGAGTGTGGTATGTTCAAGGCCATATGTCTGTGTAGACTTAGCCCTGGTGTCTGGGCCTCAGCTCCTCCCAACTTGACCCCATCGCTTCCCTGAATGACCTTCAGACCAGGAAACGTGCCAAGTCAAAATTTTAGTGCTACCTGGGTGGTCACTGGACCATGTTATAATCTGATCATGGTACAATATAGCAGGAAAAATCAATGGAAAAGAAAAATTTAAAAAATAAAGGATTTTAAATATTATATCTTAGAAGGCTACCTGTATGAACACAAGAAGTTGATCAACTATCACACCCAGAGGGAGATTAATGTGTGGGAACTTCATGTTCAGGAGACGGAAGTTCCCTCTGACACTGTTTCCCCTGCACAGTGTTCACAAGATAAACTGAGAACAGAGTGTGAACCTAGAGCCCGTGGACCAATGTTGGGATACAGTGGGTGTCTGTGTGGGTCCCTGGACAGTAGAAGCCTTAACTACTGAGAAACAGACTGTGTCTCAGTTCTGAGTCCTTCAGGGAGTTTGGAGTTGATGTAGTAACTGCACAGCCTCCTTTGTGGGGTTTGTTCTCTAGACTCTGCTGGACCAGGTTCAGTCACTGGGAATGGAGAAGAACCTCAGTCATGACCAGGGGTGTTTAGGTGAAGTTGTGGAGTAATCGTGTTTAGGTTATAGAAATTTGTTTATGTAAATTTTGATTAACAGATATAGATATAAATATATAAAATATTATATTTATAAAAATATTTTCCCCTATGCATTGATTACAGAATGAATAAGCCATTCAAATAATCTTTCCTGGGAGTGGACACCTGTGCAGAGGAGACAGGAGTAGGTGGAAATCCTCCTTCCCACTTGTGGTCCCCTCCTCAGCCCAGGAATTGGGGAGCCCTTATGTGTAACCACTGCCACAAGGAGGCGGGTTCTCCAGCCCCAGTCCATGGTGAGGGGCTCAGCTGTGGGCACTTCTGTAGGGAGGGTGTGGCTGTGGGTGACACATTCAGAAGACAAACTTATTTATATTTAACCTAGTGTACCTAATCTCATTTGCATATTCCTGAGAGGTGATAGAGGTCACAGGTACCATGATCAGTAGGAGTTTGAGGGTCCACACCCTAATCCTTCTTGGAGGATATGAGTCACCTTCCAGGTCTCTCAGCTCTGTGCACACGGAGATCCTCCCATCCCCCACTGTCACAGTGACAATGAGAGAACATTCAGTCCCCATGGAGTGGAGCATTCTCCTGGGAATGGGGAGAGGGAGACAGAGTCCAGCAAATTTCTGTGGTCCTAGGGGGCCATGTGAACACCCAGGACAAAGCCCTGTGTGATCTCTGAGACTGGATCGTCGACTCTGAGTTATCACTGAGATCCTCCTTTGTTGGGTTGTGTATCAGTTAATGGTTATTTTCATTGCTGAGTAGTATTCTATTGATGGATATTTCTTAGTTTGCTTATTTGTAAAACTGGAAAAATGTTTGTGTCGTTGTAGCTCCTAACACAAATAAATATGCCAAAATTATTTGGTTTCATTTTTTTCATGAACATAAACATGTGTTCTTCTAGACCAAACACTCCTAGTGAAACCCTGAGATACATGTTAAGTATATATTTAATAAGAAACCACATTCACTATGTGAAGGAAGAATAACAGAACACAGAGGTTCCTGAAACAGGAGAGGAGCCCGGTAACTGCAGATATGTCGTCTGCACACAGTGTCACCTCCTCACTTGTCTGCAATGAGAATATGAAAAGTTAGAGCCACAGAGAAAAGGCGAAAACCATCCTGGATGCAGCTGAGAGCTGAGAGGACACCCCTGCTCCCAACAGGAACCCCTCCTTTGGGGTTCCTCACACACTCAGCCCCTGGCTGCTCTTTGTGGTTCATGGATTTTTAGCACCCCCTGGTGTCCTGAGCGCCCCCTGCAGCCCCGCCCTCCTGTCCCTTCAGGAGGTTTGTGTCTGGGCTCACACTGACTTCCCCTCACTGTGTCTGCAGCACAGTAATACACGGTGGTGTCCTCGGTGGTCACAGAGCTCAGCTGCAGGGAGAACTGGTTCTTGGAAGTGTCTCAGGAGATGGAGGTGCGGCTCTTGAGGGACGGGCTGTAGTGTTTCCATCATAACCTATGCACCCCATCCACTCCAGCCCCTTCCCTGGTTTCTGGCGAATCCAACTCCAGCAGTAACCACTGGTGATGGAATAACCAGAGACAGCACAGGTGAGGGAGAGGGTCTGCGAGGGCTTCACCAGTCCTGGGCCCGACTCCTGCAGCTGCACCTGGGACAGGACACCTGGGGACAAGGAGCATCTGGCCCTGTCAGTCACGGGTAGTTACCACCACTCCACAGATCCTGTGTGACCTCTAAGACCCTCACCTTGGGGGGCTGTCACCAGGCACAGGAGAAGACCCAGAAGTCTCATCTTCTTCTAGACCAGGGCTCTGCCTTCCCCAGAGACCTCAGCCCTGTGTGAGGAGAGAGCTGTGAGCCTCCCCAGCCCAGGGGAGGATTTACCCTGGAGCTTGGGGAGAAATTTGCATGTGGGGCAGCCTGTTCTTTATAAGTGTGGGACTGAGTACAGGTTGCCCTGGTCCTTCTGGGAGCCCTTTGTGGACATCTCCTCCTTTGAACTCACTCAGCATGTAAGTCAGGAATAGGGAATCTCATGATTGATGGAACCTTTTGGAGTCAGTTGTTCCGACATCTTGAATTTTTGAAGTATTTTTTTTAGTTCTGTGGAATATGTCATTGGTATTTTGATGGAGATTACATTGAATTCATAGATTGCTTTAAGTAGTATGGACCTTTTAATAATGTAAATTTTTTCAATCCATGAACAAGGTATGTGTTTTTATATTTTTTGTATCTTCCTCTGTTTTGTTTTTGTTTTGTTTTTTTCCATGTCCTGTAGTTTTCTGCAAATAGATCCTTTACTTCTTAAGTTAATTCCTAGGTATCTTAATTTTTTTTTTTTTTTTTTGCCACAATGGTAAATATGATTTTTTTTTTTTTGCAAACACACAGTAAGGCAACTGACCGATATCCTCTCTTTTTCTCTCTAATCCAGTCACACACTCAGTTTCTCTTGTTCTCCAAAAGTTACCTCTTAATATGTCAACAAGGAAAACCCAGCTGAGCCCAAACTATGTTGTGTGCTCTATGTGAAGTTCTGATCAGAAAATTGGGTCACATGGGGACCCTAGCGCTGGGTTTTTGTCCCAGAGCAGCAGGGTCAGTCCTGGGCTTGTCTTCATGGGCAGAGGGGAACTAATTTACATGATCTCCTACTATATAGGAATCTCTGGGGTAGGACGCTGGCATTAAGGGCACAGTCCCAGAGTGTAAAATGCCCAAGTGTGTTTGTCCTTTAAGAATTAGTCCCCTCATTTGGGCCTGTGCTCTCCCTACTGAACTGAACTGCTCCAGAGACCTGTCGAAAGACCAAGGAGAAAAAACTGTCATAATAAAAGAAACAGACGGGTTTAAAATGAGAGATGCCTTTAACGATTACCAGTAGGGACACACCAAGGTGGACCACACTCAGGGCCTGAGGAAGGATTACAAGGTAGAAGGTTCATGGAGACAGGAAGTTCTCTCTGACACTGTTTCCCCTGCACAGTGTTCAGAGGATGAACTGAGAACAGAGTGTGAACCTAGAGTCGTGGACCAATGTTAGGGGACCGTGAGCATCTGTGTGTGTCCCCCAAAAGCAGAGCGTGCACTACAGAGAAGCAGAGCTCCCGGGTCTGAGTCCTTCAGGGACTTTGGAGCTGAATGTGCAGCAGCTGCACGGCCTCCTTTGTGGGGTTTGTTTTCTAGTCTCTGCTGGACCAGGTTCAGTCACTGGGGATGGAGAAGAACCTCAGACATGACCAGGGGTGTTTAGGTGAAGTTGTAGGTAGAGATTTGTGAGTAAGTTTAGGTCATGAAAATCTTGATTTTGGAAACGTGTTATTGGAAAGCGGATTTCTGAGTGTGACCTCCTTCTCCACAGGACAAGCGGGGTGGGGGACACGGTGCTCAGGGGACACTCAGCTCCCTGCGCAGTGACCTCCCCTCCACAGGACAAGCGAGGTGGGTGACACGGTGCTCAGGGGACACTCAGCTCTGTGCAGTGACCTCCCCTCCACAGGACAAGCGGGGTGGGGGACACGGTGCTCAGGGGACACTCAGCTCTGTGCAGTGACCTCCCCTCCACAGGACAAGCGGGGTGGGTGACACGGTGCTCAGGGGACACTCAGCTCTGTGCAGTGACCTCCCCTCCACAGGACAAGCGGGGTGGGGGACACGGTGCTCAGGGGACACTCAGCTCCCTGCGCAGTGACCTCCCCTCCACAGGACAAGCGGGGTGGGGGACACGGTGCTCAGGGGACACTCAGCTCCCTGCGCAGTGACCTCCCCTCCACAGGACAAGCGAGGTGGGGGACACGGTGCTCAGGGGACACTCAGCTCCCTGTGCAGTGACCTCCCCTCCACAGGACAAGCGGGGTGGGGGACACGGTGCTCAGGGGACACTCAGCTCTGTGCAGTGACCTCCCCTCCACAGGACAAGCGGGGTGGGTGACACGGTGCTCAGGGGACACTCAGCTCCCTGTGCAGTGACCTCCCCTCCACAGGACAAGCGGGGTGGGGGACACGGTGCTCAGGGGACACTCAGCTCTGTGCAGTGACCTCCCCTCCACAGGACAAGCGAGGTGGGGGACACGGTGCTCAGGGGACACTCAGCTCCCTGTGCAGTGACCTCCCCTCCACAGGACAAGCGGGGTTGGGGACACGGTGCTCAGGGGACACTCAGCTCTGTGCAGTGACCTCCCCTCCACAGGACAAGCGGGGTGGGTGACACGGTGCTCAGGGGACACTCAGCTCTGTGCAGTGACCTCCCCTCCACAGGACAAGCGGGGTGGGGGACACGGTGCTCAGGGGACACTCAGCTCCCTGCGCAGTGACCTCCCCTCCACAGGACAAGCGAGGTGGGGGACACGGTGCTCAGGGGACACTCAGCTCCCTGTGCAGTGACCTCCCCTCCACAGGACAAGCGGGGTGGGGGACACGGTGCTCAGGGGACACTCAGCTCTGTGCAGTGACCTCCCCTCCACAGGACAAGCGGGGTGGGTGACACGGTGCTCAGGGGACACTCAGCTCTGTGCAGTGACCTCCCCTCCACAGGACAAGCGGGGTGGGTGACACGGTGCTCAGGGGACACTCAGCTCTGTGCAGTGACCTCCCCTCCACAGGACAAGCGGGGTGGGGGACACGGTGCTCAGGGGACACTCAGCTCTGTGCAGTGACCTCCCCTCCACAGGACAAGCGGGGTGGGTGACACGGTGCTCAGGGGACACTCAGCTCTGTGCAGTGACCTCCCCTCCACAGGACAAGCGGGGTGGGGGACACGGTGCTCGGGGGACACTCAGCTCCCTGCGCAGTGACCTCCCCTCCACAGGACAAGCGGGGTGGGGGACACGGTGCTCAGGGGACACTCAGCTCCCTGCGCAGTGACCTCCCCTCCACAGGACAAGCGAGGTGGGGGACACGGTGCTCAGGGGACACTCAGCTCCCTGTGCAGTGACCTCCCCTCCACAGGACAAGCGGGGTGGGGGACACGGTGCTCAGGGGACACTCAGCTCTGTGCAGTGACCTCCCCTCCACAGGACAAGCGGGGTGGGTGACACGGTGCTCAGGGGACACTCAGCTCTGTGCAGTGACCTCCCCTCCACAGGACAAGCGGGGTGGGGGACACGGTGCTCAGGGGACACTCAGCTCTGTGCAGTGACCTCCCCTCCACAGGACAAGCGGGGTGGGTGACACGGTGCTCAGGGGACACTCAGCTCTGTGCAGTGACCTCCCCTCCACAGGACAAGCGGGGTGGGGGACACGGTGCTCGGGGGACACTCAGCTCCCTGCGCAGTGACCTCCCCTCCACAGGACAAGCGGGGTGGGGGACACGGTGCTCAGGGGACACTCAGCTCCCTGCGCAGTGACCTCCCCTCCACAGGACAAGCGAGGTGGGGGACACGGTGCTCAGGGGACACTCAGCTCCCTGTGCAGTGACCTCCCCTCCACAGGACAAGCGGGGTGGGGGACACGGTGCTCAGGGGACACTCAGCTCTGTGCAGTGACCTCCCCTCCACAGGACAAGCGGGGTGGGGGACACGGTGCTCAGGGGACACTCAGCTCTGTGCAGTGACCTCCCCTCCACAGGACAAGCGGGGTGGGTGACACGGTGCTCAGGGGACACTCAGCTCTGTGCAGTGACCTCCCCTCCACAGGACAAGCGGGGTGGGTGACACGGTGCTCAGGGGACACTCAGCTCTGTGCAGTGACCTCCCCTCCACAGGACAAGCGGGGTGGGGGACACGG
Organism: Molossus alvarezi; assembly: GCA_037176705.1. NCBI lineage: Eukaryota > Metazoa > Chordata > Mammalia > Chiroptera > Molossidae > Molossus > Molossus alvarezi. Next base: position 989,050 of record CM073885.1, on the reverse strand, counting down.
TGCTCAGGGGACACTCAGCTCCCTGCGCAGTGACCTCCCCTCCACAGGACAAGCGGGGTGGGGGACACGGTGCTCAGGGGACACTCAGCTCCCTGCGCAGTGACCTCCCCTCCACAGGACAAGCGGGGTGGGGGACACGGTGCTCAGGGGACACTCAGCTCCCTGCGCAGTGACCTCCCCTCCACAGGACAAGCGGGTGGGGGACACGGTGCTCAGGGGACACTCAGCTCCCTGCGCAGTGACCTCCCCTCCACAGGACAAGCGGGTGGGGGACACGGTGCTCAGGGGACACTCAGCTCTGTGCAGTGACCTCCCCTCCACAGGACAAGCGGGGTGGGGGACACGGTGCTCAGGGGACACTCAGCTCTGTGCAGTGACCTCCCCTCCACAGGACAAGCGGGGTGGGGGACACGGTGCTCAGGGGACACTCAGCTCTGTGCAGTGACCTCCCCTCCACAGGACAAGCGGGGAAGGTGAGGACGTCAGATGCAAAGGGACCAGGAAAGGACACGCGGGCCGGGACCAGACCGTGTTCACGTCCCTTCACGGGCCCAACTCCAGGGGCGCGCTCGCTTCCACCGCCGCCCGGGGGTCAGTGGGTCAGGCCCCAGGCACCGCCTCAGCCCTCGTCCCCTCCCCTCAGGCCGGCCGGGCCTGCGCACTGCCCCCCACTCCCTCGCGGAGACCTGCACCTCGTACTCAGACCCGGGGCTGCGCCCACCTGGACTGCAGAGCCGGCCTGACCATCGCCTCACGCCCAGCGCCTCATGGCTTCCCGGCCACACTCGGAGGTGAGGAGCCCGAGGCCCCCAGCCGGCCCCAGCGTGGGGCTCACCGCGCACGCGCAGCCGCTGGCTGGGCTCTCAGAGCTGAAAGGAGCGGCTCTGAGGAGAAGGCTCCTCACCTCAGGCCCTCTCGCAAAGGCCGACGGGATAGCAGTTCCACCGGGAGCCTAACAGCTGGGTACCGGGCTGCCCGGAAACTACACGTCCCAGGAGGCACTGCGCAGGGTAGACCGTGAGCCTTAGCGGTTGTGCTCCAGGGGCACGTGCTTTGCCTCCAACCCATTAGCCATTGTGGGGAAGGAAGACAGAGCGACACGGGAATTGAGCTGCCAATGGAGAGCGCGGGAGGGGCAGGTGGGCAAGGCCTGTGGTTTCCTTGGATACCGAGGACGCGACTTTGCTGGAGAGGGCGGAGCTTTCCAGTGAGACCCCGGAAGTCAGGACCCACAGGGAGACTGAGGAGCATGAATACCTGTCAGTGCGGAGGGGGGGGACACTGTGGTTTTCGGGGTGAGAACGACAGGCGGCCTCGGGGACCCTCAGGGGTGCTGGGGTCTGACCTTCACGGACGAGGACAGGAGCCGGGAGGGTCCCTGCAGGGGACACACAGCCAGACCGGGGCGGGCTCCCTCCGACGGGATGTGCAGGACCGAGCCCGGGGCCGCTCGTCCCGGCTCCGCGCCCGCAGGCCCCTCGGACGTCCCTGTGCTCGTCGTCGGCCCCTAAGTGAGGGCGACGGCCCCGCCCCGCCTGAGCCCGAAGGGCCGGAAGGACCAGTGAGACCTTGGACGGGACCCGAGCACAGGCCGCAGGGCCGCGGGGTAAAGTGCTCATTTCATTTCAGGGGGACACTGAGTCCCCGTCCCCGAGACCACCCCAGAGGTCAGGGCTTGTGCGGACAGCAGCGCTGACCTCTGTCCCCACGACCCCGGATCAGGACTCAGATGAGCCCCAGAAGGACCGTCACTGAGGTGCGACGGGGAGGACACGGGCCGACGGTGCTCCTGGCGCTGCCTCCGGTGTGTCTGTGTCCCCTGCTCCTGGCTCTGCCCCTGAAGGTGAGGGGCGTTCACTGCGGGGCTCTGGGGGGCCTCTTCTACCTTCTATGATTCTGGGGGTCATTTAAAACATGAAAAAGAAAAAAAGTTTTCTCCTTTCCAGCTGATGTTTCCCTTTTGGTGCCACATCCTCTTCCTACTAATGATCCTCTAAGTTCTCAGCAAAGACACTGCGGACAGTGACGTTGAATGAAATGCGAGTGCGGACCCTGAACGCCTTCCAAGAAGCTGAAGCCCGTGGCCGCGGGCGGGACCAGACTCCCTGGGAGCTGCGCCCTGACGGGGCTGGTTCCTGATGAGGGGCCGCGGTCTTCACCGCCGAGGCCCAGGGCTCCCAGCTGCCCGTCACCTTCTATAAATGTAGTATCTTCTTGTTATTTCTCCTCCTTTCTGTCCTAGTCCGTCTTCCTTCTTCCTCCTACTGAAGACTCACAGTAGGTGCTGGCTTTTAGGTTCACCAGGTTCCCCCCGAATACGAGTTCTGTGCGTGGCTTTGTTTCACGTGGTCCTAATTATCCAGACTGACCTTCAAACTGTCTTTTTAAATGACAGCCGGTGGGAATAACTTCGAAAAACGCATTGGTTTAAGCAAGGTGAGAATGCACTCAAATTTGTTGACCACGAGCCATATATTTCTGGATTCAATGAGAATTTCTACTAGATAATTTTGTTTCTATAGTAAATTCTGAGACAAACCGAGTAAATTGAATTGGCAACAAACCCTTAATTGTCTATAGGATAAAGTGATTATTTTACTATTTTGAAGTAAATACAGTAAAAATAAAGATAATTGAAAAATTAGTTTTCTGATCATATGAGTTTTTAGGTAGAGAAAATTATTTATATTTAACACTCATACAAGATAGTAAGAAGTTACTGAGCTGTGCCTGGTGTGGCTCAGTTGTTTGCAGCACCATCAATGCACCGAAGAGTCTTGAGTTCAATTCCAGTCACGGCACATACCCAGGTTGTGGGTTCAGTTCTCAGACAGGATTATTTCCTAGGCAGCCAATTATGTCTCCCTCCATCTATGTTTCTCACTCTCTCTCCCTCCCTTCCTCCCTCCCTAACTCTCCCTACCATCAATAGAAAAACATACCCTTGAGTGAGGATTTTAAAAAAAGTTATTGCCCAGCCGGTGTGTCTCCAGTGGACTGAACATGGACCTATGGATTGAGAGTTCCCGATTCCATCCGGGTTCCATTCTGGTCAGGGCACCTGCCTGCGTTTCCTGCTCCATCCCCAGTAGGGGTTATGCAGGAGGCCAATCTCTCTCATCGATGTTTCTATCTCTCTCCCCCTTCCTCCTCCCCCCACCAAAAAAAATCAATAATTTTTAATAAGTTATTGATACCTGAGAAAGTCTAATGATTAATATATCAAATCTGTCCACATGTCAATAATGACTAATAAAAATACTACCTTCCTTCTGTTTGACATTACAGTTTCTGATCATGTTCACATGTATCCTCACAAAACACTCTTTAGCAGAGAAAGTATTATTATCCTCACATGATAGATGAGGAAACAAATGCAGAAAGTTTAAGATTAAAGAGTTAAAATGTCTGACCCTCTTACCACTCTACCAAAAATTTCTATCTTTCTGACACCTTTGAAGAAAAAAAATTATTAATCAAATAAATGGAGACTCATATATACATGTCCCCCCTTATTTCAAGTGTACTTGGAAGATTATTTTATGTCTTCAGTTTTTAAAGAGTCGTTTCTCTGGTCATGATCATATTGTTCTGGTGGGCATGCAAGTTATTACAAACTTTGCAGCTGTCAGTTCAGCAACATACATGAAGCTTCTTAAAAATATGTGTATCCATGGCCTGGAAAATGTGCTTGGTTTTAGCATTTAGTGTAAGCATAGTCAGTGATGTTAAAAAAAAATACTTATGTTCAAGGAATTTTGTTTTACAGGGTTATTTATGATAGTACAGAATCAAAGCAAGATAAAATGTTAAAACTAGGAGGGTGTTAATATAAATTAGTATACATATGGATTAATATGTAACAAAAGTTATCTTTTGAAGACTATTCACAGATATGGGACTTTTTCCACAATATCATTATACAGTGAAACCTCTGGTTCCCCTCCTGGGTGCGTCCCCTTCACTCACATTCTGTTCCACACTCAAAGCTCCTCTGACATTTCTCGTCACCACATGGGGGCTTCTCTCCATTACAAGCAATTCTCTGTGACACCAGCTGGGTGTCCTACAATTCAACTCACTGGTGACCCTGTCTACCTGGAGAAAGTGTCGGATCCCACCGGTGAAGGGCTCAGTCCCACAAAACTGCTCGTGTCCACTTCAGATGCCAATCACAAATCTCAGGTCTCTTGGTTACCGCATCTTCTGTCTGATTTGGCCACAAAGTGGAGATTTCCGTGACCCTCTTCTCAGGTTGGATTAATTTGCTAGATTGGCTCACAGAACGCAGGGAAACATTTAACTTACACTGACCAGTTTATTAGAGGATATGATAAAGGATACAGGGAAACAGCCAGATGAAGAGATGCACTAGCACTAGGTCTGGAGAGCAGAAACTTCTGTCCCTGTGGAGATGGGTGTGTCACCCTCTTGCATGGAGTGCATGCTCCCCATCTGCACAGGGACACAAGAGGTTCCTGCTCTCAGTAATCTTAAGTGAAAAAGGTAGAATACCAAAATCTATGTCTAGTATGACCCAATTATGTTATAATAATTGTAATTTTAACATAAAGATATATTTAAAATATATTTTATATAAATAGTTCTAGAGGAAAATATGTGACTTGATAACAGTTATTTTTTTTTTTTGCTATTTATCAAACTGACTCAATTTTATTAATTTACTTTTGTTACAGATGTTTCTTCTTTTTTTTCCCATTGACATCCTACTCCCCAAACCCCCAACCCCATACCCAGCTTTGTTGTCAATGCCCATCAGTTATGCTTGCATGTGTATAAGTTATGTGGTTACTTGATAACAGTTATTATCTCTAAGTAGTGAGACAATGAATTATTTCTTCAATATTTGTGGGTGTTTTCAATAGGAAACATATTACATTTGTTTGTTTGTTTATTACCTTATTTTTAATTTTCACTTGAGGACATTGTTGCATTTATCCAGACAGAGTGAGAGGGACAGAGGGAGGAAGAGAGAGAGAAACATCAATGTGAGAGACATATATTGAGTGGTTGCCACTGAAACGACCCCATCTGAGCTAGGGACAAACTGCAACTGAGGTACATGCCCATAGCAGGAACTGAATCCTCGACTCTCTGGTCCATGGTTTGATGCTCTGACCACTGAGAAAAACCAACCACAGCCATATTACATTTATAATTTAAAATATACAAAGCAGTTCTTAGCTTATTTTCCTTCCTAGGAATGACTTAATATGTAAATGTCTATGAATATTTTATTTAACAATTTATATTCCATAAGTGCATAGCAGAGGCCATGAGAGAGTTTTCAGAAGAATGTAACCTAACTGAAGAATTATGGAGTTCAGGTTAAGTGAGGGGAACCCAAGGACTTTGCTAACTTTCTTAATTATAACTTTCAAAATAAATATATCTTATGACTTCTTATGAAATCTTAATGAACCCTACAATTTATACTACTAATTTACTGTTCTATTAAGCATTCAATGAACAGGTAGGTAGTCCCATTTGAAATTTACATTATTTTTTCCATGCAGATGATGTAAAAAAAAAAAGTTGTTATTTAATGTGGTCAAATATTCCCACTTTAAAGGCCTGGAGAAGGAAGATGGCAGGAGGCAGGGCCAGTGTGTGTGTGTGTGTAAATATATATTCCATTGATTTTTAGATAGAGTGTAAAGGATGGCAAGAGAGAGGGAAAGAAACATCAATGCGAGAAAGATACATAATTGGTTGCCTTTTACCCGACCCCGTATAGGACCAGTGGTTGAACCTGAAATCCAGGTATTGTCCTTGATCGGAATGGTGCAAGTACAGTTGATATGAGGGTAGGTGGGGTGGTGGTGGAAGCCTGGAGGGCTGCAGACAAAGGCTCGAAACCCTGCAACCCTGAGTAGTCTTAGTCCCACTGTCTTTGAGTGTGGAAAACTCAAGAAAGTGCTCTGGAAAAGGTATCACTTGAAATGGAGAAGTTTGAAAGCTGATGACTCAATTACCTTGGACTTGGGTGAGCTTTTGAGTCAGTTCTGAAAACAGAATGTCAGGCACGCAAGAAGGACAGCCTGGGGTTGGTCAGGGACTCCATCCTGTGCTCTGCTGCCCTATAAAGATTGAGACAGGAAGGAAGCAAAAGCCCCGCCCTGCCAGGTAGCTCAGGTGGTCAGAACATCATTTTCATACACCATGGTTGCAGCTTAAACCTCGGTTAGGGCACATCAGCCAAGAAATGCATGAATAGGTGGAAACATACATCAGTGTTTCTCTTTCTCTCCCTCCCTCTCATTCTAAAATCAATAAATAAAACAAAGAACAAGATATTTTTTAAAAGAAAATAAAAGCCTGAGGGGATTCCAAAATGGTGTTGGGATGAATGAAAGCTACACAGACCATCTCCCAGGATCAAACTGGAATTACAATGAAAATGAAGACAAATAGTCATGACAAAGCAACAGAAAAGCAGCATGGAAGACCATATAATCAGGGACACTGGCTCAATCGTGGTAGGATTGCAGAGGCTCAAGGGGGGGGTGGTGGCTGGGAGCCCATGTTCAGCAGAGGCTTAGCTGTGAGCAGCACCCTCAGGGGTACACTCCCAAGCAGCTCCACAGCCCAGAGCCTGGACAGACACTAAAATAGCCACAGCCACTCACCATGGGCGCCAGCAGAGAGAGGGGGTACTGGACTGAAACTGTGTGGGGACACTTGGGATTTGGAGGACACTCAGAACTTTTGGTAAGTTGCGGCCACACAGGACAGTGGTCATCTTACTCCTTCCCAGGGCTCTTGGGAGAGGCCACCGCCCCTCCCTCACAGATTCAACCCCATCAGGTGGCCATTGAAATGCAAATTGAGGCTCATTAAAAACCAGCAAATGCCCCACTGTCAGGAAATCACCTTATGCTGAACACTTGAGGGAGTTTCTTTTTCAACTGAGAGGCCAAGGCTCTTCCAATATCTGTGACTAATAGTCTCCAGGCAAAAAGCTAGATAATAACTGAACCATTCCTGGGCTTGGAAATCTGCGCAGGAGGGTAAGACTTGACAGAGGTGTTTAACGTGGGTCCTCCCACGCTCATCAAAACTTAGTAGTGGTAGCCACAAATAGCAGAACACCAACACCCACAGGAAACATTTGGCAGGCTCCAAAGCCCACTGAGATAGCCAAAATGGTGAAACAAAGAAACACATGCCAAATGAAAGAAGAAGAGACCTCTACTAAAGATGAGATAAATGAGGTGCAGTTAAGCAAGTTAACAAAACTAGAATTCAGAGCCATAATCTTGAGGAAGCTCAATAGCATGTGTAAGGACATGAGCACCATGGGTAAAACATAGAAATGTTGAAAATCAACCGGTTGGAAATTAAAAACCACCAAGAAGAAATGAAGAATGACATATCAGAAATAAAGAACACATTGGAAGGTCTAAACAGCAGAGTATAGGAAGCAGAAAACTGTATCAGTGAATTAGAAGACAGGGTTGAAAAAATTATCCAATCAGAAAACCGAAAGAAAAAACAATTAAAAAATAGGAAGACAGCTTAAGAGAACTGTGGAACAACTGGAAGCATAATAATATTCACATCATAGGAGTCCCCAAAAAATATGAAAATGAGCAAGGGTTAGAGAATATATTCAAGGAAATAGTGACAGAAAACTTCCCTAATTTGGTGAAGGAAGAAGGCATTCAAGTGCAGGAAGCACAGAGAGCCCCAAGTAAGAAGAACCCAAATAGGCCCACACCAAGACACATAGTAAACAAAATGCCAAAAAATTAAAGACAAAGAAAAAATTATAAAGTCAGCAAGAGATAACCAAGAGGTTACATACAAAGGAACCCCCATAAGGCTCTCAGCTGACTTCTCAACAGAAACACTGCAGGCCAGAATGGAATGGCATGAGGTAATCAAGGTCATGAAAAACAAGGATCTGAATCCAAGACTACTCTACCCAGCAAGGCTATCATTCAAAATAGAAGGTCAAATAAAGATTTTCCCAGACAAACAAAGGGTAAGGAAATACATTAGCACCAAACCAGCAGTGCAAGAAATGTTAAAAAGACTACTGTAATTAGCAGGAGAAATAGGAAGAAAAATAGAACCACACTAATCAAAAAATGGCAATAAATAAGTACATATCAATAATCACCTTAAATGTAAATGGACTGAATGCTCTGATAAAAAGACACAGAGTAGCTGATTAGATAAGAAAATATGACTCATCTATATGGTGTTCACAAAAGACCCACCTCACAACAAAAGACTCACATTGGTTGAAAGTGAAGGGATAAAAAAAAATCTTCCAAGCAAACAGAAAGTAAAAAAATCTGGGGTAGCAATACTCATATCTGATAAAATAGATATAAAAATGAAGGCCTTAACTAGAGACAGTGAAGACCACTACATAATATTGAAAGGATCTATCCAACAGGAAGATATAACCTTGATAAACATATATGAACCCAATATAGGAGCACCAAAATATATTAAAAATCTTTTGGAAGACTTCAAAGGAGAACTTGATAGCAACACAATCATAGCAGGGGACTTGAACACCCCACTGACATCACTGGATAGATCCTCTAGACAAAAATTTAGCAAGAAAACAGACTCTAAATGAAGCACTAGACCAAAATAAATTTAATAGGTATCTTCAGAGAATTACACCCAACAATGGTAGAATTCACAGGCTTTTAAAGTGCACATGGAAAATTCTCAAAGATAGACCACATATTAGGACACAAACTAACTCTCTAAAAGTTCAAGAAGATTGAAATCATATCAAGCATCTTCTCAGATCACAATGGCATGCGACTAGAAATCAATTGCAACAAGTACATGCAAAGACACTTGAAAACATGAAGGCTAAATAGTATGTTACTGAACAATGAATGGGTTACCATGGAGATAAAAAAATAAATTTAAAACGTTCTGGAAAGCAATGAAAATGAACACACGACAACACAAAATCTATGGGATACAGTGAGAGTAGTTCTTAGGGGGAAGTTCATAGCACTACAGGCCTACCTCAAGAAGCAAGAAAAAAATTTTAATAGACTATCTACTCTCACAACTTAAAGAACTAGAAAGCAAACACAAAGAAAACCCCAGAGCCAGTAGAAGGAAAGAAATAGTAAGGATCAGAGCAGAAATAAATGGCAAAAAACAACAACAACAACAAAAAAAAAAATTCAAAGGATCAATGAAACAAAGAGCTGGTTTTTCAAAAAGATAAACAAGATTGATGGACCATTAGCTAGACTCACCAAGAAACAGAGTGAAAACCCAAATACACAAAATCAAAAATGAAAGAGGAGATGTAACAACTGACACCACAGAAATAAAAGGTCATTAACAACTACTATGAACAATTATAGGGCAACAAATTCGACAATCTAAGTGAAATGGACAAATTTTTAGAAACACATAGTCTCCCAAAACTGGACTGGGAACACATAGAAAACTTGAACAGACCAATAACAACTAAGAAAATTGAAGATGTAATCAAGACTCTTTCAGCAAATATAAGCCCAGGCAATGTTGTGAAAGGAACATATAGATTTGTTGCCTCCCCTACAGCCCCACCAGACTGGGGAATTGAACCTGAACCGAGGTGCGTGCCCATTACTGGGAATCCAGCCCTTGACCATTCAGTCTGCAGGCCAGCAGTCTGACTGCTGAGCAAACCGGAGAGGGCAGCAGACCCTCTTGTTAGACAAAGGAGTTGTGGGTTGGAAGATTTGATAATAAATTGTCATTTGGTACAAGTGTGTCTGAAAGAGACTCTCTGCCTTTTTTCCACTTGTGAATGTTGTCTCACTTTACAACAGCGATTTTAAACTCAGATGTCAGAGGTAGGCACAGAATCATGAACTCAGAGAGGATCGTTGAAAGAAACTGTAAAGTAAAGAGGAAACCACACAGGAAACCAGCCCAAACCTCCAACTGCACCTGCTCCTGGGATGGTCCTTGTGTTCAGGGACCCTGAGCGCCCCCTGGTGGTCGCGGCCTCTCCTGCAGGGAGGTTGTGTCTGGGCTCACATTGACCTCCCCTCACTGTGTCTGTTGCACAATAATACACGGCCGTGTCCTCGGCTCTCAGACTCTTTATTTGCAGATACACCATATTCTTGGAGTTGTCTCTGGAGATGGTGAATCGGCCCTTCACAGCGTCCGCATAGTATGTGCTACCACCATCACTACTAATGGCTGAGACCCACTGCATCCCCTTCCCAGGAGCCTGGCGGACCCAGTTCATGTAGTGGTTACTGGAGGTGAATCCAGAGGATGCACAGGAGAGACTCAGAGACCCTCCAGGCTGCACTACACCTCCCCCAGACTCCACCAGCTGCACCTCACCCTGCACACCTGCAAACACAACGACATCCTGGTCAGGAAACTGTTACACGTCCACTGTTTCTCTCTCTCACCCACTCTCACACTCATTGTCTAATGTTCTCCACAAATTACCTCTTAAAATAGCCACAATGAAAACCCAGTTGAGCGCCAACTGCATGGTGAGTGGTCTCTGTTCTGTCCGATCAGGGAATGGGGTCACCCTGGGGATCCCGGGGCTGGGCTTCTGTCCCAGAGCTGCAGGGTTGAGGAAGGGCTGGATTTTATGGGCATAGGGGGCCCTATTTGCATGTCCTCCTACTATATAGGGAGCTCTGGGGTTGGAGACCTGAGAGAGGGCAGTGCTTCAGAGCAGGTGTGAGTGTCCTGGGGGAGAATCTTGGTCATAACATTTCAATAACTAAATAAATATCAAAGTTATATTTGGGGCGTGTTCAAATGTTTACATCTGGTAACAGGGCATCCATCACTGGTCTGTGCTCCTCCCCTCTGGCCCCCTCGACTCCCCTGAATTAACTCCATGCAAAGTGGGACCTGCCCTTGAGGGTGCAGAATCCGTGTATGTAATGAGAGCACGAATGAATAACTGTGTCGTGGTGTTACCCAACGTTATTTCTGGAGACAAGCAGAGACATGGAAGGACACCAAACACTGCAGATCTTGTAAGAGTGGACATTGTATGCATGGTGTGTAGGTGGCCTTGGCCCTGAGTGTGTCTGTTGTCCAGATCTTCAAGGAGACAAAAAAGTGTGTGTGTTGAGAAGATGCTTCTCTATCTCAGGGACTCATAGACACTGAGAAGTCAGAGAGATTCATGGAGTAGATGGAGAGGCTATGGGTTTCCAACACCTAGAAGTGCATCTACATAAGGTCTTTCAGAATAGACAGTAATGGAAATTTTAAATGAAATATAATAAAATGATAGAACAATTAGTGAAGTAATTGTGGATCATGATACATATGACCAGTGACGGAGACTGTTGCCTGAATCAAGCTGGGAAGCTTTGTATATTATGTGCAAAGGACTTTGTCTTATTTGAGTCATTTAGTGATATTGAGATCTGAATATTGTCCAGGGAAATCTAGACAGGTCCTCCAAGTATAAGCATTTAAATCAGAGGGAGGCAGATGGAGATTAGGCTGCAGAAGGACAAGAAGACATTGTGATCTCTGAGGTCAGGTGATATATTTCTGGCTGTGGAGATGGAGGAAGAGGCCACAGCATCAGGAATTGAGTTCTAGTCACTGAAAAAGACCAGGAAGCAGGTTTCCCTGTCTGAGATTGTTCAGGCAGCAATAACAAAATGCCAGGGCTGGGGAGATGATAAACCACACACATTTGTGTCCCACAGATCTAGAGGCTGGAAGTCCTCAGTCCAGGTGCATGCAAGGTGCCTCCTGGGGAGGGACGTCCTCCTGGTTGTGGTCTGACAGCCTCTTGCTGGGTCTGTACATGGTGGAGGGACTAACAAAACCTCTGGGCTCCACTAGGAAGGCCCTGATTCCATCAAGAGAGTCTCTCATGACCTAAGCATCTTCCTGATACCCGACCTCCCAACACCAAGGTCTTTGGAGATGAGGGTGTCAACATGTGAACTTGGGGAGCACAAGTGTTCAGGACAAAGCACTGTCCGGAAGCCCAGGCGTGTGGTGATGTGACTCGGTGGTCCTAAGATTGCACAGACTGGGTGTGTCTCTCATTATCACGGGGGACCCAACACTGCTCCTGAGGTGTGATGACCTCAGTTCTGGCCCAGGGACAGGGACACTGCAGGGCTGGGGATCTGAGGAGGAGTCTTCTTGGTGTGTCCCTCTGCAGGGAGGCCTGTGAGATGCTGTGCTGACTGAGCCTGTGCTTGAACCTGCTCCCCTGCCAACCCACAGCTTCCCACCTGGTGAGCTGACTGTCCTGCCCGAATGTCCCTGGTGTGGTGCTCGGCCAGAGACAGGGACATGGAAATTTATCCCTGACTGTCTCATTCATTCTGTTCCCCAAGCCCAGTGACATGTGTCAGAAAGAGGGGATCATCCTAGAACCTGTGAGGAAGATACTCCTGTCCAAATTCCCAAGTTGGACACCAACTAAGTGTTCCCTGGTGGTGCCTCAGAGAACATCCCTCATTCAACAAACAGGAGGTTGCAATGTGCCCTGGAAAATAGCAATGAAGAACAGGTCCTTGCAGGAACACCTTCCCTGCCAATTCCTTGCAGTGCATTTGACCCCTCTGACCTTCCCCTGGATCACTGACTCCCCTGTGACAGCATCGCTCCTGGTCTCAGGGCCTGACTGTGTGAGGAGTCAGGAGCCTCCTGACCCTGCATCTCCTCCCCCCACACAGCCGCCCAGTTTTTCAGGGTCTGGGACCCTCCCCGGACGGGGTCCTCACACTGTGTCTCACAGCCAAGCACGGCCGTGTCCTCAGACTTCAGGACATTGGTCTGCAGATAGGCCGTGCTGACCGAGGTGTCCATGGAGAAGACAAATCGCTCTGAACAGCCTGGGCACACGTGGGCTTCGCAGTGTTTGCGTAAATCTAGCTCACTCACCGCAAGCCAGTCCTGGGGCCTGTTGCACCAGGTGCACGTAGTAGCAGTTGAAAGTGGAGCCCGAAGCCTTGCAGGAAACCTTCCATGAGGCCTCAGACTTTCTCCCCTCACCCCCGGACTGCTCCCACTGCCCCTGGGAGTGGACACTTGTGCGGAGGAGACAGGAGTCGGTGGAAAACCCATTGATTGTGGGAGGAAATTATACTGATTGTCCCTGGTACCCTCCTCAGCTCAAAACCTGGGGATCCCTTTCCTGTAGCCACTGCCACCAGGAGGAGGATTCTCCAGCCCCAGTCCATGGTGAGGGGCTGAGCTGTGGGCACCTTTGTAGGCAGGGTGTAGCTGTGAGTGATGCTCTCATGTGACAGAATTATGCATATTTAACCTGGACTTTCTCATCTCATATGTATATTTATGAAGTGTAGTATTAGATAGTGGAGGGTTGGACTGCACCTGAGAAATGATAGTGGGTACAGGGACTGTGCCTAGTGGGAGGCTGAGGTCCACATTCCGATCCTGTAAGGAGGACATATGTCCCCTGCCGGTTCAGAGCTCTGTGCACACTGATCTCCTCCCATCTCTGACGACCTGGCGACAGTGAGGAAACACTGAGTCCCCACAGAGTGGACCTTTCACCTGTCAGTAAGCGAGAAGGGACAATAGCCCAGCAAACCAGAAAACACCCCTGCAACACCCTGGGACTGGATTCTTCACACTGATAATCACTGAGATCCTCCCGGGTTCAGGTGTGTATCAGTAGATGGTTATTAGCATTACTGACCACTATTCCATTGGTGAATGTTCCCTAGCTCGTTTATTTGAAACATTAAAGGACTTTTGGGTTCTCACAGCTGCTCCCATAAATAACGATGCTAAATATATTTTAACATATTTTTTTTTATGAACGTAATGGTTTTTTCATCTACAACAAACACTCCCATTTAAAACGCCGAGATACATGTTAGGTATATATTTAATTCAAAAGAAACCACGGTTCACTCTGAGAAAGAACAACAGGACTCAGAGGGATGAGGAGAAGGAGAGAAGCCCAGTCACTGCCGATATGTCATCTGCACGCACAGTGTCACCTCCTCACTTGTCTGCAGTGAGAATATGAGAAGTTAGAGCCACAGGGAAAAGTGAGAATCATCCTGGATGCAGCTGAGAGCTGAGAGGAAACCCCTGCTCCCAACAGGAAGCCCCTCCTTCCCCCACACTCTGCTCCTGCTCCTGGGCTGTGCTCTGTCTTTGGTGGGTCCTGGGCGCCCCCTGGTGTCCTGAGCGTTCCCTGCAACCCCGCTCTCCTGTCCCCTCAGGAGGTTTGTGTCTGGGCTCACACTGACTTCCCCTCACTGTGTTTCGCACAGTAATACACGGCCGTGTCCTCGGTGGTCACGGAGCTCAGCTGCAGGGAGAACTGGTTCTTGGACGTGTCAGCAGTGATGGAGATGCGGCCCTGGAAGTCTGGGTTGTAGTATGTGCTCCCAGTCCAGCACCCCATCCACTCCAGCCCCTTCCCGGGTTTTTGGCGGATCCAGTGCCAGTAGTCACTGCTGGTGACTGTGCCCCCAGAGACCTTGCAGGTGAGGGAGAGGGTCTGTGAGGGCTTCACCAGTCCTGGGCCCGACTCCTGCAGCTGCACCTGGGAGAGGACACCTGGGGACAAGGAGCATCAGACCTTGTCAGTCACGTGCAGTCACAACCACCCAAAAGACCCCTGTTTGACCTCTGAGATTCTCACCTTGGGGGGCTGTCACCAGGCACAGGAGAAGACCCAGCAGTCTCATCTTCTTCTAGACCAGGGCTCTGCCTTCCCCAGAAACCTCAGCCGTGTTTGAGGAGAGAGCTGTGAGCCTCCCCAGCCCAGGGGAGGATTTACCCTGAAGCTTGAGGAGAAATTTGCATGTGAGGCAGCCTGTTTCTTATAAGTGGGGCACTGAGTCCAGGCTGCCCTGGTCCTTCTGGGGCCCTGTGTGAGCATCTCTTCCCTTGATCTCACTCTGTATGTAAGTCAGGGATAGGGGATCACCTGGTTCAAGAGACATTGGGATGTGGTCAAAGGTTGGCCTCACCTTCCTGAGCATAAGAAGAAATGTTGGACTACATGAGTAGGTTAGACGTTTTACTTCCCATAGATTCTTCAAACTGATTTAAAAGAGATTAGCATTTGTTCAGAGACTTTCTGCATCCCAACTCTTCAGTGTACCTACTATTTCCAAATTTAATATCATAATTTCATACAAATATTATCTATCTTTGTGCAACAATAAAAACAAAAAACATCTATCTTCAATATCTTATATTTTGAATACAGTATATTTAAATATGTTTTCATTGTATTTTTAATTAAATTTTAATTTTTGTTACAGATGTTCCCCCCCTCCCTGATTTTATTTTTTAGAGAGTTGAAGGGAGAGGCTAACTCCATCCCTGACAAACGTCCCTGACTCCAGTCTCCCTCCTTCTGCCCTGGGCATGGTAAGTTGGTCAGAGGTGCCGGAATCCACCACAGGATATATAACGTCCTTTATGTATAATGAACACATTTCCCATCAGACACATGATTTGGAAATGTTATATCTCTGTGGAGCTTGTCTTTTTAACCCCTGAATGAAATCTTTGGTGAGATAAATGTATTTAATATACAAAAATGTAATTGACCCCTGTTTTCTGTACGGTTTTGGTGAATCACCAGACCTCCAGGACGTGCTAAGCCAGGGGCATCGGCTGTAGTAGCCACAGGGACAGAGAGGTTCTGGCACCAGGATTGAGAGCTGCTGGGAAACTGCCCAGAACTAGACGGGACTTGGATCTGGGTGAGGGGAGGAGGAAGCTGGATGTGTTCTGAGTCACAGGACAGAAATGTGCCTGATGTTCATGGACAGAGTGTTACTGGACATATGGGTGTAAACATTTTTCAGTGAAGACCCAAGAGGATTTGCAGGGCATGATATACACAGCTTCTGTCATCATAGGAAACACCTGCGTGATGATCACCAGGAGTTTGTTAGAATAGAAACATTAAAGGTTCTGCAGGCAGGGATCAAGAAAAATAAGGAATGTGTTATTGCAAAGGGGGGGATTCCTGTTACCCACATGCACCTGCTCACAGTGTCTCTGTCTGTGAGGTGACATCTTCACTGGTCCAGGGGTTAGCACTAGCACACCTGTGGGTCATTACTCACATGGTCACTCCGTGCTCCACCCAAGCTGCACAATTCATTGTTGCTTTGTTTCTGAAATCCATCAACCCTTACAGGGGAGGTTGGACACCCCTCCCTGCAGGAGCCATGGGGCTGGTCTGTCTGTGTGAGGGGCCCTCATGTCATTGACCAGGACCCTGTTTCAGTCCATCATTATCATCATCACCATTATCACAGTTTGTTTTTTTAAAAATTGTTCTTATTAGCTGTAGACATGGTTTTTGTTAAGCATAATGACACCTTTTCTCATTTTTTGGTAATTTATTATATTTGCTAAGCAAAATATGTAGTCAGAATATCTTATTTTTATTTTTCTAATGCTGACAAATAAGGGCTCCTTCTTGCCTCTTCTCCATCTGCCCCACACTGGGATCTGATGAGAAGGGTTTGGTCTGCCCTCTACAGTTGTCTTTGGAAGATTGAACCTCACAAACCCCTGGAAGGAGAATTCCTCCCCCTCCCACACCACCTTACCAAAATAAAAGCCCTGAGCCTGTCTCTTTTCCTGGAATAGCAAAGCTCCTCTGACTTGCTGAAGGGCCTTTCCTGTGCTTCCCAGAGATTCCAATTGTGTACATGATACACGTTCCATGTCCCCTGTGTGTATTTGTCTTCAGCCTGGACATCTGAACAAGCTCTCGTGGGTCAATCTGCCTCTGTGTGCTGTGAACTGCTCTCAGGGCTATGACCATATCACGTCAGTGATCATCACCCCATCTTCTCTAGCTCTGGGGTCACACACCTCTGGTGATCACTGCCCACACACATGTGTCCTGCTGCTGGTGGCTGGGACCCTGAGCTGTGGAGCTGAGC
Organism: Molossus alvarezi; assembly: GCA_037176705.1. Taxonomy (NCBI): domain Eukaryota; kingdom Metazoa; phylum Chordata; class Mammalia; order Chiroptera; family Molossidae; genus Molossus; species Molossus alvarezi. The sequence continues at coordinate 972,134 of CM073885.1, read as the reverse complement.
TGCACTGTTGGGTCAGCAGAGCCTCTGGTTGGATTCAGCTCCTGTGGGTCAGTAGATTTCATAATGAATATTCATTTGGTCACAAGATTGTTTGAAAGAGAATCTCTGTCTTTTTCCCAAAAAAATGTTATCTTCCGTGACAAGAGACATTTCTTTCTTTCTTTATTTTTTTAATTGTTGACACAATTCTGGTTTCCTCTAATTCCTTCTACTTTGCCCACATCCACCCAGCCCTGCCACTCGGTCTGTGCCAATGGGCTCTGCATATATGTTCCCTGGGTCCTATCTTCACCTTCTTTTATCTGGTTTTCCCAACACCCCACCCTCTGACCTCTGTCATTCATATGTATCCATTTCTCTGGTTGAATTCTGTTTGTCAGTTTATTTTGTTTATTAGATTCTGTATATACATGAGATCATAGGGTATTTGTATTGCTCTGACTGGCTTATTTCAATTAGTATAATAATCTGTAAGTCCATCTATATACTGCCAAGAGTAAAAGTTTCTTCTTTTTTACAGCTGCATAGTATTCTATTATGTAAATGTAGCACTTTTTTATCAGCTCATATACATGGGCAACTGGGTGGTTTCCAGACCTTGGATATTGTAAATGCTGCTGCTATGAACACAGGAGTGCGTATGTTCTTTCTGAATTATGTTTTGGGATAATTGGAATATATTACGAGAGGTGGCTTCGCTGGTCAAAAAGTAGTTCTATTTTTATATTTGCATTTTTATTAATTAATTTATTCTTGTTACAGATGATTCTCATTTTTCCCCCTAGACACCCTCCTCTATACCCCACCCAACCAGCATTGTCTTCTATATCCATTAGTTATGCATATATGCATATACATTTTTTGGCTTATCGCATCCATCCTCCTCCAATCTCTCCTCTGAGGTTTCTCTGTCTAAACGGTTCTATTTTTATTTTTATTTTTTTTGAGGAAACTCCATACTGTTTCCACAGTGGCTGCACCAAGCTGCATTCCAACCAATAGCGCACCAGGGTCCTCCTTCCCCTGTATCCTCATCATCACTTCTTGTTTGTTGATTTATTGATAGGAGCCATTCTGGCAAGTGTCGTAGTTTTAATTTGCATCTTTCTGATTATTAATAATGCTGAGCATTGTTTCATATGTCTCTTGGCCGTCTTTATGTTCTCTTCGGAGAAGTATCTATTCAGGGCATTGTCCCATCTTGTGACTGGATTGTTTATCTTCCTGGTGTTGAGTTGCACATAGTTTTAAAATATTTTGGAATTTAACACCTTACCAAAATGTACCATTGGCAAATAGACCACAAACTTTTGTAACTTAGACAACTGAGAGGTAAACCATGAATTAATAATCCAGAGATTCCCTGAGGGAAACGATGACATAAAGAGGAATCCGCACATGGAAACAGCCCAACCTCCAATTGCACCTTCTCCTGGATGGTCCTTGTGTTCAGGGACCCTGCGCGCCCCCTGGTGGTCGCAGCCTCTCCCTCAGAAGGTGTGTGTCTGCGCTCACACTGACTTCTGCTCACTGTGTCTCACACAGTAATACACGGCCCTGTCCTCAGATTCCAGGTTGCTCATTGTAAGAGAGACTGTCCTTCTAGGGATGTCCCTGAAGATTGTGCATCTTCCCTGACTAGATGGCCCGTACCACTGATCTGTTCCCGATGGTTTGCTCATATCTGCCATCCACTCCAGCCCCTCTGGATCCCGGTAGACCCACGACATGCTGTAGTCAATATCGGTGAATCCAGAGGCTTTGCAGGAGAGGCTCAGGGATCCCCTGGGCTACACTAAGCCTCCCCCAGATTCCACAAGGTGGACTTGGGACAGGACCCCTGCAAACAGGGAAAAAGACTAGAACTGCCTGTGTAGCATGGTCCCCGCTGAGCCTGAGCCCAGGGGCGCACATTTAACAGAATGAGAAGAAAGGCCCAGAGGAGTGAGGACGCCATGGTGTGGACACCGGACGGGCTGACCTCTGAGGCTCCTCTCTGGGATCTGCAGGGACAGGGGCTGGGCAGGTTTTCATGAGCAGGGTTGGGTCCTCATTCCCATGTCTTTCCCCTGTGGACCTGTCTGAGCTGCCCTCCCGGGCTCCTCCTTTCCTGCCTTGAATTCTGGGAAAATAGGGAAACTGGACGCCTGGGCCTTGACCCAGGGGCCCTCTGCTGGTCTGAACACTGTAGGATTTGTCTGTGAATAGTGATAGACGCCTAGACCAGGATATAAGTGGGATATTGAAGGTTCTTCAGTGCAGGCTGCACATGAACGAATTCAGGATACATACTAAAACAAAACTGTGGAAATGACACTGCCCCCTTGTAGTTGTTTTGAGCCTCACAGGTGGACACTGCTGGGTTTAAATCACCTTCCTGAGACAAGGCAGGGGAGTCTGACACAGGGAAGTCCTTCCTGGCATTTTGAAATGTTGGCTCCTCAAATCTTGCTTCTTGCTTGTACACAGCTGAATCTCTGCAAATTGACCTCGACCTCAAGGCTCCAACCTTGGAGAGAACCTGAGGAACAGAACACTCCTCAGTGCCAGGGTCACAGGCCTCTGTTGCAAGGGCCTCAGCTTGCACCTGTGAGGTGCTGTGACCTGCCTGGTTATACACTCACACATTCCACAGTGCCCAACCGTGTGACACACCAGAGCCTCTTTAACTCAGAGGAGATGTTTTCTGACATTTGTGGGAACCATCATGACTGTGGGCAGTAGAGCTGCAGAGGGGGGTGAGCACAGGCACAGACTCACTGAGCACAGAGGGCAGCTCTCTGCCCAGGAGCCGGTCCCTTCACTGCAGCCCTGAGACCCTGTGTCTCTGACTCTAGGACTGAGCCAGAGACCACAGGGGTAAGTCCCAGTGGAGAGGACAGCACAGCTCCATTTTCCTCAATCTGTGACTAGGCAACAGAGCCCCACACCTTTGTGCTTCTTTCTGAAAAGACATAGAGGGGGATGAATGTGACCACTTTCTATGCAAACTTCATAAACGGAGGCTGGCTCTGTCAGATGTTACCATCAAGGTTACTATATTATTTATCACCCTTGGGCAGAGGGGACTCTGAGGTATAACGTCTGACTGCACAAGAAACACTTGATCTACTCCAGACCTCACCTGTCACACCTGTGTGAGAGAACAGGTCACCACCATCAAGCCTGTGTCCTCACCTCTGCATTGATATTGATCTATTTGTTCTAGATCCTGAAAAGTCATTTCCCATATTTTTCATCAACAAAGACTTGAATGCTATGTATTACACCCTGGTGTTCCATAGTATATCTTAAATCACATAAGTTTTAAATTCTACCTTCCTGGATGTAGGTCTTGGAAGAACCACCAGAAGCTGGAAGATGCAGCCTAACAACAATAAAAACATCTGGGTCCGTTGCTGAGAAGCTGAGAATGTGGGCTGACCTGTTCCAGGGCAGCAGAGCTGAGAGGCAGGAACTGACAATTCAGGCCAGGTGAGTCTGTTCTCATGATGAAACCCTGGTCCTGGGTTTGACAATGTCTGCACGGGTCAGTCATGGGCAGATGTTAATGTGAGCCTGGATGCAGAAAGTTCTATTGTGTCGTTCACATTGAAGAAAATGCAAGAGGTGTACATGTGTTTATGTGGTTGGGGATGGTTTCTCAGGTGTCTCATCCCCAGGAAAGCAGGATGTAGGTGTACTGGGGAGATTAAGTCATGATATTGTGGATATTCGCAACTGAAGAGGGAACTAGATCTCATGACAGTGATAGAGGTTAGATCCTGTCAAAAAATCACAAGTGGTCACATAAGAAAAAACAGGTGAAGATATAAATTTGATTCCTTTGAGAGTCACCAATAATGAACTCACAAATTTGGAAAACCCTCACGACCAGAGAAATAATTTAAAGAATGTTTATGTTCAGTGGACAGAAAGTTCTCTCTGACACTGTTTTCTCTGCACAGTGTTCAGAAGGTAAACTGAAAACAGTTGTGACCCTAGAGCCAGTAGACCAATGTTGGGGGACAGTAGAGATCTGTGTGGGTCAGTGGGAAACAAAATCATAATCTACAGAGAAGCAGACAGGGCCCCTGGGTCTGAATCCTTCAGGGACTTTGGAGCTGATGCAGCAGCTGCACGGCCTCCTTTGTGGGGTTTGTTCTCTAGACTCTGCTGGACCAGGTACAATCACTGGTGATGGAGAAGAACCTGTCATGGCCAGGGGTGTTCAGGTAAAGTTTTAAGTAGAGATTTGTGAGTAATTTAGTTTAGGTCATGAAAATGTTGTTATTGGAAATCCAATGTCTGCATGTGACCCTGGGAATGTGGTCACCATGTCTGTTTCTGATGGGAGTCAACTGGAATGGAAACCTGTCTCAGGGCATCACTGGTGGGAAATGCTACCTGGGTACATGAACGGGGGGATTTACCAGGTCTGAGGACACACACATGCAGTGTGCTTGTTTCACAGGGTACTGATTTTCATTTTTTTTTTTATTTTTTAAGCCAGTTCAAAGTCTTTCCTCCAAAATATCCACACACATTTCCTAGAGTAATGAGAACACTTTATTGAAAATGTGCTGAATCACTGTCATTTGTGTGTTGACTTTTTATGTGAAATATTTTCTGAATTAACTTTCTGGGTATATCAGGCTCATGGTGCTGTTTTTAGGGTTTTCTCTATATAAGGTCCAGTCATGTGTGCAGAGATAAAGAGAAACATTTTAATTTACTTGTTTTAGATTTAGACATTTTAAATAAATTTTTGTTGTCTAATTGTTCTAAAAAAACCTTCCCATTCTATTGAATACAAGTAGTCACAGAGGCGCCCTTGTGTTGGTCCTAATCACAGAAGAGTAGCTTTGAAATTTCCTATGTACAGCATAATGCCACCTGTTGGCTACTCTGATGTGGCCTTTGCTATGTTGATGTACATCTTTCTGTAAATAATTCGTTAAGATTTGTAATCATGAAGCCATTCTCCAGTTATCAAATGTTCTTTCTTTGCATCTATTTATGTAATTGCATCATTTGTCCTTCATTCTGTGAATGAGGTGTAGCACATTTCCTGGTTTACAAGCTTTGAACCATCCTTGTATTCTAGGTCGATACCCTACTTTATGCTGGTCAATGATGTGATACCGCACGGTTCAAAGATTCGTTCAATGTGCTTTTAAGTTTCCTAGTACATTGTGAGGGTTTTTGCTTTTCTGTTCATCATGGATGTTGACCTGTCTTTTTATCTCCCTACTTGGCTTTCATATGTGTGTCACCTCAGAATATTGTTTGGAAGTGTAACCTCCTCTTTTGCTCTTGGAAGAGTTTAAGAGGGATTGATTAAAAAGTTATAAGTTCTTGCCAGGCCAGTGTGCCTTAGTGAATGGAACATCATCCTATAGACTTAGAGGCCCTGGTTCAATTCCTGGTCAGGGCACATACCAGGGTTGTGGGCTCGATCCCCAGTAAAGGGCATGCAAGAAGAAGCCAGATGATGTTTCTCTCTCAAATGAACGTTTCTATTTTTCTCTCCCTTCTTCTCTCTCTAAAATAAATAAATAAATAAATAAATAAATAAATAAATAAATAAATAAATAAATAACAATACAACGTTATAAATTCTTGTTCTAGCCAGCTTGGGTCAGCACTTAGAGTGTTGACCTGAGGATTGAAGGGGCACAGGTTCTGTTCCTTGTCTTGGGCATGTTCCTGATTAGAAAGTTCATCCCCAATCCTGTTCAGGGTCTTGTTGGAGGCAACCACTTGAATTGTCTTTTTCACATCGATATTGCTCTCTCTCTTTGTTGTTCTCTCTCTGTCCCTTCCACTCCACCTAAAATCAATGGAAAGTTAACCATGGATGAGGATTAATAACAAGAACAAAAATTTCTCAATTCTTCTTTAAAGTTTTAATAGAACTCACCTTTAAGACCAGTCGGTTGTGGGCTTTTGTTGGTTGACTACTTCAATTATTTTTATAATATTCATTGCAATCCTGCAAAGATCAAATTCTTAAAATGAGCACATACCAAGTGGACAGAGAAATACAACTGTTGATATTCCCAGGGTTTGGTCAATGTGGAAATTACAGTTGTGTCCAGACCGCATTTATTTTATATGACATCCCAGAGAATGATATAAATCCGTATTATCCTATGTAGAATAGATAAGGTGTCTCAGTCCAGAGAATGCCCCTCCCTGACCTCCAGCTCCAGGGGCACAAGGACCAGGTCCCAGGCGCTGCTCCCTGGAATCCCCCGCGGTTTATGCTGCAGACACAGCTGTGCACGACGCCCAGACCCTGGCGGACCCGGAGGGGTCACGGAGGCAGGGCCACTGTGGGAGACTCAGGTGTTGTCTGATAGAAATTTTTTTGCTCAGAAAACTCCTGACAATTTTTTTGGTCCTTCCTGAAATGCAGGGAGATTCAGGAAATCTCCACCTTTCCTGGACAGACTCAGATTGAGTCCCGAGAGTGTACTGAGGCTCATCAACTCCTCCACGTTTTTTCTTCTTCGGATAAAAATGTCGCTTCTGGTGCATGTGAGAATGTTGTTCATAATATGATGATACTTTATTAACAGAATCGTCAGTGATTGACACAGAATCATAGATCTACAGAGACTCTTGGAGAAAATGTTATCTGGAGAGGAATCCCAGACTCTCATAGGAAACAGCCGTAAACTCCACCTGCGCCTGCTCCTGGGGCTGCAACAGAGTCGGTGGGTCCTGAGCGCCCCATGGTGTCCTGAGCCCCCCCTGCAGCCCCGCGCTCTGGTCTCCCTCAGGAGGTTTTGTCTGGGCTCACACTGACTCCCCCTCAGAGTTTCTCGCACAGTAATGCACAGCCGTGTCCTCCACACTCAGGCTGTTCATGTGCAGATATAGGGTGTTCTTGGCATTGTCTCAGGTGATGATCCATCGGTCCTTCACTGAATCGGCATTATTTGTGGTACTACAGTCAGAATTAATTTCACCATCCCACTCAAGCCCCTTCCCTGGAGCCTGGCATAACCACACCATGCAGGAGCTACTGAAGGTGAATCCAGAAGCTACACAGGAGCATCTCAGAGACCCCTCTGGCTGCACAATGCCTCCCCCATACTCCACCAGCTGTACCTCACACTGGACACTTGCAAACCCGAAGACGTCCTGGTCAGGACACTGTCACACATCCACTGATTCTCTCTCTCTCATCCACTCTCACACTCAGTGTCGCTCGTTCTCTACAATTTACCTCTTAAAATAGCAATACAGAAAACCCAGCTGAGCCCAAACTCCATGGTGAGTGCTCTGTGTTCAGTCCTGATCAGGGAATGGGGTCACCTGGGGATCCCAGGGCTGAGCTCCTGTCCCAGAGCTGCAGGGCCAGAGCTGGGTTGCTTTTCATGAGTATACGGGGCCCTACTTGCATGTCCCCCTACTACAGCGGGAGCTCTGGGTTGTACATTGACATAAATTACATGGTTTCAGAGTATGGTGCGTCCAAGTGTATATGTCTGAATAGAATTAACCCTGGTGTCTAGGCCTCTACTCCTCCCAATTCACTCAGCCGCTTCCTTAAATGACCTCCAGACAGGGGACATGCCCAGTGACTATTTCAGTGCCACGTGGTTGGACACTAGACCACATTAAACTGTGATTATGGTACAACACAGCATGAAAAACTAAAGTATAGGAAACTAAAAAAAATACAGTTTTAAATATTATATCTAGAAGGCAACCTGTATGAACACAGGGAGGAGGTCAGGCATCATATCCACGGGGAGATTAATATATGAGAACTTCATGTTCACTGGATGGGAAGTTCCATGTGACATTATTTCACCTACACAGTGTTCAGAGAATAAGCTAAGAACATAGTGTGACCCTATTGCCATGGTCTCATGTTGGGGGACACTGGGGATCTGTGGGGGTGCCTGGGAAGCAGAAGCGTGAACTACAGAGAAGAAGACAGGGCTCCCGGTTCCGAGTCCTTCAGAAAGTTTAGAGCTGAAGGTGAAGCAACTGCACAACCTCCTTTGTGGGGTTTGTTCTCTAGGCTCTGCTGGGACCACTTTCAGTCATTGGAGATGGAGAAGAACCTCAGTCAAAACTACAATGATGTGTTGAACTTGTAGGTAGATATTTGTGAATAATAAATTTAGGTCATGAGAATGTTGTTATTGGAAACCTGAGGTCTGCATGTGACCATTGGCAAGGCCATCACCATGCCTGTACATGATGGGAGTCAACAGGGACAGGGACTTGATTTCAGGATGCTAGGAGGCGATCCCACCTGATCATGGTCTATCATAGTTGGGGAAATTCTACCTTGATGCATAAATGGGGGGTTATCCAAGATGGAGGCGCACACAGTCAGGGTTCTTGTGTCTTCAGGATCTGATCTTTCTTGTGGTTTGTCCAGTTGACGTTTTCTTTCCTCTGAAATAAGCACACTCATTTCCTAGGGTCATGAAGACATCTTGTTGAGAGTGTGCTGGAGCCCAAGTCATTTGTGTAAAGAATTTATTTGTACCTTATATTTTTCCTGAATCCACTTTTACTTCTATTAGTTTTCCAGTGCAGTGTTTAGGGTTTTCTATATGAAATATCATGTTATCGGCATACACATTGAAAAAGGCATTTTAACTTATTTTTTTTCATTTAGACACTTTTAGTTCTTTTTCTTGTGTAATTATTGTGACAAAAACTTCCAGTTCTTTTGAATAGAAATAATCATTGGGGTGCCCTTGTGTTGGTACTAATGTAAGAAGAGCAGCTTTGAAATTTTCTCTGTGCACCATGATATCAATTGCTGGATTCTCAAATCTGATGCTTTTTTTTTTTAATTTTTTAATTTTTTATTTAGGAGGACACCTTAAATAACTAAATTATTTAGAATTAATCATGAGATAATTTTGAATTTTTAAAAAGTTATTTTTTCTTTACATCTATTTATATGATGATGTAGTTTTGTTCTTCATTCTATGAATAAGGTGTAGCACATTTACTAATTTACAGACATTGAACCATCCTTGAATTCTAGGATGTTATCCCACTAGTCCATGGTCAGTGGCCCTTTCAATTTTCTATTGAGTCTCCTAGCTTATTTTTGAGGATTTTGGCACTTATGTACATCATGGTTATGGGATATCATTTTATTTCTTTTTTTCTTTTTGTTTGTCCTTATTTGGGTTTGGTATGTGCGTAATGGTCATGTCAATAAAAGTCTCTGGACGTGTTCCTTGTTCTTTCTACTCTAGGAAGAGTGTGGGGTGCATTGACTGAGAAGGCATTACTTGTTCTTTCAGTTTTAGTAGAATTCACCCCTGAATCAGTAAAACGTGGGCTCTACTTTGTAAGAGCATATGGCTTCTGCTTCAATTGTTATTTTAAATTAATATCAATTTTCCAACTTTGGCGGCAAATTCATAGTTTAAGGTTAAGTTAACTGACTGAGAAATACAATGTTGAACTTCACAGGCTGTGGACAGCACATTGCAGTTCCCACAGCACACACGTGGAGCTGAGCAGTGACAGGCTCACAGGCTCCTAATTCTGCATCCCTCAGGGGGATCCGAGCTACAGGGACTGACAAGCGAGCAGCTCGGGGTCCCTGCCAGGGAAACACCTGTCTCTACAAACTGCTGCCAGGGGCTGTTCTCTGCAGGTCTGAGGTGGTGGGACCAGCTCACACCTGAAACTCCACAGTCATATAAACGTCTTCCCTTCCACCTGAAGAAGAAAGGAATTTTGTGGAGAAAGGGACAAAGTTCTTCACCTCGAAATTTCTGTGCCTGGAGAGAAAGCAATGGAATGGGAAAAAGTCTTCCCACAACACATGTAACCATTCTTCTGTGCAAGGTCACTCCTAGCCAGGACATTCTCAGAATTCAGTGACGACATATTTTGCATCAGTATATATATTACAGTTTCTTTTAGACCATATGTTTATTTTATATACCAGCAAAAATATGATGTAAAACGATATTATTCATGTAGAATTTATAAAGTGTGTTAGCACTTGAATGCTCCTCCCTGACCTCCAGCTCCAGGGGCACAAGGAGCAGGTCCCAGACGCTGCTCTCTGGAATCCCCTGCGGTTTGTGCTGCAGACACAGCTGTGCAGGACGCCCAGACCCTGGCGGACTTGGTCTGGACATTGAGAGGCACACGTGTCGTCTGGTGAAAAGTGTGGGTTAAAAAAAAAAAAAGCTCTGATGAATTTAAAGGGTCTCCTGAAATCAGAGTTTTAGGCAAGTTCCACCTTTTATGGAGTGACATTACGTGTGTGCTGGCATTTTTCTGAGGGGCGCCAACCTCTCCACATTTATATTTCTTTGAAATCAATACACTACATTTCTGCACTTCCGAATGTTTCTAATTATTTAACACATCTTTCAAAATCAGAGCCATCAGCATAGCCTCCGAACGAAAGTTCTGGAGAGTCTCTTGGAAACACTGTTATCTGGAGAGGAAGCCCAGAGCCCCTGAGGAAACAGCCTTTAACACCACCTGCACCTGCTCCTGGGCCTGCAACACAGTCGGTGGGTCCTGAGCGCCCCCTGGTGTCCTGAGCGCCCCCTGGTTTTCCTGAGCGCTCCTTGCAGCCCCGCACTCCTGTCCCCTCAAGAGGTTTGTGTCTGGGCTCACACTGACTTCCCCTCACTGTGTCCCATACAGTAATACAAGGCCGTGTCCTCGGTGGTCACGGAGCTCAGCTGCAGGAAGAACTGATTTTTGGACGTGTCTCTGGAGATGGAGGTGCGGCTCTGGAAGGAAGGGCTGTAGTTAGTGTTACCGCGAGCACATACGCGCCCCACCCACTCCATCTCCTTCCCTGGTTTCTGGCGGATCCAATGCCAGCAGGAATCTCTGGTTTTGATGGAGAATCCAAAGACAGCACAGGTGAGGGAGAGGGTCTGAGAGGGCTTCACCAGTCCTGGGCCTGATTCCTGCAGCTGCACCTGGGACAGGACACCTGGGGACAAGGAGCATCAGGCCCTGTCAGTCATGTGCAGTCACAACCACCCCATAGACCCTGACTGACCTCTGAGACCCTCACCTTGGGGGACTGTCACCAGGCAGAGGAGAAGACCCAGCAGTCTCATCTTCTTGACCAGGGCTCTGCCTTCCCCAGAGACCTCAGCCCTGTGTGAGGAGAGAGCTGTGAGCCTCCCCAGCCCAGGGGAGGATTTATCCTGGAGCTCGGGGAGAAATTTTCATGTGGGGCAGCCTTTTCCTTATAAGTGGGGGACTGAGGTTATGCTGCCCTGGACCTTCTGGGAATCCTGTGGGGACTTCTCTTCCCTTGGACTCACTCAGCATGTAGGTCAGGGCTAGGGCAACACCTGGTACATGAGACCTACTGGAATCAGATTAATTGACATGCTGGTTTCTGATAAACAGTGGAGTTGATGAGTAGATTATATTGTTAATTCCTCATGCATTTGTCAAATATATTTAATGAGATTACATTTGTCTACTTAATTTCATAAATCTTACTCTCTAATAAATTCACAATTGTCAAATATTTTATATGCAATTATAACTCTATGTACACAATTTTATATATACAAATACCTTTGAACTTGGTTGGAAAATCACAAAATGAGTGACATTCAGTCCCAATACCTTATTTGTTAATTTATGTTGTTACATTAATCCAAGAACTAATAACAAAAACAAATCTTTGGGAAACCCTTGGTTCTTCTTTATTCTGTTACGTATTATTTTGTTTGGTTAAACTGATATTTCATAGGAGCTTTGTGTAACACTATACTAAGTATCTTTATTTAGGTTCCTCTTAGCAACATTTTTCTTGCAAACTTTGTCATTTTCAGCTCATCTGGGCTGGTACTGGTAGTGCTTTGATAGGTATCCCTTGATCCTTGATGTTAAAACTTTTGTAATGGCCAGGCCCATATGACTCAGTGATAGAGTGTCAACCTATGCAATAAGAGGTCACAGGATTAATTCCTGGTCAGGGCACATACCCAGGTTGTGAGCCAAATCCACAGTGGGGGTCATGGAGGAAGTGGCCAATCAATGTTCTCATCGATGTTTCTATTTCTCTCTCCTTCTCATTACCTTTATCTCTAAAATCAATTAAAAATTAAAAAGAAAAATAAAATGTCATCATGTGTCCTGAGTCCCCCCTAAAACTGGTACCTGTGTAAGTCCAGGACTCATTACAGTGACCTCAATAAATTACATCAGACACACTCTGGAGAATATAAAGAATGAGTGTCCATAGTAAAATGCACTCTTTTATATGTTGTGATTTTAAAGGAAACAGATTAACTGACCAGTTTTCTTAGTCCAGTGTCATCACTGATATTGGGGTTCTTAAGGAGGAAAATGAAGAGAATTCTCAGCACATATTTGCTCACAGAAAAGGGAACATTGATCCTGACAGGAACCCTCGCTCTACCACCTTCTCTGCCCCTGTGGATGGTCACTGTGGTCGGAGTTGCTGGATTCTCCCACTTACCATGTAACATCATTAACATATAATGCGCATATTCTCCCATCAGACATACAAATTGACAATCAATTGTCTCTTTGAGGGTTTGCCTTCACATTGCCTTAATGGAATGTGTGCTGGGAAAATGTTTTCATTTTTAACAATGTTCAGTTCATCACTATTTGATTTAATGGGATCTGTTTTTATGTTTTAGGTAACAACTCAGCAGAAACGTCTCACTCTCCATTGCTCATGGGAGGGGAAATCTTGCTATGAACACCGTGGGCACTAAACCCAATAGAGAAATGAAGGTAGGAATCCTTAATATCACTGAAATCTCTTTGCTGTGCACTCTGACCATGAGACCAACCTCCCGAGGCATGAAGCTCTGATTCATTTCAAAGATTAATTTATGTTACTGGACTTTATACGCTGTGCATTTCCCTATAGTATGTAGCATAGAAGACTAGACTAACCCCATGGAAACATCAGGCAGACAAGGAAGGAAGCTCAAAGGAGGGGAGGAAGATGCTGAGCAGAGATGACAGAGACAGGATTCCAGAGTCACTTTACGAGGATGAACGTGACCAGGAAGACAGACGTGCAGAGAGGTCATGAGAGGGAGACATGAGGAGATGAACTGGAGCTGATGTGGGAACGTGATTGTCCCAGTGAGAGCCCTGCATGGAGCTGTGTGTGCAGGACTCACATGGGACAGTGAGAGAGCGAGGCCCTGGTGAGTGTGGGGACCTGAAGTGAGCTCAGACCCAGGGCGTGTGGACACACTGACTCTCCCTCTGTGGACACTGGGTCCCAGTCACAGGGTGGAGAGGATGCCCGGGGTGCTCAGTCCTTCAAGGAGACAATTTGTCCCAGGGAAACCTATTGAGATAATAATCCCTGAGCCTGGACACGACTCTTCTGGGAAAGAGAATGTTGTCGACACCATCATTGTCCTCAGAGAGATGAGGGGACACTGGTCCCAGGACAAAGAGGAGGGTTTCTGGGACCATGAACCACAGGAAGTGTGGAGAGTCCTGAGCACCACAGGGAGCTGTTCTCAGCTGCTTTTTGAGCGGTTCCTGCTCAATTTTTTCAGGTCAGTGGGTCCTGAGTGCTCTCTGCTGGTGCTGAGGGGACTGTGGGGTCCAGAGCGCCCCCTGGTGTCCTGACCTCTCTTGATGGATTTAAGAATCTCCTGAGGCTCAGCACCTCCTGTCTCCCCGCAGGGTGTTTGTGTCTGCATTATAGAGACGTCCTCGTCAGGAAAATGTCACATGTCCAGTGTTTATTTCACTCATGTATATTCACACAGTCTCTGCCTCTAGTTGTTCATAAATTACATCTTAAGATAACATCACGGCCAGCCCAGCTGAGCCCAAATTCCATGGTGAGTGATCTGTGCTCAGTCCTGATCAGGGAAGAAGAGCATTTGGGATCCCGGGGGTGGGCTCCTGTCCCAGAGCTGCAAGGTCCGGGCTAGATTCATTTTCATAAGCTGAGGGGGCCCTGTTTGCACGTCCTCCTACTACAGAGGAGCTCTGGGGTTGGATGCTGGCATAAAAGACGTGGTTTCAGAGTGTGGTGGATCTAGGGGCGTATGTCTGTGCAGAACTAGACCTGGTGTGTGGGCCTCTCTCCTCGAAACTAGACCAAACTGCTTCCTTGAATGACCTGCAGACAGAGGGACAGGCCAAGTGAGGTTTTCAATACTACCTGGATAGACACTGGACCATGTTTAAATGTGATTATTGTCCAATACAGCAGAAAAAGTCAATGTAATAGGAAACTAAAAAAACTTTCAGTTTTAATTATCATATCTTAGAAGGCTACCTGTATGAACACAGGAAGGTGATCAACCATCACACCCAGAGAGAGATTAACTTGTGGTAACTTCATGTTCAGGAGATGGAAGTTCCCTCTGACACTGTTTCCCTTGCACAGTTTAGGGGATAAACTGAGAACAGAAGTGACCATAGAGTCCGTGGACCAATGTTGGGGGACAATGGCCATCCATGTGCATCACGGGAAGTAGAAGTGTGAACTACAGAGAAGCACACTGGGCTCCCGGGTCTGAGTCCTACAGAGAGTTTGGAGCTGATGCATCAGCTGCATGACCTCCTCTGTGGGGTTTGTTCTCTAGACTCTGCTGGACCAGGTTCAGTCACTGGCGATGGAGAAGAACCTCGGTCATGACCACATAAGTTTAGGTGAAGTTGTAGGTAGAGATTTCTGAGTAATTGAGTTTAGGTAATGAAAATGTTGTCTTTTGAGATCTGTTACTGGAAATCAGATGTCTGCCTGTAACCACTGGAAATGTTGTCACCATGTTTGTTCCTGATGGGAGTCCAGTGGGACAGAAACCTGAGCCAGGGCGTCACTGGGGGAAATGCTACCTGGGTGCATGAATGGGTGGATCAACCAAAACTGAGGACACACGTCCAAGGTTCTTGTTTCATCAGGTTCTGACTTTTTTTGTTGTTCACACAGTTTACATTTTTTTCCCTCACTTACTTCTGAAATAACACACACATTTCCTAGGATCATGAAGACACTGTGCTGAGAGGGGCAGGAGCACGAGTCCTTCGTGAGCTGGTTTTGTACCTGACGTCTCTCCTGAATCCACTCTCTAGTCCTATCAGTTTTCTGGTGCAGTGTTTAGGATTTTTGATACACAAGGTGTGTCCTATGTATAGAGATGAAGAGACAGTTTGACTTGCTTCTTCCTGTACTGTGGGCTAGTCCACGTTAACACAGTGGGGTCCACTGGTCCGATGTTGCAATGTGCTCCAGTGGAGTCAGGGCGCTCGGCACTAGCCGCTCCCCACTTTCTACACCCAAAGAAGACCATGGACCATCAAAATCTTAACAATAAAGATAAGTTTAAAAAAACATTCCACCTAAGATGTTGGACCAAGGCAAGTAGTCTAATTCCACAATCATCATTATCATCTTCATCATCATCATCGTTATCATCATGACTACTTAGTTAGAACAGTTCTCATTTTTTGTAGATCTGGTTGATGTCCACTCATCATTAAATTTTATCTTATATTTTGCTTATTTGGTGCAGTTGTTAAATAACTAGGTAGTCATACTCCATTTTATTTTATGTTCCCTGACAAATGAAGGCTGATTCCTGCCATTTCTCCATCAGTTCCCCCCTGCAATTTGGTAGAAATGTTGAGTCTTCTCTTTAGATGTCATTGGGAGATTGAAACCACAGAAACCCTGAAAACACAAGTTCTCCCCCTCCACCACCACCTCACCAAAATAAAAGTCCTGACCTAGTGTTCTTTCCTGGGTTAATCAAAGCAATCCAACATTGTGAAAAGCCTTTCCTGTGATTCCCAGGAATTTCAACTCTATACATAATTAATGTTTAATGTCCCCTGAGTGTGTGTTTTTCATCAGCCAGGACATCAGTCCCAGGTTGTCCTGGATCCCTCTGAATCTGCTTGGTGTTAACTTCTCTCTGGGATGGAAGCATGATGCAAAGTCAATCTCACCACAAGGGGAATTTATTTCAGGCTTTCGGGTTACACATTTCTGGTGGTCACTGTCCAACAGACTGGTGTCCTCCTTCTGGCTGGTTGGGACCCTCAGTGTGGGGAGCTGAGCTGCACGTTGAGTCCACAGAACCTCTGGTTAGAATGAAGAGACATGAGTCAGAAGACTGGACGATAAATCGCCTTTCTTGTACAAGAGGGTCTGAGAGAATCTTTGCCTTTTGTCCATGTGAGAAAGATGTCTCACTTTACAATCCACTTTTCTGATTCGGAGATGCCAGAGGTAAGTGCAGAATCAGGAATCCAGAGAGGTTCATTGAGGAAAACTGTGATAAAGAAACCACCCAGAAAACCAGCCCAAACCTCCAACTGCACCTGCTCCTGGGATGGTCCTTGTGTTCAGGGACCCTGAGCGCCCCCTGGTGGTTGCAGCCTCTCCTTCAGGAGGTTTGTGTCTGGGCTCACACTGACTTCCCCTCACTGTGTCTCTTGCACAGTAATACATGGCCGTGTCCTCGGCTCTCAGGCTGTTCATTTGCAGATACAGCGTGTTCTTGGAGTTGTCTCTGGAGATGGTGAATCGGCCCTTCACAGCGTTCGCATAGGCTATGTTACCACCACCAGCATCAATTTGACCTACCCACTGCGGCTCCTTTCCCAGAGCCTGGCGAAGCCAGTGCATCCAGGAGCTACTGAAGGTGAATCCAGAGGCTGCACAAGAGAGTCTCAGAGACCCCCCAGGCTGCACCAGGGCTCCCCCAGACGCCACCAACTGCACCTCACACTGGACACCTGCAAACACAAAGACGTCCTGGTCAGGAAACTGTCACACGTCCACTGTTTCTCTCTCTCATCCACTTTCATACTCAGTGTCTTTTATTCTCCATAAATTACCTTTTAAAATAGCAACAAGGAAAATCCAGCTGAGCCCCAACTTCATGGTGAGCACTCTGTGTTCAGTCCTGATCAGGGAATGGGGTCACCTGTGAATCCACAGGCTGGGCTCCTTTGCCAGAGCTGCAAGGTCTGGAAAGGGCTGGATTTTATGGGCAGAGGGGCCCTATTTGCATGTCCTCCTACTATATAGGGAGCTCTGGGGTTGGATACCTGAGAGAGGGCAGTGCCTCAGTGCAGGTGTGAGGGTCCTGGGGGAATCATGGTCATGAGAACATTTTAATAACTACATAAAGTCATGAGGAAGCTTTGGGCATATCCTGTAACCACATTTGATGAGATTGAGCCCTGCATCTGGCCTGTGATCCTTCTCACTGGCCCACTATGCTCCCCTGAACCAATTCCAATTAGGTACCAATGAATAGGACATAATGGCGACGTAAGTGCAGAACTGTATTCTGGGGTTATGCACATATTAGCTCTTGAAACAAGCACACATGTGGAAAGAGACCACAGGCTGTAGACTTCGTAAAAGTGTACATTTTGTACACGGTGTGTTAGTGCCTTTGGAACTCAGTGTCTCTGACCTTCAAGGAGACAAAGACAGAGTGTTGAGAAGATGGTTCTTTATCCCTAGGACTCAGAGACTCTGAAAAGTTAGGAGATTCATGGAGAAGATGGGAGGCTGTGAATTTCCAGCACCCAGAAGTACACCTGCAGAGGGTCTCTCTACATAAACATAGATAAAAACCATAAAGAAGGTGATATAATGGAACAATTAGTGGGAAAAGTGTAAGTCAGAATACCTGTGATCAGTGAGCCTCCACAAGATAAAAGGTGAATCACTTATCTGTGAAACAGAGACCTTTGCTGTGTAAATTAACAGTGAATGCCATGGTGATATGAGTTGAAATGATCACAGGATCTGTTCTTTGTCAAGTGTGTTATTACAACTATGGGATTTTATTGTAGAAAGAGATGGGAATAAACCTGTGTGTTTCCACAGCGCCTAGATGACAGTATGTCATGTCCTCATGTAATAAATGTATTTACAGATCATGGAGATAAAGCTTGGACATGTGTGATATTCTCAGGAGAGAATATTACTCAGCCTTAAATTACAGGGAAAGCCTGCACAAACCCAGCCTGGGTGACACTAGAGGACACTGTGCTCTGTGAAATAAAGCCGTCAGGGAAAGGCAGATAGTGTCTGATTCCGTCTACACTGGGGACTAAATTAAGGTTCTTTCTATCGGAGTGTGCGGGAATCCTGGCCTGGGTGTGGTGAAGGCTCTGGCAGGAGACAGGATAGTGGAGGGTCGGCCTCCCTGGAGTCCTGAGCTGACGGAGAACAAAGACGGAGACAGCTGGAGGAGACACTGTGTCAGGACACAGTCAGCCCTGGTCCTGGACCCTGTGCATCCACAGGAGCCTGGGTGTGTCTGCCTCAATGTGAGGAGCCGTCCCCCTCAGAGCCCTGTGGACAATGAGGGGACATTCAGTCCCCACAGAGTGTAGCTTTCGCCTGGGAATGGGGAGAAGGAGACAGAGCCCAGCAAACCTCTGTGGTCCTAGGGGCTGTGTGAACACCCAGGACATGCCCCTGTGTGATCTCTGAGACTGGATCCTCCACTCTGAGTCATCACTGAGGTCCTCCTGTGTTGAGGTGTGGATCACTAGATGGTTATTTTCAGTGCTGAGTAGTATCCCATTGACTGATGTTCCATATTTTGCTTATTTGAAAAATTAGAAGAAAATTTGGGTTGTTTGAAGCTTCTATTTCAAAGACGCTGTGAATATTTGGATACATGTTGGTATGAAGATGAAGATTCGTTCTTCTGGAGCAAACACTCCTAGTGGAACCACTATAATACATGTTAAGTATACATTTAATTTAATAAGAGTATGCAATTCACTTTGTGAGGAAAGACTAACAGGGCATAGAGGAACCTGGAGGAGGAGAGGAGCCCAGTCACTGCCGACATGATATCTGCACACACAGTGTTACCTCCTCACTTGTCTGCAGTGAGAATATGAGAAGTTAGAGCCACGGAGAAAAGGCAAAATCATCCTGGATGCATCTGAGAGCTGAGAGGAAACCCCTGCTCCAAACAGGAACCCCCTCCTTCCCCCCTCACTCTGCACCTGCTCCTGGGCTGTTTCCTATAGTTGGTGGGTCCTGAGCGCCCCCTGGTGTTTTGAGAGCCCCCTGCAGCGCCTCCCTCTTGTCCCCCTCAGGAAGTTGGTGTCTGGGCTCACACTGACTTCCCCTCACTGTGTCTCTAGCACAGTAATACACGGCTGTGTCCTGGGTTCTCAGGCTGTTCAGTGTCATATAAACTTGGCTCTTGGAGGTGTCCCTGGTGATGCTGAGTCGGGATTTCAGCGATGGGTTATAGTTTGTGCTTCCAGCACCCCACATAACACCTACCCACTCCAGCCCCTTTCCTGGAGCCTGGCAGACCCAGTGCACAAGGTAGCTTGTCAAAGAGAATCCAGAGACAGTGCAGGTGAGGGAGAGGGTCTGCGAGGGCTTTACCAGTTCTGGGCCCTACTCCTGCAGCTGCACCTGGGACAGGACACCTGGGGACAAGGGGCAACAGGCCCTGTCAGTCACGTGCAGTCACAACCACCCCAGAAACCACTGTCTGACCTCTGAGACCCTCACCTTGGGGGGCTGTCACCAGGCACAGGAGAAGACCCAGCAGTCTCATCTTCTTCTAGACCAGGGCTCTGCCTTCCCCAGAGACCTCAGCCCTGTGTGAGGAGAGAGCTGTGAGCTTCCCCAGCCCAGGGGAGGATTTACCCTGGAGCTTGGAGAGAAATTTGCATGTGAGGCAGCCTGTTCCTTATAAATGGGAAACAGGCTGCGTTGGTCTTCCTGGGGCTCTTGTGGGGACACCTTTTCCCTTGAATCACTCAGCATGTAAGTCCGGGAAATGGGATCCCCAAGTTTAGACGTCATTTTAACAGGGGAAAATATGAGCCTCATTATTTTCAGGAAAAGAAAACGTGATGGACTAGTTTGGTAGGTTACACATTTCACTCCCCAAGCATCTTTCAATCTGATTTAAAAGTGATAAGGAATTGTTTAGATAGTTTCTGAATCCCAACATTCTGGTATATTAACTATTTCCAAAATTTTCTGTTATAATTTTATAGTAATAATGTCTAGTTTTGTGCAAACATAAAAATAAAGGGAATCCATGCTCAATGTCTTATATATCAATTTTATTTAAATATATTTCATTGATGTGTAGAGATAACAGAAGTGCAGCGCAGATCGAAACTTCTATGTGAGAGAGAAGCATCCATCTGCTGCCTCCTGCTCGCCCCCTACTGGGGACGGAGCCAGCAACCCAGCCATGTGCCCTGACCAGGAATCAAACCTGGTCCTTTCAGACCCTGGGACAAGGCTCAGTTCTCTGAGCCACACCAGCCAGGCACTAATATCTCAATCTATGGTGTTACTTTGATCTGAGAGACTGCCTCCCAAGCACAGGCAGCTGAGACATTCTTATTTATTGATGTTGGTAATTTTCTAACTGTATTTCTAGCTGTCTGTGCAAAATCCTTCATTATGTACCCAATGGCCTATTGCAGAGACCCTGAACTAGTCACATGACTTTACATGGAGAAAAAACAAGAAATGTAAACAGAGTATGCCTGTGTGCTGCTCAAAATAGGCCGAAATGATTATTGCAGGAGATTGACCTGTTCTCTCTGTCTAGTGTTTTCACTGAGGTCAGCATTGAGAGGGAGGTTAGTGAAGAGAATTACTTAGTGGATTTTCTCATAGAAAAGAGGTGTTTGAACCTGACAGAAATCTCTCACTCACAGACTCTGTCTGCCCCTGGGGATAGTCACTGTGGACAGAGGTGCTGGGCTCTCCCACGGAACAGATAACGTCCCCAGTGTGTAGTTAACACCTTCTCCCATCAGAGACATTATTCAGAAACATATTCTCCATGTAGGCCTGTCATTTAAATTCTTAAACACAATATTTTGTGGGACAAATATAGTTAGTGGAGCAAAATCTAATTTACCCCTGCTTTCTGTATGGGTCTGTTTGGGTCAATCAGACAGACTCCCCAGGACATGTTGAGCCTCACAGTCCAGGGAGAGCTGTGAGCCTCCCCAGCCCAGGGGAGGATTTACCCTGGAGCTTGGGGAGAAATTTGCATGTGGGGCAGCCTGCTCCTTATAAGTGGAGGACAGAGGTCAGATGCCGTGTTCCTTTTGTGGACTTTCTAGGGCATCTCTTCCCTTGAACTGACTAAGCCTGTAAGTGTGAGACATGGAATTTCTAGGTTCGTGGTGCACCTGGGAATGGTGATAGGTTGGCCTCAACGTTCTGAGTGAAAGAGGAAATGATGGCCTAGATAGGTAGGTTACACCTTTATTTCCCATGCATCTTTCAACCCTATTTAAAAGGGACTAACATTTGTTAACGTGGTTTCTGAATGGAACACCTTAGAATATTCACTGTATCCAAATTTTTATACTATAATTTTATACAAGTAATGTCCATCTTTATGCAAAAATAAAAATAAAGTACAGGCATGATCAGTATCTTATATACTAATTTTGTTTAAATATAATATTATATATTTTTATTCTTCAGAAGGATAAGATGTTATAAGGGAGGTAGAAACTTGATGTGAGAGAAAACATTGATTGGCTGCCTTCTGCTTGTTCTCTTCTGGTGGTTGAATCCACAACCCCAGCATGTGCCCAGACCTGGAATAGAACTGGGACATCTCTCTCTGTGGTATAATTTGTATTTCTCTGAGTCACACTGACCAGGCTCTTGTATTTTAATTTACCACTTTCCTCTGGGTTGAGAAACTACCTCCCATGCTCAGGCAAGTGGGACATTCTTGATAACTGATGTTGGAAATTTTGTGATTATGTCTACAGATTCCTGTGCAAACTCTTTTATTATAAAACCTCATGGCACAATGTAGAGACCCCATACTTGTTACATCACACATATTCATGGTTTTGAATGTAGAAAAAATATAAAAACATTGATTATGCCTGTGCACAACTGAGAATCATTCATGTGCTGAAATGATTATGGCAGAAATTGACCTGTTTTCTCTGTGTACTGTTATCAGTGATGTCAGGGTTCAGAGGGAGGTTAGTGAAGAGGATTCCTTCATAGATTTTCTCATAGGAAAGGGAACTTCAATGCCGACAGGGACCCTCATCCCAGCCTCCCACCCTCTGCCCCTGGGGATGGACTCTATGGTCAGAGCTGCTGGGCTGTCCTACAGAACATTTAATATCCTTAATTTACAATGAACACATTCTCCTATCAGACAGGTGATTTGGAAATATATTCTCTCTGGGTAGCTTGTCATTCATTCCATTACTTGATTCTTTGATGGAATAAAGGTATGTAATTTGGTAAAGTCTAAACCACTTCTATTTTCTGTGCTGGGAGGGGGAGAGAGAGAAAGAGAGGGAGAGAGAGTGAGGAGAGAGAGAGGAACATTGACTGGCTGCCTCCCACGTGACACAACCAGGGCCAGGGATGACCTGCAACTGAAGTACATGCCCTTGACTAAGTTTGAACCTGTAAGTCTCTGGTCCACCAGCCGATGCTCTAACCATTGAGCAAACCATGCCAGAACATATTCCTGGGCAGGTGCCTAATTTGTTGGGGTTTCATCCTGTACAGTGAGAGGTTGCAGGTTCAATTCTCAATCAGGGCCTTTTCTGGGGGCGACAATCCATCTCTCTCTCTCTCTCTCTCTCTCTCTCTCTCTCTCAACTCTCCTCCATCTAAATAACTAAACATATCTTAAGATGAGGATAAAATACATAAACAAGTGTTCTAGGTTCACGATGTATTTAATGACAGCTTGTCTACACACACACACACACACACACACACACACACAGTGAGGATTAAATAAACAATTGTAGCATATAAAATATTTATTAAATACATAAGGAAAACATGCTCCCATTAGACAAGTTATTTGAAAATAAAATATGTTGATATTGGTCTTTTCATTCCCTTAATGCAATGTGGTGGGACAAGTGTATTTAATATAGCAGAGTCTAATTTTACTCTATTTTCTGTACTGAGTCTGTTTGGGTGAATCACACAGACCCCCAGGACATGCTGAGCCTCATGGTCCAGGGGCATCAGCTGCATCAGCCACAGGGACAGAGAGGTTCTGGCACCAGAAGTGAGGGCTGCTGGGAGACGTCCCAGAACTGGACGGGACTTTGACCTGGGTGAGGGGAGGAAGCTGGACGTGTTCTGAGTCACAGGATAGAAATGTGCCTGATGTTCATGGAGAGAGAGTAACTGGACATGTGGGACAGGAGCACACAGGTTAGACATGGTCTCCCATTATCACAGGTGTCCCCACACTGCTCCTGCTGTGTGATGACCTCAGTTCTGGCCTAGGGACAGGGACACCACAGGGCTGGGGATCCGAGGAGGAGTCTCCTTGGTGTGTCCCTCTGCAGGGAGGCCTGTGAGACACTGTGCTGCCTGAGCCTGTGCTTGAACCTGCTCCCCTGCCAACCCAGAGCTTCCTACCTGGTGAGCTGACTGTCCTGCCCCAATGTCCTGGGTGTGGTGCTCGGCCAGAGACAGGGACATGAAAATTCATCCCTGGTGGTCTCAGTTGTCCTGTTCCCCAAGCCCAGTGCCATGTTTCAGAAAGAGGAAAACATTCTCGAACCTGTGAGAAACACTCCTGTCCAGACTCCTAAGTCTGACACCAGTCAGGTGTTCCCAGGTGATGCCTCAGTGAACATCCCTCATTCAGAGAACAGGAGGCTCCAATGTGCCCTGAAAAATAACGATGAAGAACAGGTCCTTTCAGGAACATCTTCCCTACCAGTTTCTTGCAGTGTATTTCACCCCTGTGACCTTTCCCTGGACCACTGACTCCCCTGTGACAGCATCGCTCCTGGTCTCAGGGCCTGACTGTGTGAGGGGTCAGGAGGCTCCTGGCCCTGCATCTCCTCCCCCAGCACAGTCGCCCTGTCCCTCAGGGTCTGGGACCCTCCCAGGATGGGTCCTCACACTGTGTCTCACACAGTCATGCACGGCCATGTCCTCAGACTTCAGGACATTGGTCTGCAGATAGGCCATGCTGACCGAGGTGTCCATGGAGAAGACAGATCGCTCTGAGCAGCCTGGGCACACGTGGGCTTCCCAGTGTTTTTGTGAAACCAGCTCACACACTGTAAGACTGTGCTGGGGCCTGTCACACCCGGTGCACGTAGAAGCTGGTGAAGGTGGATCCAGAAGACTTGCAGGAGACCTTCCCTGAGGCCCCAGGCTTCCTGTCCTCAGCCCCAGATGCACCCGCTGCCCCTGGTAGTGGACACCTGTGCAGAGGAGACAGGAGAGGGTAAAAATGCTCTTTGATTGTTCCTCATCCACTCCTCAGTCCATGGTCTGGGGAGCCCTTTCCTGTAGCCACTGCCACCAGGAGGAGGGTTCTCCAGCCCCAGTCCATGGTGAGGGGCTGAGCTGTGGGCACTTCTGAAGGGGGTGTGGCTGTGGGTGATGCTCTCAGGGGACAGACATATTCATATTTAACATGTCCTCCCTCATCTTCATTGTATATTCATGTGGCAGAGTATTTCATAGCTGAGGGCTGGACCCCACCTTTGAGGTGATGAATGTGACAGGAAGCTTGATCTGTAAGAGTTTGGGGTTCTGGATTCTAATCCTTGTAGGATGACATGTGTCCCCTGCAATTTCCCTGAGCTCTGTGCACACTGAACCCCTCCCTGAGGAAAAAGGCCCACAGTTTCTTCTTCTCAATGTGACCCCAACTTTGAGTGACACGGGGACCTCCTGGACCAGATCTGGGCTTTGGGACCTGAATGTCTTATTCCTGGACCAGTGTGTCCCCAAAGTGCTCCACTGGGTGAGGTAATAAAGCCATCCCTGTGCAGCTCCTTACAATTCCGATATCCAGAAGCCCAAGAAAACCCCTCTGGTATGTGGTGCATATGCACCACCAAGTTGCAAACATGCTCTTGAAAAACATAAATTTTACAGACAAATCAGCTGTCTCTGCCATTCGCTGTGCTACATAGAGGATTTTCAGGAAGACCCCAACCCACAGAGAAAATCCTGGCCCAGCTCCTTCTGCACCTGGTCCTGGGGAGAAGCCCTGTGCTTATGGTTACTGAGCGCTCCCTGCTGCCCAGCCTGTGCCCAGGGGAGGGCCCTGTCTGGGCTCACAGGGTGTTGACCTCTCAGTGTCTCTTGTCCAGTAGTAAAGGCTGTGCCCTGACTTCAGAATTTTCCCGCAGAGATACCATATGTTTTTGACATCTCTGGAAAGAGTGAATTGACATTACTAAACCCCAACGACCATGCAGGAAAACCCCAAGGCAAGGGTTTATGAAGCCACCAGGGTGTCCGATCCTGCAGCTGCCTTATGGACATAGCGTACAGTCTCCTGAGTTCTGAAGATCTCAGGGCCTCTGGAGCCTCCTATGTCCTTAGGTTCCTCTGCTTGAAAGTCCCATCTAAGAGTTCCTGCCTGTGGCCCAACTCCCACTGCATGTCCACTGTTCAGTAACCACACGCACGCACACACACACACACACACACACACACACACACACACTGGGATGACTGTCATTGCTATGAACCCAGAGTTGCCCTTCTCCCCTGAACCTAGCACATGGGCAGTGACTGCAGGTGGATTCTAGGCCTGGAGTGACTTCCTCTGTAAGCTGATCAAATGCACCCACAATGCACAAGCAGACTTTGCAGAGCACATGTGTTGTGTGTCTCCGTTCTTGCAGGTCCTGTCACCCAGGTGCTGATTAGAACGGACCTGCTCCAGGGAGGGTCAGATGTGGAGCTGGTTCCCCCACTGACTGCAGGGCCTGCAGCTGACAGTCCCCTGAGACCCCACACCTGTATTAGGGCACCCAGAGAATGGTGAGGCTGAGGAGGCAGCACCGTTGTCAGCTGTCAGGTGAGGGTGGTCTGCCAGGTCGCCTGGTGAGTGGGCAGCAGTGGGCAGGTGACTGAGACTGGGACACCTGGTTTCAGGACAGGCTTGGTGTTTGTCCATTCTCCTTGCTCCATCCTGATGGTTATCTTTCCTTCTGACCACCTGCCCCGTGGGTCTCAGTTCCCCACCTCCCACATAAGACAGACTCACTACTCAGTCCCCACAGCTACTCCCATCAGGCCCTGCAGGGCCAGCATCTCCTGCATGTGCATCTTCGGTTCTATCTTGTGCATATTCCTGCACTGATTCCTCACGAGTGATGATTCAGGCACAGGTGGCGGTGACTGGGGCTCCCATAATAATGGAAAGACCTCTGGCTACAAATTATAGCCAGGAATGGTCTCTGCAGGTCTGCAGTGGGCGGGACGAGCTCCCACCTGAGACTCTGAAGTCATGTGTGGGTCTGCTCTTCCATCTGAGAAAGGGAGGGATTTGGAGCAGAAAGGGGCAAAGTTATGTACCTCAGGGTTTCTGTGCGTGGGGAGAAAGCAATGGAAATGGGAACACGTCTACCCACACCACATTTACAAATTCCTCTATGAAAGGTCACGCTGAGCCTGGACACCCTCAGAATTCAAGGATAATGTATTTGGGTTTAGTGTGAAAATTGTAGTTGTTTTCAGACCATATGTTTATTTCATAGGCCAACCAGGAGAATGAAATGAATTCGTATTATCCTATGTAGAATTCACAAAGTGTCTTAGTCCTGACAATGCCCCTCCCTGACCTCCAGCTCCAGAATCACAAGGAGCAGGTCCCAGGTGCTGCTCTCTGGTATCCCCCGCAGTTTGTGCTGAGTGCACAGCTGTGCACGACTCCCAGACCCTGACGAACTCGGTGGGAACACTAAGGCAGGGCCATTGCTGGGAGACACACGAGTCATCTTACAGAAATTTGGCCCCGGAAATTCTTGTCAATTTTCTTGGTCCTTCCTAAAATGCAGAAAGCTTGGGAAATCTCCACCTTTCCTTGACAGACTCAGATTGAGTGCTGACAGTGTACTGAGGCTCATCAACCTCTCTGCATTTTTTCTTCTACAAATAAAAGCTGCCCTGGTGCATGTGAGAATGTTGCTGCTAATATGATAAAAAGTTTAAAACACAGAGTGGTTAGTGGCTGACACAGAATCACAGGTCTTGAGAGACTTGGCAGAACTGTTATGTGGAGAGGAAGCCCAGAGACCCATAGGAAACAGCCATAAACACCACCTGCACCTGCTCCTGGGGCTGCAACACAGAGTCGGTGGGTCTTGAGCGCCCCCTGGTGTCCTGAGAGCACCCTGCATCCCCGCCCTCCTGTCCCCTCAGGAGGTTTTTGTCTGGGCTCACACTGACTTCCCCTCGCTGTGTCTTTCACACAGTAATACAGGGCTGAGTCCTCGGCTCTCAGGCTGTTCATTTGCAGATAGAGCGTGTTCTTGGAGTTGTCTCTGGAGATGGTGAATCGGCCCTTCACAGCGTCGGCATAGTTTGTGCTACCACCACTGTAACTAATGAATGAAACCCACTGCAGCCCCTTCCCTGGAGCCTGGCGGACCCAGTTCATTCCATTGTCATCAAATGTGAATCCAGAGGCTGCACAGGAGAGTCTCAGTGACCCCCCAGGCTGCACAACGCCTCCCCCAGACTCCATCAGCTGTACCTCACACTGGACACCTGCAAACACAAAGACATTCTGGTCAGGAAACTGTCCCATGTCCACTGTTTCTCTCTCTCATCCACTCTCACACTCAGTGTCTCTTGTTCTCCAAAAATTACCTCTTAATATGGCAACAAGAAAAACCCAGCTGAGCCCAAACTTCATGGTGAGTGCTCTGTGTTCAATCCTGTTTAGGGAATGGGGTCACCAGGGGATCCCCGGGATGAGCTTCTGTCCCAGATCTGCAAGGTTGGGGCATGGCTGGATTTTATGGGCACAGGGGGCCCTATTTCCATGTCCTCCTACTATATAGGGAGCTCTGGGGTGGGAGACTTGCAGAGAGGGCAGTGCCTCAGAGCAGGTGTGAGTGTCCTGGGGGGATTCGTGGTCATGACAACATCTCAATAACTAAACAAGAATCATAAGGAAGTTGGGGCATGCCCTGTGTTCACATCTAGTAACAGTCACAACAGCATCTGGCCTGTGTTTCTCCCCACTTGGCCCCTCAACACCCTTGTTCCAACACCAGATCAGAGCAGGACCTGCCCATGAGGGTGCAGACCCCTTGTAGGTAATGGGAGCATGGATGAATGTCTGTATCCTGGTGTTACCCAACCTCTGGGTTGGAGACAAGGAGACACATGGAAAGAGACACCAGGCTGCAGATCTTGTAAGAGTAAACATTGTGGACATGGAGTGTTGGTGCCCTTCGCCCTGAGTGTCTCCAGCATCCTCACCTTCAAGGAGACAAGAAGACAGAGTGTTGAGAAGATGCTTCTCTATCCCTGGGATTCAGAGACACTGAGAAGTCAGGGAGATTCATTTAGCTGATGGAGAGGCTGTGGGTTTCCAACACCCAGATATCCACCTATAGAAGGTCTTTCAGAATAAACAGTATTGAAAAGCTTAAAGAAGTGATATAATACAACAATCAGTGAGGTATATTTAGTTCAGTATACTGACAATCAGTGAGAAAGCTCATGTTAAAGGTTAATCACTCATCTATGAAACAGTCAAGGCCATGTGGCTATGAGACCATTCCTTGATTCCACAGTGTTCAGATAACGCGTGTCATGTCAGAATGTAGCAAATGTGTTCACAGAGCATGGAGATAAAGCCTGGTCAGTTCAAGTGCCCATAACCCAGATCCTCCTGGGGGACATGAGCTCAGTGTGTCCTGAGCACCCCAGGGTTCTGAGAGCACGTTTTCCTTCAAAGCCTACAGAAGACCAGAGAATTCTCATCACCTTCTTCTCATCCAGCCTGGATGTCGGGTCCCTTCCCTCAGGAGATTTATGGACCCTGCTGTTCCCAGGACTTTCCTTCCTTATTCTTTCTGTCCACGGACCCCACCTTCCGCTCCTGGGCTGTGAACCCCAGGGATCTCTGTTGCGCACAGGGGAGCCGTATGTCTCTCTTTTTTTTAAATATTTTTAATCCTCACCTGAGGATATTTTTCCATTTTTTGTACAGATAGAGTGGGAGGGAGAGAGAGGAAGGGAGATAGAGAGAGAACCATCTACGTGAAGGGACACATCGAGTGGCTGCCACCCGCACGACCAACCAGGGCCGGGGACAAACTGCAACCGAAGTACGTGCCCTTAGCGGGAACCGAACCCGGGTCTCTCCAGACCACAGACCGATGCTCTAACCGCTGAGCCAAACTGGCCAGGGCCGTATGTCTTTCTTCCGTGGCGGTGCCCCCACTGCAAGAACCTGGAACAAAATCTTCTTTCAAATCTATAGACTTCTAGGAACTGTTCTTCTGAAACAGAACAAACTGGAAGAATTTTAAGTAGGTCCAAAGGTTGTGGGTTATTTTTAAACTGTAAGAGGCTTTAGACTCAATAATCTACAGTCAGGAAATAGGCTCTGTTCCAACATGGGCACCTTCCAGCAGAAGGAAGAAGGAGGAGCTCAGAGCACCAGACCCAGGGCTGGGTTCTGAGCCTTTGAAGGTTGTTCCTGGCCTCGTGCTCATGGAGGTCACTGAGATGGATGTAACAAAAGTGGGGATTTCTCTCTCACTTCTATTTTAACTCTTTGGTTGAAAATGCCTGTCCCAGCATGGAGTGCCAGCTTTGCAGCTGTGTTTTAGGAGAACATGACTAACTAGTCATGCCCACAGGTCTGCAGACAGAGCACACCTTGCCCCAAATAGTCTCCACACCTGACAGACAGGTGGAGTTGGGACTTTTCTAATGGTGATATTCAGATGAATGTTGGACTTGAGGCCCTGCAGTCAAAGTCAGAATTTGGAGGATGCTGGTTTGTGCTGAATGCAACTGGACTGGGGTGGATGAGAACCAGTGGAAGTTGTGGTGTCTGTGGTCCTGTGAGGCATGCTCACAGCCTGGGGATGTTATGGCAAATGGGATTTTGACACATTTGATTCATGTGGAGATCCTGAGATACAAGCATTTCAGTAGATGACATCGGTGGGTCCTCGTATGAGATGTGTTTACATAAGAGGGAGGCAGAGGAAAATTAGGCTACAGGGAGACAAGGACACACTATGACCTCTGAGCTCAGGGACCTCTTCCTGGCTGTGGAGATGGAGGAAGAGGCCACAGGACCAGGAAGGCAGTTCTAGTCTCTGGAAAAGACCAGGAAACAGGCTCCTGTGTGTGACGATGGAGAAGCTGACAACACACAGACCCACAAACCAAGAAGCCATCAACAAGCTCCTGAGGAGATGCCTGGTAGTCAGGACCTACATGGCCAACCCCCAAAAAACCTCCTCACAGCTGCAGGAAGGCTGTTCTAGAAGAAAACACATGAAGTAGAACAGACCAGTGTTGGTGAGCATGGGGAAATAGGAACACTTGCAGTCTCTGGTTGGGAAGGTGAGATCCTGCAGCCACATGGAAAAGAGCATGTTGGCTCCTCCAAAATGAGAGTAGAAACCCTGTGACTGAGCAGTGAGCTCCTAGGTGTTCATGCAAATAATAAACCCAGGACTCTGAAGAGTTGTTGCATGGCGCTGTTCATTGAAGCAGTGTTCTGCGAAGTCAAGATGTGGGAACATTTCTGTCCATCAGTGGGTGAGTGGACAAATGTGTGATGTTCTCACGATGATGTTACACACCCTTAAATCACAGGGAAACCCTGCACAAACCCCAGCCTGGTTGACACTAGAGGACACTGTGCTCTGTGAAATAAAGCCGTCAGGGAAAGGCAGATGCTGTCTGATTCCACCTACACTGGGGAGTGAATTAGGTTTCCTTCCAGCAGAGTGTGGAGGAACCCAGGCCTGGGTGTGGTGAAGGCTCTAGCAGGAGACGGGGTAGTGGAGGGTCGGCCGCCCTGGAGTCCTGTGCTGATGGAGAACAAAGACGGAGGCAGCTGTGGGAGACACTGTGTCTGGACACAGTCAACCCTGGTCCTGGACCCTGTGCATCCACAGGAGCCTGGATGTGTCTGCCTCAGTGTGTAAAGCTGTCCACCCTCAGGGCCCTGTGGACAATGAGGGAACATTCAGTCCCCACAGAGTGGAGTGTTCCCCTGGCAAAAGGGAGAGAAGACAGAGTCCATCAAACCCCTGTGGTCCTAGGGGGCTGTGTGGGCACCCTGGACAAGCCCCTGTGTGATCTCTCAGATGGGATCCTCCACTCTGAGTCATCACTGAGATTCTCCCATGCTGAGGTGTGTCTCAGTTGATGGTTATTTTAATTGCTTAGTAATATTCCATTGACTAGTTTTTTTTTTTGTTTGTTTGGTTGTTTTTTTGTTTGTTTTTTTGTTAAATTCGAAGGACTTTTGGGTAGTTTGTATCTGCTAACTCAAAGAGGCTGTGAATATCTGTATATGTTTTTGTATGAACACAAAAATTCATGTCTGTCTAGGAGACACTTTCAGGCGGCCCGCTGAGATACATGTTAGGTATATATTTAATTTAATGAAAAACCATGATCAGTTTGTGAGGATAGAATAACAAGACATAGAGGGACCTGGAGGAGGAGAGGAGCCCTGTCCCTGCCGACATGTCATCTGCACACACAGTGTCACCTCCTCACTTGTCCGCAGTGAGAATATGAGAAGTTAGAGCCACAGAGAAAAAGCAAGAACCATCCTGGATGCAGCTGAGAGCCGAGAGGAAACCCCTGCTCTAAACAGGAAGCTCCTTCTTACCCCTCACTCTGCACCTGCTCCTGGGCTGTTCTTTGTGGTTGGTGGGTCCATAGCACCCCCTGGTGTCCTGAGCACTCCCTGCAGCCCCCCTCTCCTGTCCCCCTCAGAGGGTTTGTGTCTGGGCTCACACTGACTGTGTCTCTCGCACAGTAATACAGGGCTGTGTCCTCAATGATCATGGAGCTCAGCTGCAGAGAGACCTGGTTCTTAGATGTGTCTCTGGAGATGGAGGTGCGGCTCTTGAGGGACGGGCTGTAGTAAATGTTACCATTATGACATATCTCCCCGATCCACTCCAGCCCCTTCCCTGGTTTCTGACGGATCCAATGCCAGCAGTAACCTTTGGTTGTGATGGAGACTTTATAGTCAGCAAAGATGAGGGAGAGGGTCTGAGACGGCTTCACCAGTCCTGGCCCTGACTCCTGCAGCTGCACCTGGGACAGGACACCTGGGGACAGGGAACATCAGGCCCTGTCAGTCACCTGCAGTTACAACCATCCCACAGACCCCTGTCTGACCTCTGAGAACCTCACCTTGGGGGGCTGTCAGCAGGCACAGGAGAAGACCCAGCAGTCTCATCTTCTTCTAGACCAGGGCTCTGCCTTCCCCAGAGACCTCAGCCCTGTGTGAGGAGAGAGCTGTGAGCCTCCCCAGCACAGCGGAGGATTTACCCTGGAGCTTGAGGGGAAATTTGCATGTTGGGCAGCCTGTTCCTTATAAGTGGGGGACTGAGGTCAGGCTGCCCTGGTCCTTCTCGAGCCCTGTGGGGGTATCTTCTCCCTTGCTCTCACTCAGCATGTAAATCAGGGATCGTGGATCACCTGGTGTGTGAGACACCTGGGAATGAGGTCAAAGGATGGTCTTACCTTTCTGAGTATAAGAGAAACAGTGGAGCCCTGGGCAGTTTGGCTCAGCGGTTAGAGCGTCGGCCTGCGGTCTGGAGAGACCCGGGTTCGGTTCCCGCTAAGGGCACATACTTCGATTGCAGTTTGACCCCGGCCCTGGTTGGTTGTGCGGGTGGCAGCCACTCGATGTGTCCCTTCACGTCGTTGTTTCTTTCTCTCTCTCCCTTCCTCTCTCTCCCTCCCACTCTATCTGTACAAAAAATGGAAAAATATCCTCGGGTGAGGATAAAAAAAGAGAGAGA
Organism: Molossus alvarezi; assembly: GCA_037176705.1. Classification (NCBI taxonomy): domain Eukaryota; kingdom Metazoa; phylum Chordata; class Mammalia; order Chiroptera; family Molossidae; genus Molossus; species Molossus alvarezi. Next base: position 939,371 of record CM073885.1, on the reverse strand, counting down.
GAGAGAGAAACAGTGGAATCAATGAGCAGGTCACACTCTTAACTTCTCAGGCATCTTTCAAACAAATTCCAAAGGGACAAGCATTTCCCAGACAGTTTCTGAATTCCAATTCTCTAAAATATCGACAATTTTGTAAATGTTTTATCATTATTTTATACAAATAAATTGTACCATCGTGAAAAATAAAAACTAATAAAAAAAAAAGAAACACTAATTTTTAGTATTTATACCGTAGTTTATGACGTTAGTCTGATGTGCGAAACACCTCCCAAGCACTGACAGGTGGGGCATTCTTGGTCCTGATGTTGGAAGTTTTGTTGTAGTGTCTACATCTTCTTGTACAAACCCTTCCCTTATGAAAGCTCCTGGCATATTGCAGAGACCACAAACTAGTTACATCAGAAATGATTATGGTTGCCCTGGTCTGTTTGGCACAGAAATTTGAGCATCAGCCTTTGGATCAAGGGGTCTAAGGTTTAACTCCCCGTCAAGTGCAGGAGCTGGTTTGAGGTTCAATCCCTGCCTGGTTCAGGTCTTGCAGGAGACAACAGATCCTTGTGTCTCCCTCACATTGATGTCTCTCTCTCTCTCTCTCTCTCTCTCTCTCTCTCTCTCTCTCTCTCTTTCTCTCTCTCTTTCTGTTCCTCCCTTAAAGTTAATAAACATACCCCCAGGTAAGGATTAAATAAATAAATAAGTTTTGTAGGTGTAAGATGTATTTAATGAAACATTCTCTACACACACACACACACACACACACACACACACACACACACACTCTGATGACTCTCATTGCTATGAAAGCAGAGTTGCCCTTCTTTCCTGAACCTACCACATGGGCAGTGGCTGCAGGTGGATTCTAGACCTGGAGTGACTTCCTCTGGAAGCTGATCAAATGCACCCACTATCTACAAGCAGACTTTGCAGAGCACATGTCTCGTGTGTCTCTGTTCTTGCAGGTCCTGTCACCCAGATGCTGATTAGAATGGACCTGCTCCAGGGAGGGTCAGAGGAGGAGCTGGTTCCCCCACTGACTGCAGGGCCTGCAGCTGAGAGTCCCTGGAGACCCCACTCTTGTATTCTGTGACACCCTGAGAATGGTGAAGCTCACCCAAGAATCAGGTGTCAGGTGAGGCTGCTCTCCCAGGTCACCTGATAGGTGGGACAGCAGTGGGCAGGGAGGTGAGTTCAGCTCTGTGAGGGACACACTGGCTTTAGCATGACACCTGGTTTCAGGACAAGCTTGGTGTTTATCTATTCTTGTTTGTTCCATCCTGATGGTTATCTTCCTTCCTGAGCACCTGCCCCATGGATCTCATTCCCCACATCCCACGTCAGACACACTCTCAGTCACCCCATAGCTGTGCCCCTCAGCCCCTGCAGGAACCACCATCTCCTCCTGCATATGCATCTCTGATTCAATCTCGTGGATATTTCTGCACTGAGGGAGCCGTCACGAGTGGTACTTCAGGCACAGTTGGTGATCACGGAGGCTCCATGCAGAGGAAAAGCCCAGGGAAAGACCTGTCTCTACAAACCACAGCCAGGGGCTGATCTCTGCAGGTCTGAGGTGGCGGGGACAGCTCCCACCTGAGACTCAGTAGTTATATAAACGTCTTCTCTTCCACCTAATGAAGGCGAGAGTTGGTGCAGAAAAGGGCAAAGTTATACTACTCGAGATTTCTGTGCATGAAGAGAAAGGAATGGGAATGGGAACACGTCTTCCCTACAACACATGTAACCATTCCTCCTGTGCAAGGTCACTCTGAGCCAGGACACCCTCAGAATTCAGTGATAATGTACTTTGGGTCAGTGTAGAAATTACAGTTGTTTGTAGACCACATGTTAATTTCACACGCCAACTAAGACAATAAAATAAATCTGTATTATCCTATGTAGAATTCATAAAGTGTGTTAGCACTGAGAATGCCCCTCCCTGACCTCCAGCTCCAGGGGCACAAGAAGCAGGTCCCAGGCACTGCTCTCTGGAATCCCCCAGAGACACAGTGAAGACACAGCTGTGCACGACGCCCAGACCCTGGCTGACTTGGAGAGGACACTGAGGCAGGGCCATTACTGGGAGACACAGGTGTCGTCTGAGAAAAAGTTTTGGGTCATAAAATTCCTGACAGACTTGTTGGGTCTCCTGAAATGCAGGTATTTCGGGCAAGTTCCACCTTTCTTGGACAGATATTTCTTGTGAGTTGACAGTGTCCCCAGGCTCAGCAACGTTTCTACTTCTTTTCCTTCTCCAAGTAAAAAACACAGCCTCTGCTGTATGTAAGAAAATTTCTACTAATATAATAACACTTATAAAATACAAAGTCATCATGGTTGCCACAGAATCATTCGACTAGAGAGACTCGTGGAGAAAATATTATATAGGGGTGAAGCCAGGGCCATCAGAGGAAACAGCCAGGACCACCACCTGCACCTGCTCCTAGGCTGTTCCCTGTGAGCGGTGGGTCCTGAGCGCCCCCTGGTGTTCTGAGCGCCCCCTGCAGCCCCGCCCTCCTGTCCCCTCAGGAGGTTTGTGTCTGGGCTCACACTGACTTCCCCTCACTGTGTCTCGCACAGTAATACACGGCCGTGTCCTCAGATTTCAGGTTGGTCATTTTAAGAGAGACTGTGCTCGTAGGGTTGTCCCTGGAGATTGTGAACCTTCCTTGAACGGATGGCGCGTACCACTGATTATCTCCCGATGGTTGGCTCACTCTCGCCACCCACTCCAGCCCCTTCCCTGGAGCCTGGCGGACCCAGTGCATGTTGTAGTCAGTGAAGGTGAATCCAGAGGCTTTGCAGGAGAGGCTCAGGGACCGTCCGGGCTGCACCAAGCCTCCCCCAGACTCCACCAGCTGGACTTGGCACAGGACACCTGCAAACAGAGAATGAGACTGAGAACTGTCCCTGCAGCGCGGTCCCCGCTGAGCCCGAGCCCAGGACGCACCTTTGACAGCGATGAGCAGGGAGGCCCAGAGGAGTGCGGACCCCATGGTGTGGGCACAGGACGGGCTGACCCCTGAGGTTCCTCTCTGGGATCTGCAGGGACAGGGGCTGGGCAGGTTTTCATGAGCAGGGTCGGGTCCTCATTTGCATGTCTTTCCCCTGTGGACCTGTCTGAGCTGCCCACCCGGGCTCCTCCCTCCCTGCCTTGCATTCTGGGAGGGCGGGGAACAGTGTGCCTGGGCCTGGACCCGGGGGTACTCTGCTGGTCTGAAGGTTGTAGTATTTGTCTGTGAACAGTGACAGACACCTGGACCAGGATGGTAGTGGATATTTAAGGTTCTCCGGGCAGATTGCACATAAACCCACTGAGGACACGGACTGGGACAAAATTGTGGAGACGACAGTGCCCCCTGGTGGTTTTTCTGAGCCACAAAGGTGGACAACGCTTGGTCTAAACCAGAGTCCTGAGACAAGGCAGGGGTGTCTGCCACAGGGAAGTCCTTCCTGGCATTTTGAAATGGTGGCAGCCCCAGTCCTGCTTCTCTCTTGTACAAGCTGAGTCTCCGCAAGGACACCTGAGCCTCAGGGCTGCCACCTTGGGGAGAACCTGAGGAACAGAACCCTCCTCAGTGCCAGGGGCAAAGGCTTCTGTTTCCAGAGTCTCAGCTTGCACGTGTGAGGTGTTGTGACCTGCCTGGTTGCACCTCACTCACTCCAGAGTGTCCACCGTGTGTCACACCAGAGCCTCTTTAACTCGGTGGAGATGTTTTCTGACATTTTGGGAACCTTCGGGACTGTGGGGGGAGTAGAGATGTGGAGGGGGGTGAGTAGAGGCACAGACTCACCTAGCACAGAGGGCAGCTCCCTGCCAAGGGACCAGACCCTTTACTTCAGCCCTGAGACCCTGTGTCTCTGACTCTAGCACATTGCTGGTGACCACAGGAGTAAATCGCAGTGGAGAGGACAGCACAGCTCTGTCCTCCTTGGTCTGGGACAGAGAATCAGGCCCCACCCCTTTGTGCTTCTGTCTGAAAAGGCATAGAGGGGTGATGGCAGTGATCACTTTGTATCCAAACTTCATGAAAGAAAGAGGCTCTGTCAGATGTGACTATCACTGTTATTATATCATTTCCCATCTGGGGGCAGAGGGGCTCTGAGGCCTCCCCTCTGACTGCACAAGGAACACCTGCTCTGCTCCAGGCCTCACCTGTCACACCTGTGTGAGGGGACAGGTCACCACCATCAAGCCTGTGTCCTCACCTCTGCATTGATTTTGATCTATTTGTTCTACACCCTGAACAGTAATTTCCTTTATTTTTGATCAGTAAAGACTTGAATGCAAAGTAGTGCACCCTGGTGTTCTATAGTATGTCTTGAAAGAAGTACGTTATAAACTCTATCTCCCTGGATGTAGGTAGTTGAAGAGCTAGCAGAATTTGAATGATGTAGAGCAACAAAAAAAATCTGGGCTCCTCTCTGAGAACCTGGAGATGTGGGCTGAGCTGTTCCAGGGCAGCAGAGCTGAGAGACAGAAACTGACTTCCAGAGCCAGGTGAGTCCATTCTCATCAAAGGACCCTGATCCCTGGGTTTGTTCATGTGTGCACAGGTCAGTCCTGGGAAGACAGAAATGTGAGCCTGGATGGAGAAAGTTCCATTTTGTTGTTCACGTGGAAGAAAATGGAACAGATGTACATATATTTATGCAGTTGGGAAGGTTGCTCAGGTGTGCTCTTCCCCAGGAAAGCAGGATTTAGGTCTACTGAAGAAAATGAGCTGTGAAGTTGTGGATATTCACAACTGAAGACGGAACTAGATCTCATGACAGTGATAAAGGTTAGATCCTGTGAGGAAATCACAAGTGGTCACATTGGAAAAGACAGGTGAAGATATAAATTTGATCCCTTTGAGAGTCACCAGTAATAAACTCACAAAGGTGAAGCAAATCTCACGACCAGAGAAATAATTTAAAGTATTTTTATGTTTCCTTTGAGATGATTTTCCCTACACAGGGTTAAGAGGATAATCTGGACCCTGGAGCCAGTGGTCCAAAGTTGGGAGACAGTGGGAATCTGTGTGGGTCACTGGGAAGCAGGATCATGAACTACAGAGAAGCAGACAGGGCTCCTAGGTCTGAATCCTTCAGGGAGTTTGGAACTGAAGATGCAGTAACTGCACAGCCTCCTCTGTGGGGTTTGTTTTCTAGACCTTGCTGGACCAGGTTCAGTCACTGGGGATCAAGAAGAACCTCAGTCATGGCCAGGGAGTTTAGGCAAAGTTGTAGGTAGAGATGTGTGAGTAGTTCAGTCTAGGTAATAAAAATGTTGTGATTGGAAATCTGATGTCTGCATGTGAGCCTTGGAAACGCTGTCACCATGTGTGTACCTGATGGGAGTCAGCTGGGACAGGAACCCGACTCAGGGCAACATTAGGGGGAAATGCTACCTGACTACATGAATAGGGCATTGACCAAGACTGAGGACACACACATACCGTGTGCTTGTTTCACAGGGTTCTCATTTTCATTGTTGTTCTTTTTTTAAGTCAGTTTGAATTATTTCCTGCAAAACAGCCACACACATTTCCAGGACTTACAAAGACACTTTGTTGAGAGTGTGCAGGAGCTCAAGTCATGTGTGTGTTGTTTTTCTACCTTACATCTTTCCTGAATTCACTTTCTAGTCATATCAGTCTCATGGTGCTGCTTTTAGGGTTCTCTACATGAGGTCTGGTCATATGTGCAGAGATAAAGACAAACATTTTAATTTGCTTGTTTCAGATTCAGACATTAAAAAAAAATTGCTTGCCTAATTATTCTCACAAAAGCTTTCCGTTCTATTGAATAGAAGTAGTCACAGGGGTGCACTTGTGTTGGTCCTGATCTTAGAAGAGTAGCTTTGACATTTTCTCTGTGCAGCATGATGCCACTTGTTCGCTACTCTGATGTGGCCTTTGATATGTTGATGCACATCTTTCTGTAGGTAGTTTGTTAAGAATTTTAATCATGAAGCCATTTTCCAGTTATTAAATGCTGTTTTTCTGCATCTATTTATGTGATTGTATCATTTGTCCTTCATTCTGTGAGTGAGGTGTAGCACATTTGCTGGTTTATGAACATTGAACCATCCTTGTATTCTAGGTCAATACTCTACTTTATGGTGGTCAATGATCCGATACCTCATGGTTCAAAGATCCTTTCAATGTTATTTTAAATATCCTAACACACCGTGAGGGTTTTTACATCTCTGTTCATCAGGGAAATTTACCTGTTATTGTTTATGCCCTTACTTGTTTTTCATATGAGTGTAATGGTCACCTTAGTAAATTTGTTTGGAATCTTGCCTCTTCTTTTAATTTTTGGAAGAGGTCAAGAGGCAATGATTTAAAAATTGTAAATTCTTGCCAGGTTAGTCTGGGTCAATGGATGGAGCATTATACCATGGACACAGAGGCCCTGATTTGATTTCTGTTCAGGGCACATTCCAGGGCTGTGTGCTCGATCCCCACTGGAAAGCACAGAAGAGGCAGCCAATTTATACTTGTTTCTCACATAGATGTTTCCATTTCATTCTCCATGTTTCTTACTCTAAATTAAATAAATAAATAAATAAATAAATAAATAAATAAACAAATAAATAAATTGATCTCCCATTTGACCCAGTGATCCCACTTCTAGGAATATACCCTACGAAGCATAAAACACCAATCAGAAAGAATATATGTACCCCCATCTTTGTAGCAGCACTATTTACAATCGCTAAGATCTGGAAACAGCCCAAGTGCCCATCAGTAGACGAATGGATTAAAAAGCTGTGGTACATATACACAATAGAGTACTACGCAGCGGTAAGAAAGAAAGATCTCTTATCCTTTGAGACTACATGGAGGGACCTGGAAAGTATCATCCTAAGTGAAACAAGCCAAACAGAGAAAGACAAATTTCATATGATCTCACTGATTTGTGGAATATAATGAACATAACAGTTTGAGAACAATCCCCTAAGGAGTGGGGAGGTGAGAGAGGGATGAACCACAGAACTTATACGCATGTATGCATGAACAGTGGACATGGACAACAATCTGGGGAAGGGGCAGGGAGGGAAGGGGGAGGGGGGAATCAGTGGGGGAAAAAAGGAGAATCATTTGTAACAAAAATTAATAAAAAATAAATAAATAAATAAATACATAAATAAATAAATACGTCCTTGTTCTAGGTGTTTTTGCTCAGTAGTCAGAGTGTTGGCCTGAGGACTGAAGTATCACAGGAGTGATTCATGGTCAAGACAACGTTCCTAGGTTGAAGGTTCAACCCCTACCCTGGTCAAGTTTTGTTGGAGGCAACCACATGGTATGTCTCCCTCACTTCGATGTTTCTGTCTCTCTCTTGTTCTTCCTTTGTCCCTTCATCTCCACCTAAAATCAATGGAAAAATAACCTCTGGTGAAGATTAACCACAGAACAATAAAACTTATAAATTCTTCTTTGAAGTTTCAGTAAAATTCACGACCATTTTATCATGGACTTCTTTTTATTGGCAAGTTTTTCTACTACCTCAATTATATTTTTAAAAATTCATAACAATCTTGCAAATATAAAATTTCTAGTATGAGCACTTACCAAGTGAACAGAGAAATACAACTGCTGATATTCAAAGGGTGTGATCAGTGTGGAAATTACAGTTGTGTCCAGAGCACATATTTATTTTATATGGCATCCAAGAAAATGAAATAAAATCCGTATTATCTTAAGTAGAACTCATAAGGTGTCTTAGACCTGAGAATGTGCTGACCCGACCTCCAGCTCCAGGGGCACAAGAAACGCTGCTCTCTGGAATCCCCCGTGGTTTGTGCTGCAGACACAGCTGTGCACGACCCCCAGACCCTGGGTGATGCGGTGGTGACAGTAAGGCAGGGCCATTACTGGGAGACACAGGAGATGTCTGATGAAAAGTTTTGGCTCAGGAAATTCCTGACTGACCTGTTGGGTGTCCTGAAATGCAGGGAGGGCTAAGCAAGTTCCACCTTTCTTGACAGACATCGCTTGTGTGCTGACAGTTTCCCAATGCTCACAACCCCTCTGTACATTTTCTATCTCGATAAGTGATAGACTACATATCTGCAAGTCAGAATGCTCCTAATAATATCATAAATCTTTCCAAATGCAGAGCCAGCAGCATAGCCTCAGAAATAAATGTCTAGAGAGAATCTTGGAGCAACTCTTACCTAGAGAGGAAGCCCAGAGCCTCAGAGGAAACAGCCATAAACACTACCTACCTGCACCTGCTCCTGGGGATAGAACGCAGAGTAGGAGGATCCTCTGTGCTACGTGATCTCCTGAGCGTCCCCTGGTGTCCTGAGCGCCCCCTGCAGCCCCGCCCTCCTGTCCCCTCAGGAGGTTTGTGTATGGGCTCACACTGACTTCCCCTCACTGTGTGTGCTGCACAGTAATACACGGCTGTGTCATCGGCCCTCAGGCTGTTCATCTATAGATACAGTGTGCTTTCTGTGTTGTCTGTGGAGATGGAGAAAGGGGCCTTCATAGAGTCCGCATAGTATTTTTTCCTTCACTACATTCAACTGCACCCACTGCAGCCGCTTCCCTGGAGCCCGGTGGACCCAGTGCCTGGTGTTGCCACTGACTGTGAATCCAGTGGCTGCACAGAAGAGTCTCAGAGACCCCCAAGGCTGCACCAAGACCCCCCGACTCCACCAGCTGCACCTCACACCGAACACCTGCAAACACAAAAAGAATCAGGAAACTGTCAGATATCTACAGTTTATATCTATCATATCTACACAACTATTCAGTGTCCCTTGTTCACCATAAATTACCACTTAAAATAGCTGCAAGACAAAAACAGCTGAGCCCAAACTCCATGGTGGGTGTTCTGTGTTCAGTCCTGTTCAGGGAGTGGGATCACCTGGGAATCCTGGGGCTGGTCTTCTGTCCCAGAGCTACAGGGTCGGGGCAGGGTTGATTTTCATTGGTATAGGGGGCACTATTTGAATGTTCTTCTACTATAATGGGAGCTCTGGGGTTGGAGATCTGAGAGAGGGTAGTGCCTATGTGCAGGTGACAGTGTCCTGGGGGAGAAATGTTGTCTTAATAATATTTCAATAACTAAATCCATAATTGTATGGAGGTTAGGGGCATGTCCAAGAAGGAAAGATGAAGGTAGCTGGAGGAGAATTGTGTCAGGACACAGTCAGCCCTGGTCCTGGACCCTGTGCATCCACAGGAGCCTGGATGTGTCTGCCTCAGTGTGTGGAGCCATCCACCCTCAGGGCCCTGTGGACAATGAGGGGACATTCAGTCCCCACAGAGTGGAGCTTTCCCTGGGAATTGGGTGGAGGAGACAGAGCCCAGAGAACTCCTGTGGTCCTAGGAGGCTGTGTGAACACCCAGGATATGCCCCTGTGTGATCTCTGAGACTGGATCCTCCACTTTGAGTCATCACTGAGATCTTCCTGTGCTGAGGTGTGGATCAGTGGATTGTTGTTTTTATTGCTGAGTAGAATTCCATTGATAGCTGTTTTCTAGTTTGCTTATTTGTAAAATTAGAAAAATGTTTGGGTTTTTGACTCTCCTAACACAAAGATGCTAAAAGTATTTTAATTCACATTTTTATGAACATAAAGATGAGTTTTTCTGGAGCAAACATTTCTAGTGGGATCACTGAGAAACATGTTGAGTATATATTTGATTTCATAAGGATCTGCAGTTTATTTTGTGAAAAAAAATAGTAACAGGATATACAGGAACCTGGGGTAGGAGAGACCTCCAGTCACTGCTGACATTTCATCTGCACACACAGTGTCTGTCACCTCCTCACTTGTCTGCAGTGGGAATATGAGAAGTTCGAGTCACAGAGAAAAAGCAAAAACAGTCCAGGATGCATTTGAGAGCTGAGAGGAAACCCCTGCTCCCAACAGGAGGTCTCTCTTCCTTCCTAACTCTGCACCTGCCCCTGAGTTGCTCTCTGTGGTCTGTGGGTCCTGAGCGCCCCCTGGTGTCTTGACCGCGCCCTGCATTCCCACCCTCCTGTCCCCTCAGGAGGCTTGTGTCTGGGCTCACACTGACTTCCCCTCACTGTGTCCTGCACAGTAATACACGGCAGTGTCCTCGGTGGTCACGGAGCTCAGCTGCAGGGAGAACTGGTTCTTGGATGTGTCTCTGAAGATGGTGGTGCGGCTCTTGAGGGACAAGCTGTAGAATGTTTCATAATCATCATCTACACACGCCACCCACTCCAGCCCCTTCCCTGTTTTCTGGCGGATCCAGCTCCATAAACCAGTGGTTACTGATCCCCCAGACACAGTGCAGGTGAGAGAGAGTGTCTGCAAGGGGTTTACCAGTCCTGGGCCCGACTCTTGCAGCTGCACCTGGGACAGGACACCTGGGGACAAGGAGCATCAGGCCCTGTTAGTTACGTGTAGTCACAACCACCCCATAGACCCTGTGTAACCTCTGAGACCCTCACCTTGGGTGACTGTCACCAGGCACAGGAGAAGACCCAGCAGTCTCATCTTCTTCTAGACCAGGGCTCTGCCTTCCCCAGAGACCTCAGCCCTGTGTGAGGAGAGAGCTGTGAGCCTCCCCAGCCCAGGGGAGGATTTATCCTGGAGCTTGGGGAGAAATTTGCATGTGGGGCAGCCTGTTCCTTATAAGTGGGGGATTGAGGTCAGGCTGCTCTGGTCCTTCTGGGGCCCCTCTGTGGCATCTCTTTTCTCCATCTTTGTGTGTGTGTGTGTGTGAGTGTGTGTGTGTGTGTGTGTGTGTGTGTGTGTGTGTGATATGTGCCCCTAGGAGAAACCAAACCTGAGACTCTCTGGTCTACAGGCCGATGATTCAACCACTGAGCCAAACCGACCAGGGCATATTTCTTCTCTTGAATTTGCTCAGCATGTAAGTCTGAGATATGGAATCCCCAGGTTCATGATTCCTCCTGAAATGTGGCCAGACCTCGACCACTATTTTCTGAGTAAAAGAGGAAATGATGGCCTGGGTAGGTAGGTTACACTTTTACTCCCCATGCATCTTTAAAACCAATTTAAAAGACACCAACATTTGTTAAGATAGTTTCTGAATCCCAACACCTTAGTATATCCACTATTTCCCAATTCTTATATTATTATTTAATAAATGTAAGGTTCAACTTCATACAAAAATAAAAATAAAGACAGGCATGCTCAATATCTTATATCTTAATTTTACTTAAGTATAATATTATATATTTCTTATTTTTTAAAAGTAGAGGAATGAAGAGGTGTGATATAATTAAGTTTAGGTTATAGAAAGTTGGTTAAAAATATCGTGATGCCTATCAGTAGTACAGAACAAATCTAATTAAAATATCATTTATATAAAATATTTTTTATCCATTTTTACAAAATGAATAAGTCATTCAAATAAGCTCCCATTATTGCAGCTGATGCATCTGATTTTCTATAAAGTGGTCAACCTGGCTGTTCAACCGTGTTCTCACCATCAGAATCTGTGTCCAGGTGGACACCTGACGTGGTCCAAACCAGGGCAGCAGGACACAGGTGCATTCCTGGTTCCCCAGAAGTAAATTTCAGATTATTTCATTGTCTGCACATGACCCTGAAGAATACTGTCCCCAATTCCACACACAAGGAGTCACCTGGAGTGTGACATCTCCTGCTGTGGGTGTCACTGTGCAGAACTGGGAAGAGATGCTCCCAGGTACATAGATGGGGACCAACAAGCCAGGGGCCACACTCCCAGGGCTCTTGTTCTTTATGTCCTGAGTTTCCTCCTCACGGAGCGAGTTCTCAGTGTCTCATATCACTTTCCTCAGACACAGCCACACACGGTATTGTAGGCATTAATATGGAAACAACTGGCTTGGGAATTACCATCCTCTTTACTCAGCCATAGACAGAAGGAAGATGTCAGCATGAACATCTGCACAAGCTGTCCTGGTCCCTCTGCCTCTGCCTGGAGTCAACTGCTATTGGTGCTGTGAGCATGATGCCAAGTCGATGACCATCACCACGTTGGGGCTTTTATCTCTAGCTTCAGGTCACAGCTCTGATGCCCACTGTCCACACGCTTGTGTCCTGCTGCTGGCTGGTCAGGACCCTGAGCTGTGTGGAGCTTAGCAGCACTTTTGAGTCAGCAGAGAATCCTCTTGACTCCTCCTCCTTCTTTTATTTATTTTTCTCCTTATTCCTTCTTCTCCTTTTTAAAATTCTTCTTCATTAATTCTCACCTGAGGATATTTTATTTGAGTGTGTGGGAGGGAGGGATGGAAAGAGAAACATTGATGTGAGATAGACATATCAAATTGGTGCCTCTCCTACAACCCAAACCAGGGTGTCGGATTGAACCTGCAACTGAGGTGCATGACCTGGACAGAAAATCCCACCTTTGGCCATTTGGTCTGCTGGCCGGCAGTCTGACTGCTGAACCAAACCAGACAGAGAAGCAGGCCCTCTTGAAAGTCTTAGACTATGTGGGTGAAAGATTTGATGATAAATTGTCATTTGGGCACAAGTGTGTCTTAAGGAAACTCTCCCTTTTCTCCACTTGTGAATGTTGTCTCATGGTATAACAGTTTTCTAACTCAAAGACTTCAGAGTGAGCACTGAATTGAAAACTCAATGAGGTTCCCTGAGGGAAACTGTGACATGAAGAGAAAATCACTCAGGAAACCAGCCCAAACCTCCAAATACATGCTCCTGGCATGGTCCTGTGTTCAAGACCCTAAGTACCCTCTGGTGTTCGCAGACTCTACTGCAGGGAGGTTTGTGTCTGGGCTCACACTGACTTCCCCTCACTGTGTCTACTGCACAGTAATGCACGGCTGTGTCCTCGGCTCTCAGGCTGTTCATTTGCAGATACAGCGTGTTCTTGGAGTTGTCTCTGGAGATGGTGAATCGGCCCTTCACAGAGTCTGCATAGTATATATAACTACTGCTACTACTAATGGCTGAGATCCACTGCAGCCCCTTCCCTGGAGCCTGGTGGACCCAGTGCATCCAGTGGTTAGTGAAGGTGAATCCAGAGGTTGCACAGGAGAGTCTCAGAGACCCCCCCAGTCTGCACCAGGGCTCCCCCAGACTCCACCAGCTGCACCTCACACTGGACACCTGCAAACACAAAGACGTCCTGGTCAGGAAACTGTCACATGACCACTGATTCTCTCTCTCATCTACTCTCACACTCAGTGTCTCTTGTTCTCCACAAATTACCTCTTAAAATAGGAACAAGCAAAATCCAGTAGAGCCCAAAGTCCATGGTGACTGGTCAGTGTTCAGTCCTGATCTGGGAATGGGGTCACCTGGGGATCCTGGGGCTGGGCTCCTGTCCCACAGCTGCAAGGTGAAGGCTGGGCCTGTTTTAATGGGCAGAGGGGGCCCTATTTGCATGTCCTCCTACTATACAGGGATCTCTGGGGTTGGAGACCTGCAGAGACGACAGTGCCTCAGAGCAGGTGCGAGTGTCCTGGGGCGGAATCGTGGCCATGATAACATTTCAATAACTAAATTACAATCATAGGGACATTTGGGCCATGTCAAAGTGTCCACATCTCATAACAATGAACCCAGTATTTGGCCTGTGCTCCTTTCATCTGGGCCCCATGGCTCCCCTGAACCATCACCAGGGCAGAGTAGGACCTGCCCAGTGAGGGTCCAGACCCCATATATGTAATGTGAACATGAATGGACTCTGTATTCTAGAGTTACTCACACTTCAGGGATGTATCCATCTGTGGCCTTAGGGACCTCACTACAGTGGAGAGGGTTGTGCATCATCTGTGAGGTGGTTGTCCAACAGCTGAGATTAGGCAGGTCCACCCAGAACTGTCACATACAACTGAAGTGTGTGCTGCACCCAGGAGCACTGTCCTGGATCCTCACTGTCCCTGTTCTGTACACTCTGTCTCAAGGGCCTGAGACCACATCCAGCCCTGATGTGGCTGGTTCTCACCACCTGAGTGTCAGTAGCTCAGGTGTAACTGTCCCTGCTGCAGATGCCCTGTGGTCACACGTAGTCTCTGTCCATGTCCCTCCATGTGCACTCTGGGTCCCTGAGGCTGTTCAACACTGGGGATCAGTGGTCTGTGTGTGACTGTTTGTTGGGAAGACCCAGACCCAGAGCCCTGAGGGGCCGTGCCCTTCGATCTCCTGGCCTTCATCAGGCAAGTGGAAAACAATCAGAATCCCTGTGATCAGTAAGAATGCTCAGACTTAAGGTGAATCACTCATCTATGAAACACAGGTATTAGCCATTTACATTCACAGTGAGGCCAAGATGGTGAGTGGAATTGATCACGCGGCTTGGTCCTTCTGACGTGTCTTTTTAGAGTCATGAGAGTTTATTGTTAAAAAAAGACAGCTGTGCCCTGGCCGGTTTGGCTCAGCGGTTAGAGTGTTGACCCAGGGAACAGAGTCCCGGGTTTGGTTTCCACTAAGGGCAGCTACCTTCGTTGCAGTTTGTTTCGGCCACAGTTGGAGTCTTGTGGGTGGCGGCCACTCCACGTGTCTCTCTCACGTCGATGTTTCTCTCTATCTCTTCTCCTCATTCTCCCTCCCGCTCTGTCTGAAGATAAATGTAAAAATGTCCTCGGGTGAGGATAAAAAAGAAAAGAAGACAGCTGAGTGATTCCATAGCGTTTAGAGAAGGCGTGTCTTGTCTTCCTGTGATAAACTTGTTTCAGAGCATGGAGATGAAGCCTGGACCGCAGATGTGTCCGGAAACCACCTGCTCCTGGGGGACGTGCGCTCAGTGGATCCTGAGCTCTCCAGGGTCCTGAGAGCGCGCTTTCCATCAAAGCCCACAGAGGACCAGAGACCTATCGGAGTCAGGTTAACGTACGTGCTCATCAGTACTAAATGTTGGATTAGATGAGTAGGTTATATTTCTAGTTTCTTATGCATCTTTCACCTAGATTTAAGGAGATTACTTTGTTCCAGGTAGTTTATTAAACCCAGCTCTCTAATACTTACAGAATTTCAAAGTTTATTCTAAATAAGTGTATTGTTTAAACATAATTCAAGAAACACAAATAATGTCTATTTTGATCTGAAAATCACAATATAAAGGACATTCATTGTCAGTATCCTATTAGTTTAATTTATGTTGTTACTTATATCCAAAGCACTATATCCCAGGAACATTTCATTGAGACTTCGTTGATGCTTTTTTAATTTTAATTTTTACTTTTTGTTAAAATGATATTTCTTACAAGTTCTGAGTAACACTCTCAGATACCTTTATTTAGTTTAATGCTAGAAAACTTTTCTTACAATCTTTGCCAAACACTTTCAGAGCTAACTAGTGTCAGACTTGGTTATCACTTGGATGGGAGACCCGTGATTCTTGATGTGGAAAATTTGGTAATTGTGCCTTTGAGTCCCTCCTCAAACTCTTCCTTTCACCAAGCCCAGGAACTATTTCAGAGACCCCACACACACACACACAAACATAAGACATATTAATATTTTTATGTGGATAAATAATTGAAAATAAAAGACTACTTATCCATGTGTTCAACTCAGAATCTGTCTTATGTGGAAATTGTAAAGGCAGCAGTTTAATTGACTGGTGTTTTTGGTGAAATATTTTCACTGATGTGGGATCAGAGGGAGGCAATTGAAGAGGGTTCCCAGCACAGAGATGCTCATGGGAAAGGAAAATTTAACCCTGACAGGAACCCTCAGTTCTAGCCTCACTGTGCCCCTGTGGATGGTCCCTGTGGTCAGAGGTGCTGGGCTCTCCCACAGAACATACAATATCCTTAATGGATACTGAACACATTATCTCATCAGACATGTGATTTGAAAATACATTATTTCTGTGTAGCTTGTCTTTTTATTCCCTAAATTAAAGATTTAGTGGAAGATATTTTTAATTTTAACAATGATCAATTCAGCACTATTTTCTTTAATGGGTCTTGTTTTTTATGTTTTATCTGACAGTTCCATTGCCCATGGTTGAAGAAACCATAACATGAACACAGTGGGCACAAAGTTCAATAGAGAACTGATGGCTGGGATCCTTAATATTACTGAGATCTGTGTGCTGTGTCCTACCAGGAGACAAACTCTCAATGGCTTGACACCCAGATTAAATTTAAAGATGAATTCAGTTGATTGGACTTTACATTGTGAATTTCACTACACTACATAGCATAGAAAATTAGGTTCACCCCTGAAAATTATATCATATAGACGCAGGCAGATGAAGAAGGAAGCTGAAAGGACACAAGGAAGACGCTGAGCAGAGATGACAGAGACAGGATCCCAGAGGTTATTTCTCGAGGATAAAAGTGACCAGGAGGACGAAGGTGCAGAGAGGTCGGGAGAGGGAGACATGAGGAGATGAACTGGAGCTCATGTCGGGAAAGTGAATGTCCCAGTGAGAGCCCTGCATGGAGCTGTGTGTGCAGGACTCACATTAGAGAGTGAGAGAGCGAGGCCCTGGCCAGTGTGAGGACCTGGGGGATGGACTCTCAGTGTGTGTAGATGGTGACACCTAGGTGGGCAGAGGTGGGTTTTAAACCATGTTCTCCAAGGCAGGTGCTCAGATACCAACACTCAGGGGATACTGTTAACAGGACTGTGGGGCATGACAGTGCCCCCTGGTGGTGACTCTGAGCCATGCAGACTGCATGACACTAGGGACTCGATCAGGTGCCTCTCCACCCACCAAGGACAGGGGAGGGGAGAGCTCACCTTTAAGGTCAGATAAACATGAGGACCAGATAAACATGAGGACATGATCAATGAAAGTATTTTTTTTTATTTATTAATTTTTTTCAGAGATAGAGGAAGGGAGAGGGAGAAAGAGGTACAAACATTGATGAGAGAGAACATCGATTGGCCACCTACTGCATGTTCCCCAATGGGGATCAGTCCCACAAGTTGGGCATGTGTCCTGACTTGGAATCGAACCAGTGACCTCTTGGTGCCTGGGTCGATGCTCAATCACTGAGCTACACTTGGCCGGACCAGAGTATTTTTTTTTTATCATTTGCGTCATCCTCATTAGGGACATTTTGCTGTCATCTTTGGTGTATAAATTATTGGAGCGAAGAGCAGTTTTCCCTGCTCTGACTGGGTGCCCTGGACTTGATGTCTCAGTCACAATCCAGCTCCAGGGTACAGACCTGATCAGAACCCTCCTCCCACCTGTCCACAGAGACAGGTTTCAGACATGCTGTGTCTCTCCTTCTCCTCACCTCTCCCAGGGCAGGGCAGCCCCTTCCTAGGTGAGCAGCTCAGGGCGACTCCCAGGTCCTTGACCACAGAGAGGCTCTGAGACTCTGGGCTCTTCATCTCCCAGAGAGACAGAGGCCTAATATTTCTCAATGGTGGATCATTCATCAATATTACCTTGGAGGCTGTGTCCAGGACTTACTGTGCTGATGTGAGTCTCCTTCAGAATCAGTCCCTCTCTCTGATGTAACCTCAGCCCAGAGGGCAGAAGGTGCTGCAGTGACCAGAGCTCATTCATCAGGAAGCGACCAGGTAGAAGACACAGAGGTGGGCGCACCGCCTGCCTATGGGAGGCTATGCACACAACGTGGGCCTCGTACCCTGGGAACCCCAAGGTGGAGGCCACACATGTCCATGGTGGTTGTTTCTTCGGGATCTGACTTGCCTTGTGGTTTAGCCAGTTAATGTTTACTTTCCTCTGAAATAAGCACACTCATTTCTTAGGGTCATGAAGACCTTTTGTTGAGAGTGTGCAGGAGCAGAAGTAATTTGTACATAGATTTTGTACCTTACATCTTTCCTGAATTCTCTTTTACTTTTATCAGTTTTCTGGGGCAGTGTTTAGGGATTTTTATATAATAATTCATGTTATATGCATACACATAGAAAGAGACATTTTAGCATTTTTTTAATTTAGTCATTTTTATTTATTTTTCTTGTGTAATTATTGTGACTAAAAACTTCCAGTTCTGTCCAATAAAAGTAGTCACCAGGGTGCCCTGTGTTGGTCCTATTGTTAGAACAGCTTTCAAATTTTCTCTGTGCACCATGATGTCCCTTGTTGGCTTCTCAAATGTGGCATTTTTTATGCTGAGGAAGATGCCTTGAATTACAAACTTATATAGATATAATCATGAAATGATTTTAAATTTTTAAAATGTGATTTCTTCTTTACATCTATTCATACGATAACATGGTTTTGTCCTTCATGCTGTAAATGAAGTGAAGCACAATTACTGATTTACAAAAATTGAACCATCCTTGCATTGTAGGATGCTATCCCACATGACCATGGTCAATGATCCTTTTACATTTGTTTTGAGTTTCCTAGTATATCTTTGAGGATTTTTGCATTTATGTTCATCATAGTTAAGGTGTGTCATTTTCTTTCTTTCTTTCTTTTTCTCCTTATTTGGTTTTGGTATAAGTGTAATGGCCACCTCAATAAAAGTCTCTGGTGTGTTCCTTCTTCTTTCTGAGGTAGGAAGAGTGTGGGGTGGATTGACTGACAGAACATTGACTGTTCTTTCAGTTTCAGTAGAATTCATCACTGAATCAGTTAAATGATGGTTTTACTTCATTAGTGCATAATGAATTCTGCTTCAATTATTCTTTTAAATTAATATTAATTTAGCAACTGTGGGGTCAAATTCCTAATTTAAGGTCAAATTAACTGACTGAGAAAATCAGTATTAACCTTCCCAGGCTGTGGACAGCACATTGCAGTTCCCACAGCACACACGTGGAGCTGAGCAGTGACAGGCTCACAGGCTCCTGATTCTGCATCCCTCAGGGGGATCCGAGCTGCATGGACTGACAAGGGAGCAGCTCGGTGTCCCTGCCAGAGAAACACCTGTCTCTACAAACTGCAGCAGGGGCTGGTCTCTTCAGGTCTGAGGTTGTGGGACCAGCTCCCACCTGAGACTCCGCGGTCAGATATGCATCTTCTCTTCCACCTGAAGAAGGGAGGTATTAGGTGAAGAAAGGGACACTTATTTACCTCAGAATTTCTGTGCATGGAGAGAACACAATGAAAATGGGAACAAGTCTTACCACCCCACATTTACAAATCACTCCTGTGAAAGGTCATTCTTAATCAGAACACTCTGAGAACTCAGTGACAATGCATTTGGGGGCAGTGTTGAAATTACAGTTGTTTACAAACCACACCTTTATTTAATATACCAATGAAGAGAAATGGTATAAAACCGTATTTTTCTACATAGAATTTATATAGTGTCTTAGTCCTGAGAGTGCCCCTCCCTGACCTCCAGCTCCAGGGGCACAAGGAACAGGTCGCAGCCTCTGCTCTGTGGCATCCCCTGTGGTTTTTGCTGCAGACACAGCTGTGCACGACTCCCAGGGTTTCGTCTGATAAAAAGTTTGGCTCAGGAAATTCCAGGAAAATTCCATGGTCCTTCCTGAAATGCATGGAGGTGTAGAAAATCTCTCTTTCACAGACAGACAATGATTATGTGCTTACAGTTTCCCCAGGTTCACCTAACCCTCTGGAATTTTTCTTCCCCAAATAAAAAATGCAACTTCTGGTGCATGTGAGAATGTTGTTACTAATACAATGACACTTTTATATATATATTTTTTTTTTATATCCTCACCCGAGGACATTTTTCCATTTTTTGTACAGATAGAGTGGGAGGGAGAGAGAGGAAGGGAGAGAGAGTGAGAAACATCGACGTGAAGGGACACATCGAGTGGCTGCCACCCGCACGACCAACCAGGGCCGGGGACAAACTGCAACCGAAGTACATGCCCTTAGCGGGAACCGAACCCGGGTCTCTCCGGACCGCAGGCCAACGCTCTAACCTCTGAGCCAAACTGGCCAGGGCTACAATGACACTTTTAAAACTTGCAGTTGTCAGTGGCTGCCACTGAATCATGGATCTAGAGAGTCTCTTGGAGAAACTGTTATCTGGAGAGAAAGCCCAGAGCCTCAGAGGAAACAGCCATGAACACCACCTGCACCAGCTCCTGGGGCTGCAACACAGGGTCAGTGGGTCCTGAGCGTCCCCTGCAGCCCCGCCCTACTCTCCCCTCAGAAGATTTGTGTCTGGGCTCACACTGACTTCTCCTCACTGTGTCTCTGCCACAGTAATATACCGTCATGTTCTTAGTTCTCAGGCTGCTCAGTGTCATATATATTTTGCTTTTTGAGGTGTCCCTGGAGATGCTAAGTTGGGATATCAGCCATGGGTTATAGTATGTGCTTCCATCCTCATCTACAACCCTGACCCACTCCAGCCCCTTTCCTGCAGCCTGGCGGGCCCAGTGCACATGATAGCTTGTTAAAGAGAATCCAGAAACATCACAGGTGAGGGAGAGGGTCTGCGAGGGCTTCACCAGTCCTGGGCCTGACTCCTGCAGCTGCACCTGGAACAGGACACCTGGTGATAAAGAGCATGAGGCCCTGTCAGTCATGTGTAGTCACAATCACCCCACAGACCCCTGTTTGACCTCTGAGACCCTCAACTTCGAGGGCTGTCACCAGGCACAGGAGAAGACCCAGCAGTCTCATCTTCTTCTAGACCAGGGCTCTGCCTTCCCCAGAGACCTCAGCCCTGTGTGAGGAGAGAGCTGTGAGCCTCCCCAGCCCAGGGGAGGATTTACCCTGGAGCTTTGGGAGAAATTTGCATGAGGGGCAGCCTGTTCCTTATAAGTGGGGGGACTGAGGTCAGGCTGCCCTGGTACTTCTGGGGCCCTGTGGGGGCATCTCTCACCTTGAACTCACTCCACATGTTGGTCAGGGATAGGGGATCCCCTGGTGCACGAGACCTACTGAAATCCACTTAATGGACATGCTCATCTCTGGTAAAGAGTGAAGCTGATGAGCAGATTATATTTTTAATTCTTCATGCATCTGTCAAATATATTTAATAGGATCATATTTGTCTGCTTAATTTCATAAACTTAACTCTAATTAATGCACAATTGTCAAATGCTTTATATTCAATTATATGCACACAATTTTATATATACAAATACCATCAAACTTGGTTTCAAAATCACAAAATGAGGGACATTTAATACCAGTATTTTATTTGTTTATTTATGTTGTTACATTAATCCAAGGAACTAATAACAAGAATGGGCCTTTTGGAGACTCTTGTTCTTATTTATTCTGTTACATTTAATTTTATTTATTTATTTATCTTTTTGGTTAAAATGGTATTTTATACAAATTCTGAGTAACACTATACTAAGTACCTTTATTTAGGTTTCTCTTAGAAACATTTGCCTTGCAACCTTTTTCATTTTCAGAAGCTCAGCTGGGCTGGTACTGGTTAGTACTTGGATATAAGACCCTTGATTCCTGATATTAAAATTTTTTTAATGGCCTGGCCCATGTGTCTCAGTGATAGAATTTCACCCCATGCAACAAGAGGTCATCAGACTGATTCCTGGTCAGAGCACATTACCAGGTTGTGGGCCCAGTCCACAGTGGGGGGCATGCAAGTGGTGGCCAATCATTGTTCTCTTTCATCGATGTTTCTATCTCTCTCTACTTCGCACTACTTTATTTTTATAATCAATAAAAATGTAAAAAGGAAAAAAAAATTGTATCATATGACCTGAGTCCCTTCTAAAACTAGCACCCGTGTAAGCCCACAGCTTATTGCAGTGATCCCCAAAAATTACGTCAGAAACAATCACATGTCTATATGAAGAAATGATGGGAAATACAAAGAATGAGTATCCATTACTGAAATTCAGACTCTTTTATATGTTGTGGTTGTAAAGGCAGTAGATTAACTGACCCGTTTTCTCAGTCCAGTGTCATCACTGATGTTGGGGTTCAAAAGGAGGGAAATGAAGAAAATTCCCAGCACACATTTGCTTGTAGGAAAGGGATCTTTAGTCCTGACAGGGACCCTCACTCCTGTCCTCCTGTGCTCTGTCCCTGGGGATGGTCAGAGGTGCTGTCTCTCCCACACAATCTAGAACATCCTTAACATGCAGTGTACATGTTCTCCCATCAGACATAACCTAGAAATGTATTAGATAGTATTGTCTTCAATTTACCTCAATGAATGTTTTGTGTAAAAATTTTTATTTTAAACAATGTTCAATTTATCACTGTTTGACTTCATAGGTCCCAATTTTGAAGCTTTATATAACAATTCACAAAAAAAAAATGTCACTCTCTTCTGTACATGGGAGGGGAAATTCTGATATGAACAGAGTTGGCACTAAACCCGGTAGAGAAATGAAGGTTGGGATCCTTGATATCATTGCAGTCTGTTTGCTGTGTGCCCTTGGGGCAGTGGCGGGGCGGGGCCGGCCCAGGGACACACAGGGCACCCAGAATACTGAGCTCACACAGCTTCTCACTTAGTTTTAAGTGTAACCACACACCCGTCAGTCAGTGTGACTGTCTCCAGATAATGAGAAAAGGGAGCCGTAAAGACAGGGCCAGAGGTCAGATTCAACTTGCTCATCGCAGTGACCGCCCTGAGCAGCTGAAGGGACAAAACTATTCAATACATGGTCTAAGCAGGCGGGGCGAGGAACTAATGAGGAAGGTTTCCGAGAAATGGCACCTCGAAAGAGCTTTGGAGCCGCAAAGATACATTTCCACAGCCCCAGACTGTCTGCCGGGGCAGAGCTGCATTTCCTTGGTGCTGAGCTCCAGGCAGTGACCCTCAGAGCCTTCGTGCCCGGCAGCTTCTCCTGGCAGGACGGTGCTCCCTGAACAGCCAAACTCTGGGCTGCAGGATGGTTCTGTCAAGGACGAACTGCTTCTCATATGGAGAGGTTGGGGTGCTCAGAGCATGTGGGGTTGGGTGGAAGGGTAAGAGAGGGTGTCCAGGTTGGCCGGAGGTTGCATGGATGTCCTCACAGACCTGGGGTCCCCTGGTAAGGGTGTTCCGTGTGCAGTGAGCCTTGCCTCAGTCCCTGCGGGGTGGGCAGCTCGGCCCTGAGCTGAAACAGCTGCTACTCAGAAGTAAGGGCGTGGGGACCTTTATACAGAAAATGAGAGAAGACTTCAGGGTGGGGTTGTGTCCCCAGGGAGCCTGGGAGTCCTCACAGCCGAACAGAACAGACGTTGCCACACTCACCACACCTGGGACATCTCCAGCCCTGTGACACACATCCCTGTCTGCTCCTCACAAGGGCTCTGTGAGGTCCAAGCTCCGCCTGTCCCCTCTCACAGGAGGACAGTCCAGCTCAGACAGGTTCCGTCTGCCAGAGGACGGCCCGATTGAAGCCCATCCACCGCTGCTGGTGCCGGAGGTCCCACCAGGTCTCACCCGCTCCTCACGTCCTTCATGGTCTCTACTGGCTATTTCTGGATTTCTCGCCTGACTGGACTCCTGACCCGTCTAATTTACACTCGTCCTGCTGTCCTGAGCTGGCAGCTGTGGGCCTTGGAGGAAGTGCTGTCTCCACACAGCTCAGGGTCCAGGGCGCACGTGTGTACCAGCAGTGCCGAGTACTGGTGCACTGCCCACCCCACGCCTGTGCACGTCGGTGATGGCGGTGGAGCCCCCCAGAGCTGTTGGATGGTGGGGGCCTGGGAACGAGGGAGTGACAGGCACAGGGAGAGGCCCCTGGCCACACCCCTTTCCTGGGAGGCAGCAGGTCTTGCCGGGGGTGCAGGTTCTCTGGTGCCACGGGTTCCCCTGCACATCTGATGAAAGGGGACCTTTCTGGTGGGCAAGGTCCACTGTGTTTCAGGAGAAGAGAGGAAGGTGCAGTGGGTTCAGCTTGCCCAGGGTGCTCAGTCTGTTAAGGAGACATTTGGGTCCCCTGGGAACCTAGTGAGATAATAGTCCCTGAGACGTGGGACTATTATCGTCTGCGAAAGAAAATGTCGTCACCATCGTCGTCCTCAGTGACATGAGCGAACACAGGGCCCAAAATACAGAGGAGAGTCCCTGGCACCCTGACCCTCAGGAAGAGCGGGAGCACCCTGAGAAACCCAGGGAGCTGTTCTCACCCCTCCCTGCATGGTTTCTGTACCATGATCCTAGGTAGGTTGGTAACGAGGGCCCCCTGCTGATCCTGAGTGGTCTGCAGGGTTCAGAGCGCCCCCTAGTGTCCTGACTCCTCCTGGTGAACCCGAGGGTCTCCTGCAGCTCAGCCCCCCCTGTCCCCCAGCAGGGAGTTGGTGTCTGAATCATAGAGACGTCCTGGTCAGGAAAATGTCACATGTCCAGTGTTTATCTCACTCATACTCATTGACACACTCTGTGTCTCTAGTTCTCCATAAATTACCTCTTACAATAGCAGCACAGACAACCCAGCTGAGCCCAAACTCCATGGCGAGTGGTCTGTGTTCAGTGTTGATCGGGGAATGAGAAATCTGGGAACCCGGGGCTGAGCTCCTATCTCACAGATTCAAGATCGGGGTGGGCTGGTTTTCATGAGCTGCGGGGGCCCTGATTGCAGGTCCTCCTACTGCAGAGGGAGCTCTGGGGTTGGATGCTCACATAAATGACACGGTTTCACAGTGTGGTGTGTCCAAGGGAATGTGTCTGAGTAGAATTAGCCCTGGTATCAGAGCCTCTGCTCCTCTCAACCTGACCCCACTGCTTCCCTGAGTGACCTCCAGACCATGGGCCATGCCTAGTGAGGGTGTCAGTGCTACCTGGCAGGACACTGGACCTCGTTAACATGTGATCATGGTCCAATACAGCATAAAAGTCAATGTAATAGGGAACTAAAAGAGAGGTTAAGGTTTTAAATATCATATCTTAGATGGGTACCTGTAAGAACACAGGAAGGTGATCAACCATAACACCCAGAGGGAGATTAACATGTGGGGATTTCATGTTCAGGAGGTGGACGTTCCCTCTGATACTATTTCCTTTGCACAGTGTTTTGTGGATAAAATAAGAACAAAGTGTAACCCTTGAGCCAGTGGACCAATGTTGAGGGACAGTGGGTATCTTTTGGGTCCCTTGGAAGGAGAACCGTGAACTACAGAGAAGCAGACAGGGAATCCAGGTCTGAGTCCTTCAGGGAGTTTGGAGCTGAATGTGCAGCAGCAGCACAGCTTCCTTTGTGGTGTTTGTTCTCCAGACCCACCGGGCCTGTTTCAGTCACTGGGGATGGAGAAGAACTTCAGTCATGATCAAGTGTGTTTTGGTTAATTTGTGAGAATAACTAAATTTAGGTTACAAAAATTTTGATATGAAAAATTTTGATGGTTGTTACTAATACAGAATAACAGATGTAAATAAAGTATTATTTATTGAAGATATTATTTTTTCTTTATTCTTTGATTACAAAATGAATAAGTAATTGAAATTACCTCCTTTTACTGCAGCCAAAGGATCTGTTTTTCTGTAAATTTGTAAGACTAGCAGTTCAGTTGTGTTCTCACCATCAGGATCTGTTTTTATGTGGACGTCAGACGTGGTCCAAACCAGGGCGGCAGGAGACAGATACATTCACTGTTCCTCAGAAGTAAATTCCAGTCAAGTTCCTTCTCTGCACATGACCCGGGAAATGCTGTCTCCACGTCCACACACAGGGAGTCACCTGGAGCGTGACGTCTCCTGCTGTGGGTGTCACTGTGCAGAGAAGGGGAGAGATGCTCCCAGATACATGGATGGGGACCAACAAGCCAGGGGCCACACTCCCAGGGCTCTTGTTCTTTATGTCCTGAGTTTCCTCCTCACGGAGCAAGTTCTCAGTGTCTCCTATCACTTTCCTCAGACATAGCCACACAGGGTATCTAGTCATTAATATACAAACAACTGGCTTGGGAATTAGAATTCTCTTTACTCAGCCATAGAAAGAAGGAAGATGTCAGCCTGGACATCTGCACAAGCTGTCGTGGTCCCTCTGCCTCTGCCTGGTGTCAGCTGCTCTTGGTGCTGTGAGCATGAAAGCAAGTCAATGACCATAACCACGTAGGGGCTTTTATCTCTAGCTTCAGGTCACAGCCATAAAGCCCAATGTCCACACTCTGTGTTTTGCTGCTGGCTGGTCGGGACCCTGAGCTGTGTGGAGCTGAGCTGCATTTTTGAGTCAATATAAACCCCTCCCTCCTCCTTCTCCCCCTCTTCCTCCTCCTTTTTCTCTTTCTCCTTCTTCTCATCCTACTATTTCTCCTTCTCCTTATTCTTCCTCCTCCTCCTTCTTATTTTTCTTCATTAATTCTCACCTGAGCATATATATATATATATATATATATATATATATATATATATATATATAGTGTGTGGGAGGGAGGGAGAAAAAGAGAAACATTGATGTGAGATAAAAATATCAAATTGATGCCTCTCCTACAACCCAAACCAGGGTCTCGGATTGAACCTGCAACTGAGGTTCGTGACCTGGACAGGAAATCCAACCCTTGACCATTCAGTCTTCAGGCCGGCAGTCTGACTGCTGAGAAAAACCAGACAGGGCAGCGGACTCTCTTGAAAGACTTAGGAGATGTGGGTCAAAGATTTGATGATAAATTGTCAGTTGGGAACAAGAGTGTCTAAAGGGGACTTTGTTTTTTCTCCAGTTCTGAAAGTTGTCTCACTTTACAACAGTTTTCTAATTCAAAGACTTCAGAGTGAGCACTGAATTGGAAACCCAGAGAGGTTCCCTGAGGGAAACTGTGATATGAGGAGGAAACCACACAGGAAAACAGCCCAAACCTCCAAATACACCTGCTCCTGGCATGGTCCTGTGTTCAAGACCCTGAGCGCCCCCTGGTGGTCGCGGCCTCTCCTGCAGGGAGGTTTGTGTCTGGGCTCACACTGACTTCCCCTCACTGTGTCTGTTGCACAGTAATACACGGCCGTGTCCTCGGCTCTCAGGCTGTTCATTTGCAGATAGAGCGTGTTCTTGGAGTTGTCTCTGGAGATGGTGAATCGGCCCTTCACAGCGTCCGCATAGTACGTGCTACCACCACTACTGCTAATGTATGAGACCCACTGCAGCCCCTTCCCTGGAGCCTGGCGGACCCAGTGCATCCAAGTACTACTGAAGGTGAATCCAGAGGCTGCACAGGAGAGTCTCAGAGACCCCCCAGGCTGCACCAGGCCTCCCCCAGACTCCACCAGCTGCACCTCACACTGGACACCTGCAAACACATAGACGTCCTGGTCAGGAAACTGTCACACATTCACTGTTTCTCTCTCTCATCCACTCTCACACTCAGTGTCTCTTGTTCCCCACAAATTACCTCTTAAAATAGCCATAAGGAAAACAAAGGTGAGCCCAAACTCCATGGTGAGTAGTTTGTGTTCAGTCCTGATCAGGGAATAGGGTCACCTTCGGATCCTGGGGTGGGCTCCTGTCCCAGAGCTGCAGGGTTGGGGAAGGGTTGAATTTTATGGGCAGAGGGGGCCCTATTTGCATGTCCTCCTACTATATAGGGAGCTCGGGTTGGAGACCTGCAGAAAGGGCAGTGCCTCAGAGCGGGTGAGAGTGTGCTGGGGGAGAATCATGGTCATTATAACATTTCAATACTAAAAAAATATGAAAGTTATATTCGGGCATGTTCAGCTGCCCACATCTGGTAACAGGGCATCAATCATTGATCTGTGCTCCTCTCCACTGGCCCCCTTGACTCCCCTGAACCAGCCCCACGGGGAGTGGGACCTGCCCATGAGGGAGCTGACCTCTTGTATGTAATGAGAGCATGAGTGAAGGACTGTGTCCTGCTGTTACCCAACATTAGGTCTGGAGGGAAGCAGACACATGGAAAGAGACCACAGGCTGCAGATCTTGTAGAAGTGGACATTGTGTACACGGAGTGTAGGTGCCCTTGGACCTGAGTGTCTCTGGTGTCTGGACCGTCAAGGGGACAAAGAAAAGAGAGTGTTGAGAAGATGCTTCTCTATCTCAGGGACTCAGAGACACTGAGAAGTCAGGGAGATTCATGGAGCTGAGGGAGAGGCTGTGGGTTTCCAACACCTAGAAGTGCATCTACATAGGGTCTCTCAGCATAGACACTATGTAATAATTTTGTTTTAATATACTAGTATGTATTTTTATTCTTCATAAGGAGAAGTGATAGGGGAGGTAGAAACTCAATTAGAGGGAGAACATTGATTGGCTTTCTTCTGCTCGTTTTCTTCTGGTGGTTGAATCCACAACCCCAGCATGTGCCTAGACCTGGAATAGAACTGGGACATCTCTCTCTGTTTGGCAATCCTTATTTCTCTGAGTCATACAGACCAAGCTCTTGTATTTTAATTTAAAACTTTCCTCTGCTCTGAGAAACTACCTCCCATGCTCAGGCAAGTGTGACATTTTTGATAACTGATGTTGGAAATTTTGTGATTACGTCTACAGATTCCTATGCAACCTTTTTTATTATGAAATCTCATGACATAACTTAGAGACCCCATACGTGTTACGTCACACATATTCATGCTTTTAAATGGAGAGAATAAAAACACAAAACATAAAAATATTGATTATGCCTGTGTACAAGTCAGAATCATTCATGTGCTGAAATGATTATGGCAGGAAATTGACCTGTTTTCTCTGTGTAGTGTTATCAGTGATTTCAGGGTTCAGAGGGAGGTTAGTGGAGAGGGTTCCTTCATAGATTTTCTCATAGGACAGGGAACTTCAATGCTGACAAGGACCCTCATCTCAGCCTCCCACCCTCTGCCCCTGGGGATGGACTCTATGGTCAGAGCAGCTGGGCTGTCCTACAGAACATTTAATATCCTTAATTTACAATGAACACATTCTCCTATCAGACAAGTGATTTGGAAATATATTCTCTCTGGGTAGCTTGTCTTTTCATCCCATTGATTATTTGATGGGATAAATGTATGTAATTTGGGAAAGTCTAAATCACCCCAGTTTCTGTACTGGGAGGGAGAGAGAGAGAGAGAGAGAGAGAGAGAGGAACCTTGACTGGCTGTCTCCCACATGACACGGCTAGGGCCAGGAATGACCTGCAACCGAAGTACATGCACTTGACTGGAATTGAACCTGTAAGTCTCTGGTCCACCAGCCGATGTTATAACCATTGAGTAATCATGCCAGAACATATTGCTGGGCAGGTGCTTAATTGGTTGGAGCTTCATGCCGTACACTGAGAGGTTCCAGGTTCAATTCTCAATCAGGTGAGGGTACGAAGCTGGAAGTGTTCTGCATCACAGGATAGAAATGTGCCTGATGTTCATGGAGAGAGTGTCACTGGACTTGTGGGTTTAAACCACTTCCAATGAAGACCCAGAAGGGAGTTCAGGGCATGATGGACACAGCTTATGTTGTAGTAGAAAACCCTGGAGTGATCATGACCAGGAGTTTGTTACAATAGAAACGATAAAGGTTCTGCATGCAGGGATCAAGGGGAATACGGAACGTGTCATTGCAAAGGGGGGAAGAGGATTCCTGTTACCCACATGCACCTGCTCACAGTGTCACTGTCTGTGAGGTGACAACTTCACAAGTCCAGGGTTTAGCACTCACATGGGTCATTACTCACATGGTCACTTCATGCTTCAACCAAGCTGCACAATTCATTGGTGCTTTGTTTATGAAATCCCTCAACACTTAGAGGGAAGAGTGGACACCCCTCCCTGCAGGACCCATGGTGATGTTGTGTCTGTTTGAAAAGTCCTCATGTCATTGACCAGGATCCTGGCTCAGAACATCTTCATACCATCATCACCATGTGTTTATTAATAATTGTTCTTATTTTCTGTAGGCCAGTATTTTGTCCATAAACATTTACACCTTTTCTTATGTTTTGGTCATTGATTGTATTTTTCAAGAAAATTGGTAGTCAGAAACTCTATTTTTTTATTTTTTATTTTTTTAGTGCTGACAAATGAAGGCTCATCCCTCCCTCTTCTCCATCTGCCCCACAGTGGGATCTGATGAGAGAGTTTGGGTCTCCTCTATGTATGTCAGTGGAAGACTGAACCACACAAGCCCCTGGAGAGAACCCCTCCTCCTCCCCACCACCTCGCCAAAATGAAGCCCTGAGCCTGTCTCCTTTCCTGGTCTAGCACAGCTCCCCTGACTTGATGAAGGGCCTTTCCTGTGTTTCCCAGAGATCACAACTGTGTACATGATACAAGTCCCATGCCCCCTGTGTGTGCTTGTCCTCAGCCTGGACATCTTCTCCAGCTGTCGTGGGTCCTCTGCCTCTGCCTGGTGTCGACTGCTCTGGTTACTGTGACCATGATGTCAAGTCAGAGACCTTCACCCCCACAAGTCCTTCTTCTCTAGCTCTGGGATCACAAACCTCTGGTTCCCACTGTCCAGCACAAATGTGTCCTCTGTTGGCAGGTGGGGTCCCTGAGCTGCGGAGCTGAGCTGTACTGTTGGGTAAACAGAGCTTCTGGTTGAATTCAGCTGATGTGGGTCAGTAGATTTCATGATTGTTTGTCATTTGGTCACAAGAGTGTTTGAAAGACAATATTTGGGTTTTTCCTTGTGAGAAACATTTCTTTCTTGACAGAAGACATTTCTTTATTTTTTTAATTGTTGACACTATTTCAGGATCCCACATTTCCTCCTGCTCTGCCCACATCCACCCAGACCCTAGCACCCCTCCCTGGGCCCTGCCACTGTGTCTGTGTCCATGGGCTCTGCACATATGTTCCCTGGTCCTCTCTTCTCCTTTCTTTATCCAGTGTTTCCTACCCCAACCCTCTGGCATCTGTCAGTCTGTTCCATGTATCTGTGTATCTGGTTCTATTTTGATCCTCAGTTAATTTTTTTTTCATTAGATTTGGTATATAAAAGAGATCAGAGGGTATTTGTATTTCTATGACTGGCTAATTTTGCTTAGTATAATAGACTACAGGTTCATGGGTATTGTTGCAAAGAGTAAGAGTTCCTTCTTTTTTAACAGCTGCTTAGTATTTCACTATGTAAATGTGCCACCATTTTTTATCCACTCATCTACACGTACCGCTGAGCTGTTTCTAGATCTTGGATATTGTAAATAATGCTGTTATAAACATAGGAGTGTGCATATTCTTTCTGGTTTGTTCTTATGAATAATCAGAATATATTCCCAGAGGTGGGATCACTT
Organism: Molossus alvarezi; assembly: GCA_037176705.1. NCBI lineage: Eukaryota > Metazoa > Chordata > Mammalia > Chiroptera > Molossidae > Molossus > Molossus alvarezi. The sequence goes on along the minus strand of CM073885.1, from coordinate 908,484 downwards.
GGCCCAACAGCAGTTCCATTTTTTAATTTTTTGAGTAGCCTCCATACTCTTTTCCAGTGGTTGTACCAATCTGTGTGAGTGACCCCTCAGGCCCGCCCTCCTGTCCCCTCAGGAGGTTTGTGTCTGGGCTCACACTGACTTCCCCTCACTGTGTCTCTCGCACAGTAATACATGGCCGTGTCCTCGGTGGTCACAGAGCTCAGCTGCAGGGAGAAATGGTTCAGGGACATGTCTCTGGAGATGGGGGTGCAGCTCTTGAGGGCAGGTCTCTAGTAAATGTTCCCATCATAATGTATGCATCCTATCTACTCCAGCCCCTTCCCTGGTTTCTGGCAGATCCAGCTCCACCAGTAATTAGTGGCGATGAAGTAACTAGAGACAGTGCAGGTGAGGGAGAGGGTCTGTGAGGGCTTCTCATGCATCTTCCAAATATATTTGAAAGGATATTATTTGTTTAGGCAATTTCTTGAATGCAACTCTCTAGTATCTACTGAACTGTCAAATATTTTTATAAAAAACACATTTTTATAAACATAATTTTACATAGCCAAATAATGTCTAGGTTGGTATGAAAATCATAAGATAAAGGACATTCATTCTCAGTATCTCATTTCTTTTTGTTGTAACTTTGATCCAAGGAACTATATTCCTGGAATATATCATTGACATACCTTTGATTCTTTTTTCTTTTTTATTTGTTAAAATGGTACCTCTTACAAATTCTGAGTAACACTGTGCTACATGCCTTTGTTTAGGTTAATGCTAGGAGCCTTTTTCTTGCAATATTTGCCAAAACAGTTTCAGAGCTAAGTAGTGTCAGACCTGGTGAGTACTTGGACAGGAGACTCCTGATTCTTGATGTTGAAAATTTGGTAATTGTGCCTTTGTCCCTTCTGAAACTCTTCCCTTATGCAAGCCCATGGCTTGCTGCAGAGACCCCAACAAATTATATCAGACATATTCATATTTTACATGGAGAAATGATTGAGAATAAAAGAGTAATTATTTATGTGTATAATTCAGAATCTTCCATATGTGGAAATTGTAAAGGCAGGTTAACTGACCTCTTTTCTCAGTCAAATATTTTCAGTGATGTTGTGGTCAGAGGAAGGCAAATCACAGAGGTTCCCAGCACAGATGTGTTCACAGGAGAGGGAGCTTTATCCTTGACAGGAACCCTCACTCCCAGGACACACCACATGGGCAAGTGTGCTGTTTTCAAATAATGAATATTGTAAACAAAACTGCTGTGAACATGGGGTGTATATGTTCTTTCTGACTTATGTTTAGGAATAATTAGGATATATTATCAGAGGTTGGTGTTCTGGGTTAAAAAGATTTTCTAATTTTTTTTTGTATTAATTACTTAATCTTTGTTTCAGATGTTTTTCATTTCCCCCCTAGACACCATCCTCCTCATCCCTACTCCCCACAGCATTGTTGTTTATGTTTATTGGTTCCCCACTGCCCCCCTCCTCCGGGGCTTGTCAGACTGAATGTCCTATTTTTTTTTGGAGGAAACTCCATAGTGTTTTCCACAGTGACTGCACCCGTCTGCATTCACACCAACAGCGCACCAGGGTTCAGTTTCTCCACGTCCTCACCAGCACTGGGTGTTTCTTGAGGTATTGATAGGAGCCATTCTGGCAGGTGTAGCTGTGGTTTCAATGTGCATGTCTCTGATGATCAGAAATGCTGAGCATTGTTTCATGTGTCTCATGGCTGTCTGTACGTCCTCTTTGGAGAAGTGTCGATTCAGGGCACTGGCCAATATTTTAATTGGATTGTATGTCTTCCTGGTGTTGAGTTTTATGTAGTTTTCAAATATTTTGGATTTTAAGCCTTTATCAAATGTACCTTTGGCAAATAGACCACAGTCTTTTCTAACTCAGTGATGTTAGAGGTAAACACTGAATAAAGAACACAGAGAGGTTCCCTGAGGGAAACTGACATGAAGAGGAAACCACACGGGAAACCAGCCCAAACCTCCAACTGCACCAGCTCCTGGATGGTCCTTGTGTTCAGGGAACCCGTGTGCCCCCTGGTGGTCCCAGACTCTCCTGCAGGGAGGTTTGTGTCTGGGCTCACACTGACTTCCCCTCACTGTGTCTCCCCCACAGTAATACACGGACATGTCCTCGGTGGTCACGGAGCTCAGCTGCAGGGAGAACTGGTTCTTGGACGTGTCCATGGAGATGGTGGTGCGGCTCTTGAGGGACGGGTTGTAGTAAGTGCTATCACCACTATAATTTATTTTACCAATCCATTCCAGCCCCTTCCCTGGTTTCTGGCGGATCCAGCCCCAGTAGTAACCACTGCCGAGTGAGCCCCCAGAGACAGCACAGGTGAGGGAGAGGGTCTGCGAGGGCTTCACCAGTCCTGGGCCCGACTCCTGCAGCTGCACCTGGGACAGGACACCTGGGGACAAGGAGCATCAGGCCCTGTCAGTCAAGTGCAGTCACAACCACCCCACAGACCCATGCCTGACCTCTGAGACCCTCACCTTGGAGGGCTGTCACCAGGCACAGGAGAAGACCCAGCAGTCTCATCTTCTTCTAGACCAGGGCTCTGCCTTCCCCAGAGACCTCGGCCCTGTGTGAGGAGAGAGCTGTGAGCCTCCCCAGCCCAGGGGAGGATTTACCATGGAGCTTGAGGAGAAATTTGCATGGGGGCAGCCTGTTCCTTATAAGTGGGGGACTGAGGTCAGCCTGCCCTGGTCCTTCTGGGCCCTTCTATGTCATCTCTTTCCTTGGACTCACTCAGCATGTAGGTCAGGGATAGGGCAACGCCTGGTACATGAGACCTACTGGAATCTGATTAATTGACATGCTGGTCTCTGATAAACAGTGGATTTGATGAGTAGATTATATTGTTAATTCTTCATGCATTTGTCAAATATATTTAATGAGATTATATTTGTCTAGTTAATTTTATATTTCTAACTCTCTAATAAATTCACAGTTGTCAAATATTTTATATACAATTATAACTCCATGTACACAATTTTATATATACAAACACCGTTGAACATGGTTTGACAATCACAAAATGAGGGACATCAGTCCCAATATCTTATTTATTAACTTATGTCATTGCATTAATCCAAGAACTAATAATAAAAATGTGTTTTTTGGAGACCCTTGGTTCTTTTTTATTCTGTTACATTTTATTTTGTTTGGTTAAAATGACATTTCATAGAATCTTTGAGTAACACTATACTAAGTACCTTTATTTAGGTTCCTCTTAGAAATATTTTTCTTGCAAAGTTTGTCATTTTCAGCTCAGCTGGGCTGGTACTGGTTAGTGCTTTGATTGGTGACCCTGGATCCCTGATGTTAAACTTTCTGTAATGGCCCGGCCCAAGTGGCTCAGTGATAGAGTGTCAACCTATGCAACGAGAGGTCAAAGGATTGATTCCTGGTCAGGGCACATGCCCAGGTTGTGAGCCAAATCCCCAGTGGGGGTCATGGAGGAGGTGGCCAATCAATGTTCTCTCTCATCGATGTTTCTATTTCTCTCTCCTTCTCACTACCTTTCTCTCTAAAATCAATAAAAACAATTTAAAGAGAAAAATAAAATTTCATCATGTGTCCTGACTCCCTCCTAAAACTGGTACCCGTGTAAGCCCACACTTATTACAGTGACCTTAACAAATTACATCAGACACAATCACATGTCTACATGGAGAAATAATAGAAAATATAAATAATAAGTGTCCATTAGTAAAATGCAGACTCTCTTATATGTTGTGATTGTAAAGAAAACAGATGAAATATCCAGTTTTCTCAGTCCAGCGTCATCACTGAGTTGGGGTAAAAAGGAGGAAAATGAAGAGATTTCCCAGCACACATTTGCTCGTAGGAAAGGGATCTTTAATCCTGACAGGAACCCTCACTCCTGTCCTCCTCTGCTCTGTCCCTGGGGGTGGTCAGAGGGTGCTGGGCTCTCCCACACAACCTATAAGGTCCTCAACATATAATGCACACATTCTCCCACCAGACAAATAATGCAGAAATATATTAGACAATATCGTCTGTAACTTTTCTCAATGGAATGCTTGGTGAGAAAATGTTTTTATGTTGAACAATATTCAATTCATCATTGTTTGACATAATGGGTCCTGATTTTGAAGCTGTATGTAACAATTCACAAGGAAATGGTCACTCTCCATTGCACATGGGAGGGGGAATCCTGATATGAACAGAGTGGGCACTAAATACAATGGAAAAATGAAGATTGAAATCCTTAATATAATTGTAATCTGTTTGCTGTGTCCTCTGACCAGGAGACCAACCTTCCATGGCATGTATCCCTAATTCATAATAAAGATTAATTCACTTGTTTGAACTTTATGTTGTGAATTTTATTATAGTATGAAACATCGAAAAATAATCTAATCCCTGAGAAATTACATTACGTAGACACCAGGCAGACATGGAAGGATTCTAGAAGGACATGAGGAAGATGCTGAGCAGAGATGACAAAGACAGGATGCCAGAGGTTATTTCATGAGAATGAAAGTAACCAGAAGGATGAAGGTGCAGAGAGGTCGTGAGAGGGAGACATGAGGAGATGAACTGGAGCTGACGTCGGGAAAGTGAATGTCCCAGTGAGAGCCCTGCATGGAGCTGTGTGTGCAGGACTCACATGGGACAGTGAGAGAGCGAGGCCCTGGGGAGTGTGGGGACCTGGGGGATGGACTCTCAGTGTGTGTAGACGGTGACACCTGGGTGGGCGGGGTGGGTTTTAAATCTCCTTCTCCAGGGCAGGTGCTCTGATGACCACCACTCAAGGGATGCTGGAAAATGGACTGTGGGGCATGACGCCGACCCCTAGTGGTGACTCTGAGCCATGCAGGCTGCAGGACCCTAGAGACTGAACCAGCTGCCTCACCACCCACCAAGACCAGGGGAGGGAAGAGCTCACCTTTAGGGGCAGGCTTCTCCTCTCTGAAGAGAGATATGAGGACTCGGGCCAAGAGGGTATTTTGCATCATCTGCAAGGTCCTCATTAGTAATGCACGTGGGGGTATCTTTCATATATTTGGTACTTTCTACATTTTTATTCAAACAACTAGAATGATAGTTTTAGAACATGTGAGTAAAATGGAGAAGCTGAACATATTGTTTCTAAATAATCGCAGCTCTGGCAGGGTTGTGAGTTGGGTGGATCGTCATCCTGTACATTGTAAGGTTGTGGGTTCAGGTCTTGGTCAGGGCACTCACCTACGTTATGGTTGTAATCTCTGGTCGGAGGGCATTTGGGAGACAATGAACTGATGTTTTTCTTTCGCTCCAGTCTGTTTTTAAAATCAGTAAACATATCATCAGTGAGGAATAAATAAATGAATGCATAAAAATAAGTGTAGTTTGTGTACTATTTATTCAGTTACACATTCTACACACACACACACACACACACACACACACAAACACACACACAGTGATGAATTTCATTGTGATGAATCCCAAACTTTCCTTCTCCCCTGTTCCTAGCACATGGGCTCCACCCCACACTGACTCTCATTTAGCGTGTGGCCTTCTTCCACAAACACAACAGACCAATCATGACTGACGTGCAGACAGGGCTGGGCCTGCACCTGGGGTTCCTGTTCTCCCAGCACCTGGAACCTGCAGAGGCCGCGGTGAGAGGATCCTGGCTCGTCCTGGGGAGAGTCAGACCCAGGAGTCCCTGTCCAGTCAGTGCAGCCAACACTGACTGAATTTAAGGAGTGTCTCACTAACCCGCAGCTCAGCAGTGCTCATTCTCAGAGCACAGAACTAGGAGCTCTATTGGCAGGACCATGGCCATGGGGGACACTGGACAGGAGTCTCCCCAGCATCAGAAGCAGGAGTGGATGTAGCAACTCTGTGCCCAGAAAAGTGGGCCTGTGTGGTCAGATATTAGTTAGTTACAAGTAAGAAATATGACACACAGTACAATGGAGCCCAACACCTGTCTTCACTGCCCTTCCAGCAGGTGTGGGTGCACAGGAACCTGGGGGATCACAAAGAACAAGACATGGTCCTTAGGGTTAGGCTGTTAGGTGGCATTCACGTGGGACTCAGGCATTAAAAGGTCAAACACAGAATTTAATCTTCTCTGTGAAAACCTTAAAGGGAACGAGAGGCAGACTTCAGGGTCATAAACCACCTGCAGCTGAGAGGTGGAAACTCAGAGAATCCATGGAGATGGAGACACTGACAACACACAGACTCAGAGATGGACAGGACATAACAGGCTCCTGAGGAGATGCCTGGACATCACGACCTGCACGTCCAACCACACAGGAAATCTCCTCACAACCGCAGGACGGCTGTTCTAGAAGGAAACTCCCTGAAGCAGAACAGACTGAGTGTTGGTGAGAGTGTGGAGAGAGGGGCCCTTGCACGCTCTCGGTGGAAAAATGAGATCCTGGAGCCACATGGAAAACAGCGTGTTGCTTTCTCTAAAATGAGAGTAGACACCCTGTGTGATTGAGCAACGCGCTCCTAGTTTTCCTGTGAGTAATAAACCCAGGACTCCGGAGAGGTGTTGCACGGCCATGTTCATTGCAGCCGTGTTCGGTGTTGTAAGACGTGGAAACATCACTGTCCATCAGTGGGTGAGTGGACACACTTGTGATATTCTCAGGATGAGATATTACTCAGCCTTAAATCACAGGGAAACCCTGCACACACCCCAGCCTGAATTACACTAGAGGACACTGCTCTGTAAAATAAAGCCGTCAGGGAAAGGCAGATAGTGTCTGATTTCACTTACACTGGAGACTAAATTAGGTTTCCTTCCAGCAGAGTGTGGAGGGGCCCAGGCCTGGGTGTGGTGAAGGCTCTGGCAGGACATGGAATAGTGGAGGGTCGGTAGCCCTGGAGTCCTGCGCTGATGGAGAACAATGACGGAGGCAGCTGGAGGAGACACTGTGTCAGGACACACAGGACACAGTCAGCTCTGGTTCTGGGTCCTGTGCATCCACAGGAGCCTGGCTGTGTCTGCCTCAGTGTGTGGAGCTGTCCACCCTCAGGGCCCTGTGGACAATGATGGACATTCAGTCCCCATGGAGAATGGGAAGGAGGAGAGAGAGCCCTGTAATCCCCTGTAGTCCTGGGGCCTGTGTGAGCACCCAGGACATGCCCTGTGTGATCTCAGAGACTGGATCCTCCACTCTGAGTCATAACTGAGATCCTTCTGTGCTGAGGTGTGGATCAGTGGATGGTTGTTTTCATTGCTGAATAGTAGGTGTTTCCTAGTTTGCTTATTGGTAAAATTAGAATGACTTTTGGATAATTTGCAGCTTCTAACACAAAGGTACTATAAATGTTTACACATATTTTTGTATGAATAAATTGATTACTTCTTGTCCATCAAACAATCCTAGTGGAACCCATGAGATATATGTGAAGTGTATTTTTAATTAAATAAGAAACTGCAATTCACTTTGAGAAGAAAGAATAACAGGACACAGAGAGATCTGGAGAAGGAGAGGAGCCCAGTCACTGCCGATATGTCATCTGCACACACAGTGTCACCTCCTCACTTGTCTTCAGTGAGAATTTGAGAAGTTAGAGCCACAGAGAAAAAGGGGGATCGTCCTGGATGCAGCTGAGAGCTGAGAGGAAACCCCTGCTCCCAACAGGAAGCCCCTCCTTCCCCCTCACTCTGCACCTGCTCCTGGGCTGTTCTCTCAAGTCTGAGCGCCTCCTGGTGTCCTGAGTTCCCCCTGCAGCCCTGCCCTCCTGTCCCCTCAGGATGTTTGCCTCTGGGCTCACACTGACTTCCCCTCACTGTGTCTCGCACAGTAATACACGGCCATGTCCTCGGTGGTCACGGAGCTCAGATGCAGGGAGAACTGGTTCTTGGACGTGTCACTGAAGATGGTGGTGCGGCTCTTGAGGGACGGGTTGTATTAAGTGCTACCACCACTACTATATATGCTCCTGATCCATTCCAGCCCCTTCCCTGGTTTCTGGCGGATCCAGCCCTAGTAGTAACCACTGCTGAGTGAGCCCCCAAGACAGTGCAGGTGAGGGAGAGGGTCTGTGAGGGCTTCACCAGTCCTGGGCCCGACTCCTGCAGCTGCACCTGGGACAGGACACCTGGGGACAAGGAGAATCAGGCCCTGTCAGACATGTTCAGTCACAACCACCCCACAGACCCCTGGGTGACCTCTGAGACCCTCACCTTGGGGGGCTGTCACCAGACACAGGAGAAGACCCAGCAGTCTCATCTTCTTCTAGACCAGGGCTCTGCCTTCCCCAGAGACCTCATCCCTGTGTGAGGAGAGAGCTGTGAGCCTCCCCAGCCCAGGGGAGGATTTACCCTGGAGCTTGGGGAGAAATTTGCATGTGGGGCGGCCTGTTCCTTATAAGTGGGGGACTGATGTCAGGGTACCCTGGTCCTTCTGGGGTTCTTGTGAGTGTATTTCTGACCTTAAACTCACTCATCATGTATGTCAGGGATAGTGAATCATCTGGTTCAAGAAACATGTTGGAGTCAGGTTAATGGACATGCTCCTCTCTGGATGGGTTGAATTGATTATATTTTTAATTTCTCATATATCTTTGAAATAGATTTTAAATGATTACATGTGTCCAGGTAGTTTCTTAAACTAAACTTTCTAATATATAAAAAATTGTCAAACGTTTTTAATAAACAATTGTATTTGTACAAACATAATTTCTTATGTACAATGTCTCTCTTCCCTGAAAATCACAAAAAAAAGGACATTCATTCTCAGCATCTTATATGTTTATTTGTGTAGTTATGTTGATCCAAGAACAATATCCCAAGAACAGGTTAATTGAAGAGTCTCAATTATTTTCTTTATTTTGTTTTGTTTGGTTAAAATGATATTGATTATAAGTTCTGAGAAAGACTATACGATATGCCATTTTTTTAGGTTATCTCTAGAACCATTTTTTTTACAGTATTTACCAAACACCTTCAGCAGCTAAGCAGGGTGAGGCCTCATTAGTGCTTGCATGAGAGACCCTTGAATCTTGATGTTGAAAATTGGTACTTCTGTCTTTGAGTCCCTCCTCACACTCTCCCCTTCTGCAAGTCTATGGCCAGTTGCAGAGACTTAAATCTACTTATACAAGACATAATTCAGTTTATACATGGAGAAAGGATTGATAATGGAAAGAGTGATTATTTTTAGTAAAATTCAGATTCTTTTATATGTTGAGATAACAAAGGAAGCAGATTAACTGATCTTATTTTCAGTCTAGTGTCATCAGTGATGTTGGGGTTCAAAGGGGGGTAGGGAGATGTTCCCAGTACAGATTTGCTCACAGGAAAGGGATCTTTAGTCCTGACAGGAACCCCTCACTCTCACCCCTCCTTCTGCCCCCGGGGATGGTCTCTGTGGTCAGAGGTGCTGGGCCTCCCACTCACCATGTAACATCCTTATGTATAATGAACACATTCTCCCATCAGACATGTGTCTTGACAACCTATCGTTTCTTTGCAGGTTCATATTTTTATTACCTTAATGGACTGTTTGATGGGGAAATGTTTTTCTTTTTAACAATGTGCTATTCATCAGTATTTGATTTTATAAGATCTGTTTTTTATTTTTTTTATGTTTTATGTAATAACTCACCAGAAAATTGTCACTCTCCATTGTCCGCGGGAGGGGAAACCCTGATATGTCCACAGTGGGCACTAAACCCAACAGAGGAATGACGGTTGGAGTCCGTAATATCATTGAAACCTGTGTGCTGTGTTCCGAGCAGGAGACCAACCTTCGAAAGCCTCGATTCATTTCAAGATTAATTCACTTAATTGGACTTTACACTGAGAATTTTCTTAGAGTATGTAGCATAGAAAACTAGACTAACCCCTGAAACATTATATCATGTAGATGTCAGGCAGACAAAAAAGTAACCTTGAAGAATGTGAGAAAGATGCTGAGCAGAGATGACAGACAGGATCCCAGAGGTTATTTCATGAGAATAAAGGTGACCAAGAGGACGAAGGTGCAGAGAGGTCGTGAGAAGGAGACATGAGGAGATGAACTGGAGCTGACGTCTGGAAAGTGAATGTCCCAGTGAGAGCCCTGCATGGAGCTGTGTGTGCAGGACTCACATGGGACAGTGAGAGAGCGAGGCCCTGGCGAGTGTGGGGACCTGGACTGAGCTCAGACCCAGGGCGTGTGGACACACTGACTCTCCCTCTGTGGACACTGCATCCTAGTCACAGGGTGGAGGGAATGCCCAGGATGCTGAGTCTTTCAAAGAGACAATTGGTCCCAAAAGCACCCAGTGAAATAATGGTCCCTGAGCCTGGACATAACTCGTCTGGAAAAGATAATGTTTTTGACACCATTATCGTCCTTGGGGAGATGAGGGGACAGGGCCCAGAACAAGGAGGAGGGTCTCTGAGACCCTGAACCCCAGGCAGAGCTGGAAAGGCCTGAGCACCACAGGGAGCTGTGCTCAGCCCCTCCCTGCGCTGTTTCTGGGCCATGTTCTTGGGTCCGTGGGTCCCCAGCGCCCCCTTCTGGTCCTGAGGGATCTGAGGTGTCCAGAGTGCCCCTTTGTGTCCTCAACTCTCCTAGTGGACCTGTGTCTCCTGCAGTTCAGCTCCTCCTGTCTCCCCACAGGAAGTTTGTGTCTAAATCACAGAAAACCTTGATGAGACAACTGTCACATGTCCAGTGTTTACACTGGTACTTATTCTCATACTCTGTGTCACTAGTTCTCCACCAATTACCGCTTAAAATAGCAACACGGACAACCCAGCAGAGAACAACCTCTATGGTGAGTGGTCTGTGTTGAGTCCTGATCAGGGAATGAGAACATCTGGGATCCTGGGCCTGGGGTCCTGTTTTAGTGCTATTGGGTTGGTGCTGCGTTCATTTTCTTGAGCGGAGGGGCCCCTATTTGCATGTCCTCTTACTATAAAGGCAGCTCTGGGTTTGAACACTGATGTAAAGGACACGGTTTCAGACTGTGGTGTGTGCAAGGGCATATATATATGTGGAGAACTAGCCCTGGTGCCTGGGCCTCTGTTCCTCAAACCTGGAGCCAACTACTTCTCTGCATGACCTCCAGACCGGGGAAGATGCTTTGTGAGTGCTTCAGTTCTACCTGGGTGGACACTGGATTACTTAAAAATGTGATCATGATAAAATATCAGGAACAATTAATGGAATTGAAAACTAAGACAAAAGGTACAGCTGTAATGTCATATCTGCAGGCTATCTGTATGAACACAGGAAGGTGATCATCCATCAAACCCAGAGGGAGATTAATGTGCGGGAAATTCATGTCCCATAGATGGGAAATTCCCTCTGACAGTATTTCCCCTACACAATGTGCAGAGAACAAACGGAGAACAGAGGGTAATCCGTGAGCCAGAGGACCAGGGTTGGGGGACAGTGGGTGTCTGTGCGGGAAGGAGAAGCATGAACTACAGAGAAGCAGACATTGCTTCCAGGTCTGAGTCCTTCAGGGGAGGTTGGAGCTGAAGGTGCAGCAGTTGCACGACTTCCTTTGTGGGGTTTGTTCTCTAGTCTCTACTGGACCAGTTTCAGACACTGGGGATGTAGAAGAACCTCCATCATGACCAGGTGTGTTTATGTAAAATTGTAGGTAAAGATTTGTGAGTAATTAAGATTACATCATGGAAATGTTGTTATTGGAAACCTGATGGCTGCAGTGACCCTTTGGGAACACTGTCACTGTGTCTGCACATGATGGGAGTCACCTGAACCGCAACCTGACTCAGTGCAATAATGAAGGAAATGCTACCTGGGTACATGAATGGGGGAATTAACGAACACTGAGGATACATGTCTGGGGTTTTGGTTTCATCAGGTTCTGATTTTCCTTGATTTTTTTAAAAGCAAGTTTAAATATTATTTCCTCTGAAATAGCCACACATAGTTCCTAGAGTCATGAGGACACTTTGTTGAGAGTGTGCAGGAGCATAAGTCATTTGTGTGTTGATTTTGTACCTTAAATCTGTCCTAAATTCACTTTCTAGTTCTATCAGTATCATGGGACAGTTTTTAGGGTTCTTGATACCCAAGGTCATGTCATATGTGCAGTGGTAAAGAGAAACATTTTAATTTGTTTTTTTTTTTCTGATTTAGTCATATCTAAAATTTCTTTATTTCTATTCTCACAAAAGTTCTTAGTTCTGTTGAATAGAAGTAATCACAGCGGTGCGCTTGGGTTGGTCCTGATCTTAGAAGGGTAATTATAAAATTCTCTTTGTTCACCATGATATCACTGTTGGCTTCTCCAATGTGGCCATTGATATGTTGATGTACATCTTTTTTGTACCTAATTGGTTAAGAATTGTAATCATGAAGCCATTTTCCATTTGTTAAATACTTTCTTCTGCATCAATTTATATGATGATATCATTTATCCTTTATTTTGTGAATGAGGTGTAGCGCATGTACTGGTTTACAAACATTGAACCATCCTTGCATTCTAGATTGATGCCCCAACTTATCATGTTCAGAGGATAAACTGAGAACAGAGTGTGACCCTAAGGATAGTGGACCAATGTTGGGGAACAGTGGGTATCTGTGTGAGTTCCAGGGAAGTAGAAGCCTTAACTACTGAGAAGCAGACTGTGTCCTGTGTTTGAGTTCTTCAGGGAGTTTGGAGCTGATGCAGCTGCACAGCCTCCTCGGTGGGGTTTGTTCTCTATTCTCTGCTGGACCAGGTTTAGTCACTGGGGATAGAGAAAACCTTCAGTCATGACCACGTGAGTTTAGGTGAAGTTGTGGAGTAATTAAGTTAAGGTATAGAAATTTGGTTAAAAAATATCGTGATGTCTATCAGTAATAGAGAACAAATCTAAATAAAATATCATTTATATAAAATATTTTTCTTTATCTATTGTCTTTCAAAATGAATAAGCCATTCAAATAACCTCCCATTATTGTAGCTGATGCATCCGATTTTCTATAAACTGGTCAGCCTGAAGGTTCAGCCGTGTTCTCACCATCAGGATCTGTGTCTAGGTGGACGTCTGAGGTGGTCCAAACCAGGGTGGCAGGAGACAGGTGCATTCCTGGTTCCTCAGAAGTAAATTTTACTATCTTTCCTTGTCTGCACCTGACCCTGGGGAATGCTGTCCCCATGTCCACACACAGGGAGTCACCTGGAGCATGACGTCTCCTGCTGTGGGTGTCACTGTGCATATTTGGGAAGAGATGCTCCCAGGTACATGGATGGGGACCAACAAGCCAGGGTCCCCACTCCTACGGCTTTTCTTCTTTATGTCCTGAGTTTCCTCCTCACTGGGCAAGGTCAGTGTATCGTATCACTTTTTTTGAAATAGCCATATATGATAACCTAGTCATTAATATACAAACAACCGGTGTGAAAATTATCATCCTCTTTACTCAGCCATAGAAAGAAGGAAATCCTACCATTTGTGTCAACGTGGATGGACCTAGAGGGACTTATGCTGAGTGAAGAAAATCAGACAGAGAGAGAAACACACCCCGTGGTTTCACTGATATGAGGAATCTACAGAACAATGTAAAGTAATAGGCAGAACAGAAACAGACTCATGGACTCAGGGGACAGACTGATGGGGCAGAGGGAGGGCAGTTGGGGGCCTGGGTGAAAGGGGAGGGACTGAGGAGCACAGATTGGCAGGTAGTGGCAGTGGCAGGATGCGAAGTGCAGGGAACAGTCAGGCGTATTGTCATAACTGGTGTGGGGCCAGGCGGTCACTGGAACTACTGGTGCCTCACTTCATAAATTATATGATATCTGACCACGCAGCTGTGCACCAGGAACTAATATAAAATAATGCATGATGTCAGTAGAATTGAAAAAAAAAAAGAAAAAAAGAGACCTGACCCTCACTCCAGTGAGATTAATCCAAGGGTGTGGTGGGTGTGACCCAGGAAGGGGATAGGGCTGAATTCCAGGACTGTGCTCAAGGTGTGTCTTCTCTGGGAAAGTTCTGACATCCTTAGAGACATTAGAGGCTTCCACTGAGAACCTGGACCTGAAATTATGTGCTGAGGGTTCCAATCTCAATAACAAACAGAAGACTGAGCCAGGACTTACTTCAACAATCAGACTCGCTGAAGGGCCTTCCCTGTGCTTCCCAGAGATCCCAACTGTGTACGTGATACACGTTCCATGTCCCCTGTGTGTGCTTGTCCTCAGCCTGGACATCTGCACAAGCTGTCGGGAGTCTCTGCTTCTGCCTGGTGTCAACGACTCTGGGTGCTGTGAGCATGATGCCAAGTCAATGACCTTCACCCCCACAAGTTCTTTTTCTGTAGCTTTGAGGTCACACCACTGGTGACCACTGTCCACACACATGTGTCCTGCTGCTGGTGAATGGGACCCTGAGCTGTGGGAGCTGAGCTGCACTGTTGGGTCAGCAGAGCCTCTGGTTGGATTCAGCAGATGTGGGTCAGTAGATTTCATGATTAATTGTCACTTGTACACAAGAGTGTTTGAAAGAGAACCGCTGCCTTGTTCCTATAAGAATGTTCTCTTTCGTGCCAAGAGACATTTCTTTATTTTTTACTGTTGACACTATTACAGGGCTCCCCATCCCCCCACTTTGCTGATATTCAGCCAGCCCCCCACCCTCCCCTGGCCCTACCACGCTGCCTGTGTCCAAGGGCTCAGCCTATATGTTCCTTGGGTCCTTTCTTCACCTTTTTGTATCCACTCTTCCCTAGTCCAGACCCTATCCTCTGTCAGTCTGTTCTATGTTCCATTTTACTCCTCAGTTTATTTTGTCCATTAGATTCTGTATATAAAGAACATCACAGGATATTTGGATTTCTCCGATTGACTAATTTTGCTTAGCATAATAATCTACAGGTCCATGGGTATTGTAGCAAAGAGTAAGAGTTCCTTCTTTTTTTTTTTTTTTTTTTTTTTATCCTCACCCGAGGACATTTTTTTTTTCCATTTTTTGTTCAGGTGGAGTGGGAGGGAGAGAGAGGAACAGAGAGAGAGAGAGAAACATCGACGTGAAAGGGACACATCGAGTGGCTGCCACCCGCACAACCAACCAGGGCCGGGGACAAACAGCAACCGAGGTACATGCCCTTAGCGGGAACCGAACCCGGGTCTCTCAGGACCGCAGGCCAACGCTCTAACCGCTGAGCCAAACCGGCCAGGGCAAGAGTTCCTTCTTTTTTATAGCTCCATAGTATTTCATTATATAAATGCAGCACCGCTTATTATCCACTGATCTAAATGTGCAGCTGGGCTGTTTCTAGATCTTGGATATTGTAAATAATGCTGCTATAAACATAGGGGTGCACATATTCTTTCTGATTCGTTCTTAGTGATAATTAGGATATATTCCCAGAAGTAGGATTGCTGGGTCAAAAAGCAGTTCCATTTTTAATTCTTTGAGAAGCCTCCACACTGTTCTCCACAGCGGCTGCATCACTCTGCATCCTACCCACAGGCACCAGGGCTCCTTTCCCCACATCCTCACAGCACTTGTTGTCCGTTGGTTTATTGACGGGAGCCGTTCTGGCAGCTGTAGTTGTAGTGTGATTGGCGTCTCTCTGATGATCACTGATGCTGAGCACTGTTTGCTATGTCTCCTGCATCCGTGTGTCCTCTTTGGAGAAATGTCTATTCAGGGCATTGTCCCATTTTCTAAGAGAATTCTTTGCCTTCTGCTTTTTAGTTGTATACGGTTTTCATATGCTTTGGAATTTAATCCCTTATCAAATGTACCATTGGCAAATGGACAACAGACTTTTCTAACTCTGAGATGTGAGAAGAAAACACTGAATCAAGTATCCAGAGAGGTTCCCTGAGGGAAACTGTGATATAAAGAGGAAACCGCCCAGGAAACCAGCCCAAACCTTCAACTGCACCTGCTTTTTGTGTTCAGGGACCCTGAGCGCTTCCTGGTCTTTGAGTGCCCCCTGGTGTTCAGAGCGTGCACTTCAGCCCCGCCCTCCTGTCCCCTCAGGAGGATTGTGTCTGGGCTCACACTGACTTCCCCTCACTGTGTCTCCAGCTAAGTAATACACGGCCGTGTCCTCGGTGGTCACGGAGCTCAGCTGCAGGAAGAACTGGTTCTTGGATGTGTCTCTAGAGATGGAGGTGCGGCTCTTGAGGGACGGGCTGTAGCGAGTGTCTCCATCATAATATGTGCACCCCATCCACTCCTGCCCCTTCCCTGGTTTCTGGCGGATCCAGCTCCAGCAGTAATCAGTGGTGATGGAGTAACCAGAGACAGTGCAGGTGAGGGAGAGAGTCTGCGAGGGCTTCACCAGTCCTGGGCCCAACTCCTGCAGCTGCACCTCAGACAGGACACCTGGGGAGAGAAAACATTATTCCTGTCAGTCACATGCAATAACAACCACAGCACAGACCCTGTCTGACCTCTGAGACCCTCACCTGGGGGGCTGTCAGCAGGCACAGGAGAAGACCCAGCAGTCTCATCTTCTTCTAGACCAGGGCTCTGCCTTCCCCAGAGACCTCAGCCCTGTGTGAGGAGAGAGCTGTGAGTCTCCCCAGCTCAGTGGAGGATTTACCCTGAAGCTTGAGGAGAAATTTGCATGAGGGGTATCCTGTTCCTTATAAGTGCGGACCTGAGGTCAGGCTGCCCTTGTTCTTCTGTGGACCCTCTGGGGCATCTCCTCCCTTGAACTTACTCAGCATGTAAGTCAGGGAAAGAGGATCCCCATGTTCAGAAGTCATTGTAACACGGTAAAGTGCCAGCCTTACTATTCTCAGGGAAAGAAAATGTGATGGACTAGTTTGGTAGGTTACACATTTTACTCCCCAAGCAACTTTCAATCCTATTTAAAAGTGATAAGCAATTGTTTAAATAGTTTCTGAATCCCAACATTCTGGTATATTCACTATTTCCAAAATTTGTTGTCATAATTTTATACAAATAATTACTAGTTTTGTGCAAAAATAAAAATTAAGGACATTCATGCTCAATATCTTATATATAAATTTCATTTAAATATATTTTTATTGATTTCTAGAGATAACAGAAGTGCTGTACAAATAGAAACTTTTTTTGTGAGAAACATCCATCTGCTGCCCCCTGCACGCCCCCTACTGGGAACGGAGCCCACAACCAAGCCATGTGTCCTGAATAGGAATCAAACCTGGTCCTGTCAGACCATGGGACAATGCTTAGTTCTCTGAGTCACAACAGCCAGGCACTAAAATCTTAATTTACGACTTTGCTTTGATCTGAGAAACTACCTCCCAAGCACAGGCAGCTGAAACATTCTTAATTATTGATGTTGGAAATTTTCTGTGTCTCCAGCTTCCTGTGCAAACTCTTGCCTTATGCACCCCATGGCCTATTGCAGAGACCCCCGAACTAGTCACATGAGACATAATCATGATTTTACATGGATAAAAGACAAGAAATGTAAACAGATTATGCCTGTGTACAACTCAGAATCATTCATAGGCTGAGATGAATATCACAGGAGAGTGTCATGTTTTCTGTCTCGTGCTATCAGTGCTGTAGGGGATCAGAGGAATGTTAGTGAAGAGAATTACTTCGTAGATTTTCCCATAGAAAAAGGAACTTCAAACTTGACATAAATTTTCTATTTACAGACTCCCTCTGTCCCTGGGGATGGTCACTGTGGTCAGAGGTGCTGGGCTCTCCCACGGAACATATAACGTCTTCAGTACGTAGTTAACACATGCTCCCATCAGGGACGTTATTCAGAAATGTTATTCTCTGTGTAGGCCTGCCATTTAAATCCCTAAATTCAATATTTGATGGGACAAATGTAGTTCACTGAGGAAAATCTAGTTGAACCCTGTTTTCTGTACTGGGCCTGTTTTGGTGAATCACACAGACCCCCAGGATGTGCTGAGCCTCACGGTCCAGGGGCATCAGCTGCAGCAGTCACAGGGACAGAGAGGTTCTGGCACCAGGAGTGAGGGCCACGGGGAAACTGCCCAGAACTGGACGGGAATTTGACCTGCGTGAGAGGAGAATGATGGACATGTTCTGTGTCACAAGACAGAAATGCACCTGATGTTCATGGACAGAGTGTTACTAAACATGTGGTTGAAACCTTTTCCCTTGACAACCCAGGAGGATGTGCAGGGCATGATAGACACAGCTTCTGTCATCGTAGGAAACACCAGAGTGATTATGACCAGGAGTTTGTCAGAATAGAAATGTTAAAAGTTCTGCATGCAAGGATCATGGGGAATAAGGAATGTGTCATTGCAATGTGGGGGAAGGGGATTCCTGTTGCCCACATGCACCTGCTCACAGTGTCTGTCTGTGTGATAACAACTTCACAGGTCCTGGGTGTTAGCACTTGGGCACCTGGCGGTCATTATTCACATGGTCACACCGTGCTTCACCCAGGCTGCACAACTCAGTGGAATCCGTTTATGAAATCCCTCAGCACTTAGAGGGATGAGTGGACACGCCTCCCTGCAGGAGCCGTGGTGCTGGTGTGTCTGTGTGAGGGGCCCTCATGTCATTGACCAGGACCCTGTCTCAGTCCATCATTATCTCCATCATCACCAGCATCACCATCATCACCATCATCATCATCATCCTCCTCATCATCCTCATCACCATCATTTGCTTACTTATAGTTGTTCTCATTTTCTATAGACATGTTCATTGTCTACAGAGAATTACTTTATATTGGGGATAAAAAGCAGGCGTCTTGCCTGGCCAGTGTTGCTCAGTGGTTGAGGATTGACCCTTGCACCACGAGGTCGCCAGTTTGATTCTTGGTCAGGGAAATGCTCAGATTGTGGGTTCAACTCCCAGTGGTGGCCATGCAGGAGGTGGCCAATAGTATTCTCTCTCATTGATGTTTATTTCTCACTCTCTCCCTTCCTCTCTCTCTATTTCAGTAAACAAAAGTGTATTTTTTTTAAGCAGGCGTCTCCTTTTCCCAGGTCACGGGGAGAGTGAAACAAAGGCCTCCCCGGTAGCTGACACAGGCCTTCCACAGCGCTGAGGACCTTGGGTACATGCAGATTTCACCCAGGACCTTCGATGAGGACCCCTGTCCAATTCCATTGTCACTGTCACCACCACCACCATCGTCACCATCATCAATACTGCTTATTTACAATCATTTTCTCTAGACCTAATTTTGTACTCAGGTACTGACACTTTATCTCAATTCTTACTCATTTTATGTAATTATTAACTTGAATATGTAGCCGTACGCTATTTTTTCTTTTACATTCCTGCTGAGTCCCTGCCAGGTCCCTGACCTCTGTGCACACTGAGCTCCTCCCATCCCTCAGGGCCTGGTGACAATGAGGGACACTCAGTCTCCACGGAGGGGAGCTTTTCACCTGTCAGTAAGGAGAGGGACACAGAACCAGGTAAACCCCCGTGGTCCTAGGGGGCTGTGTGAGCACCCAGGACACCTCCTGCGTAATTTATGAGACTAAATTTTCCACTTTGAGTCATCCTGTATGACGTGTGAATCAGATAATGATTATTGTCATTGCTGAGTAGTATTCCATTGACAGATGTTTTTTAGTTGCTTATTTGCAAAATTAGAATGACTTTTGGGTTTTTTTGTAGCTTCTAGCACAACGATACTGTGAATATTTGGATATATTTTCGTGTTAACACAAGCATTCCTTGTTTCGGCCCAAATACTTCTGGTGACACCTCTGAGATACATGTAAAGTATATATTTCATTTAATAAGAAACTGAGAACTACTTTGTGAGAAGAGATTAACAGGACACAGAGGGACATGGAGGAGGAGAGGAGCCCAGTCACTGCTGATGTGTCATCTGCACACACAGTGTCACCTCCTCACTTGTCCACAGTGAGAATATGAGAAGTTAGAGCCACAGAGAAAAAGTGAGAATCATCCTGGATGCAGCTGAGAGCTGAGAGGAAACCCCTGCTCCCAGCAGGAAGCCCCTCCTTCCCCCTCACTCTGTACCTGCTCCTGGGCTCTCCAATATGGTCCATGGATCTTGTGGGCCCCCTGGTGTCCTGAGTTAGCCCTGCAGCCCCGCCCTCCTGTCCCTCTCAGGAGGTTTGTGTCTGGGCTCACACTGACTTCCCCTCACTGTGTCAATTGCACAGTAATACACGGCCTTTTCCTTGGCTCTCAGGCTGTTCATCTGAAGATAGAGCGTGTTCTTGGAGTTGTCTCTGGAGATGGTGAATCGGCCCTTCACAGAGTCTGCGTAGCTCGTGACACTTCCATCAGTATTAATAAATGACACCCACTGCAGCCCCTTCCCTGGAAGCTGGCGGACCCAGCACATCCAAGAACTGCTGAAGGTGAATCCAGAGGCTGCACAGGAGAGTCTCAGAGACCCCCCAGGTTTTACCAAACCTCCCCCAGACTCCACCAGCTGCGCCTCACACTGGACACCTGCAAACACAAAGACGTCCTGGTCAGGAAACTATTACACATCTACTGTTTCTCTCTCTCACCCACTCACACATTCAGTGTCTCTTGCTCTTCATAAATTACCTCTTAAAGTAGCAACAAGGAAAATCCAGATGAGCCCAAACTCCATGGTGAGTGGTCTGTGTTCAGTTCTGATTAGGGAAT
Organism: Molossus alvarezi; assembly: GCA_037176705.1. Classification (NCBI taxonomy): domain Eukaryota; kingdom Metazoa; phylum Chordata; class Mammalia; order Chiroptera; family Molossidae; genus Molossus; species Molossus alvarezi. Next base: position 887,967 of record CM073885.1, on the reverse strand, counting down.
GGGGTCACCTAGGGGTCCTGGGGCTGGAATCTTGTCCCAAAGCTGCTGGGTCTGGGCTGCTTTTAATAAGCTGATGGAACCCTATTTGCATGTCCTCCTACTATATAGGGAGCTCTGGGGTGGAGACCTGCAGAGAGGGCAGTGCCTCAGAGCAGGTGTGAGTGTCCTGGGGGAGAATCGTGGTCACGATAACGTTTCAATAACCAATCAGGAACATAAGGAGGTTGGGGCATGTCCTGTGTCCACATCTAGTAAAAGTGAGCCCAGCATCTGGTCTGTGATGCTCCCCACTGGCCCCTCGACTCCCCTTACCAACTCCAGGGCAGAGCGGTCCTGCCCATGAGGGTTCAGACCACATGTAGGTAATGAGCATGAATGAAGGTCTGTTATCTATTGTGACGCACACGTCAGGGCTGGAGACAAGCAGACGTGTGGAAGGAGATCACAGGCTGCAGGTCTTGTAAGAGTGGACATCGTGCACATGGTGTGTCGGTGCCCTTGGCCCTGAGTGTCTCTGGTGTCCTGACCTTCAAAGAGACAATGAAAACACAGAGTTGAGAAGATGCTTCTCTATCCCAGGCACTCAGAGGCCCTGAGGAGACAGGAAGATTCATGCAGCTGATGGAGAGGCTGTGGGTTTCCAACACCTAGAAGTCCGTGTTCAGGGGGTCTGTGTGCATAGACAGTAATGGAAGCCCTTAAGAAAGTGATATAATAGAACAGTTAGTAAAGTAATTGTGGCCCATGATACATATGATCAGTGAGGGGGCTGTGGTCTTAATCATGCTGGGAACCTTTGTATATTACGTGCAAAGGGACTCTGTCATATTTGAGTCATTTAGCGATATGAGATCCAAATACTTTTCAGGAAAATCTAGACAGGTCCTCCTGTCAGAAGTGTTTATACCAGAGGGAGGCAGAGGGAGACTAGGCTGCAGGAGGACAAGGACACACTGTGACCTCTGAGGTCAGGGCCCTATTCCTGGCTGTGGAGATGGGGGAAGAGGCCACGGGACCAGAGATGTAGTTCTGGCAGCTGGGAAAGACCAGGAAGCAGGCTCCCCCGTCTGAGATTGTTCAGGCAGCTGTAGCAAAATTTATGGGCTGGGAAGATGATGAACAACACACATTTGTGTCCCCAGCAAGGTGCCTCCTGGAGAGGGACGTCCTCCTGGTTCCTGTCTGACAGCCTCTGCTGGGTCTGCACGTTGTGGAGGGACCAGCAGGGCCTCAGAGGCTCCATATTTTTCTTGGAAACTTTGTCATGTTCAGCTCAGTTAGGCTGGTACTGTTTGGTACTTTGCTAGGAGACCCTTGATCCTTGATATTAAAATATTTGTAATGGCCCAGCCCATGTGGCTCAGTGTTAGAGTGTCAACCCATACAATAAGAGGTCATCTGTTTGATTCCTGGCCAGGGCACATGCTTAGGTTGTGAGCCCAATCCCCATTGGGGGGCATGCAGGAGGCGGCCAATCAAAGTTCTTTCTTATCAATGTTTCTATCTATCCTTTTTTCACTACATTTCTCTCTGAAATCAATAAAAATTTTTAGAAATAAAAATAAAATTTCATTATGTGTTCTGAGTCTCTCCAAAAACTAGCACCTATGTAAGCCCATGGCTTATTACAGTGACCCCCAACAAATTATAACAGACACACTACATGTCTACATAGAGAAATGACGGAAAATACCAAGAATGAGTATCCATTAGTAAAATTTAGACTCTTTTATATGTTGTTATTGTAAAGGCATCAGATTAACTGACCAGTTTTCTCAGTCTAGTGTCATCAGTGATGTTGGGGTTCAAAAGGAGGGAAATGAAGAGAATTCCCAGCACACATTTGCTCGTAGGAAAGGGATCTTTAGTCCTGACAGGAACCCTCACTCCTGTCCTCCTCTGCTCTGTCCCTGGGGATGGTCAGAGGTTCTGTCTCTCCCACACAATCTAGAACATCCTTAACGTACAGTGCATATGTTCTACCATCAAACATATAACCTAGAAATATATTAGATAGTATTGTCTTCAATTTACCTCACTGAATTTTTGTGGAAAATATATTTTTACTTTGAACAATGCTCAAGTCATCATTGTTTGACATAATGGGTCCTGATTTTGAAGCTTCATATAACAATTCACAAGAATCATTGTCACCCTCTACTGCACATGGCAGGGGAAATCCTGATATGAACAGAGTGTGCACTAAACCCCATAGAGAAATGTTGGTTGGAACACTTAATATCTTTGAAATCTGTTTGTTGTGTCCTCTGACCTGGAGACCAACCTTTTACTGCATAAAGTCCTGAATCATTTCAAAGATTAATTCAATTGATTGAACTTTACATTGTGAACTTCTCTACAATATGTAGCTTAGAACACTAGCCTCATCCCTGAGACATTACATCATGTAGACATCAGGCAGATGAGGAAAGAACCTCAAAGGACGTGAGGAAGGTACTGAGTAGAGATGACAGAGACAGGATCCCAGAGGGTATTTCACGAGGATGAAAGTGACCGGAAGGATGAAGGGGCAGAGAGGTCATGAGAGGGAGACATGAGGAGATGAACTGGAGCTGACATCGGGAAAGTGAATGTCCCAGTGAGAGCCCTGCATGGAGCTGTGTGTGCAGGACTCACATGGGACAGTGAGAGAGCGAGGTCCTGGTGAGTGTGAGGACCTGGGGGATGGAGTCTCAGTGTGTGTAGATGGTGACAGCTGGATGGACGGAGGTGAGTTTTTAAATACATTCTCCAGAGCAGATGACCACTTTTCAGGGTATGCTGGACAGGACTGTGGCGGTGACAGTGCCACTAGTGGTGACTCTGAGCCATGCAGGCTGCAGGACCCTAGGGACTGGACCAGCTGCCTCTCCTCTCACCAAGACCAGGGGAGGGAAGAGTCACATTTAAGGTCAGGCTTCTTCTCTCTGAAGAGGAGAGAGACACGAGGACTCGGACAATGAGGGTGTTTTATGTCATCTGCACCATCCTCACTAGTGTTGCACGTGTGAGTATCTCTTATACATTTGACAATTCTAATGCTTTTGTAGAAAAAATTAAAACGATAGTGTTAGAAAGTGTGAGGGAGTAAAAAGGAGCAGCTGGACATATTGTTTCTAAATAAGCACAGCTCTGGCTGGGCTGTGAGCTGGGTGGATCTTCACCCTGTACACGGAAAGGTTTTGGGTTCAATTCTTGGTCAGGGCACACCCCTACATTATGTTTGGGATCCCTGGTCAGAGAGCATTCGGGAGGCAACCAACTGATCATTCTCTCTCTCTATTCTCTATCCAGTCCATTTGTAAAATCAATGAACATATCTTCAGTGAGGAATAAATAAATACCTAAAAATAAGTGTAGTTTGTGTACTATTTATTCAATGACACATCACACACACACACACACACACACACACACACACACACACACTGTGATGCTTTCCATTGTTATGAATCACAAAATTTCTTTCTCCCCTGTACATAGCAGATAGTCCTTGAGCCCACTCTGAGCTTAACCTACCTTGTGACCTTCCTCCACAAACAGAACAGACCAAACATGACTGACGTGCAGACAGGGCTGGGCCTGCACCTGAGGTTCCTGTTCTCCGAACACCTGGATCCCACAGATGCTGCAGTGAGTGGGTCCTCCGCTAGTCCTGGGGAGGGTCAGACCCAGGAGCCCCTGTCCAGTCAGTGCAGCCAACACTGACCGACATTTGGGGAGCGTCTCACTGACCCCCAGCATAGCAGTGCCCATTTTCAGAGCTCAGAGTCAGGAGCCCTGAGGGAAGGTCCATGGGGGACACTGGACAGGTTTCTCCCCAGCAGCAGAAGCTGGAGTGGATGTAGCAACTGTGTGCCCAGAAAAGTGGGCCTGTGTGGTCAGACATGAGTTAGATACAAGGAAGAAATATGACACACGACACATTGGAGCCCAGCACCTGTAGTCACTGCCCTTCCAGCAGGTGTGGATGCACAGAATATGGGGCTCACCAAGAACAAGATGAGACCCTCAGGGTCAGGCTGTTAGGTGCCATTCACATGGGACTGAGACATTAGATTGCCAAACTCTGTTTAATCCCCTCTGATCACTCTGTTTAAAACCTTAAAGGGAATGAGAGGCAGACCTCAGCGTCATGAACCGCCTGCACCTGAGAGGTGGAAACTCAGAGAATCCAGGGAGATGGAGACACTGACAACACACAGACTCAGAGATGGACAGGACATAACAGGCTCCCGAGGAGACTGGTCATCAGGACCTGCACGTTCAACCAAAAGGAAATCTCACAGCTGCAGGACGGGTCATGAAGGAGCGTGGGGGTGAAAGGAACACTTGCACTCTGTCAGTGGGAAGGTGAGATCCTGCAGCCACATGATAAACAGCCACTTGGTTCCTCCAAAATGAGAGTAGACACCCTGTGTGACTAAGTAATGAGCTCCTAGTTGTTCATGAAAATAATAAACCCAGGACTCTGGAGAGGTGTTGCATGGCCCTGTTCATTGCAGCCATGTTCAGTGTTGTCAGACGTGGAAACAACACTGTCCATCAGTGGTTGAGTGGACACACTTGTGATATTCTCAGGATGAGATATTACTCATCCTTAAATCACAGGGAAACCCTGCACACACCCCAGCCTGAATGACACTAGAGGACACTGTGCTCTGTAAAATAAAGCCGTCAGGGAAAGGCAGATAGTGTCTGATTTCACTTACCCCGGAGACTAAATTAGGTTTCTTTCCAGCAGGGTGTGGAGGGGCCCAGGCCTGGGTGTAGTGAAGGTTCTGGCAGGAGATGGAATAGTGGAGGGTCGGCCGCCCTGGAGTCCTGCAATGACGGAGAACAAAGACGGAGGCAGCTGGAGGAGACACTGTGTCTGGACAACCAGGACACAGTCAGCTCTGGTCCTGGACCCTGTGCATCCACAGGAGCCTGGCTGTGTCTGCCTCAGTGTGTGGAGCTGTCCACCCTCAGGGCCCTGTGGACGATGATGTACATTCAGTCCCCATGGAGAATGGGAAGGAGGAGTCAGAGCCCTGTAAACCCCTGTAGTTCTGGGGCCTGTGTGAGCACCCAGGGCATGCCCTGTGTGATCTCAGAGACTGGATCCTCCACTCTGAGTCATCACTGAGATCCTTCTGTGCTGAGGTATGGATCAGTGGATGGTTGTTTTCATTGCTGAGTAGTTGGTGTTCCTAGTTTGCTTATTGGTAAAATTAGAATGACTTTCGGATAATTTGCAGTTTCTAACACAAAGATACTATAAATATTTATACATATTTTTGTATGAATACATTGATTACTTCTTTTCAATCAAACAATCCTAGTGGAACCCATCAGATATATGTTAAGTATATTTTTAATTAAATAAGAAACTGCAATTCACTTTGAGAAGAAAGAATATCAGGACACAGAGGGACCTGGAGAAGGAGAGGAACCCAGTCATTGCTGACATGTCATCTGCACACACAGTGTAACCTCCTCACTTGTTTTCAGTGAGAATTTGAGAAGTTAGAGCCACAGAGAAAAAGAGGGATCATCCTGGATGCAGCTGAGAGGAAACCCCTGCTCCCAACAGGAAGCCCCTCCCTCCCCGTCACTCTGCACCTGCTCCTGGGCTGTTCTCTGAGAAATGAGCGCACCCTGGTGTTCTGAGTACCCTGTGGAGCCCCGCCCTCCTGTCCCCTCAGGAGGTTTGTGTCTGGGCTCACACTGACTTCCCCTCACTGTGTCTTCAGCACAGTAATACACGGCGGTGTCCTCGGTGGTCACAGATCTCAGCTGCAGGAAGAACTGGTTCTTGGAGGTGTCACTAGAGATGGTGGTGCGGCTCTTGAGGGACGGGTTGTAGGAAGTGCTACTACTACTACCATATATGCTCCCGATCCATTCCAGCCCCTTCCCTGGTTTCTGGCGAATCCAGCTCCACCAGTAACCACTGCTGATGGAGTAACCAGAGACAGTGCAGGTGAGGGAGAGGGTCTGCGAAGGCTTCACCAGTTCTGGGCCTGACTCCTGCAGCTGCACCTGGGACAGGACACCTGGGGACAAGGAGCATCAGCCCTGTCAGTCATGTGCAGTCACAACCACCCCACAGATGCCTGTGTGACCTCTGAGACCCTCACCTTGGGGGACTGTCACCAGGCACAGGAGAAGACCCAGCAGACTCATCTTCTTCTAGACCAGGGCTCTGCCTTCCTAAGAGACCTCAGCCCTGTGTGAGGAGAGAGCTGTGAGCCTCCCCAGCCCAGGGGAGGATTTACCCTGAAGTTTAGGGAGAAATTTGCATGTGGGGCATCCTGTTCCTTTTAAGTGGGGGCTGATGTCAGGGTACCCTGGTCCTTCTGGGGCTTTTCTGAGTTTGTTTCTTACCTTGAACTCACTCAGCATGTAAGTCAGGGATAGTGAATCATCTGGTTCAAGAGATATGTTGGAGTCAGGTTAATGGCCATGCTCCTCTCTGGATGGGTTGAATTGATTATATTTTTAATTTCTCATATATCTTTGAAATATATTTTAAATGATTACATTTGTCCAGGTAGTTTCTTAAACACAACTTTCTAATATATAAAAAATTGTCAAACATTTTTAATAAACAATTGTATTTGTACAAACATAATTTCTTATATACAATGCCTCTCTTCCCTGAAAATCACAAAATAAAGGACATTCATGCTCAGCATCTTATATGTTTATTGGTGTAGTTATGTTGATCCAAGAACTATATCCCAATAACAGGTTAATGGGAGAGTCTCAATTCTTTCCTTTATTTTGTTTTGTTTGGTTAAAATGGTATTTATTATAAGTTCTGAGTAACTCTATATGATATACCATTTGTTTAGGTTATCTCTAGAACCACTTTTTTACAGTATTTACCAAACACCTTCAGCAGCTAAGCAGGGTCAGGCCTGGTTAGTACTTTCATGAGAGACCCTTGAATCTTGATGTTGAAAATTGGTAATTCTGTCTTTGAGTCCCTCCTCAAACTCTCCCCTTCTGCAAGTCTATGGCCAGTTGCAGAGACTTAAATCTACTTGTACAAGACATCATTCAGTTTATACATGGAGAAAGGATTGATAATGGAAAGAGTGATTATTTTTAGTAAAATTCAGATTCTTTTATATGTTGAGATAACAAAAGCAGCAGATTAACTGATCTCATTTTCAGTCTAGTGTCATCTGTGATGTTGGGGATCAAAGGGGGGTAGGGAGATGTTCCCAGTACAGATTTGCTCACAGGAAAGGGAACTTTAGTCCTGACAGGAACCCCTCACTCTCACCCCTCCTTCTGCCCCGGGGATGGTCTCTGTGGTCAGAGGTGCTGGGCCTCCCACTCACCATGTAACATCCTTAGGTATAATGAACACATTCTCCCATCAGACATGTGTCTTGACAACCTATTGTTTCTTTGCAGGCTCATATTTCTATTACCTTAATGGACTGTTTGATGGGGAAATGTTTTTATTTTTAACAATGTGCTATTCACCAGTATTTGATTTTATAAGATCTGATTTTTTTTTATGTTTTATGTAATAACTCACCAGAAAATTGTCACTCTCCGTTGCCCGCAGGAGCGGAAACCCTGATATGTCCACAGTGGGCACTAAACCTGACAGAGGAAAGAAAGAAAGAACTTTTATTTCTTGAGAAGACATGGAGGGACCTGGAAAGTATTATCCTAAGCAAAACAAGCCAAACAGAGAAAGACAAGTATCATATAATCTCACTTATTTGTGGAATATAATGAACATTAGAGTCTGAGAAATGGGGTAGTCCCAGAGATGTGGAATTGGGGTACAGACTGACAATATCCAGAACAAGGGGTAGTGGGGAAGAGATAAAGCACTGAACTTATATGCATGTGTGCATGTACAATGGACATGGATAACAAAGCTGGGGACAGGGCGAGGAGGGAGGGAGAGAAGATATCAGTGGGGGGATCTATAACAAAAATAAATTAATTTAAAATAAAAGAAAATGAAGTCCTCAAGCTGAGGGGCAAGTTGGAATAACGTAAGGGCTTTGTTGGGCTACCTTGAGGAGCAGGCTATGTGAATGTGTGTGCACGCGCACGTGTGTGTGTGCATCTGGTCCCTGGCAACTGCTTGGGCCCCACCAGGCAAGCCTCTGGTCCCCAACATTCTGACTCAGAATAAGGAGACTCGTGTCCCCAGCGGAGGCGGAGGGCTTACCCAGTGCCTTGTGAAGGGGCTTCTGTTATGTGTGTTGGAATTCTGCTGTATGTGTTCTGGTTTCTTTGAAAAGGGCGTGACATTCAGAAAAGTCATGGTGTTCCCAGCAGGCTAACAGAGCAAGGCTGCTTAGACAGGGGCTGAAAGCGGCCATGAACACTTGTCAGCTGGGAGGTGGAGAACTCGGCTCTGGGGCCGGAGGAGATCCCCCAGAGCTGACCCACCCTCTTTCCAATCGGTTATTCTCCCTTTTCTCTGCTGTCCAGCCCTGCTCCCTGCCCTTTCCCCTCAGCTCTGCAGAGCGAACCTATCACAGGAGGCTCAGCAGTCTCTGGTGTGTCTGCTCCTAGTGGGTGTGTTACCCTCCAGCAGCCACGAGGACCTGCTGAAATGTAAGGTGGGGATGGAGGAGATGGAGACAGTCCAGAGCAATATGTGTGATGCTCGGCAGCAGGAGCTGAGGACAAATGCCATCGCCAAGGGCTAGAACCAGAGGCTGTGGGAAGAGCTGGACAGGTAACCACCACCTTCCCCATGCAGCAGCATGTGCTGTGATTTAATTCACACCAACTCATTCAGTAACTGCAGAGCTGAGCTCGAGTCTCCTGGTAGTGGTGTGTTTTTACCAACCTCGTCACATGAAGAGCTGATAGAAATTGGGTGAAAAGGACCCAGGGGATGGCTGGGAGGGAAGGACGAGTGACACCTGGATGTGCATTGTCTCCACGTGGATGACCTCATCTCCCGCATTGCGAGGGGACTGTGTCGGGCACAGGCACCACCCCCAACACTAGCCATCCTGTGAAGAAGACAGTCATCCTCATCACTCCTTCATGTCCTCTTTGTGTGTTCACTTGCCCTCTGAATACACTGTGACCCCAAACCGGTACCTGTGGTCCTTCGTGGGTGTACCCAGAGTGCGAGATCCTGGACTCTCCTGATGTGCACGTTGGCAGCTGAAGGGAACACAGCCTTTGCCTCCTGCCTTGTTTCAACTGTTATCTCCTTGGTGCTTTTTGGTGGGGATTTTCTGTGTGAAGTTGCCCCAAATGGAGTGCTGAGTGCTCTCTAGTGTTGCCAAGGGCAAGGCTGTGCTGGACCTCACAGGAATGTACGTGTGGTAGATGAGGTTTATTCCAGCATGAGTCCTGGTGCTGTTGGCTCTAAGGATATTGCAAAAGGCTCTTTCAGTCTCAGTCAGTGGACACAGATATGGCCCGAGGCTCCCAGGAAGCTTTGAGAACAGTGTCTGTGTACATTGCCTCAGTGTCCATAGTGACTGGAGAGAACATCATTGAGGGACAAGGACACAGGCTGAGACCGAATCATTGTTTTGTCAGTGCTCCTAGTGGTGGACACAGTCAGAGTGTGAGTCCAGACCTTGTCTCACCCCAGGGGCATGACCATGAAGCTACATTTTCCCACCTCCCTGTTTCACATTGTATGTGTGTGTATGTGTGTGTGTGTGTGTCCATTTGTTTCTTGATCGAGTAGAAGGGAAGAATGGAGAAGAGAGAAAAAGATCCTTGTGAGAGAGACACATCAATTGGTTGTCTCCCACATGACCATGACCAGGGCTGGAGATTGAACCTGCAATCCAGTTACATGTCCTTGATCAGGAATCAAACCTGAGACACTTTGGTCCCAGGACTGATGCTCTAACTGTGAGCCAAGGGGCCAGGGCCCATAGCCTTGGCATGTATATGGGGCACCAGCTCAGGGCCTCCAGGGGCCAGGCAGGTCGACCCTGTTGGGACGAGGGTTCACGGTAAACCAGATGGACCAGAGAGTACACACTGTCTGAACATTGTCAGATGAGGGGCCCTGGGCTGCCAGGTCATCCTTTGTTGATGCTTTTTTATTTTGAGAAGCCAGATATCTGAATGTTAATTTGAAACTTTATATATGTCAGTGTTGATAAATGACTAACCACTATTCCTGTTACCCACATGCACCTTGTCAGTGTCTCTGTTTGAGGTAACAACTTCACAGGTTATTACTCACATGGACACACCATGCTCCAGCCCAGCTGCACAATCACTGGGGCCCCATTTATAAAATCCCTCAACCCTTACAGGGAAGAGTGGACACCCGTCCCTGTAGGACCCTGTGTCTGTGTGAGGGGCCCTCATGTCATTGACCAGGACCCTGGCTCAGCATCATCATCACCATCATCACCATTTGTTTATTTAAAATTGTTCTTATTATCTGTAGTCATGGTTTCTGTCCAAATCAATGACACCTTTTCTGATTTTGTGGTCATTTATTATATTTTCTAAGTAAAATATCCAGTCAGACTATTTCATTTTTATATTTTTAGTGCTGACAAATGAGGGCTCATTCTTTCCTCTTCTCCATCTGCCCCACACTGGGATCTGATGAGAAAGGTTTGGTCTGCCCTCTATAGATGTCATTAAGAGATTTTACCTCATAAACCATTGGAAGGAGAATTCTCCCCCCCACCTGATTTCCCCAAAATAAAAGCCCAAAGCCTGTCTCCTTACCTGGAATATCAAAGCTCCTCCGACTTGCTGAAGGGCCTTTCCTCTGATTCCCAGAGATTCCAACTGTGTACGTGATACGTGTCCCCTGTGTGTGCTTGTCCTCAGCCTGGACATCTGCACAAGCTGTCGTGGTCCCTCTGCCTCTGCCTGGTGTCAACTGCACTGAGTGCTGTGACCATGATGCCAAGTCAATGACCGGCTCCATCAGGAACTTTCACCTCTATCTTTGGGGTCACATGCCTCTGGTGTCCAATGTCGAGCACATGGTGTCCAGCTGCTGGCTGGCTGGGACCCTGAGTGGTGGAGCTGAGCTGCACTGTCGAATCAGCAGAGCCCCTGGTGGATGTAGCCTACGTGGGTCAGTGGATTCCGTGATTAGTTGGCACTTGTGAACAAGAGTGTCTGACAGAGACTCTCTGCCTTTTATTCATATGAGAAAGTGATCTTTCTGGACAACGGACATTTCTTTGTTCTTTATGTTTAACGGTTGACATCATTACAGGCGTCCCCATTCCCCCCAACAGCTCCCCTCCACCAGCACCCCCACTACTGCCCTGGCCATCAGCTCATGTGGTCTGAGTCCACGGGCTGAGCTGCAGGTTCTTTGACTCCTCTCTTCACCTCCTTTTGTTCACTCATCTCCCCCCTCTGATCTGTGTCTGTTCTTTCCAGTGTCCACACCTCTGGTTCTATTTTCTTCCTCAGATTTCACATATAACTGAGATCATATGGTATTTGTCTTTGGCTTATTTCTCTTAGCATAATCCTCCCCAGGTCCCTTCATGCTGTTGCACAGGGAGAGGGGTGCTTCTTCCTAACAGCTGCCTAGTGTCTCCTGTGTAATGTACCTCAGGTTTTATCCACTCGTTACTGGTGTGCACTTGGGCTGTTCACAGATTTTAGCTGCAAAAACACTGCTATGAGCACAGGGTGCATGTTGTCTTTCTGTTTGGAGCTTAGAAATACCTAAAACGTATTCCCAGAAGTGTGATCACTGTGTTAAATGGCAGTATGGTTTTTAATTTATTGAGGAAACTCCACACTGTTTCCACAGGGGCTGCACTAGTCTGCATTCCCACCAGCAGGGCATAAAAGTTCTGTTCTCTCCACATCCTCTCCAGCCCTTGTTGTTTGTTGACTTACTGATGGGAGCCACTCTGGCAGATGTAGTTGTATTTTAAGTGACAGCTCTCTGATAATTAGTGACCTTGAGCATTTTTTATATGTCTATTGGCCATCTGTTTGTCCTCTTCAGAGAAGTTTATTCAGGGCCTCTTTCCATTTATTAACGGGATTGTTGATCCGTGTAATAAGTTGTATACTTAAAAAAAATACATTTCTTAATATAACCCCTTAACAGATGTACCGTTGGCAAATAGACCATAAACTTTTCTAACTCAGACACTTCATAGTTAAGCACAGAATCAGGAACCCAGAGAGGTTCCCTGAGGGAAAGTGGGACATGAAGAGAAAACCACGCAGGAAACCAGCCCAAACCTCCATTTGCTCCTGGATGGTCCTTGTGTTCAAGACACTGAGCGCCCCCTGGTGGTCGCAGGCTCTCCTGCGGAGGGTTTGTGTCTGGGCTCACACTGAGCTCTCCTCACTGTGTCTCTTGCACAGTAATACACGGCCGTGTCCTCAGACTTCAGGCCATTGATCTGCAGATAGGCCGTGCTGACAGAGGTGTCCAAGGAGAAGACAAATCGTTCCGAGAAGCCTTGGGCATACGTGGGTTTCTGAGTGTTTGTGTTAATCCAGCCCATGTACTGTAGCTTCTGTTCTGGGGCCTGTCGAACCCAGTGCATAGCATAGCTGGTGAAGGTGTATCCAGAACCCTTGCAGGAGACCTTCACAGAGGCCCCAGGCTTCCTCACCTCATCCCCAGACTGCAGTAGCTGCACTTGGGAGTGGACACCTGTGGAGAGAAGACAGGAGTGGGTGGCAATCCCCCTTGACTGTCCCTGGTCCCCTCCTCAGACCTTACCTCTTGCCAATGCCACCAGGAGGAGAAATCTCCAGCTCCAGTCCATGGTGAAGAGATGAGCTGTGAGCACTGCTGTAGGAAGGGTGTGGCTGTGGGTGATGTTCTCAGGGCACAGATGTATCCATATGTAACCTGGTCAACCTCATCTAATTTGCATATTCTTGAGGTGGAGTATTTCATAGATGAGGACCTGACCCCACCAGAGAGATGATGGAGGAACAGGGACCATGCTCAGTGAGATTCTGAGGGTCCACATCCTAATTCTTGTTGGAAGACTTGTGTCCCCTGCGAGGTCCCCGAGGATCAAACCCCACAGGACATGCTCCTCATTGTGAACACACCTTTGAGGGACACGGGGACCTCCTGGACCAGCTCTGAGCTTTGATACCTGAATGTCTTATTCCAGGATCAGTGTCTCCAAAGTGCTCCACCTGGTGAGGCTATAAAGCCATCCCTATCCCAGGCCCTTACAATTCAGAAGCCCTAGAAATGTGCCTTTGCGTGTGGTTCTTATTCCTCAAGTTACAGACATGCTCTTGCAAAATATGATGCTTGCAGACAAGTCTGAAATCCCTGCTCATATGTTGTGCTACATACAGTCTTTTCCAGGAAGACATCTATTCTCAGAGGACATCCTTGCCCATCTCGCTCGGCACCTGGGGCAATAGCCCTACATTCATGAGTCGTGAGCGCCCCCTGCTGCACAGCCCGGGCCCTGCAGGGGAGGGTCCTGTCTGGGCTCACAGGGCATCAACCTCTCAGTGTCTCTAGTCCAGTGGTAAAGGCTGTGCCTTGAATTCAAAATTTCCCTGCAGGGTCACTGTATTTTTTTTTTTTGACATCACTAGACATAGAATTGTCCTTATTAAACCCCATGACTTTGCAGGGAGATCTCAGTCAAGGCTTTATAAAGCCACCAGGAAACCCTTCCCTGCAGCTGCCAGACGGACGGACTCAGCCAACACTTTCCTGAGTCTAGAGCTCTCGTGGGCTCCTGGTGCCTCTTATGTCCTAGGTTTCTATGAATGAAGGTCCCGTGTGAGTATTTCTGCATGTGACCCAAATCTTACTGCACGTTTACTATTCAATAAAGCGAGTGTGTGCGCACACACACAGACACACACACACACACACACACACACACACACACACTTTCATTGCTATGAATCCAGAGTTGCCCTTCTTCCCTCAACCTAGCACATGTGCAGTGACCACAGATGGATTCTAGGCCTGGAATGACTTCCTTTAAAAGCTGATCAAATGCACTCACGATGCACAAGCAGACTTTGAGAACAAGTCCATCATGTCTTTATGCTTTTACAGATCCTGTGAACCCAGATGCCGGTTAAAATGGATCAGACCTGCACCAGGGAGGGTCGAGATGAGGCTGGGTCATACCCTTGAATGCAGGTTCCTGAAGCTTGGAGTCCACTAGAGACCCCACACCAGACTTAGGGACACGCTGGGATTGGTGAAGCTGAGGAGACAGCACCATAGGCAGCTGTCCTGTGACCCTACTCTTCCAGGTCATCTGGAGGGCGGGGCAGCATGGAGCTGAGAAGTGAGGTCGACTCTGTGAGGACACCCTGGCTTCCTAAGGACACCTGTTTTCAAGACAGGCTTGGTTCCTCCATTCTTGTCGCTCCATCCTGATGGTCATCTTTCCTCCTGGCCACCTGACCAAAAACTCACACCCATCATTCCACGTGGAGACAGACTCTACTCAGTGACCCCAGAGCTACTCCCATCAGTCTCTGCAGGAACCAACATCTTCTCCTACATCTGCGTCTCTGGTTCAGCCTCGTGGACATTCCTGCACTGAGTGAGTTGTTACAGGTGACAATTCAGACACCTGGTTGTCACTCCGGCTCCCATTCAAAGCATGTCCTCTCGAGGTTGTTTATGAATGAGCTCCAGTGATTCCCCAAGTGGATTACTTGTCCCCCAGCTCAGCAGCCCACCAGGCACTGAGTCCCTGCTCAGCTCCAGGGGCAGACAGGGGCACCTACTGAGGTTCAGTTGTCTGGGGAATGTCACTGGGGGCTCCCGCCTGGGAGAAGACTGAAGTTCCCATGTCCTCAGGACCGTGGGTCTGTGCTGGTGAATCAGCACCCGGCAGGTGTGAGCCCCTCTTCCTGTGGGTCAGTGCACGTGTGTCTTCCATGTGCTCTTGTTATTATACTGAGTCATCACACTGGGACCCGCCTCACAAACACCCTTTCTGAGCAAGGTTCCCAGTGATCTGAGAACTCGAATGTATCTCTATCATCAGTAAATGTACGTCAGGAAACTTCCCGCAGGAAGGAAGCTCGCAGGTGGTTACTGTCCGAGGTCTGTGTGGAGGAATCTCGTTTGGAAGACCCATCACGGAGAACCTGCTTCCTGTGGCTGGTGGTCAGCTCCGTCCTGCTGCCATCGCCCAGTGAGCTCGGGCGCTGGGCAGTGCTGCTCTGTTTAGCCCTCAGGAACGCTCGGAGTCTGCATGAGGCCCCTGCATCGTCAGTGGGCTCACAGGTCTAGGGCCCAGGAGGGTTAGGGACCAGCTCTGCACATTCTAACGTGTCAGCAATCACTGTGACCCTCTCCAATTGCTCACCAAGAACCCCTGCTGCTTCACGTTGACACTGTGTGGGCTCTGGTGGGCAGAGGGGCATGTCCTCTGATGACAGTGGTGTTGGTCATGGTCTCCCAGAAAGGCAGGACCAATAAATGCATATTTACATTTGCATGCGTTACACAAGGAACTGATGCTCACGTCGTGGATTATATGTTCCAAGTCCCATGATCTGCTGTTGCAACCAGTAGACCCAGGAGAGCTGCTGGTATAACTCAGGCTGGCCTGAGGGCTGAGGACCTGGGTGACCTGGGCAGGAGAAATCCTCAGAAAAGAAGCAAAAATGGTCCCTCTAAGTAGCTGAGAGCTTTGAGAGAAAATCTATGTCCTTAATAGGAAGTACCTTCCGCAGCTCCCTCTTCACCTGACCCTGGGCCTATGTTGTGTGTTTTCTGGGTACCAAGAGGCCCTTGTTGTCCTCAGAGCCTCCTGGTGTCCTGAGCGCCCCCTGCAGCCCCGTCCTCCTTCCTCCCTCAAGAGGTTGCTTCTGGGCTCACACTGACTTCCTCTCACTGTGTCTGCTGCACAATAACACACAACCGTGTCCTCAGCTCTCAGACTTCTCAGATCCATGTAGGCTCTGCTCATCGATGTGTCTGTGGTCAAGGAGACTCTCCCCGGGAATGTCTGTGTGTATCCAGTGTTATCACTGGAAGTGTAAATCCACACCATCACCTCAATCCCTTTTCCTTGGGCCTGTTGTAACCGCTGCAAGTAGGAATTGCTGAAGGTGGACCCAGAAGCTTTGCAAGAGACCTTCACTAAGACCCCAGGCCTCCTCCCCTGAGCCCCAGACTGCACCCACTGCTCCTGGGAGTTGACACCTGTGCAGAGGAAACAGGAGTGGGTGGAAATCCCCCTTGACTGTCCCTGGTCCCCTCCTAAGCCCGGGGACTGGAGAACTCTTACCTCTAGCCCCTGCCACCAGAAGGGCTCTCCAGCTCCAGTCCATGGTGAGTGGCTGACCTCTGGGCCCTTCTATAGGGAGTGTGTGGCTGTGGCACAGACTTATGCATATTTAATCTAGTCTACCTAATCTAATTTACATATTCATGAGACGGAGTATTTTATAGCTGAGGACTGGACCGCACCTGAGAAGTGATAGATGTCACAGGGACCATGCTCAGTGGGAGTCGGAGTATCCTGGAAGACATGTGTCCCCTGCCAGGTCCCTGAGCTCTGTGCACACTGAGCCCCTCCCTGAAGAACAAGCCTCACAGGACTTTCCCCTTAATGTGAACCCACCTTGGAGTGACACGGGGACATCCTGGACCAGCTCTGGACTCTGGTAACTGAATGTCTACCTCCTGGATCAGTGTGTCTCCAAAGTGCTGCACGCACTGAGGGCATAAAGCCCTCCCTGTGCAGCTCCTTACAACCCAGACGCCCTAGGAACATCCACTCTGTGTGTGGTTCTCATGTCTTACCGAGGTTGGTAAATGCTCTGACTGAACAGGATATGTGTAGTCACCTCAGCAGTCCTGTCCAAATTTCTGATTTTTATTTTATTTTTTTATGAGAAGAGAAAAACGCTGGTCCTTAGCGGAAATTCAAGCCCAGGTCTCACTTCCCCAGCTCTTGATGCAGCAGCCCTGGGCTCCAGGGTCCTGAGCGCCCCCTGCTGCCCAGTCATTTTCCCCTGCGGGTAGGGTCCCTCAGGGCTCACAGGGCATTGACCTCTCAGCATCAACAGTCCAGTAGTAAGAGTTGTGCCCTGACTCAGACAGTCCCCTCAGGGACACCATATGCATTTATATCTGTGTACGTGGTGAACTTACCTTATGGAACCCGTGGCTCTGCAGGGAGACCCAAAGCCAGGGGTTTTGAAAGACACCAGGGAGCCCTTCCCTGAGCTGCCAGATGGACAGACAGAGTGACACTGGCCTGAGTCCTGAGGCTCTTGGCGACTCTTGGGCCTCTTATGTTCTTCGTGGCCTGTGGTTGAAGGTCTCATCTGAGTATCCCTCCCCGTGGCTCAAATTCCACTACTTTCTTCTATTTAATAAATCACACACACACACACACACACACACACACACACAGTGATTGCTGTTATTGCTATGAATCCAGAGTTGCCCTCATTCCGTGAACCTAGCACATTGTCAGTGACTACAGGTGGATTTAGACCTGGAGTGACTTCCTTTGGAAGCTGACAAAATGCATCCTCTATACACAGATGTTTCAGTGAACATGTCTTGTGTGTCTCTGTTCTTGGAGATCCTATGAATCCAAATGTTGATTAGATTGGATCAGACCGGCTCCAGGGAGGGTCAGGTTCCCCCATTGACTGAGGGGCCCTGTAGCTGAAGAGTCCCCTGCAGATGTCACACCCATATTAGGGCACCCCCTGAGAATGGTGAGTCTGAGGAGACTGGACTGTTGTCAGCTGTCAGGTGAGGGTGGTCTCCCAGATCACCTGGTGGGCGTGGCAACAGTGCCAGGGGAGTGAGGCTAACTCAGTGAGACAGCCTGGCTTCCTCAGGACACCTGATTTCAGGACTGGCTGGTGTTCATACATTCTTTTTGCTCCACCCTGATAGTTACCTTTCTTCCTAACATCTTGCCCCATGGATCTCAGTTCCCCACACACCATGTGAAGACCAACTCTCTGCTCAGGCCGCCAACAGCTCTGCCCATCAGGCCCTGAAGGAGCCAACAACTTCACCTGCATCTGCATCTCTGGTTCAACCCTAGTCAACATTCCTTCACTGTGTAAGCCATCATGAGTTAGAATTCAGGCTTCTGCTCCTGGGATGGTTCTTGTTTTTCACAGCCTTTAGTGATCTATACCCCTTCCGCATGGAGATTTGTGTCTGGGTTTATTATGACTTCCCTCACCGTGTCTCTTAGTAATACACAGCTGTTGTCTTGGCTCTCAGGCTGCTCATTTGCAGATACAACATATTCTTGGTGTTGTCTGTGGAGATGGTGAATCTCCCCTTCACAGTCTGTATAGTATGTGTTATGTCCATGACTATAAATTTGATTTATCCACACCGGCCCCTTCCATGAAACCTGGTGGACCAAGATTATCTAGCAGCTATTGCCGGTGCATCCAGAGTCTGCACAGGAGAGTCTCAGAGACCCCCCAAGCTGCCCAAAGGCTCCCACAGACTCCACCAGCTGCACCTCACACTGGACATCTGCAAACACAAAGACGTCCCATTCAGGAAACTGTCACACCTCCACTGTAATTTCTTCTATCCACTCAAACACTCAATGTCTTTTTTCTGCATAAATCACCTCTTAAAATAGCAACAAGGAAAATCCAGCTGAGCCCAAACTCCATGGTGAGTGGTCTGTGTTCAGTCCTGATCAGAGAATGGGGACACTTGAGGATTCTGGAGCTGGGCTCCAATCCCAATTCTCAGGTTCAAGGCTGGGATGGTTTTCATGAGCAGAGAGGGCCAATTTGCATGTCCTCCTCCTATAGAGGGAGCTCTGGGTAAAAGGGTGGCATTATGAACACGGTCCCAGAGTGTGACACGACCAAGGGCGTTTGCCCTTTAAGAATAACTCCCCTGTCTGCAGTGAATGTGGAAATCGATGGAAGTTCTGTTGAGTTGGAAGAATTGGTATAATGTCCGATCATTTAAGAAATGGATTTTGTGACTAGCTTTAAAACTAGGACAAGGAACTAGTTTTATTTATTTATTTTTTTCTGGAAATAAAATTATTAGGAAAATGCATCTCTGGGGTTACTCTTGTTTTTGACAGAGGATCCTTTCCCAAGTGCCTTCTGTAGTTTCAGATCAGCAGGGGGAATGCAAAGTACTTGTATGGTAACTGTTTCCATTTTTTTTTTAACTTTTTTTTTTTTTTTGATCCTCACCCGAGGACATTTTTCTATTTTTTGTTCATATGGAGTGAGAGGGAGAGACAAACAAATGACAAGAGATATATGAAGAAATGCTCAACATCACTAATCATCAGAGAGATGCAAATTAAAACAACAATGAGGTATCACCTCACACCTGTCAGAATGGCCGCCATCAACAAATCATCAAACAAGAAGTGTTGGCGAGGGTGTGGAGAAAAGGGGACTCTAGTGCACTGCTGGTGGGAATGCAGACTGGTGCCGCCACTATGGAAAAGAATACGTTGTTACCTCAAAAATTTACAAATTAAACTGCCATTTGACCCAGTGATCCCACTTCTAGGAATATACACTATGAAGCCTGAAACACCAATCAGAAAGAATATATGTACCCCCTTGTTTATAGCAGCACTATTTACAATAGCTAAGCTCTGGAAACAGCCCAAGTGTCCATCAGTAGACAAATGGATAAAAAAAGCTGTGGTACATATACACAATGGAGGACGATGCAGCTGTAAGAAAGAAAGATCTCTTATCATTTGAGATGCCATGAAGTGACCTGGAAAGTATTATCCTAAGTAAAACAAGCCAAGCAGAGAAATACAAGTATCATACGATCTCACTTATTTGTGGTATGTAACTAATACAACGGTCTGAGGAATGGGGTAGTCCCAGAATTTTGGAAGTGGGGTACAGACTGACAATCCCCAGAAGAGGCGGTGGTGAGGGAGAGATAAACCACAGAACTTATATGCATGTATGCATGAAAAATTGACATGAGCAACAATGCTGGGGACAGGGCAGGGAGGGAATTGGAAAGGGGAATCAGTGGGGGGAAAAGGGAAAACATCTGTAACAAAAAAAAAAAATTAAAAAAAAGAAGAAGTAAATCTAACACCTGTTCTGATCAAACTATTCTAAAAAATTGAAGAGGAAAAAAGTCTTCCAAGCTCTTTTTATTAGGCCAGCATAATCCTAATTCCAAAACCAGATAAAGACACTACAAAGAATGAAAAAGGCTCGCAATATCCATGATGAAATTTGATGGCAAAATGCTCAACACAATATTAGCAAATGGGTTCCAGCAATATTTTTTTAAAAATTCTACCACGATCACATGGGATTCATTCCAGGAATGCAGGGCTGTTACAATAGTCACAAATCAATAATTGTGATACACCACATAAACAAAATAAAAGATGAAATCATATGATCATATCATTAGACACTGAAAAAGCATTTGACAAAATCCAGCACCAATTTCTGATAAAAATGTTGAGCAAAGTGGGAATAGAGAGATGATATCTCAATATAAAAAAGTCCATATTTGAATAACTTACAACCAACATCATACTCAATGGGCAAAACCCAAAAGCATTCCCCTTAAAAACAGGAACAAGACAGGGATTTCCAAGTTCACCATTCTTATTTAATATAGTACTTGAAGTCTTAGCTACAGCAATTAGACAAGAAGAAAAAATAAAAGGCATACAAATTGTAAAGAAGGAAGGAGAACTGTCATCATTCACAGATGGCATGCATGATATTGTGAATAAAAAACCGAGTTCTCTATTCTGTTCCATTGATCTATCTGCCTTTCTTGTGCCAGTACCAGGCTGTTTTTATTACAGGGGCTTTGTAGTACAACCTGAAATCTGGTAATGTGATTTCTCCTACTTTGTTCTTTTTTTTTTTTTTCAAGATTGGTATGGCTATTCAGGGTCTTTTTGTTCCATATAAACTTTTGGAGTGTTTGTTCTAGTTCTGTGAAGTATGTTGTTGGTATTTTTATGGGAATTGCATTGAATCTATAGATTGCTTTGGGTAGTATGGACATTTTAATGATGTTAATTCTTCCAATTCATGAACAAGGTGGCTGGTGCTGATGGAGTTGTCCGTGGAGATGGTGACGTGGCCACAAAAGGAGGGGCTGTATCCGGTATCCGAGACCCCAGGATAGGTTTTTCCCATCCACTGCAGGTACTTCCCAGGCGTCTGGCGCACACAGATGATCCAGCTACCAGTGAAGTTGTACCCAGAGGTTCTGCAGGAGATCCTCAGAGAGACCGGGTCTTTTCCCCTCTGCCCCAGAGTGCACCAGTTGCCCCTAGATGCAGACACTTTTGTGGGAGAGCAGGACGCAGGTCAGGGCTCCCTCCTGCCTCCCTCCCCTGTGACCCTCACCTGGCCTGTGGCTCACCTGGGAGGATGAATAGGAGGATGGCTGTGAGGGACAGGGCTGAGGACCCAGATGGTGCAGGACACTGGCTGTGGAGGGACCCTGGGTTTAATGGGCTGTCCCCATTTGCACATTTATTGCCCCGCCCCTAGGTGAGACTTCTCAAAGCTCATGGCCCAGAAGCCCAGGGGCTCCAGCAGAGGAGCTTGTCTGAGCCTCCCAGGAGGGACCGAGGCTTTCCACCCAGACTGTGGTCCTGGCAGGAGCAAACCCACAAGAGACTGGGGGTGGACTCTGCTTGGGACAGATGCCTGCCTCCCAAGGGGACATGGTCTGGAGTGACCCACTAGACCCCCGAGTGTGGTGGGTGTCACGGGCTGGGCTGGACTGAGCTGTCAGGCTGGGCTGAGTGGGTCACTGTTGCTTGGGCCCTCAGTGGGGAGTGTGGAGGGAAATTTCCGTTCTCACACATGCTCATGAAGGAAAGGCTGACTGGATTCTTGGGAGAGCTCACTGAAGTTTCTGGAGGAGAGAGAGATGGGTTCAATTCTCAATGCAACAAGGACTTGCTGGAACATGGGTGCAGGAAGCAGGTGGGGTCACTACTCGGGAGTGGAAAGTACTAGGAGGGAACAGCAGGGTGAGGGGATGGGTTAGTTCACCAGGCAGACTTCTTGCTGAAGGCAGGCCAGGAATATCAGATGTCCCCTGGGGCGGTGCTGGATGGGGAACCCACTGAGGGATTGAGGGGTGAAATACTGAGGGTTGGGCACTCTAGTCAGACCATCTTCGCAGGACTCTTGCTGACACTGGGCTGTGCAAATGGCCCCGAAAGCTACAGGTGTCAGCCTAGGTGGGGAGAGTTCACAGGAGCCTGCCTGAAGCTTGGTCAGAAAGGCTCGTCGTCCGGAGCTGCTCCAGGCTTGGTGGGGGCAGCCCGGGGCAGCCTCCAGGTCAGGGCCAGGGAGCCCGGTATGGACACAGGGGCCCAAGGCCTGGAGGGCAGGGCCGATGGTGCTCTAAGGGCCACTGGCTTCCTGGATATGCTGACCCTGCTGAACACACTTTCCGGCGTGGAGGTGGTGACTCACTGCAGGACTAATGCGGTTGATTGTACTGTACAGTGTTCATCGTCCGACAGGATTTTAACACTGAGTCCCCAGGTGATCCCAGGACATTACAGCCCTGAGTGTCAGGGACCTGTGGAGACACATCGAAGGGTGTGATGGACGTGCCATGGACAAACCACACTAACGTGAGCAGGTTATTCCGGACCATGAATGTGGCTGCAGGAGACTAAGGCTGCGACAGCTTGTTCAGACTGTGAGGTGAGGTGGACCGTCTGGATCTCCTGTGGCCGAGGGCTGCTACCCCAGTGAGAGCAGTGTGAGGAGTGGGGTGCAGACCCGAAACCAGCGGGAGGTGAAGAGTCCATAGACCCTGGAACCTGAGGGTGGGCGGTGCACTTGGCCTCCAGACCCTCCAGGAGGACACGGAATGGGCACCTCTGAGGGCGGGAGGTTTCCAAAGAGGATTCCCCAGGGCAGGGGTGAGGACCCACTCAGGAGACCTCCCTGGGCAGGACAGTGGAGGGCACGGTGCCCAGGGATCACCCTGAGGCTTGGAGGTGGCAGGACCCAGGTGTCTTTCCTGCAGCCGAGCGCTGGACTGGGCAGGTCCCACGTGTGCGTCAGGGCTGGTCTGTGAGGAGGAGAAGGACATGAGGACACAACAGAGAATTATTTACAGATTTGCAGTTTTCTTATTAATGACAAAATGGGACTAATTTTTTATTTGATATTTGCCATTTTGTGCCTGTCAGTGTGTGTGTGCCATCCAGGGTCGGTCCCGTTGGACAGTGAGTGGACAGAAGAGCCAGAGACCGTCAGTTACCACTTGCTGAGCTGCACGCAGTGGAAACACTTTGTTTCCTTCCCCAGGTTCTCAGGGACGCCCTTCTCCCTCTCAGGGACTGAATTTTGAGTTTTCTCTGAAGTTTCTCCAGCTGTGCCCCGGCCCCGGCCCTGCCTCATGTGTGTGGTGTCCTCTCACAGCACAGGTGTCTGACTGGGGGGAAGCTCTGTCCAGGGGAATCTGTGACATGGGCTAAGCACCCACCAGCCCATCCCCTGGGGGCTGCAGGGAACTGTCCCCTGGGAGGCTCTGCAGGTGGCCGGGTGTCAGGACCTCCTGGGACATAAGGTGTGTTTGCTGCTGGGGGAGCCCTGTGCTGGCCCCCCTCCCCTGCACAGGCCTGTCCTGTAGCAGCCCTGAGGGACCTGGTGTTCAACCTGAGCGGAGATGGCAGGTTCAGGGCACTTGTCTGGGGTGTGTCATGGGGTGTCCATGGAGGGCTGCGCACGTCAGAGGGGGACAGGAAGTGGGTGGAGCCTGGCTGTGTCTGCCTCAGTGTGTGAAGCTGTCCACCCTCAGGGCCCTGTGGACGATGATGTACATTCAGTCCCCATGGAGAATGGGAAGGAGGAGACAGAGCCCTGTAAACCCCTGTGGTCCTGGGGGCTGTGTGAGCACCCTGGACATGCCCTGTGTGATCTCAGAGACTGGATCCTCCACTCTGAGTCATCACGGAGATCCTCCTGTGCTGAGGTGTGGATCAGTGGATGGTTGTTTTCATTGCTGAGTAGTAGTCTATTGATAGGTGTTTCCTAGTTTGCTTATTGGTAAAATTGGAATGACTTTTGGACAATTTGCAGCTTCTACCACAAAGATACTATAAATATTTACACATATTTTGTATGAATAAATTGATTACTTCTTGTCCATCAAACAATCCTAGTGGAATCCATCAGATATATGTGAAGTGTATTTTTAATTAAATAGGAAACTGCAATTCACTTCGAGAAGAAAGAATAACAGGACACAGAGGGACCTGGAGAAGGAGAGGAGCCCAGTCACTGCCGATATGTCATCTGCACACACAGTGTCACCTCCTCACTTGTCCGCAGTGAGAATTTGAGAAGTTAGAGCCACAGAGAAAAAGAGGGATCATCCTGGATGCAGCTGCGAGCTGAGAGGAAACCCCTGCTCCCAACAGGAAGCCCCTCCTTCCCCCTCACTCTGCACCTGCTCCTGGGCTGTTCTCTGTGTTCCCTGGGTCTTGAGCGCCCCCTGGTGTCCTGAGCGCCCCCTGGTGTCCTGAAGGCGCCCTGCAGCCCAGCCTCTGTCTCACAGGGGAGGTTTGTGTCTGACTTCCCCTCACTGTGTGGGTCTCTTGCACAGTAATACAAGGCCGTGTCCTCGGTTCTCAGGCTGTTCAGTGTCATAAAAACTTGACTCTTGGAGGTGTCCCTGGCGATGCTGACTCGGGATTTCAGCGATGGGTTGTAGTCTGTACTTCCACTATTCCACACAGCACCGACCCACTCCAGCCCTTTCCCTGCAGCCTGGCGGACCCAGTGCACATGGTAGCTTGTCAAACAGAATCCAGAGACAGTGCAGGTGAGGGAGAGGGTCTGCGAGGGCTTCACCAGTCCTGGGCCCGACTCCTGCAGCTGAACCTGGGACAGGACACCTGGGGACAAGGAGCATCAGGCCCTGTCAGTCACGTGCAGTCACAACCACCACACAGACCCTGTCTGACCTCTGAGACCCTCACCTTGGGGGGCTGTCACCAGGCACAGGAGAAGACCCAGCAGTCTCATCTTCTTCTAGACCAGGGCTCTGCCTTCCCCAGAGACCTCAGCCCTGTGTGAGGAGAGAGCTGTGAGCCTCCCCAGCCCAGGGGAGGATTTACCCTGGAGCTTGGGGAGAAATTTGCATGTGAGGCAGTCTGTTCCTTATAAGTAAGGGACTGAGGTCAGGCTGCCCTGGTTATTCTGGGGCCCCTGTGTGGGTATGTGTTCCCTGGCGGACCCAGATCATGTCGTAGCTACTGAAGGTGAATCCAGAGGCTGCACAGGAGAGTCTCAGAGACCCCCCAGGCTGCACCAAGGTTCCCCCAGACTCCACCAGCTGCACCTCACACTGGACACCTGCAAACACAAAGACGTCCTGGTCAGGAAACTGTCACATGCCCACTGTTTCTCTCTCTCATCCACTCTCGCACTCAATGTCACATGTTCTCCACAAATTACCTCTTAAAATAGCAACAAGGAAAATACAGCTGAGCAAAAACTCCATGGTGAATGCTCTGTGTTTAGTCCTGGTCTGGGAACGTGGTCACCTGGAGAACCCAAGGCTGAGCTCCTGTCTCAGAGCTGCAGCCTCTGGGAAGGGCTGGTTTTTATGAGCAGAGGGGGCCCTATTTGCATGTCCTGCTACTATATAGGGAGCTCTGGAATTGGAGACCTGCAGATTTGGTGGTGCCTCAGTGCAGGTTGGAGTGTCCTTGGGAAGAATTTTAGTCATGACTAAATTTCAATAATGACATAAAGTCATAATAGGTAGGGGCGTGTCCAAGATTCCACATCTGGTAACAATGAGCCCAGATACTGGGGTCAGCACCTAAACACTGTCTCCTAATTCTCCCTGAAACTACTTCAAGGCAGAGTGGCACCTGCTCAGTGAGGCTGCAGACCCCTTGGATATAATGGAGCATGGATGAACATCTGCATTCTGGAGTTTCCCAAAACTCAGGCATGGGGACCATCTGACATGTGGAAAGGGACCAGAGGCTGCAGCTCTTGTAAGAGCAAATGTCATGCACATGGTGTGTTGGTGCCCTTGGGGCTGACTGTCTCTGGCTTCCTGACCTTCAAGAAGACAAAGAAGACTGAGTGTTGTGTAGATGCTTTTCTATCGCTTGGGCTCAGATATACTGAGCAGTTGGAGAGATTCATGGAGCTGATGGAGAGCCTGTGGGTTTCCAACATATAGAAGTCCATCCATAGAGGTCTATTTCCATAGAGAGTAATGAAAACCTTAAATAAGTTGTTATAATAGAACAATTAGTGAGATAAATGTTAGTCCAAATACCTGCAATTAGTGAGAAGGCTCATATTTATGGTTATTCTCTCATTTATAAAGCAGAGAGTTTTGCACTTTATTTTTTTTTTGTATGTGCCCCTAGCGGGAACCGAACCCGGGACTCTCTGGTCTGCAGGCCGATGCTCCAACCGCAGAGCCAAACTGGCCAGGGCGAGTTTTGCACTTTAAATTCACAGTGAATGTCATGGTGATATAAATTGAACTGATCACTCAGCTTGGTCCTTCTCTAGTGCGTTATTACAACTGAGAGTTTATTGTCAAAAGGGACCACTTGATAATTCCACAGCGTGTAGATAAGTGTCGTGTCCTTGTGTAATAAACGTGTTTACAGACCCTGGAGATAAATCCTGGACAGTAGATGTGCCTGGAACCAACCTCCTCCTGGGGGATGGGAGCTCAGTGTGTCCTGAGCTCCCAGGGTCCTGAGAGCACGTTTTCCTTCAAAGCCCACAGAGGACCAGAGACTCCTCATCACCTCCCCTCATCCAGCCTGGGTGTCGGGTCCCTTCCCGCAGGGGCTCTATGGTCCCTGCTGTTCACAGGACGTCCCCTCCTCGTTCTTTCCATCCACGGACCCTGCCCTCTGCTACTTGGTTGTGAATATCTGGGGTCTCTGCTGCACCACAGGGGAGCCCTGTGTCCCTCTCATGTTTTTCTAAACAATTGTATTTTTATAAACATAGATATAGATATAGATATAGATATAGATACACATATATATAATATTCCTTTCTCTGACAATGACAGAAAAAAAGATATATTTATGCTCATCACCTTACTCATTTATTTATGTTGTCATGGTGATCCAAGGAAGTACATCGCAAGAAGAATTTAATGGGAGATCCTCCATTCTTTTTTTTTATGTTGTTTGGTTTCTTAGATGTGATATTCATTATAAATTCTGAGTAACACCATATGATATACATTTTTTAAGGTTATTTCAGGAAACATTTTTTTACAATCTTTACCAAACACCTTCAGCAGCTAAGCAGGCTCAGTCTGGCTAGTACTAGGGTGGGAGATTCTTGAATCTTGATATTGAAAATTGGTAATTGTGACTTTGAGTCCCTCCTCAACCTCTTCCCTTCTGCAAGCCCACGGATTATTTCAGAGACCTCTAGATAATTATATCAGACATAATCACATTTTTACATGGAGAAATGATTGAAAATAGAAAGACTGATTATGCATGTGTACAATTCAGATTCTGTTGTAAAATTAAATAATAAAGGCAGTGTATTAACTGATCTGTTTTCTCAGTCCATTGTCAACAGCGATGTTGGGGTTAAGGGTTGTGGGGAGGATGGAGAGAACTCCCAGCACAGATTTGCTCACAGGAAAGGGAACTTTAACCCTGACAGGACCCTCACTCTCACCCCACCCTCTGCCCTGAGGATGGTCCCTGTGCTCAGAGGTGCTGGGCCCTCCCACTTACCATGTATCCTCATTCCTGTATAATGCACTCATTCTCCCATCACACATGTGACTTGGAAAAATATTGTCTCTTTGTTGGCTCGTCTCTCATTTTAAAATATGTTTTTATTGAAATTTTAGAGAGAGAGGACGGGAAGAAGGTAGACACATTGATTTGCAATAAAAACATTGATCAGCTGCCTCCTGCAAGCCCCCTACTGGGTGGGGATCAAGCCCACAAGCTAATCATTTGCCCTGACTGGGTAGAGGATTGGTTATCACACCAGGTGCCTCTCCACCCACCAAGACCAGGGGAGGGAGGAGCTCACCTTCAAGGTCAGGCTTTTTCTCTCCGTAGAGGAGAGAGACGGGAGGACTCGGACTATGAGGGTTATATCTGCACCTTCCTCATTAGTGATGCTCATGGGAATATCTCTAATATATTTGACACTTTTAACATTTTTATGGAAACAAATAGAATGCTAGTTTTAGAAAGTGTGAGTGAGTTATAAAGAACAGCTGAACATATTGTTTCTAAATAAGCTCAGCTCTGGCTGGGTGGTGAGTTGGGTGGATCGTCATCCTGTACAGTAAATGGTTGTGGGTTCAGTTGTTGGTCAGGACACACTCCTACATTATGGTTGTGATTCCCGGTTGGAGAGCATTCAGGAGGCAACCAACTGATGGTTTTCTCTCTCTTTCTCTCTTCACTCTGTTTCTAAAATCAATATACATATCACCAGTGAGGAATCAATAAATTTGGCAAAGTAGCAGGATACAGAATTAACGTCAAGAAATCGATGGCATTCTTAAACACCAATGATGAACTCACAGTAAGAGAAACTAAGAAAACAACCCCTTTTACCGTTGCGGGGAAAAATAAAATAAGATACCTAGGAATAAACGTAACCAAAGAAATAAAGGACCTATTCGCAGAAAACTACATATCATTGAAAAAAGAAATAGAGAAAGATATAAAAAAGTGGAAGCACATACCGTGTTCATGGATTGGAAGAATTAACATCATTTAAATGTCCATACTACCCAAAGCAATCTATGGATTCAATGCAATCTCCATCAAAATACCAATGGCATACTTCACAGAATTAGAACAATTACTTCAAAAGTTCATATGGAACCAAAAAAGGCCTCAAACAGCCACAGCAATCTTGAAAAGAAAGAACAAAGTTGGAGGGATCACATTACCAGATTTCAGGTTATACTACAAAGCCACCGTAATCAAAACAGCCTGGTACTGGCAAGAGAACAGGCATATAGATCAATGGAACAAAACAGAGAACCCAGAAATGGACCCAAGGCAATATGCTCAATTAAGTTTTAACAAAGGTGACAAGAGCACAGAGTGGAGTAAGGAAAGCCTCTTTAATAAATGGTGCTGGTAAAATTGGACAGCTACTTGCAGAAAAATGAAACTAGACCATCAACTTACACCGTACACAAGAATAAACTCAAAATAGATAAAAGACTTAAATGTGACTCATGAATCCATAACAATCCTAGAAGAAACTGTAGGTAACAAAATTTCAGACAACATACTTAGTAGAATTTTTACTGACACATCACCTAAGGCAATAGAAGCAAAGGAGAAAATGAACACATGGGACTACATCAAACTCAAAATCTTCTGCACAGCAAAAGATACAATCATGAAAACGGAAAGGCTACCCACTGTATGGGAGAGTATAATTGCCAATGATATATCAGATAAGAGGTTAATTTCCAATACATATACATAGCTCATACCACTCCACAAAAGGAAGACAAAGAACCCATTAAAAAATGGAAAGAGAAACTAAATAAACACCTCTCCAAACAGGACATACAAATGGCTAAGAAACATATGAAGAAATACTCATCATCGCTAATCATCAGAGAGATGCAAATTAAAACATCAAAGAGGTATCACCTCACACCTGTCAGAATGGCCGCCATCAACAAATCATCAAACAACAAGTGTTGGCGAGGGTGTGGAGAAAAGGGGACTCTAGTACACTGCTGGTGGGAATGCAGACTGGTGCAGCCACTATGGAAAACAATATGGTGTTACCTCAAAAAATTAAGAATTGAACTTCCATTTGATCCAGTGATTCCACTTCTAGGAATATACCCTAAGAAACCTGAAACAACAATCAGAAAGAATATATGTACCCCCATGTTTATAGCAGCACTATTTACAATAGCTAAGATCTGGAAACAGCCCAAGTGTCCATCAGAAGACGAATGGATAAAAAAGCTGTGGTACATATACAAAATGGAGTACTACACAGCTGTAAGAAAGAAAGATCTCTTATCCTTTGAGACTACATGGAGGGATCTGGAAAGCATCATCCTAAGTGAAACAAGCCAAACAAAGAAAGACAGGTTTCATATGATCTCATTTATTTGTGGAATATAATGAACATAACAGTCTGAGAAATGTGGTAGTCCCAGAGACGTGGGAGTTGGGTGCAGACTGGCAATACCCAGAAGAGGGGGTGGTGAGGGAGAGATAAACCACAGAACTTATATGCATGTATGCATGAACAGTGGACATGGACAACAAACTTGGGAAAGGGCAGGGAGGGAAGGAGAGGGGGGAATCAGTGGGGGGGAAAGGAGAAACATCTGTAACAAAAATTAATTATTAAAAAAATAAAAAAACCTGATGTAGTTTAAACATTAAAAAATGAATAAATAAGTGTAATTGGTGTCCTATTTATACAATGACACATTCTACACACACACACACACACACACACACACTGATAAATTTTCTCGTGATGAATCCCAAACTTTGTTTCTCCCCTGTTCTTAGCAAACGGGCTCTACCTGACAATGACCAACATTTAACTTGTGACCTTCCTCCACACACAGAACAGACCAAACATGACAGATGTGCAGACAGGGCTGTTCCTGCACCTGAGGTTCCTGTTCTCTCAGCACCTGGATCCTGCAGATGCTCAGGTGAGAGTGTCCTGGCTCGTCTTGGGGAGGGTAAGACCCAGGAGTCCCTGTTCATTCAGTGCTGCCAACACTGACTGAATGTGGGGAGCGTCTCACTGACCCCCAGCTCAGCAGTGCCCATTATCAGAGCGCAGAGCCAGGAGCCCTGAGGGTAGGACCAAGGGAGACACTGGGCAGGTGTCTCCCCAGCAGCAGAAGCCGGAGTGGATTTAGCAACTGTGTGCCCGTTTTTGGTCATTTATAATATTTTCTAAGTAAAACTGGTAGCCAGACACTATTTTATTTTATTTTTATTTTTAGTGCTGACAGATGAAGTTTTATTTCTGCCTCTTCTCCATCTGCCTCAAACTGGGACCTAATGAGAAAAGTGATGTTCACTTTAGATGTCACTGGGAGACTGAACTGCACAAGCCCCTGGAGAGAATTCCTCCCTCTATCCACCACCTCGCCAGAATAAAAGCCCTGAGCCTGTCTCCTTCCCTGGTCTAGCACAGCTCCCCTGACTTGCTGAAGACCTTTCCTGTGCTTCCCAGAGATTCCAATTGTGTACATGATACACGTTACAGGTTCCCTTGTGTGTTTGTCATCAGCCTGGACGTCTGCACAAGTTGTCATGGGTCCTCTGCCTCTGCCTGGTATCAACTGCCCTCGGTGCTGTCAGCGTGATGCCAAGTCAATGACCTTCATGCACACAAGTTTTTCTTCTGTAGCTTTGGGGTCACACAGTTCTGGTGCCCACTGTCCAGCTCACATGTGTCCTGCTGCTGGTGGCTGGGACCCTGAGCTGTGGAGCTGAGCTGCACTGTTAAGTCAGCAGAGCCTCTGGTCGCCTTCGGCTGATGTGGGTTAATAGATTTCATAATTAATTGTCATTTGTACACAAAAGTGTTTGAAAGGGAATCGCTGCCTTGTTTCTATCAGAAAGTTCTCTTTCTTGACAAGAGAAATTTCTTTATTTTTTACTGTAGACGCTATTACAGGGTCCCCTATTCCCCCCACTTTGCCCACATTCAGCCAGTTCCCCTACTCTCCCCTGGCCCTACCACAGTGTCTGTGCACATGGGTTCTGCATATATGTTCCCTGGGTCCTCTCTTCACCTTCTTGTATTCACTCTACCCTACCCCCATTTCTGACCTCTGTCAGTCTGTTCTATGTATCCATGTATCTGGTTTGTTTTATCCATTAGCTTCTATATATAAAGAAGATCACAGGGTATTTGTATTTATATGACTGGCTAATTTTGCTTAGCATAATAATCTACAGGTCCATGGGTATTGTTGCAAAGACTAAGAGTTCCTTCTTTTTTACAGCTGTGCAGTATTTCATTATGTGAATGTGCCACCGTTTCACTCATCCACACGTGCAGCTGGGCTGTTTCCAGATCTTGGATATTGTACATATGCTGCTATGGACATAGGGGTGCACGTATTCTTTCTGATTCGTTCTTAGGGATAATGAGGATATATTCCCAGAAGTGGGATCGCTGGGTCAAAAAGCAGTTCCATGTTAAATTTTTTGAGAAGCCTCCACACTGTTCCCCACAGCGGCTGCATCACTCTGCATCCTACCCACAGGCACCAGGGCTCCTTTCCCCACATCCTCACAGCACTTGTTGTCCGTTGGTTTATTGACGGGAGCCGTTCTGGCAGCTGTAGTTGTAGTGTGATTGGCATCTCTCTGATGATCACTGATGCTGAGCATTGTTTGCTCTGTCTCCTGGCCTCTGTGTGTCCTCTTTGGAGAAGTGTCTATTCAGGGCATTGTCCCATTTTCTAAGAGAATTCTTTGTCTTCTTGCTTTTCAGTTGTATAAGGTTTGCATATACTTTGGAATTTAATCTCTTATCAAATGTACCATTGGCAAATGGACAACAGACTTTTCTAACTCTGAGATGTCAGAAGTAAACACTGAATCAAGTATCCAGAGAGGTTCCCTGAGAGAAACTGTGACATGAATAGGAAATCCCACAGGAAACCAGCCCAAACCTCCACTGCACCTGCTCCTGAGATGGGTCATGTGTTCAAGGAACCTGCCCGCCCCCTGGTGTCCGGAGCGAGTCTTGCAGCTCCGCCCTCCTGTCCCCTCAGGAGGATTGTGTCTGGGCTCACACTAACTTTTCCTCACTGTGTGTGTCTCGCACAGTAATACACAGTCGTGTCCTCGGTGGTCACGGAGCTCATCTGCAAGGAGAACTGGTTCTTGGACGTGTCTCTGGAGATGGAGGTGCGGCTCTTGAGGGACGGGCTGTAGTAGGTGCTGCCATCATTACGTATGCTCCCCATCCACTCCAGCCCCTTCCCTGATTTCTGGCGGATCCAGCTCCAGTAGTAACCACTGGTGATGGAGTCACCAGAGATAGTGAATGTGAGGGAGAAGGTCTGCGAGGGCTTCACCAGTCCTGGGCCCGACTCCTGCAGCTGCACCTGGGACAGGACACCTGGGGACAAGGAGCATCAGGCCCTGTCAGTCATCTGCAGTCACAACCACCCCACAGACCCCTGTCTGCCCTCTGAGACCCTCACCTTGGGGGGCTGTCACCAGGCACAGGAGAAGACCCAGCAGTCTCATCTTCTAGAACAGGGATCTACCTTCCCCAGAGACCTCAGCCCTGTGTGAGGAGAGAGCTGTGAGCTTTCCCGGCTCAGGGGAAGATTTACCCTGGAGCTTGGGGAGAAATTTGCATTTGATGAAGCCTGTTTCTGATAAGTGGAGGGACTGAGGTCAGGCTGCTGTGGTCCTTCTGGGTCTCCCTTTGGGAACAGCTCTTCTCTTGAATTACTCAGCATGTAAGTCAAGGAAATAGAATCTCCAAGTTCAGAAATCATTGTAACAGGGTAAAATGTCAGCCTCATCATTCTCAGGGAAGGAAAACATGATGGACTAGTTTGGTAGGTTACACTTTTCACTCCCCAAGCCTCTTTCAATCCAACTTAAAAGTCATAAGTAATTGTTTAGACGTTTTCTGAACCCCAACATTCTGGTATATTCACTATTTCCAAATTTTTATGTCATAATTTCATACAAATAATGTCTAGTTTTGTGCAAACATAAAAATAAAGGACATCAATGCTTAAATCTTATATATCATTTTTATTTAAACATATTGTCATTGATGTTTAGAGATTACAGAAGTGCAGCACAGATAGAAACTTCTATGTGAGAGAGAAGCATCCATCTGCTGCCTCCTGCGCGCCCCCTACTAAGGATGGAGACCACAACCCAGCCATGTGCCCTGATCAAGAATCAAACCTGTTTCTTTCAGACCATGGGACAACGCTCAGTTCTCTGAGCCACACCTGCCAGGCACTAATATCTTAATTTACGGGGTTACTCTGATCTGAGAAACTGCCTCCCAAGCACAGGCAGCTGAGACATTCTTATTTATTGATGTTGGAAATTTTCTAACTGTGTTTCTACCTTTCTGTGCAAAATCATCCATTATGTACCCCATGGCCTACTGCAGAAACCTCGAACTAGTCACATGAGACATAATCGTGATTTTACATGGAGAAAATACAAGAAATGTAGAGTATGCCTGTGTACAACTCAGAATAGGCTGAAATGATTATTGCAGGAGACTGACCTATTCTCTCTGTCTAGTGTTATCAGTGGTGAGGTGAGCATTCAGAGGGAAGTTAGTGGAGAGAATTACTTCATAGGTTTTCTCACAGAAAAGGGGTCTTCAAACCTGACAAAAATCTCCCACTCACAGACTCCGTCTGCCCCTGGGGATGGTCACTGTGGTGAGAGGTGCTGGGCTCTCACACTGAACACATAGCATCCCCAATGTGTAGTTAACACATTCTCCCATCAGAGACGTTATTCAAAAATATATTCTCCATGTTGGCCTGTCATTTAAATTCTTAAACACAATATTTGATGGGACACATGTAGGTAGTTGAGCAAAATTTAGTTTACTCATGCTTTCTGTATGGGTCTGTTTTGGTGAATCACACAGACCACCCAGGATGTGCTGAGCCTCATCAGCTGCAGCAGCCACAGGGACAGAGAGGTTCTGGCACCAGGAGTGAGGGCTGCTGGGAAACTACCCAGAACTGGATGGGACTTTGACCTGGGTGAGGGTAGAAAACTGGACATGTTCTGTGTCACAAGACAGAGATGTACCTCATGTTCATGGACAGTGTGTTACTAAACATGTGGGTTAAAACGCCTTCCCTTGACAACCCAGGAGGATGTGCAGGGCATGATAGACACAGCTTCTGTCATTGTGGGAAACACCTGAGTGATTATGACCAGGAGTTTGTCAGAATAGAAATGTTACAAGTTCTGCATTCAATGATCATGGGGAATAAGGAATGTGTCATTGCAATGTGGGGGAAGGGATTCCTGTTGCCCACATGCACCTGCTCCGTGTTTGTCTGTGTGGTAACAACTTCACAGGTCATGGGTGTTAGCACTTGGGCACCTGGGGGTCATTATTCACATGGTCACACGGTGCTTCACCCAGGCTGCACAACTCAGTGGAATCCGTTTATGAAATCCCTCAGCTCTTAGAAGGATGAGTGGACATGCCTCCCTGCAGGAGCCATGGTGCTGGTGTGTGTGTGTGAGGGGCCCTCATGTCATTGACCAGGACCCTGTCTCAGTCCATCATTATCTCCATCATCACCAGCTTCACCATCATCACCATCATCATCCTCATCCTCATCATCCTCTTCACCATCATTTGCTTACTTATAGTTGTTCTCATTTTCTATAGACATGTTCATTGTCTACAGAGAATTACTTTATTGGGGATAAAAAGCAGGTGTCTTGCCTGGCCAGTGTTGCTCAGTGGTTGAGGATCGACCCTTGCACCACGAGGTCGCCAGTTTGATTCTTGGTCAGGGAAATGCTCAGATTGTAGGCTCAACCCCCAGTGGGGGGCATGCAGGAGGTGGCCAATAGTATTCTCTCTCATTGATGTTTCTATCTCTCTCTCCCTCTCTCTCCCTTCCTCTCTCTCTAAGTCAATGAACAAAAGTGTGTTTTGTTTTTTTTTAAGCAGGCGTCTCCTTTTCCCAGGTCAGTGGGAGAGAGAAACAAAGGCCTCCCCTGTGGCTGACACAGGCCTTCCACAGTGCTGAGGGCCTTGGGTACATGCAGATTTCACCCAGGACCTTCGATAAGGACCCCTGTCCAATTCCATTGTCACTGTCACCACCACCACCATCGTCACCATCATCAATACTGCTTATTTGCAATCATTTTCTCTAGACCTAATTTTGTACTCAGGTACTGACACTTTATCTCAATTCTTACTCATTTTATGTAATTATTAACTTGAATTTGTAGCCGTACACTATTTCCTTTTACATTCCTGCTGAGTCCCTGCCAGGTCCCCGACCTCTGTGCACACTGAGCTCCTCCCATCCCTCAGGGCGTGGGACAATGAGGGACACTCAGTCTCCATGGAGGGGAGCTTTTTACCTGTCAGTAAGGAGAGGGACACAGAACCAGGTAAACCCCTGTGGTCCTAGGGGGCTGTGTGAGCACCCAGGACACCTCCTGTGTAATTTATGAGACTAAATTTTCCACTCTGAGTCATCCTGTATGACGTGTGAATCAGATAATGATTATTGTCATTGCTGAGTAGTATTGCATTGACAGATGTTCCTTAGTTGCTTATTTGTAAAATTAGAATGACTTTTGGCTTTTTTGTAGCTTCTAGCACAATGATACTGTGAATATTTGGATATATTTTCGTGTTAACACAAGCATTTCTTGTTTCGGCCCAAGTACTCCTGATGACACCTCTGAGATACATGTAAAGTATATATTTCATTTAATAAGAAACTGCGAACGACTTTGTGAGAAGAGATTAACAGGACACAGAGGGACATGGAGGAGGAGAGGGTCTCAGTCACTGCTGATGTGTCATCTGCACACACAGTGTCACCTCTTCACTTCTCTGCAGTGAGAATATGAGAATTTAGAGCCACAGAGAAAAAGCAAAAACCATCCTGGATGCAGCTGAGAGTTGAGAGGAAATCCCTGCTCCCAAGAGGAAGTCTCTCCTCCCCCTCACTCTGCACCTGCTCCTGGGCTGTCCAATATGGTCCATGGATCTTGTGGGCCCCCTGGTGTCCTGAGTTAACCCTGCAGCCCCGCCCTCCTGTCCCCTCAGGAGGTTTGTGTCTGGGCTCACACTGACTTCCCCTCACTGTGTCAATTGCACAGTAATACACGGCCGTGTCCTCGGCTCTCAGGGTGTTCATCTGAAGATAGAGCGTGTTCTTGGCGTTGTCTCTGGAGATGGTGAATCGGCCCTTCACAGAGTCTGCATAGCTTGTGGCACTTCCATCAGTATTAATAAATGACACCCACTGCAGCCCCTTCCCTGGAACCTGGCGGACCCAGCACATCCAAGAACTGCTGAAGGTGAATCCAGAGGCTGCACAGGAGAGTCTCAGAGACCCCCCAGGTTTTACCAAACCTCCCCCAGACTCCACCAGCTGCGCCTCACACTGGACACCTGCAAACACAAAGACGTCCTGGTCAGGAAACTATTACACATCTACTGTTTCTCCCTCTCATCCACTCACACATTCAGTGTCTCTTGCTCTTCATAAATTACCTCTTAAAGTAGCAACAAGGAACATCCAGATGAGCCCAAACTCCATGGTGAGTGGTCTGAGTTCAGTTCTGATTAGGGAATGGGGTCACCTGGGGGTTCTGGGGCTGGAATCTTGTCCCCAAGCTACAGGGTCTGGGCTGCTTTTAATAAGCTAATGGAGCCCTATTTGCATGTCCTCCTACTATATAGGGAGCTCTGGGGTGGAGACCTGCAGAGAGGGCAGTGCCTCCGTGCAGGTGCAAGTGTCCAGGGGAGAATCGTGGTCATGATAACATTTCAATAACCGATCAGGAACATAAGAAGTTTGGGGCATGTCCTGTATCCACATCTAGTAAAAGTGAGCCCAGCATCTGGTCTGTGATGCTCCCCACTGGCCCCTCGACTCCCCTTACCAACTCCAGGGCAGAGCGGTCCTGCCCATGAGGGTTCAGACCACATGTAGGTCATGATCATGGATGAAGGTCTGTTATCTGGTGTGACACACACGTCAGGGCTGGAGATAAGCAGACGTGTAGAAAGAGACCACAGGCTGCAGGTCTTGTATGAGTGGACATCGTGGACATGGTGTGTCGGTGCCCTTGGCCCTAAGTGTCTCTGGTGTCCTGACCTTCAAAGAGACAATGAAAACACAGAGTTGAGAAGATGCTTCTCTATCCCAGGCACTCAGAGGCCCTGAGGAGGCAGGAAGATTCATGGAGCTGATGGAGAGGTTGTGGGTTTCCAACACCTAGAAGTCCGTGTTCAGGGGGTCTGTCTGCATAGACAGTAATGGAAGCCCTTAAGAAAGTGATATAATAGAACAGTTAGTAAAGTAATTGTGGCCCATGATACATATGATCAGTGAGGGGTCTGTCGTCTTAATCATGCTGGGAACCTTTGTATATTACATGCAAAGGGACTTTGTCATATTTGAGTCATTTAGCGATATGAGATCCAAATACTTTTCAGGAAAATCTAGACAGGTCCTCCTGTGAGAAGTGTTTATACCAGAGGAAGGAAGAGGGAGACTAGGCTGCAGGAGGACAAGGACACGCTGTGACCTCTGAGGTCAGGGCCCTATTCCTGGCTGTGGAGATGGGGGAAGAGGCCACAGGACCAGAGATGCAGTTCTGGCAGCTGGGAAAGACCAGGAAACAGGCTCCCCTGTCTGAGATTGTCCAGGCAGCTGTACCAAAATTTCTGGGCTGGGAAGATGATGAACAACACACATTTGTGTCCCCAGCAAGGTGCCTCCTGGAGAGGGACGTCCTTCTGGTTCCTGTCTGACAGCCTCCTGCTGGGTCTGCATGTGGTGGAGGGACCAGCAGAACCTCAGAGGCTCCATATTTCTCTTGGGAACTTTGTCATTTTCAGCTCAGCTAGGCTGGTACTGGTTATTACTTTGAGAGGAGACCCTTGATCCTTGATGTTAAAATATTTGTAATGGCCCAGCCCATGTGGCTCAGTGATAGAGTGTCAACCCATGCAACAAGAGGTCACCGGTTTGATTCCTGGTCAGGGCACATGCTTAGGTTGTGAGCCCAATCCCCAGTGGGGGGCATGCAGGAGGCCGCCAATCAATGTTCTATCTCATCAACGTTTCTATCTCTCTCCTTTTTTCACTACATTTCTCTTTGAAATCAATAAAAAATTTAGAAATAAAAATAAAATGTTATTATGTGTTCTGAGTCTCTCCAAAAACTAGCACCTGTGTAAGCCCACGGCTTATTCCAGTGACCCCAACAAATTACATCAGACACACTACATGTCTACATGGAGAAATGATGGGAAATACCAAGAATGAGTATCCATTAGTAAAATGTAGACTCTTTTATATGTTGTAATTGTAAAGGCATCAGATTAACTGACCAGTTTTCCCAGTCCAGTGTCATCACTGATGTTGGGGTTCAAAAGGAAGAAAATGGAGATAATTCCCAGCACACATTGGCTCGTAGGAAAGGGATCTTTAGTCCTGACAGGAACCCTCACTCGTGTCCTCCTCTGCTCTGTCCCTGGGGATGGTCAGAGGTGCTGTCTCTCCCACACAATCTAGAACGTCCTTAACGAACAGTGTCCATGTTCTCCCATCAGACATATATCCTAGAAATACATTAGATAGTACTGTCTTCAATTTACCTCAATGAATGTTTTGTGGAATTTTTATTTTAATTTTGAACAACGTTCAATTTATCACTGTTTGAATTCATGGGTCCCAATTTTGAAGCTTTATATAACAATTCACAAGAAAATGTCACTCTTCTTGGCACACGGGAGGAAAAATTCTGATGTGAACAGAGTTGGCACTAAACCCGATAGAGAAATATTGGCTGGAACACTTAATATCATTGCAATCTGTTCGCTGTGTCCTCTGACCTGGAGTGCAACATTTACTGCATAAATCCCTGATTCATTTTAAAGATTAATTCAATTGATTGAACTTTACATTGTGAACTTCACTACATTATGTAGCTTAGAAAAATTTACTACAGTATGTATGTACCATCCTCTCTAGTGATGCACATGTGAGTATCTCTTATAAATTTGACATTTCTAATGCTTTTGGAGAAACAATTAGAACGATAGTGTTAGCAAGTGTGAGTGAGTAAAAAGGAGCAGCTGGACATATTGTTTCTAAATTAGCGCAGCTCTGGCTGGGCTGTGAGCTGGGTGGATCGTCACCCTGTACACGGAAAGGTTTGGGGTTCAGTTCTTGGTCAGGGCACACCCCTACATTATGTTTGGGATCCCTGGTCAGAGAGCATTCAGGAGGCAGCCAACTGATGATTCTCTCTCTCTCTTCTCTATCCAGTACGTTTCTAAAATCAATGAACATATCCTCAGTGAGGAATAAATAAATACCTAAAAATAAGTGTAATTTGTGTACTATTTATTCAATGACACATTACACACACACACACACACACACACACACACACACAATCTGTGATGATTTCCATTGTAATAAATCACCAAATTTCTTTCTCCCTGTACATAGCAGACAGTCCTTGCGCCCACTCTGAGCTTAACCTACCGTGTGACCTTCCTCCACAAACAAAACAGACCAAACATGACTGATGTGCAGACAAGGCTGGGCCTGCACCTGAGGTTCCTGTTCTCCCAGCACCTGGATCCCGCAGATGCTGTGGTGAGTGGGTCGTCCACTTGTCCTGGGGAGGGACAGACCCAGGAGCCCCTGTCTAGTCAGTGCAGCCAACACTGACCGACATGTGGGGAGCGTCTCACTGACCATTCTCAGAGCTCAGAGTCAGGAGCCCTGAGGGAAGGTCCATGGGGGACACTGGACAGGTTTCTCCCCAGCAGCAGAAGCAGGAGAGGATGTAGCAACTGTGTGCCCAGAAAAGTGGGCCTGTGTGGTCAGACATTAGTTAGTTACAAGGAAGAAATATGACACACGACACAATGGAGCCCAGCACCTGTAGTCACTGCCCTTCCAGCAGGTGTGGGTGCACAGAATATGGGGCTCACCAAGAACAAGATGAGACCCTCAGGGTCAAGCTGTTAGGTGCCATTCACATGAGACTGAGACATGAGATTGCCAACTTCTGAGATTATTCCCCTCTGACTACTCTGTTTAAAACCTTAAAGGGAACAAGAGGCAAACCTCAGGGTCATGAACCGCCTGCAGCTGAGAGGTGGAAACTCAGAGAATCCAGGGAGATGGAGACACTGACAACACACAGACTCAGAGATGAACAGGCCATAACAGGCTCCTGAGGAGACTGGTCATCAGGACCTGCACATTGAACCACAAGGAAATCTCACAGCTGCAGGATGGGGTCATGAAGGAGCGTGGGGTGAAAGGAACACTTGCACTCTCTCAGTGGGAAGGTGAGATCCTGCAGCCACATGAAAAACAGCCTGTTGGTTCCTCCAAAATGAGAGTAGACACCCTGTGTGGCTAAGTAATGAGCTCCTAGGTGTTCATGAAAATAATAAACCCAGGACTCTGGAGAGGTGTTGCACGGCCCTGTTCATTGCAGCCGTGTTCAGTGTTGTGAGACGTGGAAACATCACTGTCCATCAGTGGTTGAGTGGACACACTTGTGATATTCTCAGGATGAGATATTACTCAGTCTTAAATCACAGGGAAACCCTGCACACACCCCAGCCGGAATAACACTAGAGGACACTGTTCTGTAAAATAAAGCCGTCAGGGAAAGGCAGATAGTGTCTGATTTCACTTACGCCGGAGACTAAATTAGGTTTCCTTCCAGCAGGGTGTGGAGGGGCCCTGGCCTGGGTGTGGTGAAGGCTCTGGCAGGACATGGAATAGTGGAGGGTCTGCCGCCCTGGAGTCCTGCGCTGACGGAGAACAAAGACAGAGGCAGCTGGAGGAGACACTGTGTCAGGACACACAGGACACAGTCAGCTCTGGTCCTGGGCCCTGTGCATCCACAGGAGCCTGGCTGTGTCTGCCTCAGTGTGTGGATCTGTCCACACTCAGGGCCCTGTGGACGCTGATTGACATTCAGTCCCCATGGAGAATGGGAAGGAGGAGACAGAGCCCTGTGAACCCCTGTGGTCCTAGGGGGTTGTGTAAACACCCAGGACACAGCCCTGTATCAGAGACTGGATCCTCCACTCTGAGTCATCACTGAGATCCTCCTGGGCTGAGGTGTGGATCAGGGAATGGTTGTTTTCATTTCTTAGTAGTAGTCTATTGATAGGTGTTTCCTAGTTTGCTTATTGGTAAAATTAGAATGACTTTTGGATAATTTACAACTTCTAACAAAAGATACTATAAATGTTTACACATATTTTTGTATGAATAAATTGATTACTTCTTGTCCATCAAACAATCCTAGTGGAACCCATCAGATATATGTGAAGTGTATTTTAGTTAAATAAGAAACTGCAATTCACTTTGAGAAGAAAGAATAACAGGACACAGAGGGACCTGGAGAAGGAGAGGAGCCCAGTC
This sequence comes from Molossus alvarezi, assembly GCA_037176705.1. Classification (NCBI taxonomy): domain Eukaryota; kingdom Metazoa; phylum Chordata; class Mammalia; order Chiroptera; family Molossidae; genus Molossus; species Molossus alvarezi. Next base: position 845,855 of record CM073885.1, on the reverse strand, counting down.
ACTGCCGACATGTCATCTGCACACACAGTGTCACCTCCTCACTTGTCTTCAGTGAGAATTTGAGAAGTTAGAGCCACAGAGAAAAAGAAGGATCATCCTGGATGCAGCTGAGAGCTGAGAGGAAACCCCTGCTCCCAACAGGAAGCCCCTCCCTCCCCCTCACTCTGCACCTGCTCCTGGGCTGTTCTCTGAGGATTGAGCGCCCCCTGGTGTCCAGCGCACCCCCTGCAGCCCCGCCCTCCTGTCCCCTCAGGAGGTTTGTGTCTGGGCTCACACTGACTTCCCCTCACTGTGTCCTGCACAGTAATACAGGGCCGTGTCCTCGGTGGTCACGGAGCTCAGCTGCAGGGAGAACTGGTTCTTGGACGTGTCTTTGGAGATGGTGGTGCGGCTCTTGAGGGACGGGCTGTAGCAAGTGCTACCACCACTACCATGTATGCTCCCGATCCATTCCAGCCCCTTCCCTGGTTTCTGGCGGACCCAGCCCCAGTAGTAACCACTGCTGATGGAGTAACCAGAGACAGTGCAGGTGAGGGAGAGGGTCTGCAAGGGCTTCACCAGTCCTGGGCCCGACTCCTGCAGCTGCACCTGGGACAGGACACCTGGGGACAAGGAGCATCAGGACCTGTCAGTCTCGTGCAATCACCACCACCCCACTGACCCCTGTATGAACTCTGAGACCCTCACCTTGGGGTGCTGTCACCAGGCACAGGAGAAGACCCAGCAGTCTCATCTTCTTCTAGACCAGGGCTCTGCCTTCCCCAGAGACCTCAGCCCTGTGTGAGGAGAGAGCTGTGAGTCTCCCCAGCCCAGGGGAGGATTTACCCTGGAGCTTTGGGAGAAATTTGCATGTGGGGCGGCCTGTTTTTTATAAGTGGGGGACTGAGGTCAGTGTGCCCTGGTCTTTCTGGGGCTCTTCTGAGTATGTTTTTTACTTTGAACTCGCTCAGCATATAAGTCAGGGATAGTGTATCATCTGGTTTAAGAGACATGTTGGAGTCAGGTTAATGGACATGCTCCTCTCTGGATGGGTTGAATTGATTATATTTTTAATTTCTCATATATCTTTGAAATAGATTTAAAGTGATTACATTTGTCCAGGTAGTTTCTTAACCCCAACTTTCTTATATATTAAAAATTGTCAAACATTTTTAATAAACAATTGTATTTGTACAAACATAATTTTATATATACAATTTCTCTCTTCCCTGAAAATCACAAAATAAAGGACATTCATTCTCAGAATCTTATATGTTTATTGGTGTAGTTATGTTGATCCAAGAACTATATCCCAAGAATAGGTTAATGGGAGAGTCTCAATTCTTTATTTTGTTTTGTTTTGTTAAAATGATATTTATTATAAGTTCTGAGTAACACTATACGATATGCCATTTGTTTAGGTTATTTCTAGAACCATATTTTCTTCTTACAGTCTTTACCAAACACCTTCAGCAGCTAAGCAGGTTCAGGCCTGGTTAGTACTTGCATGAGAGACCCTTGAATCTTGATGTTGAGAATTGGTACTCCTGTCTTTGAGTCCCTCCTCAAACTCACCCTCCTGCAAGTCTATGGCCAGTTGCAGAGACTCAAATCTTCTTGTACAAGACATAAGTCAGTTTATACATGGAGAAAGGATTGACAATGGAAAGAGTGATTATTTTTAGTAAAATTCAGATTATTTTATATGTTGAGATAACAAAGGCAGCAGATTAACTGATCTCATTTTCAGTCTAGTGTCATCAGTGATGTTGGGGCTCAAAGGTGGGTAGGGAGATGTTCCCAGTACAGATTTGCTCACAGGTAAGGGAACTTTAGTCCTGACAGGAACTCCTCACTCTCACCCCCTCTTTCTTTCCCCGGGGATGGTCTCTGTGGTCAGAGGTGCTGGGCCTCCCACTCACCATGTAACATCCTTATGTATAATGAACACCTTCTCCCATCAGACATGTGTCTTGGCAACCTATTGTTTCTTTGCAGGCTCATATTTTTATTACCTCAATGGACTGTTTGATGAGGAAATGTTTTTATTTTTAACAATGTGCTATTCATCAGTATTTGATTTTATAAGATCTGTTTTTTTATGTTTTATGTAATAACTCTCCAGAAAATTGTCACTCTCCATTGTCCGCAGGAGTGGAAACCCTGATATAATCACAGTGGGCACTAAACCCGATAAAGGGATGATGGCTGGAGTCCTTAATATCATTGAAATCTGCGTGCTGTGTCCCGAGCAGGAGACCAACCTTCGAAAGCCCCGATTCATTTCAAGATTAATTCACTTGATTGGACTTTACACTGAGAATTTTCTTAGAGTATGTAGCATAGAAAACGAGACTAACCCCTGAGTCATTTTATCATGTAGATGTCAGGCAGACAAGAAAGTAACCTTGAAGAATGTGAAAAAGTTGCTGAGCAGAGATGAGATAGACAGAATCCCAGAGGTTATTTCATGTGGATGGAAGTGACCAGGAGAACGAAGGTGCAGAGAGGTCCTGAGAGGGAGACATGAGGAGATGAACTGGAGCTGATGTCGGGAAAGTGAATGTCCCAGTGAGAGCACCTGCATGGAGCTGTGTGTGCAGGACTCACATGGGACAGTGAGAGAGTGAGGCCCTGGCGAGTGTGGGGACCTGGACTGAGCTCAGACCCAGGGCGTGTGGACACACTGACTGACCCTCTGTGGAAACAGCATCCTAGTCACAAGGGGGATGGAATGCCCAGGATGCTGAGTCTTTCAAAGAGACAATTCGTCCCATAAGAACCCAGTTAAATAATGGTCCCTGAGCCTGGACATGACTCGTCTGGAAAACAGAATGTTTTTGACACCATTATCGTCCTTGGGGAGATGAGGGGACACGGCCCAGAGCAAGGAAGAGGGTCTCTGAGACCCTTTATCCCAGGCAGAGCTGGAAAGGCCTGAGCACCAGAGGGAGCTGTGCTCAGCCCTTCCCTGCGCTGTTTCTGGGCCATGTTCTTGGGTCCGTGGGTCCCCAGCGCCCCCTCTGGTCCTGAGGGATCTGAGGTGTCCAGAGCGCCCCTTTGTGTCCTCAACTCTCCTAGTGGACCTGTGTCTCCTGCAGCTCAGCCCCTCCTGTCTCCCCACAGGAAATTTGTGTCTAAATCATAGAAAACCTTGATTAGACAAATGTCACATGCCCAGTGTTTACACTGGTACTTACTCACATACTCTGTGTCTCTAGTTCTCCACCAATTACTGCTTAAAATAGCAACACGGACAACCCAGCAGAGCACAAACTATGGAGAGTGGTCTGTGCTGAGTCTTGATCAGGGAATGAGAACATCTGGGATCCCAGGCCTGGGTCTTGTTTCAGTGCTGCTGGGTTGGTGCTAGGCTCATTTTCTTAAGCGGAGGGGCCCCTATTTGCATGTCCTCTTACTATAAAGGCAGCTCTGTGTTTGAACACTGATGTAAAGGACACGGTTTCAGACTGTGGTGTGTGCAAAAACATATGCATGTGGAGAACTAGCCCTGGTGCCTGGGCCTCTCTTCCTCAAACCTGGAGCCAACTGCTAACCTGCGTGACCTCCAGACAGAGGGAAGTGCTTAGTGAGGGTTTCAGTGCTACCTGGGTGGACACTGGATTACCTGAAAATGTGATCATGGTACAATATAGCAGGAAGAATTAATGGAATAGAAAACTAAGAGAAAAGGTACAGCTGTAAATGTCATATCTCTGCAGGCTATCTGTATAAACAGAGGAAGATGATCATCCATCACACCCAGAGGGAGATTAATGTGAGGGAACTTCATGTCCCATAGATGTGAAGTTCTCTCTGACACTATTTCCCCTACACAATGTTCAGAGAACAAAAGGAGAACACAGCGTTAACCTTGAGCAAGAGGACCAGTGTTGGGGGGACAGTGGGTGTCTGTGCGGGAAGCAGAAGCATGCACTACAGAGAAGCAGACATTGCTTCCAGGTCTGAGTCCTTCAGGGGAGGTTGGAGCTGAAGGTGCAGCAGCTGCACGACCTCCTTTGTGGGGTTTGTTCTCTAGTCTCCACTGGACCAGTTTCAGACACTGGGGATGTAGAAGAACCTCCGTCATGACCAGGTGTGTTTATGTAAAATTGTAGGTAAAGATTTGTGAGTAATTAAGATTACATCAAGAAAATGTTGTTATTGGAAACCCGATGGCTGCAGTGACCCATTGGGAACACTGTCACTGTGTCTGCACATGATGGGAGTCACCTGAACCGCAACCTGACTCAGTGCAATAATGAAGGAAATGCTACCTGGGTATATAAATGGGGGAATTAATGGACACTGAGGATACATGTCTGGGTTTTTTGTTTCATTAGGTTCTGATTTTCCTTGATTTTTTTAAAAGCAAGTTTAAATATCATTTCCTCTGAAATAGCCTCACATAGTTCCTAGAGTCATGAGGACACTTTGTTGAGAGTGTGCAGGAGCATAAGTCATTTGTGTGTTGATTTTGTACCTTAAATTTGTCCTAAATTCACTTTCTAGTTCTATCAGTATCATGGGGCAGATTTTAGGGTTCTCAATACCCAAAGTCATATCATATGTGCAGTGGTAAAGAGAAACATTTTAACTTGTTTTTTCTGATTTAGTCATATCTAAAATTTCTTTTATTTCTATTGTCACAAAAGTTCTTAGTTCTGTTGAGTAGAAGTAGTCACAGGGGTGCCTTTGGGTTAGTCCTGATCTTAAAAGGGTAGTTGTAAAATTCTCTCTGTTCACCATGATATCACTGTTGGCTTCTCCAATGTGGCCTTTGCTATGTCGATGTACATCTTTTCTGTACCTAATTGGATAAGAATTGTAGTCATGAAGCCATTTTCCATTTGTTAAATACTTTCTTCTGCATCAATTTATATGATGTTATTATTTATCCTTTATTCTGTGAATGAGGTGTAGCACATTTACTGGCTTACAAACATTGAACCATCCCTGCATTCTAAATTGATACCCCAACTTATCATGGTCAATGATCTGATACCACACGGTTCAATGATCCATTCTATGTGCTGTTAATTTCCCTAGTACATTGTGAGGATTTTTGCATGTTGGTTCATCAGGGATGTTGACCGGTCATTGTTTATGCCCTGAGTTGGTTTTCATAAGAGTGCAATGGTCACCTTAGTAAACTTGTTTGTAATATTGCTTCTTCTATTAATTTGTGGAAGAGGTCAAAAAAGAATTATTTAAAAATTGTAAATTCTTGCCAGGTTGGTGTTGTTCAATAAATGGAACATTGTCCCATAATCTCAGAGGCCCTGGTTTGATTTCTGTTCAGAGCACGGGCCAGGGTTGTGTGCTCGATCCCCACTAGAGAGCATAGAAGAGGTAGCCAATTGACACTTCTTTCTCACATGGATGTTTCCATTTCATTCTCCATGGTTCTTACTCTAAAATAAATAAATAAATAAATAAATAAATAAATAAATAAATAAACAAATAAAGTTATGAGTTCTTGTCCTAGGTGTTTTTGCTCAGTAGTCAGAGTGTTGGTCTGATGACTGAAGTATCACGGGATTGATGTATGGTCAAGAACACGTTTCTAGTTTGAAGGTTCAACCCCTACCCTGGTCAAGCTTTGTTGGAGGCAACCACATGATATATCTCTCTCACTTCGATGTTTCTCTCTTGCTCTTCCTTTGCCCCTTCAACTCCACCTAAAATCAATTGAAAAATAACCTCAGGTGAAGATTAACCACAGAAAAAAAAATACTTATAAATTATTTGAAGTTTCAGTAAAATTCACGTTTAAGTTCATTTAATCATGGACTTCTCTTTGTTGGAAAGTTTTTTTCTACTACCTCAATTATTTTTTAAAATTTATAACAATCTTGCAAATATCAAATTTCCAATATGAGCAACTACCAAGTGGACAGAGAAATATAACTGCTGATATTCTCAGGGTGTGATCAGTGTGGAAATTACAGTTGTGTTCAGACCACATATTTATTTTATATGGCATCCAAGAAAATGAAGTAAATCCATATTATAGTATATAGAATTCAGAAAGTGTCTTAATCCTGAGAATGATCCTCCCTGACCTCCAGCTCCAGGGGCACAAGGAGCAGGTCCCAGATGCTGCTCTCTGGAATCCCCCGTGGTTTGTGCTGCAGACACAGCTGTGCACGATGCCCAGACCCTGGCGGACTCGGCGGGGACACTGAGGCAGGGCCATTGTGGGAAACATATGAGTCATCTTACAGAACGTTTGCCACTGGAAATTCTTGTCAATTTTCTTGGTCCTTCCTAAAATGCAGACAGCTTTAGAAAATCTCCACCTTTCCTTGACAGACCCAACTTGAGTGCTGACAGTGCACTGAGGCACATCAACCTCTCTGCATTTTTTCTTCTACAAATAAAAAGCCACCCCTGGTGCATGTGAGAATGTTGCTGCTAATATGATAAAAAGTTTAAAACACAGAGTCCTTAGTGGCGGACACAGAATCCCAGGTCTTCAGAGACTCGGCAGAACTGGAGAGGAAGCCCAGAGCCTCAGAGGAAACAGACATAAACACCACCTGGACCTGCTCCAGGGGCTGCAACACAGAGTCGGTGGGTCCCGAGCGCCCCCTGTTGTCCTGAGCGCGCCCTGCAGCCCCGCCCTCCTGTCCCCTCAGGAGGTTTGTGTCTGGGTTCACACTGACTTCCCCTCACTGTGTCCTGCACAGTAATACACTGCCGTGTCCTCGGCTCTCAGGCTGTTCATTTGCAGATAGAGCATGTTCTTAGAGTTGTCTCTGGAGATGGTGAATCGGCCCTTCACAGTGTCCGCATAGTATTTCTGACTTCCATCGTACCATATAACTGCCACCCACTCCAACCCCTTCCCTGAAGCCTGGCGGACCCATTGCATGTGGGAGCTACTGAAAGTGAATCCAGAGGCTGCACAGGAGAGTCTCAGAGACCCCCCAGGCTGCACCAGGGCTCCCCCAGACTCCACCAGCTGCACCTCACACTGGACACCTGCAAACACAAAGACATCCTGGTCAGGAAACTGTCACACGTCCACTGATTCTCTCTCTCATGCACTCTCACACTCAGTGTCTCTTGTTCTGCACAAATTACCTCTTAAAATAGCAACAAGGAAAACCCAGCTGAGCCCAAACTGCATGGTTAGTTCTCTGTGTCAGTCCAGTTCAGAGAATGGGAACACCTGGAAATCTTGAGGCTGGGCTCCTGTCCCAGAGCTGCAGGGTCGGGGCTGGACAAAATTTTATGGGCAGAGGGGGCCCTATTTGCATATCCTTCTACTATATAGGCAGCCCTGCAGTTGGAGACCACAAGACAGGGCAGTTCCTCAATGCAGATGCCTGAGTGCTGGGGGAGAATCTTGGTCAATAAATATTTCAATTACCAAATGAGAATCATAAGGAGGTAGTGGCATGTCCTGTGTTCACATCTGATAAGAGTGAGCCCAGAATCTTCCCTGTGCTCCTCCTCACTGGGCCACTCAATTCCCCTGGACTAACTCCAAGGCAGAGCTGGACCTGCCCAGTGTGGGTGCAGACCCCTTCGGTATGATGAGAGCATGAATGAACGTCTGTAATGTGATGCTGCTCACATGTCAGGGCTGAGATAAGCAGACACATGGAAAGAGACCGAAGGCTGCAGACCTTGTAAGAGTGGACATCGTGGACATTGTGTGTTTGTGGCCTTGGCCCTGAGTTTCTCTCACTTTCTGACCTTCAAGGAGAAAAAGAAGACTGAGTGTTGAGAAGACGCTGTTGTGTCCCTGGGACTCAGAGACCCTGAGAATTTAAGGAACGACTACGGAGCTCATGGAGAGGCTGTTGGTTTCCAACACCCAGTAGTCCATGTTCAAGGGTCTGTCGGCATAGACAGTAATACAAACCCGAAAAATGGTGATAAAATAGAACAACTAGTGAGGTATATTTAGGTCTGTAGACCTATGCTCAGTGAGAAGGTTCATATGAAATGTTAATCACTCGTCTATGAAACAGAGACCTTTGCACAGCGCATGCCATGGTGATAGGAGGTGAGTTGATCACTCGGCCTGGTCCTTGTCAAGTGTCTAATTACAAGTATGAGAGTTCATTGTAAAAAGGGACAGCTCTGTGTTTTCACAGTATATAGATAACAGCGTGCCATGTCCTCGTGTAATAAACATGTTTACAGAGCATGGAGATAAAGCCTGGAGAGTCGACATGCCAGGAACCCGCCTCCTCCTGGGGGACAAGAGCTCAGTGGGTCCTTAGCACCCAGGGTCCTGAGAGCACGTTTCCTTCCAAGCCCACAGAGGACCAGAGACTCCTCATCGCCTCCCCTCATCCAGCCTGGGTGACTCGCTGTTCTTGGAGTTGTCTCTGGAGCTGGTGAATTCCATAGAGAGTAATGAAAACCTTAAAGAAGTTGTTATAATAGAACAATTAGTGAGATAAATTTTAGTCCAAATACCTATGATTAGTGAGAAGGCTCATATTTATGGTTAATCTTTCATTTATGAGACAGAGAATTTTGCACTTTAAATTCACAGTGTATGCCATGGTGATATGAGTTGAACGATCACTCATCTTGGTCCTTCTCAAGTGTTTTATTACAACTGTGAGAGTTTATTGTCAAAAGGGACCACTTGATGATTCCACAGCGTGTAGATAACAGTGTCGTGTCCTCAGGTAATAAATGGTTTTACAGACCCTGGAGATAAATCCTGGACAGTAGATGTGCCTGGAACCCACCTCCTGTGTGATGGGAGCCTAGTGGGTCCTGACTCTCCAGGGTCCTGAGAGCACGTTTTCCTTCAAAGCCCACAGAGGACCAGAGACTCCTCATCGCCTCCCCTCATCCAGCCTGGGTGTCGGGTCCCTTCCCGGAGGAGCTCTGTGGACCACGCTGTTCACAGGACGCCCCCTCCTTGTTCTTTTTGTCCATGGACCCCGCCCTCTGCTCCTTGGCTGTGAACACCCCGGGGTCTCTGCTGCACCACAGGGGAGCCCCATGTCCCTCTCATGTGGTGAAGTTCCCCCTGCAAGAGTCTCGAAGACAATCTTCCTTTCAAGATTATAGTCTCTAGAAACTGTTCTTCTGTAACAGAGAGAACAACTAGAAGAGCTTTAAGTAGGTCCAAGGGTTGTGGGTTATTTTTAAGCTGAAAGATGATTTAGGCTAAAAAATCTACAGTCAAAAAACAGGCAGAGGAACACGCTCTGTTCCCACACAGGCACCTTCCAGCAGAAGGAAAGGGATCCGAGTGCAGAGCACCAGGCCCAGGCCTGGGGTCTGAGCCTCAGAAGGTTGCTTCTGGCCTTGTGCTCGTGGAGGTTGCCGAGATGGATGTAACAATAGCTTCCGGGTGTGGATTTCTCTCTCACTTCCATTTTAACTATTTGAATAAAAATGCCTGTCCCTAGATGGAGTACTGGCCCTGTAGCTGTGTTGTAGGAGAACATGACTAACTGGTCATGGCCGCAGGTCTGCAGACAGAGAACACTTTGCACCAAATAATCTCCCACACCTGACTGACAGGTCGACTTGGGATTTTCTAATGATGACTTTCAGGTGGATGTTGGACTTGAGGCCCTGCTCAGCATTCGGAGGACATTGGTTTGTGCTGAATGCAGTGGCCTGTGGGTGGATGAGAACCGGTGGGAGGTTAGGTGGCTGTGGTCCTGTGAGTCACACTCGCAGCCTCAGGATGTTACATGGCGAATATAATTTTTTCACATTTGATAATGTGGAGACCCTGAGATACAAGCATTTCAGTAGATGACCCGGGTGGGTCCTCCTATGAGAAGTGTTTACATCAGAGGGAGGCAGAGGGACATTAGGCTCCAGGAGGACAAGGACATGGTGTGACCTCTGAGTTCACGTTTTTTTTTCTTCCTGGCTGTGGAGAAGGAGGAAGAGTTTACAGGACCAAGAAGGCAATTCTAGTCACTGGAATAGGTCAGGAAACAGGCTCTCCTGTGTGATGATAGAAAAAGTGATACCACATAGACCCAGAAACAAATAAGCCATCAACAAGCTGCTGAAAAGACACCTGGTCACCAGGACCTGCATGTCCAACCCCAAAGGAAATCTCCTCACAGCTGCAGAACGGCTTTTCTGTAAGAAAACACACTGAAGGAGAGCAGACTGAGTGTTGATGAGCGTATGGAGAGAGGGACCCTTGCACTCTTTGGTAGGGATGTAAAATCCTGCAGCCACATGGAAAACAGAGTGTTGGCTCCTCTAAAATGAGAGTAGAAACCTGTGTGATTGAGCAGTGAGCTCCTAAGTGTTCATGCGAATAATAAACCCAGGACCCTGGAGAGGTGTTGCACAGCCCTGTTCATTGCAGCCGTGTTCACTGTTGTGACACGTGGAAACATCACTGTCCATCAGTGGGTGAGTGGACACGCATGTGTGATATTCTCACAATAGAATATTACTCAGCCTTAAATCACAGGGAAACACTGCACACACCCCAGCCAGGAGGACACTGTGCTCTGTGAAACAAAGCCGTCAGGGGAAGGCAGAGACTGTCTGATTCTACCTACACTGGAGACTGAATTAGGTTTCCTTCCAGCAGAGTGTGGGGGAGCCCAGGCCTGGGTGTGGTGAAGTCTCTGGCAGGAGACGGGATAGTGGAGGGCCGGCCGTCCTGGAGTCCTGCGCTGACGGAGAACAAAGACGGAGGCAGCTGGAGGAGACACTGTGTCAGGACACAGTCAGCCCTGGTCCTGGACCCTGTGCACCCACTGGAGCCTGGGTGTGTCGGCCTCAGTGAGTGGAGCCATCCACACTCAGGGCCCTGTGGACAATGAGGGAACATGAAAGGGAGCTTTCCCCTGGGAATGGGGAGAAGGGGACAGAGCCCAGCAAACCCCTGTGGTCCTGGGGGCCATGTGAGCACCCAGGACACACCCCTGTGTGATCTCTGAGACTGGATCCTCCACTCTGAGTCATCACTGAGATCCTTTTGTGCTGAGGTGTGGATCAGTTGATGGGTATTTTCATTGCTGAGTAGTATTCCATTGATGGATGTTTTCTAGTTTGCTTATTTTTAAAATCAGAAAAAAGTTTGGGTTGTTGTACCTCCTGACACAAATAAAGATGCTAAAAGTATTTCAATTCACACTTTTATAAACATAAAGATGCATTCTTCTGGAGCAACCACTCCTAGTGGGATCACTGAGATACATATTAAGAACATACTTAATTTAATACGGATCTGAAGTTCATTTTGTGAAGAAAGAATAACAGGAAATAGATGGACCTGGAGTAGGAGAGACCTCCAGTCACTGTTTCCATGTTACAAGCAAACACACAGTGTTTCCTCCTCACTTGTCTGCAGTGAGAATATGAGAAGTTACAGCCACAGAGAAAAAGTGAGAATCATCCTGGATGCAGCTGAGAGCTGAGAGAAAATCTCTGCTTCCAACAGGAAGGCTCTTCTTCCCCCTCACTCCACCTGCTCCTGGACTGTGAGTTTGCTGGGTCCTCAGGGCCTCCTGGTGACCTGAACCCATTCTGGTGTTCTGAGCACCCCCCTGTGTCCTGAGAATCCCCTGCAGCCTCGCCCTCCTGACCCCTCAGGAGGTTTGTGTCTGGGCTCACACTGACTTCCCCTCACTGTGTGTCTCACACAGTAATACACGGCCATGTCCTCGGTGGTCACGGAGCTCAGCTGCAGGGAGAAATGGTTTTTGGACATGTTTCTGAGGATGAAAGTGTGGCTCTTAAAGCACAGGTTGTAGTTAGTGCTGCCAAAGAAATTGATGTACCCCATCCACTCCAGTCTTTTCCTGGTTTCTTGTAAATCCAGCTTCAGCCATAACCAGTGGATGTGACTGAGCCCCCAGAGACAGCGCAGGTGAGGGAGAGGGTCTGCGAGGACTTCACCAATTTTGGGCTTGACTCCTGCAGCTGCACCTGGGACAGGACTCATGGGGACAAGGTGTATCAGACCCTGTCAGTCATGTGCAGTAACAATCACCCCATAGACCCTCTCTGACCTCTGAGACCCTCACCTTGGGAGACTGTCACCAGGCACAGGAGAAGACCTAGCAGTCTCATCTTCTTCTAGACCAGGGCTCTGCCTTCCCCAGAGACCTCATCCCTGTGTGAGGAGAGAGCTGTGAGCCTCCCCAACCCAGGGGAGGATTTAACCTGGAGCTTGAGGATACATTTGCATGTGGGACAGCCTGTTCCTTATAAGTGGAGGGCTGAGGTCAGGCATCCCTGGTCTTTCTGGGGCCCTTTGGGGCATCTTTTTCCTTGGACTCACTCAGCATGCAGGTCAGGGATAGGGGGTCCCCTGGTACATGAGACCTATGAAGTCAGCTTAATGAACATGCTCATCTCTGATGAACAGTGGACCTAATGGGTAAATATATATTTTAATCATGCTTCTGTCACATAGAGTTAATGAGATTGCAATTTTTTGTTAATTTCTTAAACTTAACTCTCTAATAAATGCGTAATTGTCAAATATTTTACATACAATAATACTTTATGTACACACTTTCATATATACAAATATCATATAACTTGGTTTGAAAATCACATAATGAGGGACATTTAGTCTCAGTATCTTATTTGTTAATTGATATCATTACATTACTCCACGGAACTAATAACTAGAACGGGTCTTTGGGAGACTCTTGGCTCTTTTTTATTCTTTTACATTTTATTTTGTTTTGTTAAAATGATATTTCATACAAGTTCTGAGTAACGCTAATCTAGTACCTTTATTTAGGTTTTTCTTAGAAATATTTTTCTTGCAGCTTTTGTCATTTTCAGAAGCTCAGAGTACTCATAAGTACTTTGATAGGAGACCCTTGATTCTTGGTGTTAAAATTTTTGTAATGGACCGGCCCATGTGGCTCAGTGATAGAGTGTTAATCCACGAACAAGAGGTCACTGGATTGATTCCCGGTCAGGGCACATGCCCAGGTTGTGGGCCTGACCCGCAGTGTGGGGCCATGTAGGAGGTGGCCAATCAGTGTTCTCTCACATTGATGTTTCTATCTCTCTCTTTTTATTAGCTTTTTTATCTAAAATCAATGTAAAATTAAAATGAAAAATAAAATTTTGTCATGTGTCCTGAGTCCCTCCTTAAACAAGTACATGTGTAAGCCAATGGTATATCACAGTTATCTCCCCAAAATTATATCAGACACTCACATGTATACATGGCTAAATAATGGAAAATACAAAGAATGAGTATCCATCAGTAAAAGGCAGACTCTTTTATATGTTATGATTTTAAAGGCAACAGATTAACGGACCAGTTTTCTCAGTCTAGTGTCATCAGTGACTTTGGGGTTCAAAACGAAAGAAATGAAGAGAATTCCCAGCACATATTTGCTCGTAGGAAAGGGATCTTTAATTCTGACAGGAACCCTCCCTCCTGTCCTCCTCTGCTCTGTCCCTGGGGATGGTCAGAGGTGCTGTCTTTCCCACACAACCTAGAACATCCTTAACGTACAGTGTATATGTTCTCCCATCAAACATATAACCTAGAAATATATTAGATAGTGTTGTCTTCAATTTACCTCACTGAATTTTTGTGTAAAAGTATTTTTGCTTTGATCAATGTTCAAGTCATCATTGTTTGACACAATGGGTCCGGATTTTGAAGCTTCATATAACAATTCACAAGAAACATTGTCGCCCTCTATTGCACATGGCAGGGGAAATCCTGATATGAACAGAGTGGGCACTAAACCCCATAGAGAAATGTTGGCTGGAACACTTAATATCTTTGAAATCTGTTTGCTGTGTCCTCTGACCAGGAGACCAACCTTTTACTGCATAAAGTCCTGAATCATTTCAAAGATTAATTCAATTGATTTAACTTTACATTGTGAACTTTATTACAGTATGTAGCTTAGAAAACTAGCCTCACCCCTGAGACATTACATCATGCAGACGTCAGGCAGATGAGGAAAGAACCTCAAAGGACGTGAGGAAGATGCTGAGCAGAGATGACAGAGACGGGATCCCAGAGAGTATTTCACGAGGATGGAAGTGACCAGGAGGACGAAGGGGCAGAGAGGCTGTGAGAGGGGACATGAGGAGATGAACTGGAGCTGACGTCGGGAAAGTGAATGTCCCAGTGAGAGCCCTGCATGGAGCTGTGTGTGCAGGACTCACATGGGACAGTGAGAGAGCGAGGCCCTGGTGGGTGTGAGGACCTGGGCGATGGAGTCTCAGTGTGTGTAGACAGTGAAACCTGGATGGACAGAGGTGAGTTTTTAAATGCATTCTCCAGAGCAGATGAGCACCCCTCAGGGGATGCTGGACAGGACTGTGGAGGTGACAGTGCCACTAGTGGTGACTCTGAGCCATGCAGGCTGCAGGACCCTAGGGACTGGACCAGCTGCCTTTCTACCCACCAAGACCAGGGGAGGACAGAGCTCACCTTTAAGGTCAGGCTTCTCCTCTCTGAAGAGAGACACCAGCACTTGGACAATGAGGGCATTTTGTATCATCTGCACCATCCTCACTAGTGATGCACGTGTGAGTATCTCTTATAAATTTGACACTTCTAATGCTTTTGGAGAAACAATTAGAACGATATTGTTAGAAAGTGTGAGTGAGTAAAAAGGAGCAGCTGGACATATTGTTTCTAAATAAGCGCAGCTCTGGCTGGGCTGTGAGCTGGGTGGATCATCACCCTGTACATGGAAAGGTTTTGGGTTCAGTTCTTGGTCAGGGCACACCCCTACATTATGTTTGGGATCCCTGGTCAGAGAACATTCAGGAGGCAACCAACTGATGATTCTCTCTCTCTGTTCTCTATGCAGTCCGTTTCTAAAATCAATAAACATATATTCAGTGAGGAATAAATAAATACCTAACAATAAGTGTAGTTTGTGTACTATTTATTCAATGACACATTACACACACACACACACACACACACTCTGTGATGCTTTCCATTGTTATGAATCACAAAATTTCTTTCTCCCCTGTACATAGCAGATAGTCCTTTCCCCCACTCTGAGCTTAACCTACCGTGTGACCTTCCTCCACAAACAGAACAGAGAAAACATGACTGACGTGCAGACAGGGCTGGGCCTGCACCTGAGGCTCCTGTTCTCCCAGCACCTGGATCCCGCAGATGCTGCAGTGAGTGGGTCCTCCTCTCGTCCTGGGGAGGGTCAGACCCAGGAGCCCATGTCCAGTCAGTGCAACAAAAACTGACTGACATGTGGGGAGCGTCTCACTGACCTTCAGCTTAGCAGTGACCATTCTCAGAGCTCAGAGTCAGAAGCCCTAAGGGAAGCTCCATAGGGGTCACTGTACAGGTTTCTCCCCAGCAGCAGAAGCAGGAGTGGATGTAGCAACTGTGTGCCCAGCAAAGTGGGCCTGTGTGGTCAGTCATTAGTTAGCTACAAGGAAGAAATATGACACACGACACAATGGAGCCCAGCACCTGTAGTCACTTCGAGCAGGTGTGGGTGCACAGAATATGGGGTTCACCAAGAACAAGATGAGACCCTCAGGGTCAGGCTGTCAGGTGCCATTCACATGAGACTGAGACATTAGATTGCCAACCTCTGAGTTTATACCCTCTGATCACTCTGTTTAAAACCTTAAAGGGAACGAGGCAGACCTCAGGGTCATGAACGGACTGCAGCTGAGAGGTGGAAACTCAGACAATCCAGGGAGATGGAGACACTGACAACACACAGACTCAGAGATGGACAGGCCATAACAGGCTCCTGAGGAGACTGGTCATCAAGACCTGCACGTTCACAGCTGCAGGATGGGGTCATGAATGAGCGTGGGGTAAAAGGAACACTTGCACTCTCTCAGTGGGAAGGTGAGATCCTGCAGCCACATGAAAAACAGCCTGTTGGTTCCTCCAAAATGAGAGTAGACACCCTGTGTGGCTACGGAATGAGCTCCTAGGTGTTCATGAAAATAATAAACCCAGGAGTCCGTAGAGGTGTTGCACGGCCCTGTTCATTGCAGCCGTGTTCAGTGGAAATATCACTGTCCATCAGTGGTTGAGTGGACACACCTGTGATATTCTCAGGATGAGATATTACTCAGCCTTAAATCACAGGGAAACACTGCACACACCCCAGCCTGAATGACACTAGAGGACACTGTTCTGTGAAATAAAGCCGTCAGGGAAAGGCAGAGAGTGTCTGGTTTCACTTACACCTGAGACTAAATTAGGTTTCCTTCCAGCAGGGTGTGGAGGGGCCCAGGCCTGGGTGTGGTGAAGGCTCTGGCAGGACATGGAATAGTGGAGGGTCGGCCGCCCTGGACTCCTGCACTGACAGAGAACAAAGACGGAGGCAGCTGGAGGAGACACTGGGTCAGGACACACAGGACACAATCAGCTCTGGTTCTGGGTCCTGTGCATCCACAGGAGCCTGGCTGTATCTGCCTCAGTGTGTGGAGCTGTCCACCCTCAGGGCCCTGAGGACGATGATGTACATTCAGTCCCCATGGAGAATGGGAAGGAGGAGACAGAGCCCTGTAATCCCCTGTAGTCCTGGGGCCTGTGTGAACACCCAGTACATGCCCTGTGTGATCTCAGAACTGGATCCTCCATAATGAGTCATCACTGAGATCCTTCTGTGCTGAGGTGTGGATCAGTGGATGGTTGTTTTCATTGCTGAGTAGTAGGTGTTTCCTAGTTTGCTTATTGGTAAAATTAGAATGACTTTTGAATAATTTGCAGCTTCTAACAAAAAGATACTATAAATGTTTACACATATTTTTGTATGAATAAATTGATTACTTCTTGTCCATCAAACAATCCTAGTGGAACCCATCAGATATATGTGAAGTGTATTTTTAATTAAATAAGAAACTGCAATTCACTTTGAGAAGAAAGAATAACAGGACACAGAGGGACCTGGAGAAGGAGAGGAGCCGAGTCACTGCCGATATGTCATCTGCACACACAGTGTCACCTCCTCACTTGTTTTCAGTGAGAATTAGAGAAGTTAGAGCCACAGAGAAAAAGAGGGATCACCCTGGATGCAGCTGAGAGCTGAGAGGAAACCCCTGCTCCCAACAGAAAGCCCCTCCCTCCCCCTCACTCTGCACCTGCTCCTGGGCTGTTCTCTGAGGAATGAGCGCCCCCTGGTGTCCAGCGCACCCCCTGCAGCCCCGCCCTCCTGTCCCCTCAGGAGGTGTGTGTCTGGGCTCACGCTGACTTCCCCTCACTGTGTCTCTCGCACAGTAATACACGGCCGTGTCCTCGGTGGTCACGGAGCTCAGCTGCAGGAAGAACTGGTTCTTGGAAGTGTCACTGGAGATGGTGGTGCGACTCTTGAGGGACGGGTTGTAGTAAGTGCTACCACTACTAGCATATATGTACCCAATCCACTCCAGCCCCTTCCCTGGTTTCTGGCGAATCCAGCTCCACCTGTAACCACTGCTGATGGAGTAACCAGAGACAGCGCAGGTGAGGGAGAGGGTCTGCGAGGGCTTCACCAGTTCTGGGCCTGACTCCTGCAGCTGCACCTGGGACAGGACACCTGGGGACAAGGAGCATCAGCCCGGTTAGTCATGTGCAGTCACAACCACCCCACAGACCCCTGTCTGACCTTTGATAACCTCACCTTGGGGGGCTGTCACCAGGCACAGGAGAAGACCCAGCAGTCTCATCTTCTTCTAGACCAGGGCTCTGACTTCCCCAGAGACCTCAGCCCTGTGTGAGGAGAGAGCTGTGAGCCTCCACAGCCCAGGGGTTTTATACCCTGGAGCTTGGGGAGAAATTTGCATGTGAGGCAACCTGTTCCTTATAAATGGGGGGCTGAGGTCAGGGTACCCTGATCCTTCTGGGGCTCTTCTGAGTGCATTTCTTGCCTTGAACTTACTCAGCATGTAAGTCAGGGATAGTGAATCATCTGGTTCAAGAGACATGTTGGAGTCAGGTTAATGGGCATGCTCCTCTCTGGATGGGTTGAATTGATTATATTTTTAATTTCTCATATATCTTTGAAATATATTTCAAATGATTACATGTGTCCAGGTAGTTTCTTAAACACAACTTTCTAATATATAAAAAATTGTCAAACATTTTTAATAAACAATTGTATTTGTACAAACATAATTTCTTATATACAATGTCTCTCTTCCCTGAAAATCACAAAATAAAGGACATTCATTCTCAGCATCTCTTATGTTTATTTGTGTAGTGATGTTGATCCAAGAACTATATCCCAAGAACAGGTTAATGGGAGAGTCTCAATTCTTTTCTTTCTTTTGTTTTGTTTGGTTAAAATGGTATTTATTATAAGTTATGAGTAACTCTATATGATATGCCATTTGTTTAGGTTATCTCTAAAATTATTTTTTTACAGTATTTACCAAACACCTTCAGCAGCTAAGCAGGGTCAGGCCTGGTTAGTACTTGCATGAGAGACCCTTGAATCTTGATGTTGAGAATTGGTAGCTCTGTCTTTGAGTCCCTGCTCACACTTCCCCTTCTGCAAGTCCATGCTCAGTTACAGAGACTCAAATCTTCTTGTACAATACATAATTCAGTTTATACATGGAGAAAGGATTGATAATGGAAAGAGTGATTATTTTTAGTAAAATTCAGATTCTTTTATATGTTGAGATAACAAAGGCAGCAGATTAACTGATCTCATTTTCAGTCTAGTGTCATCAGTGATGTTGGAGTTCAAAGGGGGGTAGGGAGATGTTCCCAGTACAGATTTGCTCACAGGAAAGGGAACTTTATTCCTGACAGGAACCCCTCACACTCACCCCCTCCTTCTGCCCTGGGGGATGGTCTCTGTGGTCCGAGGTGCTGGGCCTCCCACTTACCATGGAACATCCTTATGTGTAATGAACACATTCTCCCATCAGACATGTGTCTTGGCAACCTATTGCTTCTTTGCAGGCTCATATTTTTATTACCTTAAAGGACTGTTTGATGGGGAAATGTTTTTATTTTTAACAATGTGCTATTCATCAGTATTTGATTTTATAAGATCTGTTTTTTTTTATGTTTTATGTAATAACTCACCAGAAAATTGTCACTCTCCATTGCCCGCGGGAGCGGAAACCCTGATATGTCCACAGTGGGCACTAAACCCGACAGAGGGATGATGGCTGGAGTCCTTAATATCATTGAAACCTGTGTGTTCTGTCCGGAGCAGGAGACCAACCCTCGAAAGCCCCGATTCATTTCAAGATTAATTCACTTGATTGGACTTTACACTGAGAATTTTCTTAGAGTATGTAGCATAGAAAACGAGACTAACCCCTGAGATATTTTATCATGTAGACGTCAGGCAGACAAGAAAGTAACCTTGATGAATGTGAGGAAGATGCTGAGCAGAGATGACAGAGACAGGATCCCAGAGGTTATTTCATGTGGATGGAAGTGACCAGGAGAACGAAGGAGCAGAGAGGTCGTGAGAGGGAGACATGAGGAGATGAACTGGAGCTGACGTCGAGAAAGAGAATGTCCCAGGGAGAGCCCTGTATGGAGCTGTGTGTGCAAGACTCACATGGGACAGTGAGAGAGCGAGGCCCTGGCCAGTGTGGGGTGAGCTCAGACCCAGGGCGTGTGGACACACTGACTGTCCCTCTGTGGACACTGCGTCCTAGTCACAGGGTGGACAGAATGCCCAGGATGCTTAGTCTTTCAAAGAGACAAGTGGTCCCATAAGAACCCAGTGAAATAATGGTCCCTGAGCCTGGACGTGACTCGTCTGGAAAAGAGAATGTTTTTGACACCATTATCGTCCTTGGTGAGATGAGGGGACAGGGCCCAGAACAAGTACGAGGGTCTCTGAGACCCTGAACCCCAGGCAGAGCTGGAGTGGCCTGAGCACCACAGGGAGCTGTGCTCAGCCCCTCCCTGCACTGTTTCTGAGCCATGTTCTTGGGTAAGTGGGTCCCCAGCGCCCTCTTCTGGTCCTGAGGGTTCTGAAGTGTCCAGAGTACCCCTTTCTGTCCTCAACTCTCCTAGTGGACCTGTGTCTCCTGCAGCTCAGCCCCTCCTGACTCCCCACAGGAAGTTTGTGTCTGAATCACAGAAAACCTTGATGAGACAACTGTCACATGTCCAGTGTTTACACTGGTACTTATTCACATACTCTGTGTCTCTAGTTCTCCCCGAATTACCACTTAAAATAACAACATGGACAACCCAGCAGAGCACAAACTCCATGGTGAGTGGTCTGTGCTGAGTCCTGATCAGGGAATGAGAACACCTGGGATCCCAGGCCTGGGGTCCTGTTTCAGTGCTGCTGGGTTGGTGTTGGGCTCATTTTCTTGAGTGGAGGGGCCCCTACATGCATGTCCTCTTACTATAAAGGCAGCTCTGGGTTTGAACACTGATGTAAAGGACATGGTTTCAGACTGTGGTGTGTGCAAGTACATATGCATGTGGAGAACTAGCCCTGGAGCCTGGGCCTCTGTTCCTCAAAGCTGGAGCCAACCGCTTCCGTGCATGACCTCCAGACAGGGGGACAAGCTTAGTGAGGGTTTTAGTGTTACCTGGGTGGACCCTGGATTACCTAAATATGAGATCATGGTACAATATAGCAGGGATAATTAATGTAATAGAAAACTAAGAGAAAAGGTACAGCTGCAAATGTCATATCTCTGCAGGCTATCTGTATGAACACAGGGAGGTGGTCATCCATCACACCCAGAGGGAGATTAATGTGCGGGAGCTTCATGTCCCATAGATGGGAAGTTCCCTCTGACAGTATTTCCCCTACACAATGTTCAGAGAACAAACGGAGAACAGAGTGTAAACCTTGAGCCAGAGGACCAGGGTTGGGGGACAGTGGGTGTCTGTGTGGGTCACGGGAAGCAGAAGCATGAACTACAGAGAAGCAGACATTGCTTCCAGGTCTGAGTCCTTCAGGGGAGGTTGGAGCTGAAGGTGCAGCAGCTGCACGACCTCCTTTGTGGGGTTTGTTCTCTAGTCTCTACTGGACAAGTTTCAGACACTGGGGATGTAGAAGAATCTCCATCATGACCAGGTGTGTTGATGTAAAATTGTAGGTAAAGATTTGTGAGTGATTAAGATTACATCATGAAAATGTTGGTATTGGAAACCTGATGGCTGCATTGACCCTTTGGGAACACTGTCACTGTGTCTGCACATGATGGGAGTCACCTGAACCACAACCTGACTCAGTGCAATAATGAAGGAAATACTACCTGGGTACATAAATGGGGTAATTAATGAACACTGAGGATATATGTCTGGGGTTTTTGTTTCATCAGGTTCTGATTTTCCTTGATTTTTTTAAAAGGAAGTTTAAATATTCTTTCCTCTGAAATAGCCACACATACTTTCTAGAGTCAAGAGGACACTTTGTTGAGAGTGTGCAGGAGCGTAAGTCATTTGTGTGTTGATTTTGTACCTTAAATCTGTCCTAAATTCACTTTCTAGATTTATCAGCATCCTGGGGCAGTTTTAAGGGTTCTCGATACCCAAGGTCATGTTATATGTGCAGTGGTAAAGAGAAACATTTTAACTTGTTTTTTTCTTTTCTTTTTTGATTTAGTCATATCTAAAATTTCTTTCATTTCTATTCTCACAAAAGTTCTTAGTTCTGTTGAATAGAAGTAGTCACAGGGGTGCCCTTGGGTTGGTCCTGATCTTAGAAGGGCAGTTATAAAATTCTCTTTGTTCACCATGATATCACTGTTGGCTTCTCCAATGTGGCCTTTGCTATGTTGATGTACATCTTTTATGTACCTAATTGGTTAAGAGTTGTAATCATGCAGCCATTTTCCATTTGTTAAATACTTTCTTCTGCATCAATTTATATGATGGTATCATTTATCCTTTATTCTGTGAATGAAGTGTAGCACATGTACTGGCATACAAACATTGAACCATCCTTGCATTCTAGATTGGTGCCCCAACCTATCATGGTCAATGATCTGATACCCCAAGGTTCAATGATCCATTCCATGTGCTGTTAATTTTCCTACTAAATTGTGAGGATTTTTGCATGTCGGTTCATCAGGGATGTTGACCGGTTATTGTTTCGGCCCTGAGTTGGTTTTCATAAGAGTTCAATGGTCACCTTAGTAAACTTGTTTGTAATATTATTTCTTCTAATAATTTTTGGAAGAGGTCAAAAGAGAATTATTTAAAAATTGTAAATTCTTCCCTGGTTAGTGTGGCTCAATAAATGGAACATTGTCCCATAAACTCAGAGGCCCTGGCTTGATTTCTGTTCAGTGCACGTGCCAGGGTTGTGTGCTCGATCCCCACTAGAGAGCATAGAGGAGGCAGCCAATTGATATGTCCTTCTCACATGGATGTTTCCATTTTATTCTCCATGGTTCTTACTCTAAATAAATAAATAAATAAATAAATAAATAAATAAATTTTTGAGTTCTTGTCCTAGGTGTTTTTGCTCAGTAGTCAGAGTGTTGGTCTGATGACTGAAGTATCACGGGATTGATTTATGGTCAAGAACACGTTCCTAGGTTGAAGCTTCAACCTCTACACTGGTCAAGTTTTGTTGGAGGCAACCACTTGATATATCTCTCTCACTTCGATGTTTCTCTCTTGCTCTTCCTTTGCCCCTTCAACTCCATCTAAAATAAATCGAAAAATAACCTCAGGTGAAGAATAACCATAGAACAAAAATACTTATAAATTATTTGAAGTTTCAGCAAAATTCACATTTAAGTTCATTTAATCATGGACTTCTCTTTGTTGGAATGTTTTTTCTACTACCTCAATTATTTTTTAAAATTTATAACAATCTAGCAAATATCACATTTCCAATATGAGCAACTACCAAGTGGACAGAGAAATACAACTGCTCATATTCTCAGCATGTGATCAGTGTGGAAATTACAGTTGTGTTCAGACCACATATTTATGTTATATGGCAACCAGGAAAATGAAGTAAATCCATATTATAGTATACAGAATTCAGAAAGTGTCTTAATCCTGAAAATGACCCTCCATGACCTCCAGCTCCAGGGGCACAAGGAGCAGGTCCCAGGTGCTGCTCTCTGGAATCCCCCGCAGTTTGTGCTGCAGACACAGCTGTGCACAATGCCCAGACCCTGACGGACTCGGGAGGGACACTGAGGCAGGGCCATTGTGGGGGACGTATGAGTCATCTTACAAACTGTTTGGCTCTGGAAATTCTTGTCAATTTTCTTGGTCCTTCCTAAAATGCAGACAGCTTTAGGAAATCTCCACCTTTCCTTGACAGACTCAACTTGAGTGCTGACAGTGTACTGAGGCTCATCAACCTCTCTGCATTTTTTCTTCTACAAATAAAAAGCCACCCCTGGTGCATGTGAGAATGTTGCTGCTAATATGATAAAAAAGTTTAAAACACAGAGTCCTTAGTGGCGGACACAGAATCACGGGTCTTGAGAGACTCAGCAGAACTGGAGAGGAAGCCCAGAGCCTCAGAGGAAACAGCCATAAACACCACCTGGACCTGCTCCTGGGGCTGCAACACAGAGACAGTGGGTCCTGAGCGCCCCCTGTTATCCTGAGCGGGCCCTGCAGGCCCTCCCTCCTGTCCCCTCAAGAGGTTTGTGTCTGGGCTCACAATGGCTTCCCTTCACTGTGTCCTGCACAGTAATACACGGTCGTGTCCTCGGCTCTCAGGCTGTTCATTTGCAGATACAGCGTGTTCTTAGAGTTGTCTCTGGAGATGGTGAATCGGCCCTTTACAGTGTCCGCATAGTATTTCTGACTTCCATCGTACCATATAACTGCCACCCACTCCAACCCCTTCCCTGAAGCCTGGCGGACCCATTGCATGTGGGAGCTACTGAAAGTGAATCCAGAGGCTGCACAGGAGAGTCTCAGAGACTCCCCAGGCTGCACCAAGGTTCCCCCAGACTCCACCAGCTGCACCTCACACTGGACACCTGCAAACAGAAAGACATCCTGGTCAGGAAACTGTCACACGTCCACTGATTCTCTCTCTCATCCCCTCTCACACTCAGTGTCTCTTGTTCTGCACAAATTACCTCTTAAAATAGCAACAAGGAAAACCCAGCTGAGCCCAAACTGCATGGTTATTTCTCTGTGTCAGTCCAGTTCAGAGAATGGGGACACCTGGAAATCTTGAGGCTGGGCTCCTGTCCCAGAGCTGCAGGGTCAGGGCTAGACAAAATTTTATGGGCAGAGGGGGCCCTATTTGCATATCCTTCTACTATATAGGGAGCCCTGCAGTTGGAGACCACAAGACAGGGAAGTTCCTCAGTGCAGATGCCTGAGTGCTGGGGGAGAATCATGGTCATGACAATATTTCAATTACAAAATGAGAATCATAAGGAGGTAGTGGCATATCCTGTGTTCACATCTGATAAGAGTGAGCCCAGAATCTTCCCTGTGCTCCTCCTCACTGGGCCACTCAATTCCCCTGGACTAACTCCAAGGCAGAGCTGGACCTGCCCAGTGTGGGTGCAGACCCCTTCGGTATGATGAGAGCATGAATGAACGTCTGTAATGTGATGCTGCTCACATGTCAGGGCTGAGACAAGCAGACACATGGAAAGAGACCGAAGGCTGCAGACCTTGTAAGAGTGGACATCGTGGACACTGTGTGTTTGTGGCCTTGGCCCTGAGTGTCTCTGGCTTCCTGACCTTCAAGGAGAAAAAGAAAACCGAGTGTTGAGAAGACGCTGTTGTGTCCCTGGGACTCAGAGACCCTGAGAATTTAAGGAACGACTACGGAGCTCATGGAGAGGCTGTCGGTTTCCAACACTCAGTAGTCCATGTTCAAGGGTCTGTCTGCATAGACAGTAATAAAAACCTTAAAAATGGTGATAGAACAATTAGTGAGGTATATTTAGGTCAGTAGACCTATGATCAGTGAGAAGGCTCATATGAAATGTTAATCACTCGTCTATGAAACAGAGACCTTTCACGGCACATGCCATGGTGATAGGAGTTGAGTTGATCACTCAGCCTGTTCCTTGTCAAGTGTATTATTACAAGTATGGGAGTTTATTGTAAAAAGGGACAGCTCTGTGTTTTCACAGTATATAGATAACAGCATGCCATGTCCTCGTTTAATAAACATGATTACAGAGCATGGAGGTAAAGCCTGGAGAGTCGACATGCCTGGAACCCACCTCCTCCTGGGGGACAAGAGCTCAGTGGGTCCGGAGCTCCCAGGGTCCTGAGAGCACGTTTTCCTTCAAAGCCACAGAGAACCAGAGACTCCTCATCACCTCCCGTCATCCAGCCTTGGTGTCGGGTCCCTTCCTGCAGGAGCTCTATTGACCCTGCTGTTCACAGGATGTCCCCTCCTTGTTCTTTCCATCCACGGACCCGACCCTCCACTCCTTGGCTGTGAACCCCTCGGGGACTCTGTTGTGCATAGGGGATCTCAGTGTTCTTCTCTGGTGATGATGCCCTTACTGCAAGAGCCCTGAACACAATTTCTTTTCAAGTTTATAGACTTCTAAAAACTGTCTATTTTATAACAGAGAGAACAAACTGGAAGGGCTTTAAGTAGATCTGAAGGTTGTGGGTTATTTTTAACCTGTGAGAGGCATTAGAATCAATAATCTACAGTTAGGAAACAGACTGAGGAACATGCTCTATTCCAACACGAGCACCTTCCAGCAGAAGGAAAGGAGTCCGAGTGCAGAGCACCAGGCCCAGGGCCGGGGTCTGAGCCTCAGAAGATTGATCCTGGCCTTGTGCTCATGGAGGTCGCTGAGATGAATGTAACAATAGCTTCCGCGTGCGGATTTCTCTCTCACTTTCATTTTAACTCCTTGGATGAAAATGCCAGTCCCTGGATGAAGTACTGGCCCTGCAGCTGTGTTGTAGGAGAACATGACTAACTGGTCATGGTTGCAGTTCTGCAGATGGAGAACTTTGCCCCTAAGAGTCTCCACACCTGACTGACAGGTGGATTTGGGACTTTTTTTTTTATTATACACAAAAAGTTTATTTTAGAAATCACATATCTTTAGAAAAACAACATAGCAGTTTTAAGCTCTTATCCTGACTGGATAATATTCACCATGGGAATGGTGCGATGTTGTGGCCAAATTAATTATGTGTGGATACCAAGTCCATGAAATATGCCCGGCATTCATACTAGTTCAAACATGAATGTAATTTTTAAAAGAAAAAAATAAGTTTATTTTTAAAACACACAAAAGTATCTTGATCTTGTAAACAGAAGTCCTGAAACTACAGATCCATTGCAGAGACTATTTCACAAACTAAAAAAGTGGGTATTAGCGTTCTAACTCGGAACAGTGAGAGATCCAGCGGGATTATATTTCTAGACACTCCCATCCAGATCATGAGGTATTTGTATTTCAGGATAAATATAAACCAGTTCCTTGGTGAGGGGAATTTTGTGCGTTCTGACCCAGCCAAGGCTGAATCCAGAGAAATATTGTCACGTTCTAAAAAGTGTCAAGAAAAAGAAAATGCCTATCAGTTGCTGAATTGTAACGACCTTCTGAGAACAGTTGCTGTGTGCGTTCACAATCAGTTGTCTCGATTTGAAAAATAAGATGTAAAATGACAGAAGAACAGAGTTAATCAGCAGTAAGCACTCATGCAGGTGAGCAACACCCGGGCAGTGGTGGGCTCACCTAATGCTGGTCAGGTCGGGTATGATCCCCAAAGGGACGCTCCCATCAATGGAGCCACTCTGTGGGAGATGCGCCCCTGGAGGCGGGCACTGCGGGTCCAGAAAGGCTAAGGCGGCAGGGGTGATGGGACAGGCTCCTGTCCATCTGCAGAAAGCGGCTGCTCCCTTCCTGAGCGAGTGAGTGACAGGGGCGCTGCGGGCCTGAGCTGCTGCAGGACGTCATTTCCGGGGCGCTGGTTCTGGAATGGTGTCAGGAGGGCGGGGCTCGGGTCTGGGCCGCAGGCCCACCTGTCTGCCAACACGCGTTCTGAAAGGAGAAGCACAGAGAGGCTGTGGAACAGGCACGGGGGTGACAGAGAGCCGGTGAGAAGTGCTCAGGACGGAGCCACCCGAGGTCGGAAAGCACGTTGACACCCGACCCTTCTCCAAGGATCAAGAGACCCAGAGACCTGGCGAGTCCCGTGTTTACAGAACCGAGGGAGTCACACTGTGAGGAGCAGTGAGTGCAGACCCGCACGGTCTGCGTTTCCCACTTTATCCACATGATTCCACATCAAGGTAAAAAGATCCTTCTGTACGAATCCAAGGAGGAGGTGGAGGTGGCAGCCGGCTGCACAGAGGGTGCACGACGACTTACTACGGAGGCTGGTGGGGGGCACAGGGGGGGGGGTCCTCAAGAAGAGACCTGTTGAAGGCCGGGGCTCTAGTCCGTGGTTGACGTCCGGTACTGAACCTGGCCCGAGGCCGTCGCTGCAGGTCAGGAAGCCGGGGTAGGTGGGCGAGTGCACGATGCAGCGCACGGTGGTGCTGCGGCCCCGGGGCAGCAGGGTCCGGCGCTCGGCGGTGCGCGAGTCCCGGCAGCACAGGCTGACGGTCCTCTCGTGGGCAGCAGCACGGAGTCCTCTGTGTGATGGGAGACGGCCTGTGTCCGGTGCACCTGCCGCCCTCTCAAGCCAGCGCACGTGTACTGACCAGCCTTCGTCCTGTTGATAGTTCCCAAAGTTTAGCTACAGAGTCTTTTCCACCTAAAAGAATGTATTTAGAATTTTTGGGAAAACTTCAGGACTGTCATGTGCTTTCTCAAAGGCTGTGATGCATTGATTTGAGACACTGTCCCACAACTTGTAGTCCTTCTTACTGCCGGTCACATACATGATGTCCCTGGGGTTGTAGTTTACAGAACATATGGCATCGGTGTGCTGATCTTGAGGATTGCAAGAGACAAAACATTGAAATGTGTTGATATCATAAAGCGAAAGAGTAGGATGCTGACTCCCACCAAGTATAAAGTCTCTGGAAGGTAAAAAAGAGATGGAGCATAACATTTCGGCTTCCTGAATGTACCTGAAGGCTCTTTTTGCAGATGGTTTGGAATAGTCAAATACCTTCAGAGTGTAATCACTTGAACGAGGGTCAAGGATCTGTTCCATTGGGTAGAAAGAAAGACACATGACTTCATCCACATGGTCATAAGGAGTCCGATTCACTGGGTTGTTTTCCACATTCTGTTGTGCAGTCTCACTCATCATAACCTCTATTGGCATGGCACTTTTGGCCAACATTCCTTCTGTCGAGTATCTCTATGGAGGCGTCAGCAGATCCAGTAGCTATTAGCTGCCCGTCTCTACTGTAGGTAGCTATTGGCCAAGGTTTTTCATGGGACATGAAATAGCAGGTTTCATACTCTGAAGCCTCTGGGGACATGGTCTGGACATCTGCATCGAACTCCAGGTTAATCCTTGTGCCTGGGACACCGTGTCGGAATAGCCAATTGCACATGGAACTGCAGTGTCATCGTTTCCCATTCCTAGTTTGATGAGGTGCAGGAGCTGCTCTGAGGGAGCACAGACAGACTGAGGCTTGATTCCACTGATGAGGCCATTAGCAATGCTGATGCAGCCCTCACAGAGCAGCTGGTTAGTGATGAACCTTAGAGCTGATGGCGGTCCTTCACCCACTTTGGATCTGTGCATCTTGGAAGAGGAAACAATGTCTCTGCCAGGGGCGAGTCCAGCTCTCTCAATCTCCGGCGCTTCTAGAAAATCGGGATTTTCTAATGGTGACATTCAGGTGGATGTTGGATTTGAGGCCCTTCTCTCAGGGTCAGCATTCGAGGATGTTGGTTTGTGCTGAATGCAGTGGCCTGTGGGTGGATGAGAACCGGTGGAGGGTAAGGTGGCTGTGGTCCTGTGAGTCACACTCACAACCTGAGAATATTACATGGCAAATGGGACTTTGTCATATTTGATTCATGTGGAGATCCTGAGATACAAGCATTTTAGTAGATGACCCGGGTGGGTCCTCCTATGAGAAGTGTTTACATCAGAGGAAGGCAGAGGGAGATTAGGCTGCAGGAGGACAAGAATGCACTGTGACCTCTGAGGTCAGGAGATCTTTTTCTGGCTGTGGAGATGAAGGAAGAGGCCAATGGACCAGAAATGCAGTTCTGGTAGCTGGAAAAGATTAGAAAATAGACTCCCCTGTGGGGCGATGGAGAAGCTGACCACACACAGACTCAGAGATGAACAGGCAGTCACCAGGGTCCTGAGGAGATGCCTGGTCATCAGCACCTGCATGCAAGTCAGACTCCATCAGGAAACCTCACAGCTGCAGGACTGCTGTTCTAGAAGGAACACACTCTACCTCTGCACACTCTGGATGGGACATTAAGGCCCTTCAGCTGCATAAAAAGCAGCGTGTATCCTGGCCGTTGTGACTCAGTGGTTGAGCTTTGACCCATGCACCAAGAGGTCACTAATTGAATTCCTGGCTCAGGGCACATGCTCAGATTGTGGGCCTGATCCTCACTGGGGAGCATAAAAGAGGCAGTAAATAAATATTCTCGCTCATCCATTTTTTCTCTCTCTCTCAAATCAATAAAATAAAAAATAATTTTAAAAAGAATATAGTGTGTTGATTCATCCAAAATGACAGAAGAAACCCAGTGTGACTGAGCAGTGAGCTCCTAGGTGTTCATGCACATAATAAACCCAGGACTCTGGAGAGGTGTTGCACGGCCCTGTTCATTGCAGCCGTGTTCAGTGTAGTGAGACGTGAAAACATCTGTGTCCATCAGCAGGCAAGTGAACAAACCTCTGTGTTATTCTCAGGATGGAATATTACTCAGCCTTAAATCACAGGGAAACACTGCACTAACCCAGCCTGGATGACACTAGAGGACACTGTGCTCTGTGAAATAAAGCCGTCAGGGAAAGGCAGATAGTGTCTGATTCCACCTACACTGGGGACTGAATTAGGTTTCCTTCCAGCAGAATGTGGAGGAGCCCAGGCCTGGGTGTGGTGAAGGCTCTGGCAGGAGATGGGATAGTGGAGGGTCGGCTGCCCTGGAGCCCTGCGCTGACGGAGAACAAAGACGGAGGCAGCTGGAGGAGACACTGTGTCAGGACACAGTCAGCCCTGGTCCTGGACCCTGTGCATCCACCGGAGCCTGGGTGTGTCTGCCTCAGTGTGTGGAGCAGTTCACCCTCAGGGCCCTGTGGACAATGAGGGAACATTCAGTCCCCAAGGAGTGGAGCTTTGCCTGGGAATGGGGAGAAGGAGACAGAACCCAGCAAACCCCTGTGGTCGGAGGGGCTGTGTGAACACACAGGACACACCCCTGTGTAATCTCTGAGTCTGAATCCTCCACTCTGAGTCATCACTGAGATCCTCCTGTGTGAGTTGTGTATCAGTTTATGGTTATTTTCAGTGCTGAGTAGTATTCCATTGACTGATGTTCCATACTTTGCTTATTTGAAAAATTAGAAGAACATTTGGGTTGTTTGTAGCTTCTAATTCAAAGACGCTGTGGATAATTGGGTACATGTGTGCATGAAGAAGAAGATTCATATTTCTGGAGCAAACACTCCTAGTGGAACTGCAATAATGCATGTTAAGTATACAGTTAAATTAATAACAGTGTGCAATTCACTTTGTGAGGAAAGACTAACAGGGCATAGAGAAACCTGGAGGAGGAGGAGACAAGGCCATTCACTGCTGATATGTCATCTGCACACACAGTGTCACCTCCTCACTTGTCTGCAGTGAGAATATGAGAAGTTAGAGCCACAGAGAAAAAGTGAGAATTGTCCTGTATGCATTTGAGAGCTGAGAGGAAATCCCTGCTCCCAACAGGAAGCCCCTCTTTTCCCCTCATTCTGCACCTGCTCCTGGGCTGTTCTCTGTGGTCGGTGGGTCCTGAGCGCCCCCTGGGGTCCTCATCTCGTCCTACAGTTCAGCTCTCCTGTCCCCCTCAGGAGGTTTGTGTCTGGGCTCACAATGATTTCCCTGCACTGTGTCTCTCTCGCACAGTAATACACGGCTGTGTCCTCAGTGGTCACAGAGCTCAGCTGCAGGGAGAACTGGTTCTTGGACGTGTCTCTGGAGATGGAGGTGTGGCTCTTGAGAGATGGGCTGTAATAACTGTTTCCATCAAAAGTGATGTACCCCATATATTCTAACCCCTTCTCTGGTTTCTGTCGGATCCAGCTCCAGTCATAACCAGTGGTTGTGATGGAGAATCCAGAGACAGCGCAGGAGAGAGGGTCTGCGAGGGCTTCACCAGTCCTGGGACCGACTCCTGCAGCTGCACCTGGGACAGGACACCTGGGGACAAAGAACATCAGGAACTGTCAGCCACGTGCAGTCACAACCACTCCACAGACCGCTGTCTGACCTCTGAGACCCTCACCTTGGGGGGATGTCAGCAGGCACAGAAGAAGACCCAGCAGTCTCATCTTCTTCTAGACCAGGGCTCTGCCTTCCCCAGAGACCTCAGCCCTGTGTGAGGAGAGAGCTGTGAGCCTGCCCAGCCCAGGGGAGGATTTACCTTGGAGCTTGGGGAGAAATTTGCATCTGGGGCAGCCTTTTCCTTATAAGTGGGGGACTGAGGTCAGTCTTCCCTGGTCTTCTGGGGCTCCTCTGAGTGGGTTTCTTACCTTTAACTCACTCACAATATAAGTTAGGGATAGGGGATCACCTGGTTATTGAGACATGTTGGAGTCAGGTTAATGGACATGCTCATCTCTAATCAATGGTGGACGAGTTGAATAGATTATATGTTTAATTTGTCATGAATATTTCAAATAGATGCAAAAAAATTGCATTTTTCCAGGTAGTTTCTTAAACCCAATTTTTAATATATACAAAATTGTTAAATATTTTTATGAACAATTGTATTTTTATAAACATAATTTTACATATATAAGTGTTCTGTTCTCTGAAAATTACAAAATAAAATGCATTCATTCTCAGTATATGTTTATTTATATTTTATGGTGATCCATAAAACTATATTCTAAGAACAGGTTATTGGGAGATTGTTAATTCTTTTCTTTATTTTGTTTTGTTTGGTTAAAATGATAACCCGTGTAAGTTCTGAGTGACACTATATGATAAGCCAGTTTCTTGGGTTATTTTTGAAAACATTATTTACACTCTTTACGAAACACCTGCAGCAGCTAAGCAGGGTCAGGTGTGGTTTGTACTTGCTTGAGAGACCCTTGACCCTTGATGCTGAAAATTGGTAATTCTGTCTTTCAGGCCTTCCTCAGACTGTCCCCTTGTGCAAGTCCATGGCTAATTGCAGAGACCTCTATCTAATTATATCAGACATAATCACGTTCATACATGGAAAAAGGCTGATTATGTATTAGTACAATTCAGATTTTTTTATAGGTTAAAATAATAAAGGCAGCAGATAAACTGATCTAATTTTCAGTCTAGTGATATCATTGATGTTGGGCTTCAAAAGGGTTGGTGGAGAGAATTCCCAGCACAGGTTTTTCTCATAGGAAAGGACATTTTAATCCTGACAGGAACCCTCACTCTCAACCTTTCCCTCTGCTTCTGGGGATGGTCACTGTGGTCAAAGTTGCTGAGTCTTCTCACATAACATGTATCATCACTAACGTATAATGGACACATTCTCCCATCAGACATATAACTTGGAAACCTATTGTCTCTGTGCAGGCGTGTCTTCGTATTACCTTAATAAACTGTTTGTTGGGGAAATATTTTTATTTTTAATAATGTTTAATTCCCCACTATTTGATTTAATGTGAACTGCCTTTTATGTTTTATGTAAGAACTCACCAGAAAATTGTCAACCTCCATTGCTCATGGTAGGAGAAACCCTGATTGAAACAGAGTGAGCCCTAAACCCAATAGAGAAATAAAGGTTGGAAGGCTTAATATTATTGAAATCTGTTTGCTGTGTCCTCTAACAAGGAGAACAGCCTTCCTTGGCATGAAGCCCTGATTCATTTCAAATATTAATTCACTTTACTGGACATTACATTGTGAATTTTTCTACAGTATTTATCATAGAAAACTATACTAATCCCTGAGATATTATATTATGTACATGCCAGACAGACAAGGAAGGAACCACAAAGGGTGTGAGGAAGATGCTAAGAAGAGATGACAGAGGCAGGATCCCAGAGGTTATTTCACGAGGATGAAAGTGACCAGGAGACGATGGTGCAGAGAGGTCGTGAGAGGAAGACATGAGGAGATGAACTGGAGCTGACGTCGGGAAAGTGAATGTACCAGTGAGAGCCCTGCATGGAGCTGTGTGTGCAGGACTCACATGGGACAGTGAGAGAGCGAGGCCCTGGCGAGTGTGGGGACCCGAGGATCGACTCTCAGTGTGTAGACGGTGACACCTGGGTGGGCGGACGTGGGTTTTAAACCATGTTTTCCAGAGCAGGTGCTCTGATGACCATCACTCAGAGGATGCTGGGAACAGAATGTGGGGTGACGGTGACCCCTCGTGGTGACTCTGAGCCTTGCAGGCTGCAAGACCCTAAAGACTGAACCAGCCTCCTCTCCACCCACCAGGACCAGGGGAGGAAAGTGCTCACCTTTAGGGTTAGGCTTCTTCTCTCTGAAGAGGAGAGAGACACGAGGACTTGGACAATGAGAATCTTTTGTATCATCTGCAACATCCTCATTAGTGACACACATGGGAGTATCTGTTCAATTTGGTATTTTTAGCATTTTTGTAGAAACTGCTGGAATAATAGTTTCAGAGAGTGTGAATGAGTAGGAAGAATCAGCTGAACATACTGTTTTCAAATAAGCATAGTCATGGCTGGTGGTTAGTTGGTATGAGGGTCATCCTGTACACGGAAAGGTTGTGGGTTCAGTTTGTGGTCAGGGCACACACCTACATTGTGGTTGTGATCCTCCGTTGTAGAGAATGTGGGAAGCAACCACGGATGTTTCTCTTTCCCTTGCTTTCTCTGAAATCAATAAACATATCATGAGTGAAGATTAAATAAATACAATAAATAAGTAAGTATTGTAGGTATAATGTTTATTGAAAGACACATTCTCTGCAAACACACACACACACACTAGGTGATGGTTTTCATCATAACAAACCTTCAATTTCACTTCTCCCCTGTACCTAACACATGGGCAGTGCCCCCCTGACCTTTACCTAGTGTGTGACCTTCTTTCCCAAACAGAACAAACCAAACATGACTAACATGTAGACAGGGCTGTGCCTGTATCCGTGTTTCCTGTTCTCTCAGCGCCTGGAACATGGCACCTGTACCTACCTCCCTTCCAGCAGGTGTGGGTGAACAGGAACTGTGGGGTCACCGAGAACAAGACAAGATCCCAAGGGTCAGGCTGTCAGCTGGAATTCACTTGGGACTCAGGCATTAGATTGTCAAACCCTGAATTTATTCCCCTCTGACTTCTCTGTGAAAACCTTAAAGGGAATGAGAGGCAGACCTCAGGGTCATGAACCACCTGCAGCTGAGAGGTGGAAACTCAGGGAATCCAGGGAGATGGAGACACTGACAACACCCAGACGCAGAGATGGACAGGCCATAACAGGCTCCTGAGGAGACACCTGGTCATCAGGACCTGCAAGTCCAACACCACAGGAACTTTCCTCACACCTGCAGGATGGCTGTTCTAGAAGGAAACTCACTGAAGTAGAACAGACCGAGTGTTTGTGAGCATGTGGAGAGGGGAACTCTTGCACTCTCTCGGTGGGAAGGAGAGATCCTGCAGCCACATGGAAAACAGCATGTTGGCTCCTCCGAAATGAGAGTAGACACCCCTGTGATTGAGCAGTGAGCTCCTAGGTGTTCATGAGAATAATAAACCCAGGACTCTGGAGAGGTGTTGCATGGCCCTGTTCACTGCAGCCGTGTTCTGTGTGGCGAGAGTAGTAATATCTCTGTCCATCAGTGGGTGAGTGGACAAACCCTTGTGATATTCTCAAGATGATATTCCACATTCTTAAATCACAGGCAAACCCTGCACAAACCCCAACCTGGAGGACACTGTGCTCTGTGAAATAAAGCCATCAGGGAAAGGCAGATAGTGTCTGGTTCCACCTACACTGTGAACTAAAAGAGGTTTTCTTCCAGCAGAGTGTGGATGAGCCCAGGCCTTGGTGTGGTGAAGGCTCTGGCAGGAGACAGGATAGTGGAGGGTCGGCCGCCCTGGAGTCCTGTGCTGACGAATAACAAAGACAGAGGCAGCTGGAGGAGACACTGTGTCAGGACACAGTCAGCCCTGGACCTGGACCCTGTGCATCCACAGGAGCCTGGGTGTGTCTGCCTCAGTGTGTGGAGCCGTCCACCCTCAGGGCCTCATGGACAATGAGGGAACTTTCAACCCCCATGGAGTGTAGCTTTCCTCTGGGAATGGGGAGGAGGAGACAGAGCCCAGCAAACCCCTGTGGTTTTAGGGGACTGGATCTCTGATCTCTGGGACTGGATCCTTCACCCCAAGTCATCACTGAGATCCTCCTGTGTGAGGTGTGTATCAGTTGATGGTTATTTTCATTGCTGAGTAGTATTCCATTGATGGATGTTTTCTAGTTTGCTTATTTCTAAAATCAGGAAAATGTTTGTATGGTTATAGCTCCTAACACAAATAAAGATGCTAAAAGTGTATGCATGAACAATGGACATGGACAGCAAAGCTGGGGACAAAACAGAAAAAGAGGAGGAAGGGGGAAATCAGTGGGATGAAAAGGAGAAATATCTGTAACAAAAATAAATAAATAAATTTTTTAAAAGATGCTAAAAGTATTTTGATTCACATTTTTATGAACATAAATATCTGTTCTTCTGGAGCAAACATTTCTAGTGGTACCACTGAGATACATGTTCAGTGTCTTTTTAATTTAATAAGGATTTGTAGTTCATTTTGTGAAGACAGTATACCAGAATATGGAGGGGACTAGGGTAGGAGAGACCTCCAGGCATTGCCGACAGGCCATCAGGAAAGACAGAGTGTTTCCTCCTCACTTGTCTGCAGTGAGAATATGAGGAGTTAGAGCCACAGAGAAAAAGCAAAAACTTTCTTGGATGCAGCTGAGAGCTGAGAAGAAACCCCTGCCCCCAACAGGAAGCTCCTCCTTCCCCCTCACTCTGCACCTGCTCCTGGGCTGTTCTCTGTTTTCGGTGGGTCCTGAGCGCCCCCTGATTTCCTGAAGGCGCCCTGTGGCCCACCCTTGTTTCACAGGGGAGGTTTGTGTCTGACTTCCCCTCATTGTGTGTCTCTGGGATGGTAATACTCGGCCGTGTCTTCGGTTCTCAGGCTGTTCACTGTCATATAAACTTGGCCCTTGGAGGTGTCCCTGGTGATGCTGAGTCGGGATTTTAGCGATGGGTTATAGTTTGTGCTTCCATCACTACCTATAGCACCGACCCACTCCAGCCCAGTGCACATGGTAGATTGTCAAAGAGAATCCAGAGACAGTGCAGGTGATGGAGAGGGTCTGCGAGGGCTTCACCAGTCCTGAGCCCGACTCCTGCAGCTGCACCTGGGACAGGACACCTGGGAACAAGGACCATCAAGACCTGTCAGTCACATGCAGTCACAACCACCCCACAGACCCCTGTCTGACCTCTGAGACCCTCACCTTGGGGGGCTGTCACCAGGCACAGGAGAAGACCCAGCAGTGTCATCTTTTTCTAGACCAGGGCTCTGCCTTCCCCAGAGACCTCAGCCCTGTGTGAGGAGAGAGCTGTGAGCCTCCCCAGCCCAGGGGAGAATTTACCCTGGAGCTTGGGGAGAGATTTGTATGTGGGGCAGCCTGTTCCTTATAAGTAGGGAGACAGAGGTCATACTGTGCTGGTCTTTCTGGCCCCTCTGGTACATTTCATCCCTTGCATGGACTCACCATATAAGCCTGAGCTAGGGAATCCCTAGTTTCAGGAGACATTTGAATGTGGTTAATGTTTGGCCTCACCTATCTGACATATGAAGAAAAGATGGATTAGATAGATAGGTTATACTTTTTTCTTCCCCTGCATTTTTCAGACCTATTAATAGGGATTAGCATTAGTCAGATAATATCTGAATTCCTACACTTTAGTGTATCCAGTGTTTTCAAATTTTTACATTACAAGATCATATAAATAATAAAGAACAGACATGCTCAGTATTGTATATTTTAATTTTATTCAAATCTATTGTCATGGATTTCTGATTTTTAGAAAGAGACAGTCCTCAGTTTTCTGAGCCTCACTGCGCAGGCTCTGCCATCTTTATTCCCGAAGTTTCTCTGACCTGAGAAACCCCCTCAGCTCAGGCACGTGGCAGACAGGCTTGGGTTAGGACGTGGGAAGTTCTGTACCTGAGCCTGCAGCCTCCTGCGCAAGCCCTTCGGTCCCGCAACCCGTGACCTGTGGCAGAGACCCCACATCGAGCTCAGAAGTGACCAAGACAAGAACTGATGCAGTGGTTGTGTATGTGCCTCTCAGAACCACGCATTTCCTGAGATGAGTATGGAAGGACATTGACCTGCTTTCTCTGTCTAGTGTTATCAGGACTGTGGGGATCAGAGGAAGGAAAATATAATTATTTCTGTGATAGATTTTCTCATTGAAAAGGAAACATCAAACCGGACATTAACCCCTCATTCCAGCCTCCCTCCTTCTGCCCCTGCAGATGGTCACTGTGGTCAGGGGTGCTGGGCTCTCCCACAGAACATATAATGTCCTTAATGGATAGTGAACAAATTTTACCATCAGACATATGATTTGGAAATATAACCTCTCTCTATGCTTAGCGTTTAAACATTTGATGGAATACTTGGGACAATGGATTTAATTTTTAATGTCTAATTTACCCCTGTTTTCTGTGCTGGGCCTGCTCTGGTGAATCACACAGACCCCACAATGTGCTGACTCTCACGGTCCAGGGGCATCGGCGTCAGTAGCCACAGGGACAGAGAGGTTCTGGCACCAGGAGTGAGGGCTGCTGAGAAATGGCCCAGAACTGGACGGGACTTTGTCCTGCATGAGGGGAGGAAGCTGGACGTGTTCTGAGTCACAGGACAGAAGGTTACTGGACATGTGGGTTTACTGATTTTTCTTTATTAATTTTTGGAGACAGAAGAAAGGAGAGAGAGAGAGAGAGAGAGAAACATTGATGAGAGAGAATATTAACGGGCTACATCCTGTGTGCCTCCAACTTGGGATCGGGCCCACACACAACCTGGGCATGTGCGCTGACCGGGAATCAAACTGATGACCTCTTGGTGCACGGGTCCATGCTCAACCACTGAGCAACACTGGCGGGGCCTGGACAAGTGGGTTAAAGCTCTTTCTGTGACAACCCAGGAGGACATGCAGGGCATGATAGACACAGCTTCAGTCACCGTAGGAAACAGCTGAGTGATTATGACCAGGAGTTTGTTAGAACAGAAAAGTTAAAGGCTCTTCAAACAGGAATTAAAAGAAATAAGGAACGTGCCATTGCAAAGAGGTGGAAGGGGATTCTTGTTACCCACATGCACCTGCTCACAGTGTTCCTGTCTGTGTAATAACAACTTCAGTTTTAGGGGTTAGCACTTGGAGACCTGCGGGGTCATTACTCACATGGTCACACCATGCTTCACCCAAGCTGGTCCATTCACTGTGGCACAATTTATGAAATTTCTCAAAACTTTGAGGGTAGAGTGGACACCCCACCCTGCAGGATTCATGGTATTGTTGTGTCTGTGTGAGGAACTGTAATGTCATTGCCCAGACCCTTTGTCAGCCCATCGTTGTCATAAACTTCACCATCATCATCACCATCATCATCACCATCACCATCACCATCACCATCATCATCACCAACATCACCTGCATCATCTTCATCCTCATCACCGTCACTTTCTTACTTATAGTTGTTCTTCTCATTTTCTATAGAAATGTTGTTGTCCACTGAGAATTACTGTTACTGGGGATATAGAAGGCATCTTGCCCAGCCAGTGTTTCTCAGTGGTTGAGCATCGACCCATGCACCAGGAGATCGCCAATTCGATTCCTGGTCAGGGCAAATGCCCAGGTAGTGGGACCAATCCCCATGGAGGACATGCAGGAGGTGGCCAGTCGATGGTCTCTCTTATTGATATTTTGATTTCTCTCTCCCTCTCCCTTCCTCTCTCTAAGTCAATACAGAAAAAAAAAATAAAAAAACAGGCATATCCTTTTTTTCATGTCAGTGGGATATCAAAATAAACTTGTAGTTGACAAAGGCCTTCCAAAAACCTAATAACCTTGAAAACACACCTAGGACCTTGGACAAGGACCCCTGTCCAATTAGATCATCATTGTGATCACCACCACCATCATCATCACCATCACCATCACCATCACCATCACCATCACCATCACCATCACCATCACCATCACCATCACCATCATCATCACCAACATCACCTACATTATCTTCATCCTCGTCACCAATCATCAATATTGCTTATTGATATTCAGTCTTCTCATTTTCTCTAGACCTGGTTTTGTACTCACATAATGACCCTTTATCTCAATATCTCAATTTTTACTCATTTTATACAATTTTTAACTTGAATATGTAGACGTACGCTATTTTCTTTCTCATTACTGCTGAGTCCCTGCCAGGTCCCTGAGCTCTGTGCACACTGAGCTCCTCCCATTCCTCAGGGCCTGGTGACAATGAGGGACATTCAGTCAACACAGAGTACAGGTTTCCTCCTCGGGATTGGGAAGAGACAGAAACCAGCAAACCCTTGTGGTCCCAGGGGGCTGTGTGAGCACCCAGGGCACACCGCTGTGTGATCTCTGAGACAGGATCCTCCACTCTGAGTCATCACCGAGATCCTCCTGGGTTGAGGTGTGAATCATTTGTTGGTTATTTTCATTGCCTAATAGTATTGTACTGATGGATATTCCCTAGTTTGAGTATTTGTAAAATTAGAAAAACTTTTGGGTTGTTGTAACTCCTAACACAAATACAGATGCTAAAAATATTTGAATTCATTTTGTTTAAGAACGTAAAGATGTGTTCTTCAGGAGAAAACTTTCCTAGTAGACCACTGAGATACACGTTAAATATATAATTGATTTTATAAGAAAGTGCAATTCAATATGTGAAGAAAGAATAACAGGATATAGAGGGACTTGGAGGACAGGAGCCGATTCACTGACAATACGTCATCTGCACACACAGTGATACCTCCGAAATTGTCTGCAGTGAGAATATGAGAAGTTAGAGCCACGGAGAAAAGCAAGAACCATCCTGGATGCAGCTGAGAGCTGAGAGGAAACCACTCCTCCCAAGGAAAACCCCTCCTTCCCCCCTTACTCTACACCTGCTCCTGGGCTGTTCTCTGTGGTCGGTGGGTCCTGAGCGCCCCCTGGTGTCCTGAGCGCCCCCTGCAGCCCCGCCCTCCTGTCCCCTCAGGAGGTTTGTGTCTGGGCTCACACTGACTCCCCCTCACTGTGTCTCTCGCACAGTAATACACGGCCGTGTCCTCGGTGGTCACGGAGCTCAGCTGCAGGGAGAACTGGTTCTTGGACGTGTCTCTGGAGATGGAGGCGCGGCTCTTGAGGGACGGGCTGTAGTTAGTGTTACCACTAGCACATATCTCCCCGATCCACTCCAGCCCCTTCCCTGGTTTCTGGCGGATCCAATCCCAGCAGTAACTACTGGTTGTGATGGAGAATCCAGAGACAGCGCAGGTGAGGGAGAGGGTCTGCGAGGGCTTCACCAGTCCTGGGCCCGACTCCTGCAGCTGCACCTGGGACAGGACACCTGGGGACAAGGAGCATCAGGCCCTGTCAGTCACATGCAGTCACAACCACCCCACAGACCCCTTTCTGACCTCTGAGACCCTCACCTTGGGGGTCTGTCACCAGGCACAGGAGAAGACCCAGCAGTCTCATCTTCTTCTAGACCAGGGCTCTGCCTTCCCCAGAGACCTCAGCCCTGTGTGAGGAGAGAGCTGTGAGCCTCCCCAGCCCAGGGGAGGTTTTACCCTGGAGCTTGGGGAGAAATTTGCATGTGGGGCAGCCTGTTCCTTATAAGTGGAGGACTGAGGTCATTCTGCCTTGGTTTTTCTGGGGCCCATCTGTGGCATCTCTTCCCTTGGACTCACTCAGCATGTAAGTCAGGGAAAGGGGACCCCTGGATCATGACACACATTGGAATGAAGTCAATTTTGGCCTCAAGTTTCTGAGAATTAGAAATGGTGGAGTAGATGAGTAGGTTGTTTAGCCCTAGCTGGTTTGGCTTAGCTACTGGATGAGTAGGTTATACCTTTAAATCCCCATGTGTGTTTCAAGCATATTAAAAGGGATGATCATTTGTTCAGAGTTACTGTATTCAAATGCTGTATTATATTCACGATTAAAAATATTTATCATAATTTTATGCAAATACCTTCTACCATTGTGCAAAAGAAAAATAAAAAGAGTCATTGTCAGGACCTTGTACCTTAATTTTGGATGTTACATTGATCTGAAAAACTAACTCCCAAGCTGAGGCAGGTGTGAAATTCTTAATAATTAATGTTGGAAGCTTGTCACTGAGGCTACAGCTTCCTGTGTAAACTCGTCCACTCTGCACCCCACGACCTATTGCAGAGACCCCAAACTAGATACATCAGAAACCACCATGACTGGTTTTTCTCATTGGACAGAGTGTCCTCCCATGGATCAAGGGTGCAGGGTTGTATTCCTAGATGTGGGCGAGTACCTGGGTTGAGGTTTGATTCTCAACCCCAGTTGAGATCATGTGGGAGGCAACCAATTGATGTGTCTCCCTCACTCCTCCCTCTCTCTCTCCATACCTCCCTTCCACTCTGTCTAAAAGTGAATGAACAAATATCCTCAGATGAACATTTTTTAAAAAGGAAACAATCATAGTTTTTACTTGAGAAGACAAGAAATGAAATAAAAGCAGAGATTATGTGTGTGTACAACTCAGAATCATCCATGTGCTGAAATGATTATGACAGGTGATTTACCTGTTTTCTCTGTCAAGTATCATCAGTGATGACAGGGTTCAGAAGGTTAGTGAAGTGATTTCCTATCATAGATTTTCTCATAGGAAAGGAAACTTCTACCCTGACAGAAATCACTCCAATTTCCCTTTCTCTGTCCCTAGGGATGGTCACTGTGGTCAGAGATGCTGGCCTCTGCAAACCGATTATATAAGGTCCCAAATGTACGATGAACAAATTCTCCCATCAGACAAGTGATTTGGAAATTATTATCTCTTTGTTTTATTTTTCTTAATAAGAATTTTGATAGTTTCCTGGGACAA
Source organism: Molossus alvarezi (assembly GCA_037176705.1). Classification (NCBI taxonomy): domain Eukaryota; kingdom Metazoa; phylum Chordata; class Mammalia; order Chiroptera; family Molossidae; genus Molossus; species Molossus alvarezi. The sequence goes on along the minus strand of CM073885.1, from coordinate 803,793 downwards.
ATAATTTAATTTAGCAAAATCTAATTCACCCATGTTTTCCATACTGGTCCTGTTTTGATAAACCACAAAGACCCCAGGATGTGCTGAGCCTCATGGTCCAGGGGCATCGGCTGCAGCAACCACAGGGACAGGGAGATCCTGGCACCAGGAGTGAGGGCTGCTGGGAAACTGCCCAGAACTTTACTAGACTTTGACCTGGGTGAGGGGAGAATGCTGGACACTTTCTGAGCCACAGGACAGAAATGTTCCTCATTTTCATGGGCAAAGTGTTACTGGACATGGCAGTTTAAACCTCTTTCAGAGACAACCCAGAAGGATGTGCACGTCATAATAGACACAGCTTCTGTCATCGTAAAAACACCTGAGTGATTATGACCAGGAGTTTGTTAGAGTAGAAACGTTAAAGGTTCTGCAGACAGGGATCAAGGGGAATGAGGAACGTGACATTACAAAGGGTGGGAAGGGGATTCTTGTTACCCACATTCACCTGCTCACAGGGTCTCTGTCTGTGTGGTAACAACATCACAGGTCCAGGGGTTAGCCCTTGGACACCTGTGGGTCATTACCCACATGGTCACACCATACTTTACCCAAGCTGCAAATTAATTGGGCCCCATTTATTAAATCCCTCAACACTTAGAGGGATTAGTGGATACTCTTCCCAGCAAGAGCCATGGTGCTGGTGTTTCTGTGTGAGGGGCCATCATGTCATTGACCAGGACCCTGTCTCAGTTTATCATCATCATCATCATTACCATCATCGTCGTTGTCACCATTTGTTTATTTAAAGTTGTTCTTATTTTCTGTAGACATGGTTGTTGTCTACAAAAAATTACCTCTTTTCTTATTTTTTAGTCATTTATTATATTTTGCAAGTGAAATTGGTAGTCAGACTTTATTTTGTTTTATTTATTTATTCTTTCATTGCTGACAAATGAAAGCTCATTCCTACCTCTTTTCTTTCAGCCCCAAATGGGGACCTAATGAGAAAGGTGATCCCCTCTTTTGATGTCATTGGAAGATTGAACTACACAAACCCCTGGAAGAATTCCTCCCCCTCCCCACCACCTCACCAGAATAAAAGCCCTGAGCCTGTGTCCTTTCCTGGGTATCACAGCTCCCCTGACTTGCTGAAGGCCTTTCCTGTGCTTCCCAGAGAGTCCAACTGTGTACATGATACACAGTCCATGTCCCCTGTGTGTGCTTGTCCTCAGCCTGGACATCTGCACAAGCTGTCGTGGTCCCTCTGCCTCTGCCTGGTGTCAATTAGTCTTGGTGCTGTGAGCATGATGTGAAGTCAATGACCGGCTCCATCAGCAACTTTCACCTCTGTCTTTGAGGTCACATGTCTCTGGTGTCCAATATCGAGCACATGGGTGTCCAGCTGCTGGCTGGCTGGGACCCTGAGTGGTGGAGCTGAGCTGCACTGTCGAATCAGCAGAGCCTCTGGGTGGATGTAGCCTACGTGGGTCAGTGGATTCCATGGTTAGTTCTCATTTGTGAACAAGAGCGTCTGATAGAGACTCTCTGCCTTTTATTCATATGAGAAAGTGATCTTTTTAGACAACAGACATTTCTTTATTCTTAGTGTTTAATTGTTGACATCATTACAGGTGTCCCCATTCTCCCCAACTGCCCCACTCCACCAGCCTCCCCACTACTCCCATGGCCATCAGCTCATGTTGTCGGAGTCCAGGGCTGTGCTGTAGGTCCTTTGACTCCTCTCTTCACCTCCTTTTGTTCACTCATCTCCCCCCTCTGATCTGTGTCTGTTCTTTCCAGTGTCCACACCTCTGGTTCTATTTTGTTCCTCAGATTTTACATATAACTAAGATTATATGGTATTTGTCTTTGGCTTATTTCTGTTAGCATAATCCTCCCCAGGTCCCTCCATGCTGTCGCACAAGGTGGGGGGTGCTTATCCCTAAGAGCTGTTTAGTGCCCCCCTGGGTAAATGTACCTCCACTCGTCTACATGGGCACTTGGGCTGTTCACAGACCTTGGCTACTGCAAGCACCACAGGTATGAGTACTGGGTGCAGACATTCTTTCTGACTGGAGCTTAGAAATACATAAAATGTATTCCCAGTAGTGTGATCACTGCATTACATGGCAGTATCATTTTTCATTTATTGGGGAAACTCCACACTGTTCTCACAGTGGTTGCACCAGTCTGCATTCCCACCAGCAGGGCATAAGGGTTCTGTTCTCTCCACATCCTCACCAGCCCTTGATTTTTGTTGATTTACTCATGGGAACCATTCTGGCAGATGTAGGTGTATTTTAAGTGGCATCTCTCTGATGAATAGTGACCTTGAGCAATTTTCATATGTCTGTTGTCCATCTGTTTGTCTTCTTCAAAGAAGTGTCTATTCAGGGCCTCTTCCCATTTACTAATGGGATTGTTGGTCTGTGTAATCAGTTGTATAAGTTTTTTTTTTTTTTTTTTAAATACATTTCTTAATATAACCCCTTAACAGATGTACCATTGGCAAATAGACAATAAACTTTTCTAACTTAGATTCTTCACTGGAAAACACAGAATCAAGAACCCAGAGAGGTTCCCTGAGGAAAACTGTGACATGAAGAGGAAATCACACAGAAAACCAGCTCAAAACTCCAACTGCTCCTTCTCCTGGATGGTCTTTGTGTTCAAGGCACTGAGCGCCTCCTGGTGGTCGCAGACTTTCCCACAGAGAGTTTTTGTCTAGGCTCACACTGAGCTCTCCTCACTGTGTCTCTTGCACAGTAATACATGGCCATGTCCTCAGACGTCAGGCCATTGATCTGCAGATAGGCCGTGCTCACAGAGGTGTCCCAGGAGGAGACAAATAGTTCTGAGAAGCCTTGAGCATACGTGGGTTTCCCATTATATGTGTTCATCCAGCCCATGTACTGTAGCTTCTGTCCTGGGGCCTGTCGAACCCAGTTTATACCATAGCTAGTGAAGGTGAATCCAGAAGCCTTGCAGGAGACCTTCAATGAGGCCCCAGGCTTCCTCACCTCATCCCCAGACTGCACCAGCTGCACCTGGGAGTGGACACCTGTGGAGAGAAGACAGGACTTGGTGGCATTCTCCTGACTGTCCCTGGTCCCCTCCTCAGCAGAGGCACTAAAGAGCCCTTACCTATAGCCACTGCCACCAGGAGGAGGGTTCTCCAGCCCCAGTCCATGGTGAGGGCCTGAGCAGTGGGCACTTCTGTTGGGAGGTCTGGCTGTGGGTGATGCTCAGGGAACAGACGTATTTATATTTAACCTGGTCAACCTCACCTAATTTGCATATTCTTGAGGTTAAACATTTCATAACTGAGGGCCTGACCTCACCAGAGTGATGATGGAGGGACAGGAACCATGGTCAGTGAGGCAGGGACCCTGTGCCCCTGCCATGTCTCTGATCTCTGTCCACACTGAGCCTCTTTCTCTCAGGAATAAGCCTCCACAGGACATGCTCCTCATTGTGAACCCACCTTTGAGTGACACATGGACCTCCTGACCAGCTCTGGGCATTGACATTTGAATGTCTTATTCCAGGATCAGTATGTCTCCAAAGTGCTCTACCTGTTGTGGTAATAAAGCCATCCCTGCCCCAAGTCCTTACAATTCTCAAACCCTAGAAATGCTCCTTTGAGTGTGGTTCTTATTCCTCATCAAGTTACAAACATGCTGTTGAAAAATATGATATTTATCGACAAATCAGTAGTTCCTGCTCATCGGTTGTGCTATATACAGTTTTTTCAGGAAGACCCTAATCTTCAGAGGAAATCCCTGCCCAATTCCCTCTGCACCTGCTCCTGGGGCAGCAGCCCTGTGTTCATGGATCGTGAGCGCCCCCTGCTGCCCAGCTTGGGCCCTGCAGGGGACGGTCCTGTCAGCGCTCTCAGGGCATTGACCTCTCAGTGTCTCTAGTCCAGTGGTAAAGGCTGTGCCCTGAATTCAAAATTTTCCCACAGGGACACTGTATTCATTTGACATCTCTGGACAGAAGAATTGTCCTTATGGAACCTCATGACTCTGCAGGGAGACCCCTGTCAAGGCTTTATGGAGCCACCAGGAAACCCTTTCCTGCAGCTGCCAGATGGACAGACTCAGATGACACTACCCTGAACCAGAGCGCTCGTGGCTTCTGGTGCCTCTTATGTCCTTAGGATTCTGAGGTTGAAGGTCCAGTGTGATTTTCCCTGCATGTGGCCAAATCCTACTACATGTCTACTGTTCAGTAAATCACACACACAAACACACACACACACACACACACACACACACTTTCATTGCTATGATCCCAGTGTTGCCCTTCTTTCCTGAACATAGCTCGTGGGCGGTGACCACTGATGGATTCTGGGAGTGACTTCCTCTGGAAGATGATCAAATGCCCCCACGATGCACAAACAGACTTTGAGAGCAAGTCCAGCATGTTGCTGTGCTCCTGCTGGTCCTGTGAACTCAGATGCAGGTTAGAATGGATCAGAGCAGGGAGCGTCAGAGCTCAGGCTCGGCCACTACCTTGACAGCAGGGCCTGTAGCTGAGAGTCCCCTGGAGACCCCACACCTGTACTAGGGGCCCCTGAGAGTGGGGAAGCTGAGGAGACAGCACAGTAGTCAGCTGTCAGGTGAGGCTCCTTTCCCAGGTCACCTGGTGGGCGGGGCAGCAGTGGGAGGGGAGTGATTCCAGCTCAGTGAGGGACGCCCTGGCCTCCTGAGGACACCTGGTTTCAGGACGGGCTTGGAGTGCATCCACCCTTGTTGCTCCATCCTGACGGTCATCTTTCCCATCCACCTGCCCCGTGAATCTCAGTTCCCCACATCCCACATGAGACAGATTCTCCTCAGTCCCCACAGCTACTCCCATCAGTCCCTGCAGGAACCACCATCTCCTCCTGCATCTGCGTCTCTGGTTCAGCCTCATGGACATTCCTGCACTGAGCGAGTTGTCACAGGTGAGAATGCAGACACCTGACTGTCACTCAGGCTCTCATTCAAAGGAGGTCCTCTCGATGTCATTTGGGAATGAGCTCCAGTGATTCCCCACGTGGACTACGTGTCCGCAGCCCAGCAGCCCTCCAGGCACTGAGTTCCTGCTCAGCTGCAGGGACCGACAGGAGCACCTGCTGAGGTTCAGTTTTCTGGGGAATGTCACTGGGGGATCCCATCTGGGAGAGGACTGAAGTCCCCACATCCTCGGGAGCAGTCCCAGGGGTCACACTTCACACCTGGAGCAGCTCACAATTCTGGGGCCGGGGACACTGGCTCTTCCACGGGGTCAGGAGAGACGCATGTTTGGGGACCCACACATGGAGGGAGAGGTGCACTAGTGGGGTATATGGGGATGAAATAAATGCAGCTCCCAGGTTCCTCGTGTGTCATCCATGGCTGGTGCCTCAGCTCCATCCACGGGGAGAAGACTTGCCTGAACCTCCTTTAATCCCTCGGGGTGTGAGCACCACCAAATCCAACATCCGTAGCTACTGTGGTGGGCGCCCCTCCGGGTGCACAGAAGGGCCACGGCCATCGGCGCTGTGTGCAGGCTGCGGGGACCGTGAGCGCCACGCGGGCCTTTCTTCTCCCTTCGGACGGACCTGCTCTGCCCCAGCCGGCAGGTGAGCCTGGAGCTGCTGTCTGCGGCCCCGGGGTCTGTGCTGTCGGGTCCCGGTCATGACTCTGGAGAAGACCCAGGAGCCCATCCGAGGAAGAGGACACCCCAGATGACAACAGAAACCCAGGGCTCAACCTCCACATGCAGTGGTACAGGGTTTAATGCTCTGATCTCTGGGTCCTGAGCCCCCCCTGGTGTCCTGAGCGCGCCCTACAGGCCCGCCCACCTGTCCCCTCAGGAGGTTTGTGTCTGGGCTCACACTGACTCCCCCTCACTGTGTCTTCTGCACAGTAATACACGGCCGTGTCCTCAACTCTCAGTCTGTTCATTTGCAGATAAAACTTGTTCTGAACATTGTCTCTGGAGATGGTGAATCGGCCCTTCACAGAGTCCGCATAGTGTGTGGTACTATTATCAGAATTAATACCTCCTACCCAGTCGTGACCCTTCCCTGGAGCCTGGCGGACCCAGTCCATCCAGAAGTCACTGAAGGTGTATCCAGAGGCTGCAAAGGAGAGTCTCAGAGATCCCCCAGGCTGCACCAAGGCTCCCCCAGACTCCACCAGCTGCACCTCACACTGGACACCTGCAAACACAAAGACGTCCTGGTCCGGAAACTGTCACAGGACCAATTTTTCTCTCTCATCCACTCTCACACTCAGTGTTTCTTGTTCTTCACAAATTACCTTTTAAAAGAGCAACAAGGAAAACCCAGCTGATCCCAAACCTCATGGTGAGTGTCCTGTGTTCAGTCCAGATCAGGGAATGGGGTCACCTTTTGATCCCTGGGTGGGCTCTTGTGCCAGAGCTGCAGGGTTGGGACAGGGCTGGATTTTATGGGCACAGGGGACCCTATTTGCATGTCCCCCCACTATATATGGAGCTCTGGGGTTGGAGACCTGCAGAGAGGGCAGTGCCTCAGAGCAGGTGTGAGTGTCCTGGGTAAGAATTGTGGTCATAATACCATCTCAATAAGTAAATAAATAAATAAATAAATATTATAGGGAGGTTTGGACCATATTCAACTGTCCACATCTGGTACCAGGGCATCCATCACCTGGCCTTTGCACCTCTCCACTGGCCCCCTAGACTCCCCTGAACCAACTGCATGGCAGTGCAGACCCCTTGTAGGTAATGGGACCATGAATGGAGGACTGTGTTCTGGTGTTACACACACATCAGGACTGGAGTCATGCAGACACTTATAGAGAGACCACAGGCTGCAGATCTTGTAAGTGTGGATGTAATGGACACTGTGTGTTGGTGGCCTTGGCCATGAGTGTCTCTGGTGACCTGAATTTTAAAAAGACAAATAAGGCAGAGTGTTAAGAAGATGCTTCTCTTTCCATGGGACTCAGAGACGCTGATAAGACATGGAGATTCATGGAGCTGATGGAGAGGCTGTGGGTTTCCCACAGCTTGAAGTCCATATTCAGAGGTTCTGTCTGCATAGACAGTAATGAAAACTTTAACGGAGGTGATATAATAGAAAATTCAGTGAAGTATGGTGGATTATGATACATATGATCAGTGAGGGGGACTGTTGTCTGAGACATGCTGGGAACTTTTTATATTATGTGCAAAGGGACTCTGTTCTATTTGGTTCATTTAGCAATCTGGGATACTGATATTTTCCAGGGTAAACAAGACAGGTCCTCCTAAGATAAGTGTTTATACCAGAGGGAGGCAGAGGGAGACTAGGCTGCAGGAGGACAAGGACACACTGTGACCTCTGAGGTCAGGGCCCTGTTCCTGGCTGTGGAGATGGAGGAAGAGGCCACGGGACCAGAGACACAGTTCTGGCAGCTGGAAAAGACCAGGAAGTGGAATCCCCTGTCTGAGATTGTTCAGGCAGCTGTAGCAAAATGCATGGGCTGGGAAGGTAATAAACAACACACATTTGTGTCCCAGAGACCTGGAGGCTGGGAGTCCTCAGTACAGGTGCCAGCAAGGTGCCTCCTGGAGAGGAACATCCTCCTGGTACCTGTCTGACAGCCCCTTGCTTCGTCTGCACGTGTTGGAGGGGCCAGCAGGATCTCTGGGCTCCATGAAGAAGGCGCTGATCTCATCAGGAGGGCCCCTCATGACCTAAGCGTCTCCCTGAGACCCCACCTCCCAACACCATCCTCTTTGGGGATGAGGATTTCAACATATGAACTTGGAGAACACAGGTGTTCAGATCAAAACATAGCAGGAGGGTGGCTCTCCCTCCACCCGACCTCACCCCAGTGAGGTGGATTCATGCTCTGACCTTCAGACTGTAGGAAAATACCGTGTGCAGATTGACGCCCAGGTGTGTGGTGATGTGACTCGGTTGTTCTAAGAATGCACCAGCTCAATGCCATCTTCTATTATCAAGGGTGTTCCCACACTGCTCCTGCTTTGTGATGACCTTAGTGCTGGCCCAGTGACAGGAAACCACAGGGCTGGAAAACTGAGGAGGTGTCTCCTTGGTGTGTCCCTCTGCAGGGAGGCCTGTGAGATGCTGTGATGACCGAGCCTGTGCTTGAACCTGGTCTTCTGCCAACCCACAGCTTCCCACCCGGTGAGCTGACTGTGCTGCCCCAATGTCCATGGTGTGGTGCTCGGCCAGAGACAGGAACATAAATATTCATTCCTGACTGTCTTCTTTGTCTTGTTCCCCAAGCCTAGTGCCATGTTTTAGAAAGAGGAAAGGTCCTAGAATCTCTGAGGAAGACACTCCTGTTTAGACCCCCCCAAGTCTGACAACAACCAGGTGTCCCCAGGTGATGCCTCAGTGAACATCCTTCATTCAGAGAACAGGAGGCTCCAAAGTGCCTCCTGGAAAATAATGATGAAGAACAGGTCCTTTCAGGAACACCTTCCCTGCCAATTCCTTGCAGTGCATTTGACTCCTGTGACATTTCCCTACATGACTGAGTCCCCTGTGACAGCATCGCTCCTGGTCTCAGGGCCTGACTGTGTGAAGAGTCAGGAGGCTCCTGGCCCTGCATCTCCTCCTCCAGCACAGCCGCCCTGTCTCTCAGGATTTGGGACCCTCCCAGGATGGGGTCCTCACACTGTGTCTTGCACAGTCATGCACGGCTTTGTCCTCAGACTTCAGGACATTGGTCTGCAAATAGGCCATGCTGACCGAGGTGTCCATGGAGAAGACAGATCACTCTGAGCATCCTGACCACATGTGGGCTTCCCAGTGTTTGTGTGAAAGCAGCTCACAGGCTGGAGGCCTTTCCTGGGGCTTTTCCCACCCGGTGCACATAGTAGCTGGTGAAGGTGGATCAAGAAACCTTGCAGGAGACCTTCCCTGAGGCCCCAGGCTTTCTGTCCTCAGCCCCAGACTGCACCCGCTGCCCCTGGGAGTGGACACCTGTGCAGAGGAGACAGGAGAGGGTAGAAATCCCCCTGACTGTCCCTGGTACCCTCCTCAGCCCAGGGACTGGGGAGCCCTTACCTGCAGCCACTGCCACCAGGAAGAGTGTCCTCCAGCCCCAGTCCATGGTGCGGGGCTGAGCTGTGGGCACTTCTTAGGAAGGGTGGGGCTTTAAGTGACACTCTCAGGTTACACACTTATCCATATTTAATCTGGTTTTCTCTTCTCATTTGCATATTCATGAAGTGTAGTGTTTGATAGTGTATGGGTGGACCCCAACTGAGAGGTGATAGAGGGAACAGGGACCATGCTCAGTGAGAGTCTGAGGGCCACATCCCAATCCAGGTAAGAGTATGTGTCACCTGCCAACTCCCTGAGCTCTGTGTACACTGAGCTCCTCCCATCCCCCAGGGCTTGGTGACAATAAGGGAACACTCAGTTCCCACTTAGTGGAGCTTTCCCCTTAAAAATGTGGAGAAGGAGACAGAGTCAAGCAATCCCCTGTGGTCCTAGGCGGCTGTTTAAGCACACAGGAGATGCCCCTGTGTGATCTCTGAGACTGGATCCTCCACTCTGAGTCATCACTGAGATCCTCCTGTGCTGAGGTGTGGATCAGTTGATGTTTATATTCATTACTGAGTAGTATTCTGTTGATAGATATTCCCTAGTTTGATTATTTCTCAAATTAGGAATTTTGAGTGGTTTGTAGCTTCAAATTCAAAGAACTTAAATATCTGCATATATTTTTATATGAACATAAAAATTTGTTCTTCTGGAGCAAACACTAATAGGGGTACCACAGAGATACATGTTAGGTATATATTTACCTTAATGAGAAACCACGATCACTTTCTGAAGAGAAAATAACAGGACACACAGGGACCAGGAGAAGGAGAGGAGCCCAGTCACTGCCGATATGTCATCTGCACACACAGTGTCACCTCCTCACTTGTCTGCAGTGAGAACATGAGAAGTTAGAGCCACAGAGAAAAAGTGAGAATTGTCATGAATGCAGCTGAGAGCTGAGAGGTGATAAGAAATCCCTGCTCTCAACAAGAAGCCCCTTCTTCCCCCTCACTCTGCACCTGCTCCTGGTCTGTTCTTTGCGGTCCATGGATCCTGAGCGCCCCCTGGTGTCCTGAGCGCCCCCTGCAGCCCCGCCCTCCTGTCCCCTCAGGAGGTTTGTGTCTGGGCTCACACTGACTTCCCCTCACTGTGTCTCTCGCACAGTAATACACGGCCGTGTCCTCGGTGGTCACGGAGCTCAACTGCAGGGAGACCTGGTTCTTGGACGTGTCTCTGGAGATGGAGGTGCGGCTCTTGAGGGACGGGCTGTAGTAAGTGTCACCATTATAACAGATGCACCCCACCCACTCCAGCCCCTTCCCTGGTTTCTGGCGGATCCAATGCCAGCAGTGATAACTGGTTGTGATGGAGACTTTATAGTCAGCGCAGGTGACAGAGAGCTTCTGCGAGGGCTTCACTAGTCCTGGGCCCCACTGCTTCAGCTGATCCTGGGACAGGACACCTGGGATCAAAGAGCATCACGCGCTGTCAGTCATGTGCAATCACAACAACCCCACAGACCCCTGTCTCACGTCTGAGACCCTCACCTTGGGGGGCTGTCACCAGGCACAGGAGAAGACCCAGCAGTTTCATCTTCTAGACCTGAGCTCTGCCTTCCCCAGAGACCTCAGCCCTGTGTGAGGAGAGAGCTGTGAGCTTCCCCAGCCTAGGGGAGGATTTACCATGGAGCTTGGAGAGAAATTTGCATGTGGGGCAACCTGTTCCTTATAAGTGGGGGACTGAGGTCAGGCTGCCCTGGTCCTTCTTTGACACCTGTGGGGACATCTCTTCTCTTGACCTCACTCAGCCTGTAAGTCAGGAATAGGGAATCCCCTGGTGTGTGAGACACATTGAAATATGGTCAGTGTTTGGCCTCACCTTTCTTCAGGTAAGAAAAGAATGATGGACCGTTTGGTAGGTTACACTTTTTACTTTCTATGCATATTTCATTCTGATTTAAAAGTGATAAGCATTTGGTCAGATAGTTTCTGAATCCCAACACTCTAGTATATTCAGTATTTCCAAACTTTCTATCATTTGTATTATGATACAAATAATATCTAGCTTTGTGCAAAAACAAAAATAAACAACATCCATACTCAATATATTATATCTAAGTTTCATTTAAGTATGTTTTTATTGACTTTGTTTTGAGAGAGAGCGATGGGCAGGGGAGATAGAAACATCGATGTGAGAGAGAAACATCCATCTGCTGCCTCCTGCATGTCCCCTACTGGGGATGGAGCCAGCAACCCAGCCATGTGCCCTGACCAGGAACCAAACCTTGTCCTATCAGACCATGGGACAATGCTCCGTTCTCTGAGCCACACCAACCAGGCACTAATATCTTCATTTACAATGTTACTTTGATCTGAGGAACTACCCACACCAATGGCATGTGAGCCATTCTTCATTATTGATGTTGGAAAATTTTTAATTGTGTCTACAGTTTCCTGTGCAAACTCTTCCATTATGCACCCCATGGCCTATTGCAGAGACTCCAACCTAGTTGATATCAGACCAGACCAAATCATGCTCTTACATGCAGAAAAGGTAAGAAATACAAACAGATTATGTGTGTGTACAACCCCGAATTATTCATGTGCTGAAATTATTATGGCAGGAGATTGACCTGTTTTCTCTGTCTGGTGTTATCAGTGATGTCAGGGTTCAGAGGGAGGTTATTGAAGAGAATTGATTCCATAGATTTTCTCATAGAAGAGGAAATTTCAAACCTGACTTTAAACCTCAGTCACAGACTCCGTCTGCCTCTAAGGATGGTCACTGTGGTCAGATGTTCTGGGCTCTCCCACAGAACATATAGTGACCTTCATGCATAATGAACACATTTTCCCATCAGAGACCTTATTCAGAAATGTATTCTGTGTGTAGTCCTTTCACTTATTATCCTAAATAAAATATTTGGTGAGACAAATGTATCTAAATTAGCAAACTCTAATTCACCCCTGTTTTTTTGTCCTGGGCCTGCTTTAGTGAATCACACAGACCCCAGGACACGCTTAGCCTTATGGTCAAGTGGCATCAGCTGCAGTCACAGGGACAGAGAGGTTCTGGCACCAGCAGTGAAAGCTGCTGGAAAACTGCCCAGAACTGGACGGGACTTTGACCTGGGTGAGGGGAAGAAGCTGGACGTGTTTTGAGTCACAGGAGAGAAATGTGCCTGATTTTTGTGGACAGATTGTTACTGGACAGGTGGGTTTAAACTCTTCCATTGACAACCCAGGAGGATGTGCAGGACATGATAGACACAGCTTCTGACATTGTAGGAAACACCTGCGTGATTATGACCAGGAGTTTTTTAGAATAGAAACGTTAAAGGGTTCTGCAGGCAGGGATCAAGGGGAATAAGTAACGTGCCATTGCAAAGGGGGAAGGGGATGCCTGTAACCCACATTCACCTGCTCATAGTGTCTCTGTCTGAGGTAACATCTCCACAGGTCCATTGGTTAGCACTTGGACACCTGAGGGGTCTTTACTCACAAGCTGCACAATTTATTGGGTCCCAATATATGAAATCCCTCAACACTTAGAGGGAAGAGTGGACATCTCTCCCTGCAGGAGCCATGGTGATGGTGTCTCTGTGTGAGGAACTATCAAGTCATTGACCAGGACCTTGTCTCAGTGCATGGTCATCACCATCATTTGCTTACTTATAGTTGTTTTTAATTTCTATAGACATGTTTGTCCACAGAGAATTACATTTTATTGGGGATAAAAAGAAGGCATCAGTGTGGCTCAGTGGTTGAGCATTGACCCATGCATCAAGAGGTCATCAGTTTGATTCCTAGTCAGGTCAACTGCCTAGGTTGTGGGTCAGATCCACAGTAGAGTGCACGCAGAAGGCAGCCTATCGATGTTCTCTCTCATCGATGTTTCTATCTCTATCTCTCTCCCTTTCTCTCTCTCTAAAATCAATAAAGAAAAAATATTTAAAAAATAAAGGGGAATGTTTGAAGGTCTGTTACATGTTCCCTTAGCAGGAAGTAAAGACACATCATAACCCCACCCCATTGGAGGGCTGCTCTAGTCCAGCTCCCCAGTCTGAGGATCCTCCTTTCACTGAAGAAGCCCCTCTTCAGTGGAGGCAGAATGTGAACCCCCATTCTTCAGAACAAGGTGTGACTTGGTAGGTGGTCAGGCTCCACCCTTCACCATGAACTAAGGCCTCTGTGTAATTCTACTATTATTTTCCTGTCCTTGTGTTCACACGATCATCACTCTCATGTTCTAATATCCAGAACTGCTCTTTGCTAACAATGGTCAGTAGCCCATTGTTTTCACTCATGTTTTATGGGTGTTACCTCGTTTCTCAGACTGTCACGTTCATTGTAGTGCACAAATAAGTGACATAATACGATACTTGTCTTTCTCTGTTTGTCTTGCTTTACTTAAGATAATAGTTTCCAGGTCTCTCCATGTCGTCTCAAAGGATAAGAGATCTTTCTTTCTTACAGCTGCATAGTACTTTATTGTGTATATGTACCACAACTTTTTTATCCATTCGTCCACTGATAATCATTTGGGCTGTTTCCAGATCTTAGCTATTGTAAATAGTGCTGCTACAAACATGGGGGTACATATATTGTTTCTGATTGGTGTTTCAGGCTTCTTAGGACATATTCATAGTGAGATCACTGCATCAAATGAAAGACCATGAGAATATGAGAAGTTAGAGCCACAGAGAAAAAGTGAGAATCTCTCTGGATGCAGCTGAGAGGAAACCCCTGCTCCCACCAGGAAGCCCCTCCTTCCCCCTCACTCTGCACCTGCTCCTGGGCTGTTCTCTGTGGTGGGTGGGTCTTAATTGTTCCCCTGGTGTCCTGAGCGCACCCTGGTGTCCTGAATGGATCCTGGTGTCACCAGCACGCCCTGGTGTCCTGTGGTCCTTGTATTCAGGATTATGAATGGCCCCTGGTGGTCACAACCTTTTCTGAAGGGAGGTTTCTGTGGGATCACACTGACATACCCTCATGGTGTCTCCCGGAGTAACACATGGCCGCGTCCTCAGATCAGGTTGGTCATATAAAGAGAGACTGTGCTCATACCCTTGTCCCTGGAGATTGTGAATCTTCACAGCTGCACGTCCTCCTTTGTGGTGTTTGTTCTCTAGACTCTGCTGGGACCAGTTTCAGACATTGGTAATGTAAGAGAATCTCAGTCACAATGAGATGAGTTTAGGTAAAGTTTGGGGAGTAATTAAATTAGGTCATGAAATTGTTGTTAATGGAAGCCTGACGTCTGCATGGAAATCTTGGAAATGCTGTCACCATGTCTGTACCTGATGGGAGTCAACTGGGACAGGAACAGCCTCAGAGCATCCTCGGGGGAAATGCTACCTGGGGGCATGAATGGGGGATTGACCGCCTGGAGACACACACGTCCAGGGTTCCTGTTTCATCAGGTTCTGACCTTCCTTATTGTTCACCCAGTTCAAATTTTCTTTCCTCACTTTCCCGTACAATAATCACATGCATTTTCTAGGGTCATGAAGACACTTTGTTGAAAGTGTACAGGAACACATGTTATTTGTGAGTTAATTTTGTACCTAACATCTTTTCTAAATTCACTCTCTAGTTCTATCAGTTTCCTGGTGCATTGTTTATGGTTTTGATATACAAGATGTGTCCTGGTATAGACATAAAGAGACACTTTAACTTGTTTCTTTCTAGAGTAGACATTTTATAGTATTTTTCTTGCCTAATTATTTTTTCCAAATAACTCTCGGTCTGTTAAATAGAAATAGTCACGGGTGCCTTTGTGTTGGTCCTGATGTTAGAAGTGTAGATTTAAAATAAACTCTGTGCTCCATGCTGCCACTTGCTGGGATCTCCAATGTGGCCTTTCGGATGTTGATGTACATCTCGTCTGTACTTAACTTGTTGAGGATTGTGACCATGAAGCCATTTTCAATTTTTAAAGGTTTTTTTCTGCATCTATTTATATTGTTGCATAATGTATCCTCCATTCTCACTTACATATGTCACACCATTTTGCATCTGCGACCATATCCACTGCATCTCAGGAAATGATCCTTTCAGTGTGCTGTTAAGTTTTCTAGTACAACGTAGAGGATTCTTGTATTTATGATCATCAGGGATAGGACCTGTCATTATTTTGTGTAAACATAGTTTGCTTTGTTATGAGTGTAACGGTTACCTTAATACTTGAGTTTGGATGTCTCCCCTGTTCTTCCAATTCTTTGAGTGTTTAAGAAAATGTGATTGTGCAGGTACTATTTTTTCTTGAAGTTTTGATAGAATTTACCCTTGAATAAATGTGGACATGTGCCTTTCTTTGCTGATGGGTTTTTATTACTACTCCATTATTTTTAAAAGGTCTACAAGTCCAGCATAGTCAGGGAAATTGTTAATTTAAAGAACGATTAAGTGGTCTGAGAAATACAATGTTGATCCTCACAAGCTGTGGACAGCACATTGCAGTTCCCACAGCACACACGTGGAGCTGAGCAGTGACAGGCTCACAGGCTTCTAATTCTGCATCCTTCAGGGGGATCCGAGCTACATGGACTGACAAGGGAGCAGCTCAGGGTCTCTGCCAGGGAAACACCTGTCTCTACAACCTGCAGCAGGGGCTGGTTTCTGCAGGTGTGAAATTGAAGGACCAGCTCCCACCTGAGACTTCGCAGTTAGATCCGTGTCTGCTCTTCCTCCCGAAGAAGGGAGAAATTTGAGAAAGAAAGGGGCTAAGTTATAGTACTCGAAATTTGTGTTCATGGAGAGAGAAAAAATAAAAATGGGAACAAATCTCCCACACAACATTTACCAAGTCCTTTTGTGAAAGGTGACTCTGAGCTAGGACACCCTCAGAATTCAGTGACAATGCACTTGGAGTCAGAGTAAAGATTGCAGTTGTTTGCAGACCACATGCTTATTTCATGTGCCAACCAAGAGAATGGAATAAATGCGTATTATACTCTGTAGAACTAATAAAATATCTCAGTCCTGAGAATGGACCTTCCTGACCTCCGGCTCCAGGGGCACAAGAAACAGGTCCCAGCCATAACTCCCTGGAATACCCCTAGGTTTGTGCTGGAGACACGGCTGTGCATGACTGCCAGACCTTGGCCGACTCAGCGGGGACACTGAGGGAGGGCCATGTCAGGCTCATATATCCCTCTGTATGTTTTCTTCTCCTAATGAAAATGCCAGTTCTGATACATGTGAGAATGTTGCTACTAATAAAATTAAACTTCTAAAACACAGAGTCAGTAGTTGTTGTTAGACAATTATATGTCTAGAGACACTGGAGAAACTGTTATCTGAAGAGGAAGCCCAGAGGCTCAGAGGAAACAGCTATAAACACCCCCTGCAACTGCTTCTGGGGCTGCAACACAGTCGGTGGGTCCTGAGCGCCCCCTGGTGTCCTGAGCGTGCCCTGCAGCCTCGCCTTCTCCTTCAGGAGGTTTGTGTCTGGGCTCACACTGACTTCCCCTCACTGTGTCTAGCACAGTAATACACTGCCGTGTCCTCGGATCTCAGGCTCTTCAGTGTCAAATACACCTGGCTCTTGGAGGTGTCCCTGGTGATGCTGACTCGGGATTTCAGCGATGGGTTATAATCTGTACTCCCACCACTCCTCATAATCCCGACCCACTCTGGCGTCTTTCCTTGAGCCTGGTGGACCCAGTGCACAGCATCACTTGTTAAAGAGACACCAGAGACAGTGCAGGTGAGGGAGAGGGTCTGCGAGGGCTTCACTAGTCCTGGGCCCGACTCCTGCAGCTGCACCTGGGACAGGACACCTGGGGACAAGGAGCATCAGCCCTGTCAGTCACGTGCAGTCACAACCACACCACAGACCCTGTCTGCCCTCTGAGACCCTCACCTTGGGGGGATGTCACAAGGCACAGGAGAAGGCCCAGCAGTCTCATCTTCTTCTAGACCAGGGCTCTGCCTTCCCCAGAGACCTCAGCCCTGTGTGAGGAGAGAGCTGTGAGCCTCCCCAGCCCAGGGGAGGATTTACCCTGGAGCTTAGGGAGAAATTTGCATGTGGGGAGCTCTGTGCTCATAAATGGGGAGGAACTGACATCAGGCTGCCCTCGTTTTGCTGGGTCCAGAGCTCATTTTTTTTTTTTTTTTTTTTTACCTGAACTCAGGGGTGTAGGTCTGGGGTGGGAGAGCCTTGGGTTATGAGGCACCTTGGAATGAGGTCAGTGGATGGGCCCATGTTTTATTGTTAAAGAGAAATGCTGTGCTAGGTGACAGATCACATTATTTTAATCTAACAAGTCATTTAATCCCCTAGTCAATGGAGTAACAATATGTATAAACATCTTCTTAAGTCCAAAGAAACACATTAAATAGTTCAAATTGGACAATCATAACTTCCTATAAGATAACACTTTGCTGTCAGCTTCGGTGTATAAGTTACTGGGGTGAAGAGCAGTGCTCCCTGACCTGGCTGGAGGTCCTGGGCCTGCAGCCCCGGTCTCAGCCCCTGATAGGTTCCCTCTGCCCCCCGACCCCGAGACCACGTGTGGAATGAGTTCCAGAGCGAAGGGCACTTTTCTGATTTGGTAAAATGTTATTTTTGCAATAAACTGATTCATGAACATGTAAATATATTGAATTTCTGAACCTCTTTACCACATTCAAATAAATAAATCCATGAATAAAAAAAAAACTTAAAATTTTATATCAAAACCTGTGTCTCACTGTTTGGTTGAGAAATGCAGTTGCAGCTTTGGGAGCCACCTCGTGGAGGGAGAGGGTCTGGGCTGCAGACCAGGTTCCCTCTGGGATCTGCCTCCATCCCCCTGTCCCAACTGATCAGCCCTTGGGCCACTGCTGGCCAGATGACCCTCAGTGCTCCTGACACCTCATCTCTTCTTCACCCACCTAATGCAGCTTCAGCAGGGTGGGAGCTCCATCCCTGGGGTGTGACAGCCTGGTGATCTCAGATTCTGGAGTTCTTGCTCATTTCTTACTTGGGGACCAGGATTTGCAGCATGGGAAGTGGGGGCCACTTGGGAGCTGATTCCTTGTGGCTGCAGACCTGCAAGGGAGCAGGTGGTGCATGCTGGCCTGGAGCTGTCCAATGATACAGGACCCAGAGGAGCCCCTGGGGGAGCCTTGCTGGTTTTCGGGTGTGAGCCAGGTGTGGCCTTCGATGCACCTCTGCGCGTTTCATGGGTGGTCTGTGCACCTGTGCTCATGATGGATGCCTGCCTGTGGTTTCCTCTTGTGCCCGCCCTGGCTCAGGTCCCTAGGACCAGCTTGCTTTGGGAAGTTTCTCTCTGGGAGCATTTCTCTGCTCCACGCAGTCTAAAAACCTGGTCTACAGAGTGTCCCGGCTGGTCCCTGGTGAGAAAGAGTTCTTGAACACGTGTTCAGTTTCAGACATAGCTTTTCATCTGTTGCTGATGGATTCAATCATGGTGACTGTTTCCCTACAGAAGAAAAAGCACATGCTGTCTAGATACCAAAATAAGACGTGCTTACCGATCCAACTGTGTAAATCCAGGAAATAGGCACATGCATTCTCTTCCCTGTTTCTCTGTCTCTGAGCACTTTCCATCAAGTTCTCACTAGGCTGCTACTTTTGTGCATGGAACGTTTCCACTTTCAAAAGTTATGCGTGACCGACGCATGCATTTGTCACCATCGTTCAGGTTTGTCTGAGAGCATGGTTTCCCACCCTGGCCTGTCTTTATTCCATGGCTCCTCCATATCTGAGGTCCTTTCCTTCTCTATTGAGGTTCCAACAGCATCACGAGGAAGGCATGTGATGTGAGTGCTGACTCTTGAGCTGGGTATAAAATGTTGAGTTCACAAACTTTTCTTTCTTTCTTTCTTTCTTTCTTTCTTTCTTTCTTTCTTTCTTTCTTTCTTTCTTTCTTTCTTTCTTTCTTTCTTTTCCTGATCTGAGAGAGAAAGGTAGCAGGAGAAAGAGACTGAATCATTGATGAGAGAGAATATCAATCAGATACCTCCTATATGTCCCCAACTGGGAATGGAACCCACCACATAGGCATGTGCCTTTACTGGGAATTGAACCTGTGACCTCTTGGTTCATGGGTCGATGCTCAATCACTGACCACATCAGCTGGGTCAGACTTTTCTTCTAACTCTGATGTCTCTGCTTCATTATCTTCTACTATGTGTTCATAATCAAGGAAGGGAAATTGAAGCCAGGTTCATACTTGTTAGTAAAAAGAAACCTATTTTTTTCTCCTGGATGCACTAGACTTCCTTAGTGTGAAGGCAAGCAGCCCAACCCCCGCAGGATGGAGCTTCATTGTGGCCAGAAAGGATTCCTGACAGCCTGGCACAGAAGAGAAATTGGGAGAACTACCCAAAGTGTGCCAATTGGAAGACATTTAGCTTGGGAGAGACGTCCTGCCTGGTTCCAGCCCCTCCACCCTGGGGTGGGAGCAGGAGCTGGCCCTTGGGGCAGGGGTGGGGTGGGGCGGGACCAGGGACACACAGGGCACCCAGAATACTGAGCTCACACAGCTTCTCACTTAGTTTTAAGTGTAACCACCCATCCTCAGTCAATGGGACTGTCTCCACTAGATAATGAGAAAAGGGAAGAGTAAAGACAGGAACAGAGGTCAGATTGAACTTTCTCATCGCAGTGAAAGCCCTGAGCAGCTGAAGAGACAAAACTATTCAATGCTCAGTCTCAGCAGGCGGGGCGAGGAAATAAAAAGGAAGGTTTCTGGGAAATGGCTCCTAGAAATGGCTTTGGCCCTGCAAAGATACATTTCCATAGTCCCAGACGGTCTGCAGGGACAGAGCTGCATTTCGTTGGTGCTGAGCGCCAGGCAGTGACCCTCAGAGCCTGCTGCCTGGCAGCTTCTCCTGGCAGAACCGGTGCCCCCTGAACAGCCGAACTCTGGGCTGCAGGAAGGTGACTTAAAGGACAAGCTGCTTCTCATCTGGGGAGGTTGGGGTGCTCAGAGCATGTGGAGTTGTGTGGAAAAGTTAGCGACTGTGTCCAGGCTGGTCGGAGGTTGCATAGAAGTCCTCGAGGACCTGGGGTCCCCCGGTAAGGGTGTTCTGAGTGCAGTGAGCCTTGTCTGAGGCCCTGCGGGATGGGAAGCTCTGCCCTGAGCTGAAACAGCTCCTACTCACAAGTAAGGGCATGGGGACCTTTAAACAGAGTAAGAGAGAGAAGACTTCAGGGTGGGGTTGTGTCCCCAGGGAGCCTGGGAATCATGGGGGGCAGTTCTGGTTGCTTGTCCCCTGTCCCCCTGGCCTGATGGCCTTGGGTCAGGTGGGTCTGCATGGTGGGCTCACTTCTGGATGCCCTGCCCCATCCATTCACTGACGGGGCAGGAGACAGGAAAAGACCGTCAGGGGCGCTGGCTGGAAGGGGTGCCCTCTACCAGCGGTTCAGTCTCTTCAGAGCGACAGGGGGGACCTCTCTGTCTCCTCTGGGTGACATGAGGCTCTGCTGCTCACACCCTGTGAGAAGACATGTCTACCAAGCTGTGTTTAGTGGTGACTCCGTTTTTAATTGCTTGGAATTAACACTTGATTTGCATAGACTGGATTTGACAATTTACTGTGACTTTGGGGTCATCACTGCTCAAAGTAGGGACAACTGATCATGTCAGTCACTGATTGTGTTGGTGACAGAACGAAGCAGGGTGTGCGGGCCCTCAAGACGGAGCCCCCAAACCCCGCGATGCAGCATGGTGACTGAGTCCCCTGTCCCACAGCCAGCAAAACGCTCCTCCCAGAAACTCTCTTGCAAGGAGGAAGGTGTTATGATGACGGGATCCAGGGGAGGGGACATACTGTCCGACACTCCACCTGCTGGACAGTCTCCTGTCCACCCCAACCCTCATAGCCCCCGGTCAGGGACTGGGCTGGACTGGACTGACCCTGGGGTCCAGCTTGCATTTTCCTGGGCAAGGAAGAGATTCATTATTTACATCTCACAGATCCAGGGGTCAGGATGCCGCGTGTCTGCCCACATCCCTGGTTTTCTCACATATAAAATGAAGAAAGAAATGGAGTCACAGTCACCATAGAGCAAGGGACCCAGGGGAGAAGGAACTTGAAGCAGGTCACACCCTGGCCCCTGTGGCCTGGGACCTGAAGGCTGCCTCCTAGACACCTCGGAGGTCACTTGGGTGAGCTTGAAGGTCTTTCTGATCCTGAGGGGCCACTGCCCCTTGTCCCCATCCAGGGTTCTGTAGACAGGCCTGCCCAAAGCACTGCCCTGGCTTGGGGACACCCCTGCCCAGAGCCCTTGGCAGCCCCGCTCCCCACAGGAGGACAGTCAGGCTTTCCCATCAGCTCACAGTCTCACCTGGGCTGGGCCTGCTCACCTCCAGCCTGGTCTGCCGCCAGGCCCCTCAGCCTGCCAGTCCCGCCCCCATGCCCTGCGGGGCCTGTGACCTGCTTGTCCGTCAAGGCCTAGATCAAATGGCTCCTGGGCCAAGGGGAGAGCGGGTGTCACCATGCAGCCTGGGAGTCATCACAGCTGAACAGAACAGGCGTTGCCACACTCACCACACCCGGTACATCGCCAGCCCTGTGACACACACCCCTGTCCGCTCCTCACAAGGGCTCTGTGAGGTCCAAGCTCTGCCCGTCCCCTCTCACAGGAGGACAGTCCAGCTCAGACAGGTTCTGTCTGCCAGAGGACGGCCCGATTGCAGCCCGTCCACCGCTGCTGGTGCCGAAGGTCCCACCAGGTCCCACCCGCTCCTCACGTCCTTCATGGTCTCTACTGGCTATTTCTGAATTTCTCGCCTGACTGGACTCCTGACACGTCTGATTTACACTCGTCCTACTGTCCTGAGCTGGCGGCTATAGGCCTTGGAGGAAGTGATGTCTCCACACAGCTCAGGGTCCAGGGCCCACGTGTGTACCAGCGGTGCCCAGGACTAGTGCACTGCCCACCCCACGCCTGTGCACGTCGGTGATGTGGGTGGGGCCCCCCAGAGCTGTTGGACCAAACTGGCGGCCATGGGCACAAGGGAGTGACAGGCACAGGGAGAGGCCCCTGGCCACACCCATTTCCTGAGAGGCAGCAGGTCTTGCCCAGGGTGCAGGTTCTCTGGTGCCACGGGTTCCCCTGCACATATGGTGAAAGGGGACCTTTCTGGTGGGCAAGGTGCACTGTGTTTCAGGAGAAGAGAGGAAGGTGCAGTGGGTTCAGCTTGCCCTGGTGCTCAGTCTGTTAAGGAGACAATTGGGTCCCCTGGGAACCTAGTGACATAATAGTCCCTGAGACGTGGGACTATTATCGTCTGGGAAAGAGAATGTTGTCCACACCATCATCGTCCTCAGTGAGATGAGCGAACACAGGGCCCAAAATACAGAGGAGGGTGCCTCGGACCCTGAACCTCAGGAAGAGCGGGAGCACCCTGAGCACCCCAGGGAGCTGCTCTCACCCCTCCCTGCACGGTTTCTGTGCCATGTTCCTAGGTAGGTGGGTCCCGAGCGCTCCCTGCTGATCCTGAGTGGTCTGCAGGGTTCAGAGCGCCCCCTGGTGTCCTGACTCCTCCTGGTGAACCCGAGGGTCTCCTGCAGCTCAGCCCCTCCTGTCCCCCTGCAGGGAGTTGGAGTCTGAATCATAGAGACGTCCTGGTCAGGAAAATGTCACATGTCCAGTGTTTATCTCACTCATACTCATTGACACACTCTGTGTCTCTAGTTCTCCATAAATTACCTCTTACAGTAGCAGCACAGACAACCCAGCTGAGCCCAAACTCCATGGCGAGTGGTCTGTGTTCAGTCTTGATCGGGGAATGAGAACATCTGGGAACCCGGGGTTGAGCTCCTATCTCACAGATTCAAGATCCGGGTGGGCTGGTTTTCATGAGCTGAGGGGGCCCTGTTTGCACGTCCTCTTACTGCAGAGGGAGCTCTGGGGTTGGATGCTCACATAAATGACATGGTTTCATGGTTTCACAGTGTGGTGTGTCCAAGGGAATGTGTCTGAGTAGAATTAGCACTGGTGTCTGAGCCTCTGCTCCTCTCAACCTGACCCCACTGCTTCCCTGAGTGACCTCCAGACCACGGGCCATGCCTAGTGAGGGTGTCAGTGCTACCTGGCAGGACACTGGACCTCGTTAACATGTGGTCATTGTCCAATACAGCAAAAAAGTCAATGTAATAGGGAACAAAAGAGAGGTTAAGGTTTTAAATACCATATCTTACATGGGTACCTGTATGAACACAGGAAGGTGATCAACCATAACACCCAGAGGGAGATTAACATGTGGGGATTTCATGTTCAGGAGGTGGACGTTCCCTCTGACACTATTTCCTTTGCACAGTGTTTCGTGGATAAATTAAGAACGAAGTGTACCCTTGAGCCGGTGGACCAATGTTGAGGGACAGTGGGTGTCTTTTGGGTCCCTTGGAAGGAGAAACGTGAACTACAGAGAAGCAGACAGGGCATCCAGGTTTGAGTCCTTCAGGAAATTTGGAGCTGAAAGTGCAGCAGCAGCACAGCCTCCTTTGTGGGGTTTGTTCTCCAGACCCGCCGGGCCTGTTTCAGTCACTGGAGATGGAGAAGAACTTCAGTCATGATCAAATGTGTTTTGGTTAATTTGTGAGAATAACTAAGTTTAGGTTACAAAAATTTTGATATGAAAAATTTTGATGCTTGTTAGTAATATAGAATAACAGATGTAAATAAGGTATTATTTATTGAAGATATTATTTTTTCTGTATTCTTTGATTACAAAATGAATAAGTAATTGAAATTACCTCCTTTTACTGCAGCCAAAGGATCTGATTTTCTGTAAATTTGTAAGACTAGCAGTTCAGTTGTGTTCTCACCATCAGCATCTGTTTTTATGTGGACGTCTGACGTGTTCCAAACCACCGTGGCAGGGGACAGATACATTCATGGTTCCTCAGAAGTAAATTTCAGTCACTTTCCTTCTCTGCACATGACCCTGGGGAATGCTGTCTCCAAGTCCACACACAGGGAGTCACCTGGAGTGTGACATCTCCTGCTGTGGGTGTCACTGGGAAGAGCAGAGGAGAGATGCTCCCAGGTACATGGATGGGGACCAACAAGCCAGGGGCCACACTCCCAGGGCTCCTGTTCTTTATGTCCTGAGTTTCCTCTTCACGGAGCAAGTTCTCAGTGTCTCATATCACTTTCCTCAGACATAACCACACAGGGTAATCTAGTCATTAATATACAGACAACTGGCTTGGGAATTAGAATCCTCTTTACTCAGCCATAGAAAGAAGGAAGATGTCAGCCTGGACATCTGCACAGGCTGTCATGGTCCCTCTGCCTCTGCCTGGTGTCAACTGCTCTCGGTGCTATGAGCATGAAAGCAAGTCAATGACCATAACCACGTAGGGGCTTTTATCTCTAGCTTCAGGTCACAGCCATGAGCCCAATGTCCACACTCTGTGTTTTGCTGCTGGCTGGTCGGGACCCTGAGCTGTGTGGAGCTGAGCTGCATTTTTGAGTCAATATAAACCCCTTCCTCCTCCTTCTCCTCCTCTTCCTCCTCGTTTTTCTCTTTCTTCTTCATCTCATCCTACTATTTCTCCTTCTCCTTATTCTTCCTCCTCCTCCTTCTTATTTTTCTTCGTTAATTCTCACCTGAGTGTGTGTGTGTGTGTGTGTGTGTGTGTGTGTATATATATATATATATATATATATATATATATATATATATATATATAGTGTGTGTGGGGGAGGGAGGGAGAAAAAGAGAAACATTGATGTGAGATAAAAATATCAAATTGTTGCCTCTCCTACAACCCAAACCAGGGCCTCGGATTGAACCTGCAACTGAGGTTCGTGACCTGGACAGGAAATCCAACCCTTGATCCTTCAGTCTTCAGGCCGGCAGTCTGACTGCTGAGAAAAACCAGTCAGGGCAGCGGAATCTCTTGAAAGACTTGGGAGATGTAGGTCAAAGATTTGATGATAAATTGTCAGTTGGGAACAAGTGTGTCTAAAAGGGACTTTGTTTTTTCTCCACTTCTGAAAGTTGTCTCACTTTACAACAGTTTTCTAATTCAAAGACTTCAGAGTGAGCACTGAATTGGAAACCCAGAGAGGTTCCCTGAGGGAAACTGTGATATGAGGAGGAAACCACACAGGAAACGAGCCCAAACCTCCAAATACACCTGCTCCTGGCATGGTCCTGTGTTCAAGACCCTGAGCGCCCCCTGGTGGTCACGGCCTCTCCTGCAGGGAGGTTTGTGTCTGGGCTCACACTGACTTCCCCTCACTGTGTCTCTCGCACAGTAATACACGGCCGTGTCCTCGGCTCTTAGGCTGTTCATTTGCAGATACAACGTGTTCTTGGAGTTGTCTCTGGAGATGGTGAATCGGCCCTTCACAGCGTCCGCATAGTACGTGCTACCACTACTAGTAATGCGTGAGACCCACTGCAGCCCCTTCCCTGGAGCCTGGCGGACCCAGTGCATTTCATAGTTACTGAAGGTGAATCCAGAGGCTGCACAGGAGAGGCTAAGAGACCCCTCAGGCTGCACCAAGCCTCCCCCAGACTCCACCAGCTGCACCTCACACTGGACACCTGCAAACACAAAGACGTCCTGGTCAGGAAACTGTCACACGTCCACTGTTTCTCTCTCTCATCCACTCTCACACTCAGTGTCTCTTGTTCCCCACAAATTACCTCCTAAAATAGCCACAAGGAAAACAGAGGTGAGCCCAAACTCCATGGTGAGTAGTTTGTGTTCAGTCCTGATCAGGGAATGGGGTCACCTTCGGATCCTGGGGTGGGCTCCTGTCCCAGAGCTGCAGGGTTGGGGAAGGGTTGAATTTTATGGGCAAATGGGGCCCAATTTGCATGACCTCCTACTATATAGGGAGCTCTGGGGTTGGAGACCTGCAGAGAGGGCAGTGCCTCAGAGCAGGTGCGAGTGTGCTGGGGGAGAATCATGGTCATTATAACATTTCAATACTAAAAAAATATCAAAGTTATATTGGGGCATGTTCAGCTGCCCACATCTGGTAACAGGGCATCAATCATTGATCTGTGCTCCTCCCCACTGGCCCCCTTGACTCCCCTGAACCAGCCCCACGGGGAGTGGGACCTGCCCATGAGGGAGCTGACCCCTTGTAAGTGTAATGAGAGCATGAGTGAAGGACTGTGTCCTGCTGTTACCCAACGTTAGGTCTGGAGGCAAGAAGACACATGGAAAGAGACCACAGGCTGCAGATCTTGTAGAAGTGGACATTGTGTACACGGAGTGTAGGTGCCCTTGGACCTGAGTGTCTCTGGTGTCTGCACCGTCAAGGGGACAAAGAAAAGAGAGTGTTGAGAAGATGCTTCTCTATCCCAGGGACTCAGAGACACTGAGAAGTCAGGGCGATTCATGAAGCTGAGGGAGAGGCTGTGGGTTTCCAACACCTAGAAGTGCATCTACATAGGGTCTCTCAGCATAGACACTATGTAATAATTTTTTTTAAATATACTAGTATGTATTTTTATTCTTCATAAGGAGAAGTGATAGGGGAGGTAGAAACTCAATTAGAGGGAAAACATTGATTGGCTTCCTTCTGCTCGTTTTCTTCTGATGGTTGAATCCACAACCCCAGCATGTGCCCAGACCTGGAATAGAACTGGGACATCTCTCTCTGTTTGGCAATCCTTATTTCTCTGAGTCACACAGACCAGGCTCTTGTATTTTAATTTACAACTTTCCTCTGCTCTGATAAACTACCTCCCATGCTCAGGCAAGTGTGACATTTTTGATAACTGATGTTGGAAATTTTGTGATTACGTCTACAGATTCCTATGCAACCTTTTTTATTATGAAATCTCATGACATAACTTAGAGACCCCATCCATGTTACATCACACATATTCATGCTTTTAAATGGAGAGAAAAAAACACAAAATATAAAAATATTGATTATGCCTGTGTACAAGTTAGGATCATTTATGTGCTGAAATGATTATGGCAGGAAATTGACCTGTTTTCTCTGTGTAGTGTTATCAGTGATTTCAGGGTTCAGAGGGAGGTTAGTGAAGAGGATTCCTTCATAGATTTTCTCTCAGAAAAGGCAACTTCAATGCTGACAGGGACCCTCATCTCAGCCTCCCACCCTCTGTCTCTGGGGATGGACTCTATGGTCAGAGCAGCTGGGCTGTCCTACAGAACGTTTAATATCCTTAATCTACAACAAACACATTCTCCCATCACACAAGTGATTTGGAAATATATTCTCTCTGGGTAGCTTGTCTTTTCATCCCATTAATTGATTATTTGATGGGATAAATGTATGTAATTTGGCAAAGTCTAAATCACCCCTATTTTCTGTACTGGGAGGGAAAGAGAGAGAGAGAGAGAGAGAGAGAGAGAGAGAGACATTGACTGGCTGACTCCCACATGACACAGCTAGGGCCAGGAATGACCTGCAACCGAAGTACATGCTCTTGACTGGAATTGAACTTGTAAGTCTCTGGTCCACCAACCGATGTTCTAACCATTGAGTATCCATGGCAGAACATATTGCTGGGCAGGTGCTTAATTGGTTGGAGCTTCATCTCGTACACTGAGAGGTTGCAGGTTCAATTTTCAATCAGGTGAGGGGAAGAAGCTGGATGTGTTCTGCATCACAGGATAGAAATGTGCCTGATGTTCATGGAGAGAGTGTTAGTGGACTTGTGGGTTTAAACCACTTCCAATGAAGACCCAGAAGGAAGTTCAGGGCATGATGGACACAGCTTATGTTGTAGTAGAAAACCCTGGAGTGATCATGACCAGGAGTTTGTTACAATAGAAACGATAAAGGTTCTGCAGGCAGGGATCAAGGGGAATAAGGAACGTGTCATTGCAAAGGAGGGAAAGATATTCCTGTTACCCACATGCACCTGCTCACAGTGTCACTGTTTTTGAGGTAACAACTTCACAGGTCCAGGGTTTAGCACTCACATGGGTCATCACTCACATGGTCACTCCATGCTTCACCCAAGCTGCACAATTCATTGGTGCTTTGTTTATGAAATCCCTCAACACTTAGAGGGAAGAGTGGACACCCCTCCCTGCAGGACCCATGGTGATGTTGTGTCTGTTTGAAAAGTCCTCATGTCATTGACCAGGATCCTGGCTCAGAACATCTTCATCACCATCATCACCATTTGTTTATTTAAAATTGTTCTTATTTTCTGTAGACCAGTTTTTTGTCCATAAACATTTACCCCTTTTCTTATTTTTTGGTCATTGATTATATTTTTCAAGAAAATTGGTAGTCAGAAACACTATTTTTTTATTTTTTTAGTGCTGACAAATGAAGGCTCATCCCTCCCTCTTGTCCATTTGCCCCACAGTGGGATCTGATGAGAGAGTTTGGGTCTCCTCTATATATGTCATTGGGAGACTGAACCACACAAGCCCCTGGAGAGAATCCCTCCTCCTCCCCACCACCTCGCCAAAATGAAGCCCCGAGCCTGTCTCCTTTCCTGGTCTAGCGCAGCTCCCCTGACTTGATAAAGGGTCTTTCCTGTGCTTCCCAGAGATTCCAACTGGGTACATGATACAAGTTCCATGTCCCCTGTGTGTGCTTGTCCTCAGCCTGGACGTCTTCACCAGCTGTCGTGGGTCCTCTGCCTCTGCCTGGTGTCAACTGCTCTGGTTACTGTGACCATGACGTCAAGTCAGTGACCTTCACTCCCACAAGTTCTTCTTCTCTAGCTCTGGGATCACAAACCTCTGGTTCCCTCTGTCCAGCACAAATGTGTCCTCTGTTGGCAGGTGGGGTCCCTGAGCTGCGGAGCTGAGCTGTACTGTTGGGTTAGCAGAACCTCTGGTTGGATTCAGCTGAGGTGGGTCAGTAGATTTCATGATTGTTTGTCATTTGGTCACAGAGTGTTTGAAAGACAATATTTGGGTTTTTCCTTGTGAGAAAGTTTTTTTTTTCTTGACAGAAGACATTTTTTTTTTATTTTTTAATTGTTGACACTATTACAGGATCTCACGTTTCCTCCTGCTCTGCCCACATCCACCCAGACCCTAGCAACCCTCCCTGGGCCCTGCCCCTGTGTCTGTGTCCATGGGCTCATCACATATGTTCCCTGGTCCTCTCTTCTCCTTTCTTTATGCAGTGTTTCCTACCCCAACCCTCTGACATCTGTCAGTCTGTTCCATGTATCTGTGTATCTGGTTCTATTTTGATCCTCAGTTATTTTTTTCATTAGATTTGGTATATAAAAGAGATCAGAGGGTATTTGTATTTCTATGACTGGCTAATTTTGCTTAGTATAATAGACTACAGGTTCACGGGTATTGTTGCAAAGAGTAAGAGTTCCTTCTTTTTTTACAGCTGCTTAGTATTTCACTATGTAAATGCGCCACCATTTTTTATCCACTCATCTACACGTACAGCTGGGCTGTTTCTAGATCTTGGATATTGTAAATAATGGTGCTATGAACATAAGGGTGTGCATATTCTTTCTGATTTGTTCTTAGGAATAATCAAAATGTATTCCCAGAGGTGGGATCACTTGGTCCAACAGCAGTTCCATTTCTTCAATTTTTTGAGTAGCCTCCATAATCTATTCCAGTGGCTGTACCAATCTGTGTGAGTGACCCCTGCAGGCCTGCCCTCCTGTCCCCTCAGGAGGTTTGTCTCTGGGCTCAAACTGACTTCGCCTCACTGTATCTCTCGCACAATAATACACGGCCGTGTCCTCGGTGGTCACATAGCTCAGCTGCAGGGAGAACTGGTTCAGGGACATGTCTCTGGAGATGGGGGTGCAGCTCTTGAGGGAAGGTCTGTAGTAAATATTCCCATCATAATGCATGCACCCCATCCACTCCAGCCTCTTCCCTGGTTTCTGGCAGATCCAGCTCCACCCAAAATTAGTGGTCATGGAGTAACCAGAGACAGTGCAGGTGAGGGAGAGGGTCTGTGAGGGTTTCTCATGCATCTTCCAAATACATTTAAAAGGATTTTATTTGTTTAGGCAATTTCTTGAATGCACCTCGCTAGTATCTACTGAACTGTCAAATATTTTTATAAAATACATTTTATAAACATAATTTTACATAACAAATAATATCTAGGTTGGTATGAAAATCATAAGATAAAGGACCTTCATTTTCAGTATCTCATTTATTTTTGTTGTAACTTTGATCCAAGGAACTATATTCCTGGAATATGTCATTGACATACCCTTGATTCTTTTTTCTTTTTTATTTGTTAAAATGGTACTGCTTACAAATTCTGAGTAACACTGTGCTACATGCCTTTGTTTAGGTTAATGCTAGCAGCCTTTTTCTTGCAATATTTGCCAAACAGTTTCAGAGCTAAGTAGTGTCAGACCTGGTGAGTACTTGGATAGGAGACTCCTGATTCTTGATGTTGAAAATTTGGTAATTGTGCCTTTGTCCCTCCTGAAACTCTTCCCTTATGCAAGCCCATGGCTTACTGCAGAGACCACAACAAATTATATCAGACATATTCATATTTTACATGGAGAAATGATTGAGAATAAAAGAGTAATCATTTATGTGTATAATTCAGAATCTTTTACATGTGGAAATTGTAAAGGCAGGTTAACTGACCTCTTTTCTCAGTCAAATATTTTCAGTGATGTTAGGGTCAGAGGAAGGCAAATCACAGAGGTTCCCAGCACAGATGTGTTCACAGGAGAGGGACCTTCATCCCTGACAGGAACCCTCACTCCCAGGACACACCACATGGGCGACTGCGCGGTTTTCAAATAATGAATATTGTAAACAAAACTGCTGTGAACATGGGGTGTATATGTTCTTTCTGATTTACGTTTAGGAATAATTAGGATATATTATCAGAGGTTGGTGTTCTGGGTTAAAAAGATGTTCGATATATATATATATTTGTATTAATTACTTAATCTTTGTGTCAGATGTTTCTTCATTTCCCCCCTAGACACCATCCTCCTCATCCCTACTCCCCACAGCACTGTTGTTTATGTTTATTGGTTCCCCACTGCCCCCTCCTCTGGGGTTTGTCAGACTGAACATCCCATTTTTTTTTTTTTTTTGAGGAAACTCCATAGCATTCTCCACAGTGGCTGCACCCGTCTGCATTCACACCAACAGTGCACCAGGGTTCTGTTTCTCCACGTCCTCACCAGCACTGGCTGTTTGTTGAGGTATTGATGGGAGAAATTCTGGCAGGTGTAGTTGTCGTTTCAATTTGCATGTCTCTGATGATCAGAAATGCTGAGCGTTGTTCCATATGTCTCATGGCTGTCTGTAAGTCCTCTTTGGAGAAGTGTCTATTGAACAATGAATGGGTCACCAAGGACATCAAGGAAGAAATAAAAAACTTCCTGGAAACCAATAAAAATGAAGACACAACAACACAAAATCTATGGGATGCAGCGAAAGCAGTTCTGACTCGAAAGTTCATAGCACCATAAGACTACCTCAAAAAACAAGAAAAACCTCTAATACACTATCTAACCTCACAACTTAAAGAACTAAAGAGCAAACAAAAAGAAAACCCCAGAGCAAGTAGAAGGAAAGAAATAGTAAAAATCAGAGCAGAAATAAATGACATAGAGACCAAAAAAACAATTCAGATGATCAATAAAACAAAGAGCTGGTTTTTTGAAAAGATAAACAAGATTGATGGACCCTTAGCTAGGCTCACCAAGAAACAAAGAGAAAGAACCCAAATACATAAAATCAGAAATGAAAGAGGAGAGATAACCACTGACACCACAGAAATACAAAAGATCGTTAACAACTACTATGAACAATTATATGGGAACAAATTCGACAATCGAAGTGAAATGGACAAATTTCTAGAAACACATAGTCTCCCAAAACTAGATAAGGAAGAGATAGAAAACTTGAACAGACCAATAACAACAGAAGACATTGAAGATGTTATCAAGACTCTCCCAGCAAACAAAAGCCCAGGCGCGGATGGCTTCACGGGGAAATTTTACCTAACATTCAAAGAAGAACTAATACCCATTCTCCTCAAACTATTTGAAAAAACTCAAGGAGAAGGAAGACTTCCAAACTCGTTTTATGAAGCCAGCATAATTCTAATTCCAAAACCAGAAAAAGACACAACAAAGAAAAAAAAAACTACAGGCCAATATCCCTGAAGTACATAGATGCCAAAATCCTGAACAAAATACTAGCAAATCAGATCCCACAATATACCAAAAAAATTATCCACCGTGACCAAGTGGGATTCATCCCAGGGGTGCAAGGCTGGTACAATATTCGCAAATCCAAAAATGTGATTCACCACATAAATAAAATGAAGAATAAAAACCACATGATAATATCAATAGAGGCTGAAAAAGCCTTCGACAAAATCCAGCATCCATTTCTGATAAAAACGCTCAACAGTGTGGGAATAGAGAGATCATATCTAGACACCATAAAAGCCATATATGAAAGACCTACAGCTAACATCATACTCAGTGGGCAAAAACTAAAAGCATTTCCCTTAAGAACAGGAACAAGGCAAGGATGCCCACTTTCGCCACTCCTATTGAACATAGTACTGGAAGTCTTAGCCACAGCGCTCAGACAGGAAGAAAAAATAAAAGGGATCCAAACCGGAAAGGAGGAAGTGAAATTGTCATTATTTGCAGATGACATGAAACTATACATAGAAAACCCCAAAGACTCCATCAAAAGTTTACTAGACTTAATACATGAATTTGGCAAAGTAGCAGGATACAAAATTAATGTCAAGAAATTGATGGCATTCTTATACACCAATGAAGAACTCACAGAAAGAAAAACTAAGCAAAAAATCCCATTTACCATTGAGGCAAAAAAATGAAGATACCTAGGAATAAACTTAACCAAAGAAATATAGGACCTATTCGCAGAAAACTACAGGTCATTGAAAAAAGAAATAGAGGAAGATATAAAAAAGTGGAAGCACATACTTTGTTCATGGATTGGGAGAATTAACATCATTAAAATGTCCATATTACCCAAAGCGATCTATATATTCAAGGCAATCCCCATCAAAATACCAACGGCATACTTCACAGAATTAGAACAATTATTTCAAAAGTTCATATAGAACCACAAAAGTCCTCGAATAGCCACAGCAATCTTGAAAAGGAAGAACAAAGTTGGAGGGATCACAATATCAGATTTCAGGTTATACTACAAAGCCACTGTAATCA
Source organism: Molossus alvarezi (assembly GCA_037176705.1). NCBI lineage: Eukaryota > Metazoa > Chordata > Mammalia > Chiroptera > Molossidae > Molossus > Molossus alvarezi. The sequence goes on along the minus strand of CM073885.1, from coordinate 770,677 downwards.
AAACAGCCTGGTACTGGCACAAGAACAGGCATATAGACCAGTGGAACACAACAGAGAACCCAGAAATGAACCCAAAGCAATATGCTCAATTAATATTTGACAAAGGTGGCAAGAGCATACAGTGGAGTAAGGACAGCCTCTTAAATAAATGGTGCTGAGACAGTTGGACAGCTACTTGCAGAAAAATGAAACTAGACCATCAACAGACACCCTACATGAGAATGAACACAAAATGGATAAAAGACTTAAATGTAACTCATGAATCCATAAAAATCCTAGAAGAGACTGTAGGCAAAATTTCAGACATCATACGCAGAAGAATTTTTAGTGACACATCACCTAAGGCAATAGAAACAAAGGAGAAAATGAACACATGGGACTACATCAAACTCAAAAGCTTCTGCACAGCGAAAGCTACAATCATCAAAATGGAAAGGCTACCCACTGTATGGGAGAGCATAACTGCCAATGATATATCAGATAAGGGGTTAATTCCAATACATATAGAGTGCTCATACAACTCCACAAAAGGAAGACAAAGAATCCAATTAAAAAAATGGGCAGAGGAACTAAATAGACACCTCTCTAAACAGGACATACAAATGGCTAAGAGACATATGAAGAAATGCTCATCATCACTAATCATCAGAGAGTTATAAATTAAAACAACAAGAGGTATCACCGCACACCTGTCAGAATTGCCACCATCAACAAATCATCAAACAACAAGTGTTGGCAAGGGTGTGGAGAAAAGGGGACTCTAGTACACTGCTGGTGGGAATGCAGACTGGTGCAGCCACTATGGAAAACAATATGGTGTTTCCTCAAAAATTTAAAAATTGAACTTCCATTTGACCCAATGATCCCGCTTCTAGGAATATACCCTAACAGGCCTAAAACACCAATCAGAAAGAATATATGTACCCCCATGTTTGTAGAAGCACTGTTTATAATAGCTAAGATCTGGAAACAACCCAAGTGTCCATCAGTAGACGAATGGATACAAAAGCAGTGGTACATATACACAATGGAGTACTACGCAGGTGTAAGAAAGAAAGACCTCTTATCCTTTGAGACTACATGGAGGGACCTGGAAAGTATCATCCTAAGTGAAACAAGCCAAACAGAGAAAGACAAGTTTCATATGATCTCACTTATTTGTGGAATATAATGAACATAACAGTCTGAGGAAGGGGGTAGTCCCAGAGATGCGGAAGTGGGATACAGACTGACAATCCCCTAAATAGGAGTGGGGTGGGGAAGAGATATACCACAGAACTTATATGCATGTATGCATGAACAGTGGACGTGGACAACAAACTGGGGAAAGGGCAGGGAGAGAGGGGGCTGGGGGAATCACTGGGGGAAAAAGGAGAAACATCTGTAACAAAAATTAATTAATAAAAAAATAAAAAGAAAAATTAAGATACCTAGGAATAAACTTAACCAAAGAGATAAAGGACCTATTCGCAGAAAACTACAGGTCTTTGAAAAAAGAAATAGAGCAAGATGTAAAAAAGTGGAAGAACATACCCTGTTCATGGATTGGGAGAATTCACATCATTAAAATGTCCATATTACCCAAAGCAATCTATAGATTCAACGCAATCCCCATCAAAATACCAACGGCATACTTCAAAGAATTAGAACAATTACTTCAAAAGTTCATATGGAACCAAAAAAGGCCTCGAATAGCCACAGCAATCTTGAAAAGGAAGAACAAAGTTGGAGGGATCACAATACCAGATTTCAGGTTATACTACAAAGCCACCATAATCAAAACAGCCTGGTACTGGCACAAGAACAGGTATATAAACCAGTGGAGCAGAATAGAGAACCCAGAAATGGACCCTAGGCAATATGCTCAATTAATATTTGACAAAGGTGGCAAGAGCATACAGTGGAGTAAGGACAGCCTCTTTAATAAATGGTGCTGGGAAAATTGGACAGCTACTTGCCGAAAAATGAAACTAGACCATCAACTTACACCCTACACCAAAATAAACTCAAAATGGATAAAAGACTTAAATGTAACTCATGAATCCATAAAAATCCTAAAGGAGACTGTGGGCAACAAAATCTCAGACATCATACGCAGAAGAATTTTTACTGACACATCACCTAAGGCAATAGAAACAAAGGAGAAAATGAACACATGGGACTACATCAAACTCAAAAGCTTCTGCACAGCGAAAGCTACAATCATCAAAACGGAAAGGCTACCCACTGTATGGGAGAGTATAATTGCCAATGACATATCAGATAAGGGGTTAATTCCAATACATATAGAGTGCTCATACAACTCCACAAAAGGAAGACAAAGAATCCAATTAAAAAATGGGCAGAGGAACTAAATAGACACCTCTCCAAACAGGACATACAAATGGCTAAGAGACATATGAAGAAATGTTCATCATCACTAATCATCAGAGAGATGCAAATCAAAACAACAATGAGGTATCACCTCACACCTGTCAGAATGGCCGCCATCAACAAATCATCAAACAACAAGTGTTGGCGAGGGTGTGGAGAAAAGGGGACTCTAGTACACTGTTGGTGGGAATGCAGACTGGTGCAGCCACTATGGAAAACAATATGGTGTCACCTCAAAAAATTAAAAATTGATCTCCCATTTGACCCAGTGATCCCACTTCTAGGAATATACCCTACGAAGCATAAAACACCAATCAGAAAGAATATATGTACCCCCATCTTTGTAACAGCACTATTTACAATCGCTGAGATCTGGAAACAGCCCAAGTGCCCATCAGTAGATGAATGGATTAAAAAGCTGTGGTACATATACACAATGGAGTACTACGCAGCGGTAAGAAAGAAAGATCTCTTATCCTTTGAGACTACATGGAGGGACCTGGAAAGTATCATCCTAAGTGAAACAAGCCAAACAGAGAAAGAAAAATTTCATATGATCTCACTGATTTCTGGAATATAATGAACATAACAGTTTGAGTACAATCCCCTAAGGAGTGGGGAGGTGAGAGAGGGATGAACAACAGAATTTATATGCATGTATGCATGAACAGTGGACATGGACAACAATCGGGGGAAGGGGCCGGGAGGGAAGGGGGAGGGGGGAATCAGTGGGGGAAAAAGGAGAATCATTTGTAACAAAAATTAATCAATAAAAATAAATAAATAAAAAGAAAAAATACGTATAGCTAATGTAAATTTTAAAAAGTGTTTTAATTTTCTTTTCATGGCAGAATCAATTTAGACTTGAATACAATTCTAATTACTAGTAATTAAATGAAATGCAAATTCAATGAAATGTAATTAAATTAAATCTCTATTATTATCTTGAATATAAAAAAAAGAATGGCATCGATTTCTTGATGTTAATCCAGCTACTTTGCCAAATTTATTTATTAAGTCTAGTAGATTTTTGATGGAGTCTTTGGGGTCTTCTATGTATAATATTATGTCATCTGCAAATGACAGGTTCACTTCTTCTTTTCCAATTTGGATCACTTTTAATTTTTTCTTCATGTCTGTTTGCTTTGGCTAAGACTTCAAGTACTATGTTAAATAAGAGTGGTGAAAGTGGGCATCCCTGTCTTATTCCTGTTTTCAGGAAAATACTTTTAGTTTCTGCCAATTGGGTATAATGTTGGCTGTACATCTGTCATATATCACGATTATTATGTCAAGATATGATCCGTCTATTTTCACATTGCTGAGCGTTTTTATCAGAAATGGGTGATGGATTTTGTTGAATGCTTTTCCAGAATCTATTGATATAATCATGTCCTTTTTATTCTTCATTTTATTTATGTGGTGTATCACATTTATTGATTTGTGAATATTCTACCAGCCTTGCATCCCTGGGATACATCCCCTTGATCATGGTGAATATATTTTTTTTGGTGTATTGCTGGATCCCATTTCCTAGTATTTTGTTCAGGATTTTGGCATATATGTTCATCTGGGATATTGGCCTGTACATAAGTTTCTTTGTAGTGTCTTTTTATGGTTTTGGAATTAGAAGTATTCTGGCCTTATAAAACAAGTTTTAAAGTCTTTCTTTTTCTTAAATTTTTGAAATAGTTTGAGGAGAATGGGTGTTAGTTCCTTTTTGAATGTTTGGAAAAACTCCCCCATGAAGCCATCTGGGCCTGGGCTTTTGTTTCCTGGGACAGTCTTGATTATTTCTTCAATTTTAGTTGTTATTGGTCTGTTCAAGTTTTCTATCTCTTCCCGGTTCAGTTCTGGGAGACTATGTATTTCTAGAAATTTGTCTATTTCGCTTATATTCTCAAAGTCGTTGCCGTATAATTGTTCATAATATTTGTTCATGATCCTTTGTATTTTTGTGGTGTCAGTTATTATTTCTCTTCTTTCTTTTCTGATTTTGTGTATTTGGGGTCTCCCTCTTTGTTATTAGTTGAGTCTAGCTAAGGGTTCATCAATCTTGTTTATGTTTTCAAAAACCAGTTCTTTGTTTAATTAATTCTTTTTTTTTTTTTTTGGTCTCCATGTCATTTATCTCTGCTCTGATCTTTACTCTTTTCTTCCTACTACTTGCTCTGGGGTTTTCTTTTTGTTTGCTTTCTAGTTATTTAAATTGTAAGGTTAGATAGTCTATTAAAATTTATTCTTGCTACTTTAGGTAGGCCTGTATGGTTCTGAACTTCCCTCTGAGAACTGCTTTAGCTGCATCCCATAAGTTTTGTGTTGTTGTGTGTTCATTTTCATTGGTTTACAGGAAGTGTTTAATTTTTTCCATGATATCCATTGTAACCCATTCATTGTTCAATAGCATGCTATTTAGCCTCTATGTTTTCAAATGTCTTTGCATGTTCTTGTTGCAGTTGATTTCTAGTAACATGCCGTTGTGATCTGAGAAGATGCTTGATATGATTTCAATCTTCTTGAACTTGTAGAAATTTTGTTTGTGTCCTATCATGTGTTCTATCTTTGAGAATGTCCCATATGCACTTGAGAAGAAAGTGAATTCTGCGGTTTTGGGATGCAATTCTTTGCAGGTATCTATTACATCCATTTGATCTAGCACTTCATTTAGAGCCTGAGTTTTCTTGTTAATTTTTTATCTATCCAGGGATTTCAGCGAGGTATTGAAATCCCTTGTTATAATTGTCTTGCTGTTGATTTCTCCTTTTAAGTCCTCCAGAATATTTTTAATATATGTTGGTGCTTCTATATTGGGTGCATATTATTTACCAAGGTTATATCTTTCTGTTGGATAGATCCTTTCAATATTATATAGTGGCCATTTTTGTCTCTAGTTATGGCCTTCAATTTGAAATATACTTTATCAGATATGAGTATTGCTGCCTCAGCTTTTTTTTTTTTTGCTGACTCTTTACTTGATTTTTTTTTTTTTTTATTTCTTCACTTTCATTCTATGTGAGACTTTTCTTGTGAGGTGAGTTTCCTGTAAACAACATGTATGTGAGTCATGCTATCTCATCCACTCAGCTACTCTGTGTTTTTTTATCGGAGCATTTAAACCATTTAAATTTAAGGTTATAATTGATTTGTACTTCTTTATTGCTATTTTTGTTTAGTGTGGTTCTATTTTTCTTCCTATTTCTTCTACTAATTACAGCAGTCCTTTTAGCATAACTTGCAGTGCTGGTTTGGTGTTAATGTGTTCCCTTAGCCTTTTTGTTTTTTTTGGTCTGGAGAGCTCTCCATTTGACCTTCCATTTTGAATGATAGTTTTTTTGAACTGCTATTTAATTTGCAGAGCCCCCTCTCCTCCTCCTCTTCCTATTCCTCTTTCTACACCTTTTTATTTTATTTTATTTTATTTTATTTTATTTTATTTTATTTTTTGGTCAATTTCCATCTGAGGATAATTTCTATTCAATTTTTTTTTGATAGAGTGAAAGGAAGGGAGGGAGGAAGAGAGAAGCATTGCTGTGAGAGAAACATATCGATTGTTGCCTCTCCTACAACCCCACAAGGCTGGGGAATCATACCTGAACCGAGGTGCATGCCCGTGTCTGGGAATCCAGCCCTTGACCATTTGGTCTGCAGGCCGGCAGTCTGACTGCTGAGCAAACCGGACAGGGCGGCAGACCCTCTTGTTAGACTCAGGAGATGTGGGTCAGAAGATTTGGTGATAAATGGTCATTTGGGCACAAGTGTGTGTGAAAGAGATTCTGGCTTTTCTCCAGTTGTGAATGTTGTCTCACTTTAAAATAAAGTTTTCTAACTCAGAAAAGTGAGAGGTAAACACAGAATCATGATCCCAGAGAGGATCGTTGAAAGAAACTGTAAAGTAAAGAGGAAACCACACAGGAAACCAGCCCAAACCTCCAACTGCACCTGCTCCTGGAGAGTCCTTGTCTTCAGAGATTTTGTGCGCCCCCTGGTGGTTGCAGCCTCTTTTGCAGGGAGGTTTGTGTCTGGGCTCACACCGACCTCACCTCACTGTGTCTGCTGCACAGTAATACACGGCCGTGTCCTCGGCTCTCAGGCTGTTCATCTGCAGATACAGCGTGTTCTTGGAGTTGTCTCTGGAGATGGTGAATCGGCCCTTCACAGCGTCGGCATAGTATATATAACTACCACCACTACTAATGGCTGAGACACACTGCAGCCCCTTCCCTGGAGTCTGGCGGACCCAGCTCATGTCAGAGCTACTAAAGGTGTATCCAGAGGCTGCACAGGAGAGTCTCAGAGACCCCACAGGCTTCACCACACCTCCCCCAGACTCTACCAGCTGCACTTTACACTGGGCACCTGCAAACACAAAGACATCCTGGTCAGAAAACTGTCACACGTCCACTGTTTCTATCTATCATCCACTCTCACACTCAGCATTTCTTGTTCTCCACAAATTACCTCTTAAAATAGCCACAAGGAAAACCCAGCTAAATGCAAACTTCATGGTGCGTGGTCTGTGTTCAGTCCAGATCAGGGAATGGGGTCACCTTTTGATCCCTGGGTGGGCACTTGTCCCAGAGCTGCAGGGTTGGGGAAGGGCTGGATTTTATGGGCAGACAAGGCCCTATTTGCATGTCCTCCTACTAAATAGGGAGCTCTGGGGTTGGAGACCTGCAGAGAGGGCAGTGCCTCAGAGCAGGTGTGAGTGTCCTGGGGAAGAATTGTAGTCATGATAATATCTCAATAAATAAATAAATATCATAGGGGGGGTTGGGGCATATTCAACTGTCCACACCTGGTATCAGGGCGCCCATCCCCTGGTGTATGCACCTCTCCACTGGCCCCCTAGACTCATCTTTACCAACTGCATGGCAGTGCAGACCCCTTGTAGGTAATGAGACCATAAATGAAGGACTGTGTTCTGGTGTTACACACACATCAGGACTGCAGTCAAGCAGACACTTAAAGAGAGACCTTGGGCTGCAGATCTTGTAAGTGTGAACATCATGGACACTGGGTGTTGGTGGCCTTGGCCATGAGTGTCTCTGGTGTCCTGAATTGCAGGGAGACAAATAAGGCAGAGTGTTAAGAAGATGCTTCTCTATCCATGGGACTCAGAGATGCTGATAAGTCATGGAGATTCATGGAGCTGATGGAGAGGCTGTGGGTTTCCCACAGCTTGAAGTCCATATTCAGAGGTTCTGTCTGCACAGACAATAATGAAAACTTTAACGGAGGTGATATAATAGAAAATTCAGTGAAGTGTGGTGGATCATGATACATATGATCACTGAGGGGTACTGTTGTCTGAGTCATGCTGGGAACTATTTATATTATGTGCAAAGGGACTTGTTCTATTTGATTCATTTAGCAACCTGAGATCCTTATATTTTCCAGGGAAACTAGACAGGTCCTCCTAAGATAAGTGTTTATACCAGAGGGAGGCAGAGGGAGATTAGGCTGCAGGAGGACAAAGACACACTGTGACCTCTGAGGTCAGGGCCCTATTCCTGGTTGTGGAGATGGAGGAAGAGGCCACAGGACCAGAGATGCAGTTCTGGCAACTGGAAAAGACCAGGAAGCAGGCTCCCCTGTCTGAGATTGTTCAGGCAGCAGTCGCAAAATACCTGGGCTGGGAAGATGATAAATAACACACATTTGTATCACACAGATCTGGAGGCTGGAAGTCCTCAGTCCAGGTGCCAGCAAGGTGCCTCCTGGAGAGGGACGTCCTCCTGGTTCCTGTCTGACAGCCTCTTGCTGCATCTGCACGTGGAGGAGAGACCAGCAGGACCTCTGGGCTCCATGAGGAAGGCACTGATTCTATCAGGAGGGCCCCTCATGACCTAAGTGTCTCCCTGAGACCCCACCTCCCAACACCATCCTCTTTGGGGATGAGGATTTCAACATGTTCACTTGGAGAACACAGGTGTTCAGATCAAAACATAGCAGGAGGGTGGTTTTGCCTCCACCCGACCTCATCAAAGTGAGGTGGATTCATGCTCTGACCTTCAGACTGTAGGAAAATACCGTGTACAGATTGACGCCCAGGTGTGTGGTGATGTGACTCGGTTGTTCTAAGAATGCACCAGCTCAGTGTCATTTCCCATTATCAAGAGTGTCCCCACACTTCTCCTGCTCTGTGATGACCTTAGTGCTGGCCCAGTGACAGGGACACCGCAGGGCTGGGAGTCTGAGGAGGAGTCTCGTTGGTATGTCCCTCTGCAGGGAGGTCTGTGAGATGCTATGATGACCGAGCCTGTGCTTGAACCTGGTTTTCTGCCAACCCACAGCTTCCCACCCGGTGAGCTGACTGTGCTGCCCCAATGTCCCTGGGGTGGTGCTCGGCCAGAGACAGGGACATAAATATTCATTCCTGACTGTCTTCTTTGTCCTGTTCCCCAAGCCTAGTGCCATGTTTCAGAAAGAGGAAACATCCTAGAATCTGTGAGGAAGACACTTCTGTTTAGAACCCCAAGACTGACACCAACCAGGTGTCCCCAGGTGATGCCTCAGTGAACATCCCTCATTCAGAGAACAGGAGGCTCCAATGTTTTCTGGAAAATAATGATGAAAAACAGGTACTTTCAGGAACACCTTCCCTGCCAATTCCTTACAGTGCAATTCCTTTGACCCCTGTGATCTTCCCCTGGATCACTGAGTCCCCTGTGACAGCATCGCTCCTGGTCTCAGGGCCTGACTGTGTGAGGAGTCAGGAGGCTCCTGGCCCTGCATCTCCTCCCCCAGCACAGCCGCCCTGTCTCTCAGGATTTGGGACCCTTACAAAATGGGGTCCTCACACTGTGTCTTGCACAGTCATGCACGGCTGTGTCCTCAGACCTCAGGACATTGGTCTGCAGATAGGCCATGCTGACCGAGGTGTCCATGGAGAAGACAGATCGCTCTGAGCAGCCTGGGCACACGTGGGCTTCCCAGTGTTTGTGTAAAACCAGCTCACACACTGCAGGCCTGTCCTGGGGCCTGTCGCACCTGGTGCACGTAGTAGCCAGTGAAGGTGGATCCAGAAGCCTTGCAGGAGACCTTCCCAGAGGCCCAGGCTTCCTTCCCTCAGACCCAGACTGCACCCGCTGCCCCTGGGAATGGACACCTGTGCAGAGGAGACAGGAGTGTGTGGAAATCCTCACTGAATGTCCCTGGTTCCCTCCTCAGCCCAGGGACTGTGGAGCTCTTATCTGAAGCCACTGCCACCAGCAGGTGGGTTCTCCAGCCCCAGTCCATGGTGAGGGGCTGAGCTGTGGGCACTTCTTAGGAAGGGTGGGCCTTTGGGTGACACTCTCAGGTCACACACTTATCCATATTTAATCTGGGTTCCCTCTTCTCATTTGCATATTCATGAAGTGTAGTGTTTGATAGTGGATGGCTAGACCCCATCTGAGAGGTGATAGAGGGCACAGGGACCATGCTCAGTGAGATATGAGGGTCCACATCCCAATCCAGGTAAGAGGACATGTGTCACCTGCCAAGTCCCTGAGCTCTGTGTACACTGAGCTCCTCCTATCCCCCAGGGCTTGGTGACAATGAGGAAACAGTCCCCACTTAGTGGAGCTATCCCCTTAAAAATGGGGAGAAGGAGACAGTCAAGCAATCCCTTGTGATCCTAGGGGGCAGTTTAAGCACCCAGGAGACGCCCCTGTGTGATCTCTGAGACTGGATCCTCCACTCTGAGTACATTCACTGACATCCTCCTGTGCTGAGGTGTGGATAGTTGATGTTTATTTCCTTTTTTTTAAATTTTATTTTATTTATTTATTTATTTTTATCCTCACCCGAGGATATTTTTCCATTTTTTTGTACAGATAGAGTGGGAGGGAGAGAGAGGAAGGGAGAGAGAGAGAGAAACATCGACCTGAAGGGACACATCAAGTGGCTGCTACCCGCACGACCAACCAGGGCCGGGGACAAACTGCAACCGAAGTACATGCCCTTAGCGGGAACCGAACCCGGGTCTCTTTGGACCGCAGGCCGACGCTCTAACCGCTGAGCCAAACTGGCCAGGGCTGATGTTTATTTTCATTACTGAGTAGTATTCTGTTGATAGATATTCCCTAGTTTGATTATTTCTAAAATTAGAACTTTTGAGGTGTTTGTAGCTTCTAATTCAAAGAACCTAAATATTTGCATATATTTTTATATGAACATAAAAATTTGTTCTTCTGGAGCAAACACTAATAGGGGTACCACAGAGATACATGTTAGGTATATATTTACTTTAATGAGAAACCACGATCAGTTTCTGAAGAAAAAATAACAGGACACACAGGCACCTGGAGAAGGAGAGGAGCCCAGTCACTGCCGACATGTCAGCTGCACACACAGTGTCACCTCCTCACTTGTCTGCAGTGAGAATATGAGAAGTTAGAGCCACAAAGAAAAAGTGAGAACTGTCCTGGATGCAGCTGAGAGCTGAGAGGAAACCCCTGCTCCCAACAGGAAGCCCCTCCTCCCCCCTCACTCTGCACCTGCTTCTGGGCTGTTCTCTGTGGTCTGTGGGTCCTGATCGCCCCCTGGTGTCCTGAGCGCCCCCTGCAGCCCACTCTCCTGTCCCCTCAGGAGGTTTGTGTCTGGGCTCACACTGACTTCCCCTCACTGTGTCTCTCGCACAGTAATACACGGCCGTGTCCTCGGTGGTCACGGATTTCAGTGTCATATAAACTTGGCTCTTGGAGGTGTCCCTGGTGATGCTGAGTCGGGATTTCAGCGATGGGTTATAGTATGTGCTTCCACTATATGCTATAATCCCAACCCACTCCAGCCCCTTTCCTGGAGCCTGGCGGACCCAGTGCACAGAATAGATCGTCAATGAAAATCCAGAGACAGCGCAGGTGAGGGAGAGGGTCTCCGAGGGCTTCACCACTCCTGGTCCCGACTCCTGCAGCTGCACCTGGGACAGGACACCTGGGGACAAGGAGCATCAGGCCCTGTCAGTCATGTGCAGTCACCACCACCCAACAGACCCCTTTCTGACCTCTGAGACCCTCACCTTGGGGGGCTGTCACCAGGCATAGGAGAAGACCCAGCAGTCTCATCTTCTTCTAGACCAGGGCTCTGCCTTCCCCAGAGACCTCAGCCCTGTGTGAGGAGAGAGCTGTGAGCCTCCCCAGCCCAGGGGAGAATTTACCCTGGAGCTTGGGGAGAAATTTGCATGTGAGGCTGCCTGCTCCTTATTAGTTGAAGACAGAGGTCAGATGCCCTGGTCCTTCTGGCGACCCTCTGGGGCATCTCTTCCCTTGAACTGACTAAGCATGTAAGTCTGAGATATGGAATTACTAGGTTCGTGGCACACCTGGGAATGTGTCAAAGGTCAGCCTCAACTTTCTGAGTTAATGAGGAAATGATGGCCTAGATGGGTAGGTTACACTTTTATTTCCCACTCACATTTCAAACCTATTTAAAAAGGACTAGCATTTGTTAAGGTAGTTTTTGAATCCAACACCTTAGTATATCCACTATTTCCAAATTTTTATACTATAATTTTATACAACTAATGGCCATCTTCATGCAAAAATAAAAATAAAGTACAGGCATGGTCAGTATATTATATAATAATTTTGTTTAAATATAATATTATATATTTTTATTCTTTAGAAGGATAAGACGTTATAAGGGAGGAAAAAACATTGATTGGCTGCCTTCTGCTTGTTCTCTTCTGGTGGTTGAACCCACAACCCCAGCATGTACCCCGACCTGAAATAGAACTGGGGAATCTCAATCTATGGAACAATACTTATTTCTCTGAGTCACACTGACCAGGCTCTTGTACTTTAATTTACAATGTTCCTCTGCCCTGAGAAACTACCTCCCATGCTCAGGCAAGTGGGACGTTCTTGATAACTGATGTTGGAAATTTTGGGATTATGGATACAGATTCTTGTGCAAATTCTTTTATTATAAAACCTCATGACTCAATGCAGAGACCCCATACTTGTTGCATCACACATATTCATGATTTTAAATGTAAAAAAACAAACAAACAAACAAAAAACACCAAAATATAAAAATATTGATTATGCCTGTGTACAAGTCAGGATCATTCATGTACTGAAATGATTATGCCAGGAAATTGACCTGTTTTCTCTGTCTAGTGTTATCAGTGACGTCAGGGTTCAGAGGGAGGTTAGTGAAGAGGATTCCTTCATAGATTTTCTCATAAAAAGGGAACTTCAATGCTGACAGGGACCCTCATCCCAGCCTCCCACCCTCTGCCCCTGGGGATGGACTCTATGATCAGAGTTGCTGGGCTGTCCTACAGACCATTTAATATCCTTAATTTACAATGGACACATTCTCCTATCAGACAAGTGATTTGGAAATATATTCTGTCTGGGTAGCTTGTCTTTTCATTCCATTGATTGACTCTTTGATGGAATAAATGTATGTAATTTGGCAAAGTGTAAATCACTCCTATTTTCTGTACTGGGAGGGAGAGAGAAAGAGAGAGAGTGAGAGAGAGGAACATTGACTGGCTGCCTCCCACATGACACAACCAGGGCCAGGGATGACCTGTAACCACAGTACATGCCCTTGACTGGATTTGAACCTGTAAGTCTCCCGTCCAACAGCCGATGCTTGAACCATTGAGCCAATCATGACAAGACATATTCCTGGGCAGGTGCTTAATTTGTTGGAGCTTCATTCGGTACACTGAGAGGTTGTAGGTTTAATTCTCAATCAGGGCCTGTGCTGGGTGCAATAATCCATATCTATGTCTCCCTCCCTTTGTCCCTCCTTCTCTCTCTCTCTCTCTCTCTCTCTCTCTCTCTCTCTCCCTCTCTGTCTGTCTGTCTCTCTCTCTCTTAACCCTCCTTCATCTAAATAACTAAACATATCTTAAGGTGAGGATGAAATATATAAACAAGTGTTCTAGGTTCAAGTTTTATTTAATGACAGCTTGTCTACACACACACACACATACACACACACACACACAGTGAGGATTAAATAAACAATTGTAGCATATGTAATATTTATTAAACACATAAGAAAAAAATGCTCCCATCAGACAAGTTATTTGAAAATAAAATATCTATGTTAATATTGGCCTTTTAATTCCCTTAATGCAATCTGTCGGGACAAGTGTATTTAATTTACAAAGTCTAATTTTATTCTATTTTCTATGCTGGGCCTGTTTTGGTGAATCACACAGACCCCAGGATGTACTGAGCCTCACGGTCCAGGGGCATCGGCTGCAGCAGCCACAGGGACAGAGAGGTTCTGGCACCAGGAGTGAGGGCTGCTGGGAAACTGCCCAGAACTGGACGGGACTTTAACCTGGGTGAGGGGAGAAGCCGGACAGGTTCTGAGTCACAGGACAGAGATGTGTCTGATGTTCATGTACAGAGTGTTACTGGTCATATGGGGAAAAATGCACAGGCTGGATGTGGTCTCTCATTATCAAGGGTGTCCTCATACTGATCTAGCTGTGCGATGACCTCAGTGCTGGCCCAGGGATAGGGACAATACAGGGCTGGGGATCCGAGGAGGAGTCTCCTTGGTGGTTCCCTCTGCAGGGAGGCCTGTGAGATGCTGTGCTGACTGAGCCTGGACTTGAATCTCCTCCCCTGCCAACTCACAGCTTCCCACCTGGTGAGCTGACTGTGCTGTCCCAATGTCCCGGGTGTGGTGCTTGCCCAGAGACAGGGACACAGAAATTCGTCCTTGACTATCTCCTTTGTACTGTTCCCCAAGCCCAGTGCCATGTTTCAGAAAGAGGAAAACATTCTCGAACCTGTGAGGGAGACACTTCCCTGCAGACCCCCAAGTCTGACACCAAATAGGTGTTCCCAGGCGATGCCTCAGTGAACATCCCTCATTCAGAGAACAGGAGGCTCCAATGCGCCCTGGAAAATAATGATGAAGAACAGGTCCTTTCAGGAACACCTCCCCTGCCAATTCCTTGCAGTGCATTTGACCCCTGTGACCTTCCCCTGGATCACTGAGTCCCCTGTGACAGCATCGCTCCTGGTCTCAGGGCCTGACTGTGTGAAGAGTCAGGAGGCTTCTGGCCCTGCATCTCCTCCCCCAGCACAGCCGCCCTGTCTCTCATGGTCTGGGACCCTCCCAGGATGGGGTTCTCACACTGTGTTTCACACAGTCATGCACAGCCATGTCCACAGACTTTAGGACATTGGTCTGCAGATAGGCCGTGCTGAACCGAGGTGTCCATGGAGAAGACAGATCGCTCTGAGCAGCCTGGGCACACTTGAGCTTCCCAGTGTTTGTGTGAAAGCAGCTCACACACTGCAGGCCTGTCCTGGGGCCTGTCGCACCCGGTGCACGTAGTAGCTGGTGAAGGTGGATCCAGAAGCCTTGCAGGAGACTTTCCCTGAGGCCCCAGGCTTCCTGCCCTCTGACCCAGACTGCACCTGCTTCCCCTGGGAGTGGACACCTGTGCAGAGGAGACAGGAGTGGGTAGAAATCCTCATGACTGTGCCTGGTTCTCTCTTCAGCCCAGTTGCTTGGGATCCCTTACTCTTTGCCACTGCCACCAGGAGGAGGGTTCTCCAGCCCCAGTCCATGGTGAGGGGCTGAGCTGTGGGCACTTCTGGAGAAGGTGTGGCTGGGAGTGATGCTCTCAGGGAACAGACTTATCCATATATAATCTGATCTCTTTCATGTAATTTGCATATTCATAAAGCAGAGTATTGATAGTGGATAACTTCACCACATTTGAGAGGTGACAGAGGGCACAGGGATAGGCTCAGTGGAAGTCTGAGGTCCACACCCCAATCCTGTAAGGAGGACATATGTTCCCTGCCGGTTCCCTGAGCTGTGTGAACACTGAGCTCCTCTCATCCCCCAGGGCCCTGGTGACAATGAGGGGACCTTTAGTCCCCACAGAGTGGAGTTGTTCACTTGTCAGTGAGCAAGAAGGGACAAAAGTGCAGCAAACCAGAAAATGCCCCTGTGTCACCCTTGAGACTGGATCCTTCACACTGATAATCACTGAGGTCCTCCTGGGTTCAGTGTGTTATCATTATTGTTGACCAGTATTCCATTGATAGATGTTCCCTAGTTTGCTTATTGGTAAAATTATATTTAAAAAATATTTGGGTTGTTGTAGCTCCTAACACAAATAAAGATGCTAAAGTATTTGTATTCATATTTTTATAAACATGAAGATGCGTTCTTCTGGAGCAAACATTCCTTGTGGGAGCCCTGAGATATGCGTTAGGTATATATTGAATGTAATAAGGATCCGCAGTTCATTTTGTGAGGAAAGAATAAGAGGATATGGAGGGAACTAGGGTAGAAGACTCCTCCCCTCACTGCCGACATGTCATCTGCACACACAGTGTCACCTCCTCAGTTGTCTGCAGTGAGAATATGAGAAATTAGAGCCACAGAGAAAAAAAGGGATCTCCCTGGATGCAGCTGAGAGCTGAGAGGAGACCCCTGCTCCCAACAGGAAGCCCCTCCTCCCCCCTCATTCTGCACCTGCTCCTGGGCTGTGTTTTTTGGTTGGTGGGTACTGAGCGCCCCCTGGTGTCCTGAGCTCCCAGTGTGTCCTAAGCACCCCCTGAAGCTCCGCCCTCCTTTCTCCATCAGAAGGTTTGTGTCTGGGCTCACAGACTTCCCCTCAATGTGTGTCCTACACAGTAATACACTCTCGTATCATTGGCTCTCAGGCTGTTCATCTGCAGATACAGGGTGATTTTTGTGTTGTCTGTAGAGAAGGAGAAAGGGCCCTTCACACAGATCACATAGTATTTCTTCCTTCACTACATATAACTGCATCCCCTGCAGCCCCTTCCCTCAAGCCTGGGGGACCCAGTGCTTAGTTTTGCCACTGACTGTGAATCCAGAGGCTGCACAGGAGAGTCTCAGAAACCCCCCCCAGGCTGCACCAAGGGTTCCCCAGACTCCACTAGCTGCACCTCACACTGGACACCTGCAAAGAAAAAAAGATGTCCTGGTCAGGAAACCCTCAGATGTCTATGGTATCTAACTCTCATATCTACACAACTATTCAGTGTCCCTTGTTTTCCATAAATTACCACTTAGAATAGCTGCAAGACAAAAACAGCTGAGCCCAAAGTCCACGGTGAGTGGTCTGTGTTCAGTCCTGATCAGGGAATGGCATAGCCTAAGAATCCAGGGGCTGGTATCCTGTCCCAGAGCTGCAGGGTCAGGATTGGGCTAATTTTTATGGGCAGAGGGGCCCTATTTGCATGTCCTCCTACTATAATGGGAGCTCTGGGTTGGAGATCTGAGAGAGAGCAGTGCCTCAATGCAGGTAACTGTGTCCTGAGGAAGAATTGTTGTCATATAACATTTCAATAACTAAATTCATAATTCTATGGAGGTTTGGGGCATGTCCAAGAAGGAAAGACGGAGGCAGCTGGAGGAGACACTGTCAGGACACAGTCAGTCCTGGTCCTGACCCTGTGCATCCACAGGAGCCTGGGTGTGTCTGCCTCAGTGTGTGGAGCCGTCCACCCTCAGGGCCCTGTGGACAATGAGGGAACATTCAGCCCCCATGGAGTGTACCTTTCCCCTGGGAATTGGGAGGAGGAGACAGAGCCCAGCAAACCCCTGTGGTCCTAGGGGCTGTGTGAGCACCCAGGACACACCCCTGTGTGATCTTTGAGACTGGATCCTCCACTCTGAGTCATCACTGAGATCCTCCTGTGTGAGGTGTGGATCAGTGGATGGTTATTTTCATTGCTTAGTAGTATTCCATTGACTAATGTCCCCTAGTTTGCTTTTTTGTTAAATTCGAAGGACTTTTGTGTTGTTTGTATCTGCTAAATCAAAGAGGCTGTAAATATCTGTATATATTTCTGTATGAACACAAAGATTCATTTCAATCTAGGAAACAATCCCAGGTGGCCCGCTGAGATACATGTTAGGTATATATTTAATTTAATGAGAAACCATGATCACACTATGAAGAGAGAAAAACAGGACACAGAGGAACCTGAAAAAAAAAAAGAGACGCTCAGTCACTTCCCCTTCATTATGCACCTGCTCCTGGGCTGGTCTCAGTGGTCCGTGGGTCCTGAGCACCCCCTGGTGTCCTAAGCGCTCCCTGCAGCCCCGCCCTCCTATCCCCTCAGGAGGTTTGTGTCTGGGCTCACACTGACTTCCCCTCACTGTGTCTCTCGCACAGTAATACACGGCCGCGTCCTCGCTGGTCACGGAATTCAGTTGCAGGGCAAATTGGTTCTTGGACCAGTCACCAGTGATGGAGAGGCGGCCCTGGAAGGCTGGGTTGTATACTGTGCCCCCACTCCACCACCCCATCCATTCAATCCCTTTCCCAGGTTTCTGGCTGATCCAGTGCCAGAAGTAATCACTGAGTGAGCCCCCAGAGAGAGTGCAGGTGAGGGAGAGGGTCTGCGAGGGCTTCACCAGTCCTGGTCCCGACTCCTGCAGCTGCACCTGGGACAGGACACCTGGGGACAAGGAGCATCAGGCCCTGTCAGTCACGTGCAGTCACAACCACCTCATAGACCCCTGTCTGACCTCTGAGACCTTCACCTTGGGGGGCTGTCACCAGGCACAGGAGAAGACCCAGCAGTCTCATCTTCTAGACCAGGGTTCTGCCTTCCCCAGAGACCTCAGCCCTGTGTGAGGAGAGAGCTGTGAGCCTACCCAGCCCAGGGGAGAATTTACCCTGGAGCTTTAGGAGAAATTTGCATGTGGGGCAGTCTGTCCCTTATAAGTGGAGGGCTGAGGTAAGGATACCCTGGTTTTTCTGGGGCCCCTCTTGCGGTATCTCTTTTTGAACTCAGTCACCATCTAAATCAGGGTAAGGGATCAGCTATTTGATGAGACCTGTTGGGGTCAGGTTACTGGACATGGTCATCTCTGGTAAATTGTGCACTGGATGAGTAGATTATCATTTTAATTTCTCATGCATCTTTGCAATAGATTTAAGTGGCTTTACATTTTTCAAGGTAGTTTCTGAAACCGTAGTTTTTAATATATCCCCAACGGTCAAACATTTTAAATATACTATTACATTTTTATAAATATAATTTTATATACACAAATTATATAAACAAATAATATTGACCTTACATTGGATATTCCAAAATTATGGTAATTTATTTTCAGCATCTTATTCAATTAATGTGTGATGTAATATTGATCAATGAAAAAATGTCCTAAGTACATGTCATTAGAAGACCCACGATTATTTTGTTTTTCTTTGTTAAAATAATATTTACTACAATTTCTGAGTTGCACTATATTACATACCTTTATTTAGGCTTGGTAGAAACAATTTTTTTTTTTTTTTACAATCTTTGCCAAACACTTTCACAAGCTAAGCAGAATCGGTCTTGGTTAGTACATGGAGGGGAGACTCTTGATTCCTGATGTTGAAATTTTGGTACTTGTTCCTTCCTCCCTCCTCAAACTGTCCCCTTTTGCAAGCTCATGTGCAAGTGTAATTATATCAAACATAATTATATTTTAGTTGGGTAAATTATTTAAAATAAAAGACTAATTGTTCTTCTGTACAATTCAGAATCTTTCATATGTGGAAATTGTAAAGGTAGCAGATTAACTGACCTGTGTTCCCAGAGTAATATTTTCACTGATGTTGGGGTTCAGAGGGAGGCAATTGAAGAGGTTTCCTAGCAGAGACTTGCTTATAGGAA
This sequence comes from Molossus alvarezi, assembly GCA_037176705.1. Lineage (NCBI taxonomy): Eukaryota > Metazoa > Chordata > Mammalia > Chiroptera > Molossidae > Molossus > Molossus alvarezi. The sequence goes on along the minus strand of CM073885.1, from coordinate 751,676 downwards.
AGGGATCTTTAACCCTGACAGGAACCCTTGCTCCAGCCAACCTGTTCCCCTGGGTATGGTCACTGTGGTCAGAGGTGCTGGCTCTCCCACAGAACATATAATATCCTTAATGTATAATGATCACGTTCTCCCATCAGACATGTGATTTGGAAATACATTATTTCTGTGTAGCTTGTCTTTTCACTCCATAAATAAAATATTTGGTGGAAAGTGTTTTTAATTTTAAGAATGTTCAATTCAGCACTCTTTCCTTTACTGGGTCCTGTTTTGTTATGTTCTATGTAACAACTCACCTGAGAATTGTCACTCTCCATTGTCCATGGCAGGGAAACCCTGATATAAACACAGTGGGCACAAAACCCAGAAGAGAAATGATGGTTGGAATCCTTAATATTATTAAATCTCATTTGTGTGTCCTTAACCAGCAAACCAACTTTTGATACATGAAGCCCTGATAAATTACAAAGATTGATTCACTTGACTAGACTTTACATTGTGAATTTCATTACATTATGTAGCATAGAAAACGAGCCTCATCCATGAGAAATTATATCATGTAGACATCAGGCAGATGAGGAAGAAACCTCAGAGGACGTGAGGAAGGTGCTGAGCAGATTTGACAGAGACAGGACCCCAGAGGTTATTTCATGAGGATGGAAGTGACCAGGAGGACGAAGGTGCAGAGAGGTCGTGAGAGGGAGACATGAGGAGATGAACTGGAGCTGACGTCAGGAAAGTGAATGTCCCAGTGAGAGCCCTGCATGGAGCTGTGTGTGCAGGACTCACATGGGACAGTGAGAGAGCGAGGCAGAAAAATGTCACATATCCAGTGTTTATATCTCTCACACTCATGCACATACTCTGTGTTTCTAGTTCTCCATAAATTACCTCTTAAAATAGCAACACGGACAACCCAGTGGAGCTCAGAGTTCATGGTGAGTGCTCTGTGTTCAGTCCTGATCAGGGAATGAGAACATCTGGAAACTGAGGGCTGGGCTTTTGACTCTGAGTTGCAGAGTCGGAGCTGGGCTTCTTTTCTTGATTTGAGGGGGCCCTATTCCATTTTAACGTACTATAGAGGAAGCTCTGGGGTTGGACACTGACTTAAAGGACATGGTGTCAGGGTGTGGTGTGTTCAAGGGCATATGCTTGGGTATAAGTAGCCCTAGTTTCTGGACCTGGCTCTTCCCAACTTGACTCAATTGCTTCCCTGAATGACCTTTAGACCAGGCAACATGCCCAGTGAGGGTTTTAGTGCTACCTGGCTGGACAATGGACCATGTTATAATGTGTTCACAGTATGACATAGAAGGAGAAATCAATGGGAAATAAACTAAAATAAAGGACAGAATTTTCAATATCATATCTTAGAAGGCTACCTGTATGAATACAGGAAGGTGATCAACCATCACACCCAGAGGGAGATGGATGTGTGGGAACTTCATGGTCATAAGACAGAAGTTCCCTCTGACACTGGTTCCCCTGCACAGTGTTCAGAGGATAAACTGAGAACAGAGTGTGACCCTAAGGATAGTGGACCAATGTTGGGGAACAGTGGGTATCTGTGTGAGTCCCAGGGAAGTAGAAGCTTTAACTACTGAGAAGCAGACTGTGTCCTGTGATTGAGTCCTTCAGGGAGTTTGGAGCTGATGCAGCAGCTGCACGGCCTCCTTTGTGGGGTTTGTTCTCTATTCTCTGCTGGACCAGGTTCAGTCACTGGGGATAGAGAAAACCTTCAGTCATGACCACGTGAGTTTAGGTGAAGTTGTGGAATAATTAAGTTAAGGTATTGAAATTTGGTTAAAAAATATCTTGATGTCTATCAGTAATACAGAACAAATCTAAATAAAATATCATTTATATAAAATATTTTTTCTTTATCTATTTTCTTACAAAATGAATAAGCCATTCAAATAACCTCCCATTAGTGCAGCTGATGCATCTGATTTTCTATAAACTGGTCAGCCTGACGGTTCAGCCGTGTTCTCACCATCAGGATCTGTGTCCAGGTGGACATCTGAGGTGGTCCAAACCAGGGCGGCAGGAGACAGGTGCATTTCTGGTTCCTGAGAAGTAAATTTTAGTATATTTCCGTGTCTTCACGTGACCCTGGGGAATGCTGGCCCCATGTCCACACACAGGGAGTCACCTGGAGCATGACGTCTCCTGCTGTGGGTGTCACTGTGCATATTTGGGAAGAGATGCCCCCAAGTGCATGGATGGGGACCAACAAGCCAGGGTCCCCACTCTTACGTCTCTTTTTCTTTATGTCCTGAGTTTCCTCCTCACGGAGCAAGTTCAGTGTTTCATATCACTTTTTTTGAAATAGCCATATATGATATTCTAGTCATTAATATACAAACAACCGGTGTGAAAATTATCATCCTCTTTACTCAGCCATAGAAAGAAGGAAATCCTACCATTTGTGTCAACGTGGATGGACCTAGAGGGACTTGTGCTGAGTGAAGAAAAGTCAGACAGATATAGACACACACCCTGTGGTTTCACTGATATGAGGAATCTACAGAATAATGTAAACTAACAGGCAGAACAGAAACAGACTCATGGACTCAGGGGACAGACTTATGTGGCACAGGGAGGGCATTTGGGGGCCTGGGAGAAAGGGGAGGGACTGAGGAGCACAGATTGGCAGGTAGTGGCAGTGACAGGATGGGAAGTGCAGCCCAGGGAACAGTCAGTCGTGTTGTCATAACTGGTGTGGGGCCAGGCGGGCACTGGAACTACTGGTGCCTCACTTCCTAAATTATATGATGTCTGACCACGCAGCTGTGCACCAGGAACTAATGTAAAATAATACATGATGTCAGTAGAATTGAAAAAAAAAAAAGAGAACTGACCCTCACTCCAGTGAGATTAATCCAAGGGTGTGGTGTGTGTGACCCAGGAAGGGACAGGGCTGAATTCCAGGACTGTGCTCACAGGTGTGTCTTCTCTGGGAAAGTTCTGACATCCTTAGAGCCATTAGAGGCTCCCCCTGAGAACCTGGACCTGAAATTATGTGCTGAGGGTTCCAATCTCAATAACAAACAGAAGACTCTGAGCCAGGATTTACTTCAACAATCAGACTTGCTGAAGGGCCTTCCCTGTGCTTCCCAGAGATTCCAACTGTGCATGTTATACACATCACATGTCCCCTGTGTGTGCTTGTCCTCAGCCTGGACATCTTTGAAAGCTGTCCTGGGTCCCTCTGTCAACTTCTCTGGGTGCTTGAGCATGATGCCAAGTCAATGACAGTCAGCAACAGGGTGGCTTTTATCTATAGCTTCAGGGTCACTACTCTGGTGCTCAGTGTCCACGTGCATGTGTCCTGCTGCTGGCTGTACGGGACCCTGAGCTGTGGGAGCTGAGCTGCACTTTTGAGTCAGCAGAAACCCCTCTTCTCCTCTTACTACTACTTCTGTTTTGTTAAATGTCACCTGAGGATATTTTCCGTTGATTTTTTTATAAAGTGGAAGGAAAGGAGAGAGGGAGATAGGGAGAGAGTCGTATTGATTTGTTGCCTCCCCTACAACCCCACCAAGCTGGGGAATTGAACCTCAACCCAGGTGCATGTCCATGACTGGGAATCCAACCCTTGACCATTCGGTCCTCAGGCAGGCAGTCTGACACCTGAGCAAACCGAACAGGGCAACAGGCCCCCTTGTTAGACTTAGGAGATGTGGGTCAGAAGATGTGATGATAAATTGTCATTTGGGCACAAGTATGTCCGAAAAAGACTCTGCCTTTTCACCACTTGTGAATGTTGTCTCGTTTCACAACAGACATTTTTTAACTCAGATGTCAGAGGTAAGCACAGAATCATCACCCCAGAGAGGATCGTTGAAAGAAACTGTAGAGTAAAGAGGAAACCACACAGGAAACCAGCCCAAACCTCCAACTGCACCTGCTCCTGGGATGGTCCTAGTGTTCAGAGACTCTGAGCGCCCCTTGGTGGTCTCAGCCTCTCCTGCAGGGAGGTTTGTGTCTGGGCTCACCCTGACTTCCCCTCATTGTGCCTCCTGCACAGTAATACACGGCTGTATCCTTGGTGGTCATGGAGCTCAGCTGCAGGGAGAACTGGTTCATGGACGTGTCAATGGAGATGGAGGTGCGGCTCTTGAGGGACGGGTTGTAGTCAGTGCTACCACCACTATAACGTATGCTACCAATCCATTCCAGCCCCTTCCCTGGTTTCTGGCGGATCCAGTTCCACCGCAAACGACTGCTGAGTGAGCCCCCAGCAACAGTGCAGGTGAGGGAGAGGGTCTGCGAGGGCTTCACCAGTCCTGGGCCCGACTCCTGCAGCTGCACCTGGGACAGGACACCTGGGGACAAGGAGAATCAGCCCTGTCAGTCATGTGCAGTCACAACCACCTCACAGACCCCTGTCTGACCTCTGAGACCCTCACCTTAGTGGGCTGTCACCAGGCACAGGAGAAGACCCAGCAGTCTCATCTTCTTCTAGACCAGGGCTCTGCCTTTTCCAGAGACCTCAGCCCTGTGTGAGGAGAGAGCTGTGAGCCTCCCCAGCCCAGGGGAGGATTTACCCTGCAGATTGGGGTGAAATTTGCATCTGGCAGCCTGTTCCATATAAGTGGGGGGCTGAGGTCAGCCTGTGCTGGTTCTTCTGGGGCCTTGTATGTCATCTCTTTTCTTGGACTCACTCAGCATGTAGGTCAGAGCTAGGGCAACACCTGGTACATGAGACCTACTGGAATCAGATTAATTGACATGCTGGTCTCTGGTAAACAGTGGATTTGATGAGTAGATTATATTGTTAATTCTTCATGTATTTGTCAAATATATTTAATGAGATTATATTTGTCTAGTTAATTTCATAAATCTAACTCTCTAACAAACTCACCATTGTCAAATATTTTATATACAATTATAACTCTATGTATACAACTTTATATATACAAATATCGTTGAACTTGGTTCCAAAATTACAAAATGAGGGACATTCAGTCCCAATATCTTATTTGTTAATTTATGTCGTTACATTAATCCAAGAACTAATAACAAAAACGAGTTTTTGGAGACCCTTGGTTTTTTTTTTTATTCTGTTACATTTTATTTTGTTTGGTTAAAATGATATTTCATAGTAGCTTTGAGTAACACTATACTAAGTACCTTTATTTAGGTTCCTCTTAGAAACATTTTTCTTGCAATCTTTGTCATTTTCACCTCAGGTGGGCTGGTACTGGTTAGTGTTTTGATAGGTGACCCTTGATCCTTGATGTTAAAATTATGTAATGGCCCGGCCCATGTGGCTCAGTGATAGAGTGTCAACCTATGCAACACGAGGTCACCGGACTGATTCCTGGTCAGGGCACATGCCCAGGTTGTGAGCCAAATCCCCGGTGGGGGTCATGCAGGAGGTGGCCAATGAATGTTCTCTCACATCGATGTTTCTATTTCTCTTTCCTTCTCACAACCTTTCTCTCTAAAATAAATAAAAACAATTTAAAAAGAAAAATAAAATTTCATCATGTGTCCTGAGTCCCTTCTAAAACTGGTACCTGTGTAAGCCCACGACTTATTACAGTGACCCTCAACAAACTACATCAGACACAATCACATGTCTACATGGAGAAATGATGGGAAATACAAAGAATGAGTGTCCATTACTAAAGTGCAGACTCTTTTATATGTTGTGATTGTAAAGAAAACAGATTAACTGACCAGTTTTCTCAGTCTAGTATTATCAGGATGTCAGGGTTCAAAAGGAGGGAAGTCAAGAGAATTCCCAGCACACATGTGCTCATAGGAAAGGGATCTTTAATCCTGACAGGAACCCTCACTCCTGTCCTCCTCTGCTCTGTCCCTGGGGATGGTCAGAGGTGCTGTCTCTCCCACACAATCTAGAACATCCTTAACATACAGTGTACATGTTCTTCCATCAGACATAACCTAGAAATATATTAGATAGTATTGTCTTCAATTTATCTCAATGAATGTTTTGTGTAAAAAAATTTTATTTTAAACAATGTTCAATTTATCACTGTTTGACATCATGGGTCCCAATTTTGAAGCTTTATATAACAATTCACAAGAAAATTGTCACTCTCTTCTGTACATGGGAGGGGAAATTCTGATATGAGCAGAGTTGGCACTAAACCCGGTAGAGAAATGAAGGTTGGGATCCTTGATATCATTGCAGTCTGTTTGCTGTGTGCCCTTGGGGCAGTGGCGGGGCGGGGCCGGCCCAGGGACACACAGGGCACCCTGAATACTGAGCTCACACAGCTTCTCACTTAGTTTTAAGTGTAACCACACATCCGTCGGTCAGTGTGACTGTCTCCACTAGATAATGAGAAAAGGGAGCCGTTAAGACAGGGACAGAGGTCAGATTCAACTTGCTAGTCGCAGTGACCGCCCTGAGCAGCTGAAGGGACAAAACTATTCAATACATGGTCTAAGCAGGCGGGGCGAGGAACTAATAAGGAAGGTTTCAGAGAAATGGCACCTCGAAAGAGCTTCGGCCCCGCAAAGATATATTTCCACAGCCCCAGACTGTCTGCAGGGGCAGAGCTGCATTTCCTTGGTGTTGAGCGCCAGGCAGTGACCCTCGGAGCCTTCGTGCCCGGCAGCTTCTCCTGGCAGGACGGTGCTCCCTGAACAGCCAAACTCTGGGCTGCAGGATGGTGCCGTCAAGGACAAGCTGCTTCTCATCTGGAGAGGTTGGGGTGCTCAGAGCATGTGGGGTTGGGTGGAAGGGTAAGAGAGGGTGTCCAGGCTGGACGGAGGTTGCATGTATGTCCTCGCAGACCTGGGGTCCCCGGGTAAGGGTGTTCGGGGTGCAGTGAGACTTGCCTCAGTCCCTGCGGGGTGGGCAGCTCGGCCCTGAGCTGAAACAGCTGTTACTCAGAAGTAAGGGCGTGGGGACTTTTAGACAGAAAAAGAGAGAAGACTTCAGGGTGGGGTTGTGTCCCCAGGGAGCCTGGGAGTCGTCACAGCCGAACAGAACAGACGTTGCCACACTCACCACACCTGGGACATCTCCAGCCCTGTGACACACACCCCTGTCTGCTCCTCACAAGGGCTCTGTGAGGTCCAAGCTCCGGCCGTCCCCTCTCACAGGAGAACAGTCCATCTCAGACAGGTTCCGTCTCCCGGAGGACGGCCCGACTGAAGCCCATCCACCGCTGCTGGTGCCGAAGGTCCCACCAGGTCTCACCCGCTCCTCACATCCTTCATGGTCTCTACTGGCTGTTTCTGGATTTCTCGCCTGACTGGACTCCTGACACGTCTAATTTACACTCGTCCTACTGTCCTGAGCTGGCGGCTGTGGGCCTTGGAGGAAGTGCTGTCTCCACACAGCTCAGGGTCCAGGGCCCACTTGTGTACCAGCGGTGCCGAGTACTGGTGCACTGCCCACCCCACGCCTCTGCACGTCGGTGATGGCGGTGGAGCCCCCCAGAGCTGTTGAATGGTGGGGGCCTGGGAACGAGGGAGTGACAGGCACAGAGAGAGGCCCCTGGCCACACCCCTTTCCTGTGAGGCAGCAGGTCTTGCCGGGGGAGCAGGTTCTCTGGTGCCACGGGTTCCCCTGCACATCTGATGAAAGGGGACCTTTCTGGTGGGCAAGGTGCACTGTGTTTCAGGAGAAGAGAGGAAGGTGCAGTGGGTTCAGCTTGCCCGTGTTCTCAGTCTGTTAAGGAGACAATGGGGTCCCCTGGGAACCTCGTGAGATAATAGTCCCTGAGACGTGGGACTATTATCGTCTGGGAAAGAGAATGTTGTCGACACCATCATCGTCCTCAGTGAGATGAAGGAACTCAGGGCCCAACATACAGAGGAGGGTGCCTCGGACCCTGACCCTCAGGAAGAGCGGGAGCACCCTGAGCACCCAGGGAGCTGTTCTCACCCCTCCCTGCATGGTTTCTGTGCCATGTTCCTAGGTAGGTGGGTCCCGAGCGCCCCCTGCTGATCCTGAGTGGTCTGCAGGGTTCAGAGCGCCCCCTGGTGTCCTGACTCCTCCTGGTGAACCCGAGGGTCTCCTGCAGCTCAGCCCCTCCTGTCCCCCTGCAGGGAGTTGGTGTCTGGATCATAGAGACGTCCTGGTCAGGAAAATGTCACATGTCCAGTGTTTATCTCACTCATACTCATTGACACACTCTGTGTCTCTAGTTCTCCATAAATTACCTCTTACAGTAGCAGCACAGACAACCTAGCTGAGCCCAAACTCCATGGATAGTGGTCTGTTTTCAGTCTTGATTGGGGAATGAGAACATCTGGGAACCCGGGGCTGGGCTCCTATCTCACAGATTGAAGATCGGAGTGGGCTGGTTTCATGAGCTGAGGGGGCCCTGTTTGCACGTCCTCCTACTGGAGAGGGAGCTCTGGGGTTGGACGCTCACATAAATGACACGGTTTCACAGTGTGGTGTGTCCAAGGGAATGTGTCTGAGTAGAATTAGCCCTGGTGTCTGAGCCTCTTCTCCTCTCAACCTGACCCCACTGCTTCCCTGAGTGACCTCCAGACCACGGGCCATGCCTAGTGAGGGTGTCAGTGCTACCTGGCAGGACACTGGACCTCATTAATATGTGATCATGGTCCGATACAGCAGAAAAGTCAATGTAATAGGGAACTAAAAGAGTGGTTAAGGTTTTAAATATCATGTTTTAGATGGGTACCTGTATGAACACAGGAAGGTGATCAACCATCACACCCAGAGGGAGATTAACATGTGGGAATTTCATGTTCAAGAGGTGGAAGTTCCCTCTGATACTATTTTTTTGCACAGTGTTCTGAGGATAAACTAAGAACAAAGTGTAACCCTTGAGCCAGTGGACCAATGTTGAGGGACAGTGGGTATCTTTTTGGTCCCTTGGAAGAAGAAACGTGAACTACAGAGAAGCAGACAGGGCATCCAGGTCTGAGTCCTTCAGGGAGGTTGGAGCTGAATGTTCAGCAGCAGCACAGCCTCCTTTGTGGTGTTTGTTCTCCAGACCCCACCGGACCTGTTTCTGGGGATGGAGAAGAACTTCAGTCATGATCAAGTGCGTTTTGGTTAATTTGTGAGAATAACTAAGTTTAGGTTACCAAAATTTTGATATGAAAAATTTTGATGTTTGTTACTAATACAGAATAACAGATGTAAATAAAGTATTATTTATTGAAGATATTATTTTTCTTTATTCTTTGATTACAAAATGAATAAGTAATTCAAATTATGTCCTTTTACTGCAGCCGAAGGATGTGATTTTCTGTAAATTTGTAAGACTAGCAGTTCAGTCGTGTTCTCACCATCAGGATCTGTGTCCATGTGGATGTCTGACGTGGTCCAAACCAGGGCGGCAGGAGACAGGTACATTCATGGTTCCTCAGAAGTAAATTTCAGTCACTTTCCTTGTCTGCACATGACCCTGGGGAATGCTGTCCCCACGTCCACACACAGGGAGTCACCTGGAGCATGACATCTCCTGCTGTGGGTGTCACTGTGCAGAGCTGGGAAGAGATGCTCCCAGGTACATGGATGGGGACCAACAAGCCAGGGGCCACACTCCCAGGGCTCTTGTTCTTTATGTTCTGAGTTTTCTCCTCATGGGGGAAGTTCTCAGTGTCTCCTATCACTTTCCTCAGACATAACCACACACGGTAATGTAGTCATTAATATGCAAACAACTGGTTTGGAAATTCCCATGCTCTTTACTCAGCCATAGAAAGAAGGAAACCCTACCATTTGTGTCAACGTGGATGGACCTAGAGGGACTTGTGCTGAGTGAAGAAAGTCAGACAGAGAGACAAATACCCAGTTTCACTGATATGAGGAATCTACAGAACAATGGAAAGTAACAGGCAGAACAGAAACAGACTCATGGACTCAGGGGACAGACTGATGGGGCACAGGGAGGGCAGTTGGGGGCCTGGGAGAAAGGGGAGGGACTGAGGAGCACAGATTGGCAGGTAGTGGCAGTGACAGGATGGGAAGTGCAGCCCAGGGAACAGTCAGTTGTATCGTCATAACTGGTGTGGGGCCAGGTGGGCACTGGAGCTACTGGTGCCTCACTTCATAAATCATATGATGTCTGACCACGGGGCTGTGCACCAGCATCTAATATAAAATAATACAGGCTGTCAATGGGAATTCAAAAAGTAAGTAAAAAAAGGAAGTTGACCCTAAATCCAGTGAGATTAAACCAAGGGTGAGGTGGGTGTGACCCAGGCAGGGGACAGGCCTGAATTCCAGGACTGTGCTCACAGTTCTGACAGCGTTTGATTCATTAGAAGTTCCCACTGGAAACCTGGACCACATATTATTTGCTGACTGTTAACATCCAATAACAAACTGAAGACTGTGAGGCAGGACTTACTTCAACAATCAGACTTGCTGAAGGGTCTTTCCTGTGCTTCTCAGAGATTCCAACTGTGTACATGATACACGTGCCATGTCCCCTGTGTGTGCTTGTCCTCAGCCTGGACATCTGCACCAGCTGTCGTGGGTCCCTCTGCCTCTGCCTGGTGTCAACTGCTCTGGGTGCTGTGAGCATGATGCCAAGTCAATGACAGTCACCAACAGGGGATTTTATCTCTAGCTTTGAGGTCACCCCTCTGGTCCCACTATCTACACTCCTGTGTCCTGCTGCTGGTTGGTGGAGACCCTGAGCTGTGTGGAGCTGAGCTGCACTTTTGAGTCAGCAGAATCCCCTCCATCCTCCTCCTCTTCCTTCTTCTTCTGTTTGGTTAATTTTCATCTGAGGACATTTTTCATTTAATTTTTTGATAGAGTGGAAGGAAGGGAGAGAGGGAGAGAGGCATATCTATTCGTTGCCTCTCCTACAACCCTCAGCAAGCTGGGGAATCAAACTTGAACCAAGGTGCGTGCCCATTACTGGAAATCCAGCCCTTGACCATTCGGTCTGCAGGCCGGCAGTCTGGCTGCTGAGGCAAAGAGGACAGGGCAGCAGACCCTCTTGTAAGACTTAGCAGATGTGGGTCAGAAGATCTGATGATAAATTTTCATTTGGGCACAAGTGTGTCTGAAAGTGACTTTCTGCCTTTTCTGCACTTGTGAATGTTTTCTCGCTTTACAACCGATTTTTTAAACTCAGATGTCAGAGTTAAACAGAGAATCATGAACCCAGAGAGGATCGTTGAAAGAAACTATAAAGTAAAGAGGAAACCACACAGGAAACCAGCCCAAACCTCCTACTGCACCTGCTCCTGGGATGGTCCTTGTGTTCAGAAATCCTGAGCGCCCCTGTTAATTGCAGTTTGTCCTGCAGGGAGGATTGTGTCTGGGCTCACACTGACTTCCCCTCACTGTGTGTCTTGCACAGTAATACACGGCCGTGTCCTCGGGTCTCAGGCTGTTCATCTGCAGATACAGCGTGTTCTTGGAGTTGTCTCTGGAGATGGTGAATCGGCCCTTCACAGCGTTCACATAGTCTGTGCTACCACCACTACCAGTAATTGCTGAGACCCACTGCATCCCCTTCCCAGGAGCCTGGAAGACCCAGTGCTTTGCATGGTTACTAAAGGTGAATCCAGAAGCTGTACAGTAGAGTCTCAGAGACCCCCAGGCTTCATCACACCTCCCCCAGTCTCCACCAGCTGCACCTCACACTGGACACCTGCAAACAAAGACATCCTGTTCAGGAAACTGTCACATGTCCACTGTTTCTCTCTGTCATCCACTCTCACACTGAGTGTCTCTTGTTATCCACAAATTACCTCTTAGAATAGCCACAAGGAAGACAAGCTGAGCCCAAACTCCATGGTGCGTGCTCTGTGTTCAGTCAAGATCAGGAAATGGGGTCACCTTGGGATCCCGGGGTGGGCTCCTGTCCTAGAGCGGCAGGGTTGAGGGAGGGCTGGATTTTTTGGACAGAGAAGTTCTTATTTGCATGTCCTCCTACTATATAGGGAGCTCTGGGGTTGGAGACCTGCAGAGAGGGCAGTGCCTCAGAGCAGGTGTGAGTGTTTTGGGGGAGAATCGTGGTCATGATAACATTTCACTAACTAAGTAAGTGTCAAAGGTACAACTAGGGCATGTTCACCTGTCCACATCTGGTAACAGAGCATCCATCACTGGCCTGTACTCCTCCCCACTGGCCTTCTCAACTCCCCTGAACCAGCCTCAATGGGCGTGGGACCTGCCCATGAGGGAGCAGACCACTTGTATGTAATGAGAGCATAAATGAAGGACTGTGTCCTGGTGTTACCCAACTGTAGGTCTGGAGACAAGGAGACACATGGAAAGATACCGCAGCCTGCAGATCTTGTAGAAGTGGACATTGTGTACACAGTGTGTAGGTGGCCTTGGCCCTGAGTGTCTCTGATGTCTGGACCTTCAAGGAGACAAAGAAGAGAGAGTGTTGAGAAGATGCTTCTCTGTCCCAGGGACTCCGAGACCCTGAGAAGTCAGGGAGATTCATGGAGCTGATGGAGAGGCTGTGGGTTTCCAACACCCAGAAATCCATCTATATAGGCTCTCTCACCATAGAGAGTAATGGAAATTTTAAAGGGGGTAAAATGATAAAACAATTAGTGAAGTAATTGTAGATCATGATACATATGATCAGTGAGGGGACTGTTGTCTGAGTCATGCTGGGAACCTTTGTATATCATGTGCAAAGAAGCATTGTTTTATTTGATTCATTTAGCGATTTTCTCATCCCAATATTGTCCAGGGTCATCTAGACAGGTCCTCCAATTGTAAGTGTTTATACCAGAGGGAGTCAGAGAGAGATTAGGCTGCAGAAGGACAAGGGCACACTGTGACCTCTGAGGTCCGGGGACCTATTCCTGGCTGTGGAGATGGAGGAAGGGGCCACAGGACCAGGAATTGGGTTCTAGTCTTTGGGAAAGACCAGAAAACAGGCTCCCCTGTCTGAGATTGTTCTGGCAGCAGTAGCAAAGTGCCTGGACTGGGAAGATGATAAACAACACACATTTGTGTCCCACAGATCTGGAGGCTGGGAGTCCTCAGTCCAGGTGCCAGCAAGGTGCCTCCTGGAGAGGGACATCCTCCTGGTTCTGGTCTGACAGCCTCTTCCTGGGTCTGCACATCGGGGAGAGATCAGCAAAACCTCTGGCTCCATGAGGAAGGCACAGATCACATCAGGAGGGCTTCTCATGACCTAAGAACCTCCCGCGACCTCACCATCATCTCTGGTGATGAGGATTTCAACAAGGGAACTTGGGGAGCACAGGTGTTCAGACCACAGCACCATCCTGGAGCCTCTGCAGGAGGGTGACGGTACCCACAGCTGACCTCAGTCCAGTGAGGTGGATTCATGCTCTGACCTCCAGACTGTAGGGAATGACCGTGTGCAGACTGAAGCCCAGGTCTGTGGTGATGTGACTCCGTTGTCCTAGGAATGCACAGGCTGGACGTGGTCTCCCATTATCAAGGGCGTCCCCACACTGCTCCTGCTGTGTGATGACTTCAGTGCTGGCCCAGGGACAGGGACACTGCAGGGCTGGAGATCCGAGGAGGAGTCTGCTTGGTGTGTTCATTGGCAGGGAGGCCTGTGAGACGCTGTGCTGACTGAGCCTGTGTTTTAACCTGCTCCCCTGCCAACCCACAGCTTCCCACCCGGTGAGCTGACTGTGCTGCCCAAATGTTTCAGGTGTGGTGCTCGGCCAGAGACAGGGACTTGAAAATTCATCCCTGACTGTTTCATTTGTCCTGTTCCCCAAGCCCAGTGCCATGTTTCAGAAAGCGGGAAACATTCTAGCACCTGTGAGGAAGAAACTTTTGTCCAGACCCCCAATTCTGACACCAACCAGGTGTTCCCAGGTGATGCCTCAGTAAACATCTCTCATTCAGAAAACAGGAGGGTCCAATGTGCCCTGGAAAATAACCATGAAGAACAGGTCCTTTCAGGAACACCTTCCCTCCAGTTTCTTGCAGTGCATTTAACCCCTGTGACCTCTCCCTGGATCACTCAGTGATGTCGGCCATCAGAGGGAGGTTCATGAAGAGATGAACTTCATAGATTTTCTCATAGGAAAGAGAACTTTAAACCTGACTGAAATCCCCACTCACAGACTCCCCCTGCCCCTGGGGATGGTCACTGTGGTCCGAGGTGCTGGGCTCTCTCATGAAGACATAACGTCTTCAGTGTGTAGTTAACACATTCTCCCATCAGAGACATTATTCAGAAAGCTATTCTCTGTGTAGGCCTGCCATTTAAATTCCTAAATGCAATATTTGGTGGGAAAAATGTAGTTAATGGAGCAAAACCTAATTCACCTCTGTTTTTTTTGTACTGGGCCTGTTTTGGTGAATCACACAGACCCCAGGACATGCTGAGCCTCATGGTCCAGGGGCATCGGCTGCAGCAGCCACAGGGACAGAGAGGTTCTGGCAACAGGAGTGAGGCCTGCTGGGAAACTGCCCAGAACTGGGGGGAATTTTGCCCTGGGTGAGGGGAGAACTCTGGACGTGTTCTGAGTCAGAGGACAGAGATGTGCCTGATGTTCATGGACAGAGTGTTACTGAATATTTGGGATTAAACCACTTCCAGAGACAACCCAGGAAGAAGTGCAGGGCATGGTAGACACAGCTTCTGTCATCGTGGGAAACAGCTGAGTTATTATGACCAGGAGTTTGTCAGAATAGAAATGTTAATGGTACTGCAGGCAGGGTCAAGGGAAATAAGGAACGTGTCATTGCAAAGGGATGGAAGGGGATTTCTGTTACCCACATGCACCTTCTCAGTGTCTCTGTTTGAGGTAAGAACTTCACAGGTCATTACTCACATGGTCACACCATGCTCCACCCCAGCTGCACAATCACTGGGGCCCCATTTATAAAATCCCTCAACCCTTACAGGGAAGAGTGGACACCCCTCCTTGTAGGACCCTGTGTCTGTATGAGGGGCTCTCATGTCATTGACCAGGACCCTGGCTCAGTCCATCGTCATCACCATCGTCACCATTTGTTTATTTAAAATTGTTTTTATTATTTGTAGTCATGGTTGCTGTCTAAAACAATGACATCTTTTCTCATTTTGTGTTCATTTATTATATTTGCTAAATAAAATATCCAGTCAGACTATTTCATTTTTATATTTTTAATGCTGACAAATGAGGGCTCATTCTTTCCTCTTCTCCATCTGCCCCACACTGGGATCTGATGAGAAAGGTTTGCTCTGCCCTCTGTAGATGTCATTGGGAGATTGTACCTCATAAACCCCTGGAAGGAGAATTCTCCTCCGCCCCCTGATTTCACCAAAATAAAAACCGAGAACCTGTCTCATTTCCTGGAATATCAAAGCTCCTCCGACTTGCTGCAGGGCCTTTCCTCTGATTCCCGGAGATTCCAACTGTGCACGTGATACGTGTCCCCTGTGTGTGCTTGTCCTCAGTCTGGACATCTGCACAAGCTGTCGTGGTCCCTCTGCCTCTTCCTGGTGTCAACTGCTCTGAGTGCTGTGAGCATGATGCCAGGTCAATGACCGGCTCCATCAGGAACTTTCCCCTCTGCCTTTGGGGTCACATGCCTCTGGTGTCCAATGTCGAGCACATGGTGTCCAGCTGCTGGCTGGCTGGGACCCTGAGTGGTGGGGCTGAGCTGCACTGTCGAATCAGCAGAGCCCCTGGGTGGATGTAGCCTACGTGGGTCAGTGGATTCAGTGATTAGTTCGCATTTGTGAACAAGAGTGTCTGACAGAGACTCTCTGCCTTTTATTCATATGAGAAAGTGATCTTTCTGGACAATAGACATTTCTTTATTTTTTTGTGTTTAATTGTTGATATCATTACAGGTGTCTCCATGCCCCCCAACAGCTCCCCTCCACCAGCTCCCCCACGACTCCCCTGGCCATCAGCTCATGTTGTCTGAGTCCATGGGCTGAGCTTTAGGTCCTTTGACTCCTCTCTTCACCTCCTTTTGTTCACTCATCTCCCCCCTCTGATCTGTGTCTGTTCTTTCCAGGGTCCACGCCTCTGGTTCTATTTTATTCCTCAGATTTCACATATAACTGAGATCATATGGTATTAGTCGTTGGCTTATTTCTCTTAGCATAATCCTCCCCAGGTCCCTTCATGCTGTTGCACAGGGTGAGAGGTGCTTCTTCCTTACAGCTGCGTAGTGTCTCCTGTGTAATGTACCTCAGGTTTTATCCACTCGTTACTGGTGTGCACTTGGGCTGTTCACAGATCTTAGCTGCAAATAACACTGCTATGAGCACAGGGTGCATGTTGTCTTTCTGTTTGGAGCTTAGAAATACCTAAAACGTATTCCCAGAAGTGTGATCACTGTGTTAAATGGCAGTATGGTTTTTAATTTATTGAGGAAACTCCACACTGTTTCCACAGGGGCTGCACTAGTCTGCATTCCCACCAGCAGAGCATAAAAATTCTGTTCTCTCCACATCCTCTCCAACCCTTGTTGTTTGTTGACTTACTGATGGGAGCCAGTCTGGCAGATGTAGTTGTATTTTAAGTGACAGCTCTCTGATAGTTAGTGACCTTGACCATTTTTATATGTCTATTGGCCATCTGTTTGTCCTCTTCAGAGAAGTTTATTCAGGGCCTCTTTCTATTTATTAATGGGATTGTTGATCCTTGTAATAAGTTGTATACTTTAAAAAAAAATACATTTCTTAATATAACCCCTTAACAGATGTACCGTTGGCAAATAGACAATAAAATGTTTTAACTCAGACACTTCATAGTTAAGCACAGAATCAGGAACCCAGAGATTCCCTGAGGGAAACTGGGACATGAAGAGGAAACCACACAGGAAACCAGCCAAACCTCCAACTGCACCTGCTCCTGGATTGTCCTTGTGTTCAAGACACTGCGCGCCCCCTGGTGGTCGCAGGCTCTCCTGCGGAGGGTTTTTGTCTGGGCTCACACTGAGCTCTCCTCACTGTGTCTCTCGCACAGTAATACACGGCCGTGTCCTCAGACTTCAGGCCATTGATCTGCAGATAGGCCGTGCTGACAGAGGTGTCCAAGGAGAAGACAAATCGTTCTGAGAAGCCTTGGGCATACGTGGGTTTCTGAGTGTTTGTGTTAATCCAGCCCATGTACTGTAGCTTCTGTTCTGGGGCCTGTCGAACCCAGTACATAGCATAGCTGGTGAAGGTGTATCCAGAACCCTTGCAGGAGACCTTCACTGAGGCCCCAGGCTTCCTCACCTCATCCCCAGACTGCACCAGCTGCACTTGGGAGTGGACACCTGTGGAGAGAAGACAGGAGTGGGTGGCAATCCCCCTTGACTGTCCCTGGTCCCCTCCTCAGACCTTACCTCTTGCCAATGCCACCAGGAGGAGAAATCTCCAGCTCCAGTCCATGGTGAAGAGATGAGCTGTGAGCACTGCTGTAGGACGGGTGAGGCTGTGGGTGATGTTCTCAGGGCAAAGATGTATCCATATTTAACCTGGTCAACCTCATCTAATTTGCATATTCTTGAGGTGGAGTATTTCATAGATGAAGACCTGACCCCACCAGAGAGATGATGGAGGGACAGGGACCATGCTCAGTGGGAGTCTGAGGGTCCACATTCTAATTCTTGTTAGAAGACTTGTGTCCCCTGCGAGGTCCCCGAGGAACAAACCCCACAGGACATGCTCCTCATTGTGAACACACCTTTGAGGGACACGGGGACCTCCTGGACCAGCTCTGAGCTTTGATACCTGAATGTCTTATTCCATGATCAGTATGTCTCCAAAGTGTTCCAACTGGTGAGGCTATAAAGCCATCCCTATCCCAGGCCCTTACAATTCAGAAGCCCTAGAAATGTGCCTTTGCGTGTGGTTCTTATTCCTCAAGTTACAGACATGCTCTTGCAAAATATGATGCTTACAGACAAGTCTGAAATCCCTGCTCATATGTTGTGCTACATACAGTCTTTTTCAGGAAGACATCTATTCTCAGAGGACATCCTTGCCCATCTCGCTAGGCACCTGGGGCACTAGCCCTACATTCATGAGTCGTGAGCGCCTCCTGCTGCACTGCCCGGGCCCTGCAGGGGAGGGTCCTGTCTGGGCTCACAGGGCATCAACCTCTCAGTGTCTCTAGTCCAGTGGTAAAGGCTGTGCCTTGAATTCAAAATTTCCCTGCAGGGACACTGTATTTTTTTTTTTTTTGACATCACTAGACAGAGAATTGTCCTTATTAAACCCCATGACTTTGCAGGGAGATCTCAGTCAAGGCTTTATAAAGCCACCAGGAAACCCTTCCCTGCAGCTTCCAGACGGACGGACTCAGCCAACACTTTCCTGAGTCTAGAGCTCTCGTGGGCTCCTGGTGCCTCTTATGTCCTAGGTTTCTATGAATGAAGGTCCCGTGTGAGTATGTCTGCATGTGACCCAAATCCTACTGCACGTTTACTATTCAATAAAGCGAGTGTGTGCGCGCACACACACACACACACACACACACACACACTTTCATTGCTATGAATCCAGAGTTGCCCTTCTTCCCTCAACCTAGCACATGTGCAGTGACCACAGATGGATTCTAGGCCTGGAATGACTTCCTTTAAAAGCTGATCAAATGCACTCACGATGCACAAGCAGACTTTGAGAACAAGTCCATCATGTCTTTATGCTTTTACAGATCCTGTGAACCCAGATGCCGGTTAAAATGGATCAGACCTGCACCAGGGAGGGCCGAGATGAGGCTGGGTCATACCCTTGAATGCAGGTTCCTGAAGCTTGGAGTCCCCTAGAGACCCCACACCAGACTTAGGGACACGCTGGGATTGGTGAAGCTGAGGAGACAGCACCATAGGCAGCTGTCCTGTGACCCTACTCTTCGAGGTCATCTGGAGGGCGGGGCAGCATGGAGCTGAGAAGTGAGGTCGACTCTGTGAGGACACCCTGGCTTCCTAAGGACACCTGTTTTCAAGACAGGCTTGGTTCCTCCATTCTTGTCGCTCCATCCTGATGGTCATCTTTCCTCCTGGCCACCTGACCAAAAACTCACACCCATCATTCCACGTGGAGACAGACTCTACTCAGTGACCCCAGAGCTACTCCCATCAGTCTCTGCAGGAACCAACATCTTCTCCTACATCTGCGTCTCTGGTTCAGCCTCGTGGACATTCCTGCACTGAGTGAGTTGTTACAGGTGACAATTCAGACACCTGGTTGTCACTCCGGCTCCCATTCAAAGCATGTCCTCTCGAGGTTGTTTATGAATGAGCTCCAGTGATTCCCCAAGTGGATTACTTGTCCCCCAGCTCAGCAGCCCACCAGGTACTGAGTCCCTGCTCAGCTCCAGGGGCAGACAGGGGCACCTACTGAGGTTCAGTTGTCTGAGGAATGTCACTGGGGGCTCCCGCCTGGGAGAAGACTGAAGTTCCCATGTCCTCAGGACCGTGGGTCTATGCTGGTGAATCAGCACCCGGCAGGTGTGAGCCCCTCTTCCTGTGGGTCAGTGCACGTGTGTCTTCCATGTGCTCTTGTTATTATACTGAGTCATCACACTGGGACCCGCCTCACAAACACCCTTTCTGAGCAAGGTTCCCAGTGATCTGAGAACTCGAATGTATCTCTATCACCAGTAAATGTACGTCAGGAAACTTCCCGCAGGAAGGAAGCTCTCAGGTGGTTACTGTCCGAGGTCTATGTGGAGGAATCTCGTTTGGAAGACCCATCACGGAGAACCTGCGTCCTGTGGCTGGTGGTCAGCTCCGTCCTGCTGCTGTCGCCCAGTGAACTCTGGCGCTGGGCAGTGCTGCTCTGTTCAGCCCTCAGGGATGCTCGGAGTCTGCACGAGGTCCCTGCATCGTCACTGGGCTCACAGGACTAGGGCCCAGGAGGGTTAGGGGCCAGTTCTGCACATTCTAACGTGTCAGCAATCACTGTGACCCTCTCCAATTGCTCACCAAGAACCCCTGCTGCTTCACGTTGACACTGTGTGGGCTCTGGTGGGCAGAGGGGCATGTCCTCTGATGACAGTGGTGTTGGTCATGGTCTCCCAGAAAGGCAGGACCAATAAATGCATATTTACATTTGCATGTGTTACACAAGGAACTGATGCTCACGTCATGGATTATATGTTCCAAGTCCCATGATCTGCTGTTGCAACCAGTAGACCCAGGAGAGCTGCTGGCATAACTCAGGCTGGCCTGAGGGCTGAGGACCTGGGTGACCTGGGCAGGAGAAATCCTCAGAAAAGAAGCAAAAATGGTCCCTCTAAGTAGCTGAGAGCTTTGAGAGAAAATCTATGTCCTTAATAGGAAGTACCTTTCACAGCTCTCTCTTCACTTGACCCTGGGCCTATGTTGTGTATTTTCTGGGAACCAAGAGGCCCTTGTTGTTCTCAGAGCCTCCTGGTGTCCTGAGCGCCCCCTGCAGCCCCGTCCTCCTTCCTCCCTCAAGAGGTTGCTTCTGGGCTCACACTGACTTCCTCTCACTGTGTCTGCTGCACAATAACACACAACCGTGTCCTCAGCTCTCAGACTTCTCAGCTCCATGTAGGCTCTGCTCATCGATGTGTCTGTGGTCAAGGAGACTCTCCCCGGGAATGTCTGTGTGTATCCAGTGTTATCACTGGAAGTGTAAATCCACACCATCACCTCAATCCCTTTTCCTTGTGCCTGTTGTAACCGCTGCAAGTAGGAATTGCTGAAGGTGGACCCAGAAGCTTTGCAGGAGACCTTCACTAAGACCCCAAGCCTCCTCCCCTGAGCCCCAGACTGCACCCGCTGCACCCGAGAGTGGACACCTGTGCAGAGGAAACAGGAGTGGGTAGAAATCCCCCTTGACTGTCCCTGGTCCTCTCCTCAGCCCGGGGACTGGAGAGCTCTTACCTCTAGCCCCTGCCACCAGAAGGGTTCTCCAGCTCCAGTCCATGGTGAGTGGCTGACCTCTGGGCCCTTCTATAGGGAGTGTGTGGCTGTGGCACAGACTTATGCATATTTAATCTAGTCTACCTAATGTAATTTACATATTAATGAGGCAGAGTATTTTATAGCTGAGGACTGGACCGCACCTGAGAAGTGATAGATGTCACAGGGACCATGCTCAGTGGGAGTCTGAGTATCCTGGTAGGAAGACATGTGTCCCCTGCCAGGTCCCTGAGCTCTGTGCACACTGAGCCCCTCCCTGAAGAACAAGCCTCACAGGACTTTCCCCTTAACGTGAACCCACCTTGGAGTGACATGGGGGCCTCCTGGGCCAGCTCTGGACTTTGGTACCTGAACGTCTAACTTCTGGATCAGTGTGTCTCCAAAGTGCTGCACGCACTGAGGGCTTAAAGCCCTCCCTGTGCAGCTTCTTACAACCCAGACGCCCTACGAAGACCCACTCTGTGTGTGGTTCTCATGTCTTACGGAGGTTGGTAAATGCTCTGACTGAACAGGATATGGGTAGTCACCTCAGCAGTCCTGTCCAAATTTCTGATTTTTATTTTATTTTTTTATGAGAAGAGAAAAATGCTGGTCCTTAGCGGAAATTCAAGCCCAGGTCTCGCTTCCCCAGCTCTTGAGGCAGCAACCCTGTGCTCCAGGGTCCTGAGCGCTCCCTGCTGCCCAGTCATTTTCCCCTGCAGGGAGGGTCCTGTCTGGGCTCACAGGGTATTGACCTCTCAGCGTCAACAGTCCAGTAGTAAGAGCTGTGCCCTGACTCAGACAGTCCCCTCAGGGACACCATATGCTTTTATATCTGTGTACGTGGTGAACTTACCTTATGGAACCCGTGGCTCTGCACGGAGACCCCAAGCCAGGGGTTTTGAAAGACACCAGGGAGCCCTTCCCTGAGCTGCCAGATGGACAGACAGAATGACACTTGCCTGAGTCCTGAGGCTCTTGGAGACTCTGGGGCCTCTTATGTTCTTCATGGCCTGTGGTTGAAGGTCTCATCTGAGTATCCCTCTCCGTGGCTCAAATTCCACTACTTTCTTCTATTTAATAAATCACACACACACACACACACACACACACACACACACACACACACACACAGTGATTGCTGTTATTGCTATGAATCCAGAGTTGCCCTCATTTCGTGAACCTAGCACATTGTCAGTGACTACAGGTGGATTTAGACCTGGAGTGACTTCCTTTGGAAGCTGAAAAAATGCATCCTCTATACACAGATGTTTCAGTGCACTTGTCTTGTGTGTCTCTGTTCTTGGAGATCCTGTGAATCCAAATGTTGATTAGATTGGATCAGACATGGCTCCAGGGAGGGTCAGGTTCCCCCATTGACTGAGGGGCCCTGTAGCTGAAGAGTCCCCTGCAGATGTCACACCCATATTAGGGCACCCCCTGAGAATGGTGAGTCTGAGGAGACTGGACTGTTGTCAGCTGTCAGGTGAGGGTGGTCTCCCAGATCACCTGGTGGGCGTGGCAACAGTGCCAGAGGAGTGAGGCTAACTCAGTGAGAGACAGCCTGGCTTCCTCAGGACACCTGATTTCAGGACTGGCTGGTGTTCATACATTATTTTTGCTCCACCCTGATAGTTACCTTTCTTCCTAACATCTTGCCCCATGGATCTCAGTTCCCCACACACCACGTGAAGACTAACTCTCTGCTCAGGCCGCCAACAGCTCTGCCCATCAGGCCCTGAAGGAGCCAACAACTTCACCTGCATCTGCATCTCTGGTTCAACCCTAGTCAACATTCCTTCACTGTGTAAGTCATCATGAGTTAGAATTCAGGCTTCTGCTCCTGGGATGGTTCTTGTTTTTCACAGCCTTTAGTGATCTATACCCCTTCCGCATGGAGATTTGTGTCTGGGTTTATTATGACTTCCCTCACTGTGTCTCTTACTTAGTAATACACGGCTGTTGTCTTGGCTCTCAGGCTGCTCATTTGCAGATACAACATATTCTTGGTGTTGTCTGTGGAGATGGTGAATCTCCCCTTCACAGTCTGTATAGTATGTGTTATGTCCATGACTATAAATTTGATTTATCCACACCGGCCCCTTCCATGAAACCTGGTGGACCAAGATTATCTAGCAGCTATTGCCGGTGCATCCAGAGTCTGCACAGGAGAGTCTCAGAGACCCCCAAGCTGCCCAAAGGCTCCCACAGACTCCACCAGCTGCACCTCACACTGGACATCTGCAAACACAAAGACGTCCCATTCAGGAAACTGTCACACCTCCACTGTAATTTCTTCTATCCACTCAAACACTCAATGTCTATTTTCTGCATAAATCACCTCTTAAAATAGCAACAAGGAAAATCCAGCTGAGCCCAAACTCCATGGTGAGTGGTCTGTGTTCAGTCCAGATCAGAGAATGGGGACACTTGAGGATTCTGGGGCTGGGCTCCAATCCCAATTCTCAGGTTCAAGGCTGGGATGGTTTTCATGAGCAGAGAGGGCCAATTTGCATGTCCTCCTTCTATAGAGGCAGCTCTGGGTAAAAGGGTGGCATTATGAACACGGTCCCAGTGTGTGACACGACCAAGGGCGTTTGCCCTTTAAGAATAACTCCCCTGTCTGCAGTGAATGTGGAAATCGATGGAAGTTCTGTTGAGTTGGAAGAATTAGTATAATGTCCGATCATTTAAGAAATGGATTTTGTGACTAGCTTTAAAACTAGGACAAGGAACTAGTTTTATTTATTTATTTTTTTCTGGAAATAAAATTATTAGGAAAATGCATCTCTGGGGTTACTCTTGTTTTTGACAGAGGATCCTTTCCCAAGTGCCTTCTGTAGTTTCAGATAAGCAGGGGGAATGCAAAGTACTTGTATGGTAACTGTTTCCTTTTTTTTTTATAACTTTTTTTTTTTTTGATCCTCACCCGAGGACATTTTTCTATTTTTTGTTCATATAGAGTGAGAGGGAGAGACAAACAAATGACAAGAGACATATGAAGAAATGCTCAACATCACTAATCATCAGAGAGATGCAAATTAAAACAACAATGAGGTATCACCTCACACCTGTCAGAATGCATGCCATCAACAAATCATCAAACAAGAAGTGTTGGCGAGGGTGTGGAGAAAAGGGGACTCTAGTACACTGCTGGTGGGAATGCAGACTGGTGCCGCCACTATGGAAAATAATACGTTGTTACCTCAAAAATTTACAAATTAAACTGCCATTTGACCCAGTGATCCCACTTCTAGGAATATACACTATGAAGCCTGAAACACCAATCAGAAAGAATATATGTACCCCCTTGTTTATAGCAGCACTATTTACAATAGCTAAGCTCTGGAAACAGCCCAAGTGTCCATCAGTAGACAAATGGATAAAAAAAGCTGTGGTACATATACACAATGGAGGACGATGCAGCTGTAATAAAGAAAGATCTATTATCATATGAGATGACATGAAGTGACCTGAAAAGTATTATCCTAAGTAAAACAAGCCAAGCAGAGAAATACAAGTATCATACGATCTCACTTATTTGTGGTATGTAACTAACACAACAGTCTGAGGGATGGGGTAGTCCCAGAAATGTGGAAGTGGGGTACAGACTGACAATCCCCAGAAGAGGCGGTGGTGAGGGAGAGATAAACCACAAAACTTATATGCATGTATGCATGAAAAATGGACATGAGCAACAAAGCTGGGGACAGGGCAGGGAGGGAATTGGAAAGGGGAATCAGTGGGGGAAAAAGGGAAAACATCTGTAACAAAAAAAAATTAAAAAAAAGAAGAAGTAAATCTAACACCTGTTCTGATCAAACTATTCTAAAAAATTGAAGAGGAAAAAAGTCTTCCAAGCTCTTTTTATTAGGCCAGCATAATCCTAATTCCAAAACCAGATAAAGACACTACAAAGAATGAAAAAGGCTCGCAATATCCATGATGAAATTTGATGGCAAATTTCTCAACACAATATTAGCAAATGGGTTCCAGCAATATTTTTTTTTAAAAATTCTACCACGACCAAATGGGATTCATTTCAGGAATGCAGGGCTGTTACAATAGTCACAAATCAATAATTGTGATACACCACATAAACAAAATAAAAGATGAAATCATATGATCATATCATTAGACACTGAAAAAGCATTTGAAAAAGTCCAGCACCAATTTCTGATAAAAATGTTGAGCAAAGTGGGAAAAGAGAGATGATATCTCAATATAATAAAGTCCATATTTGAATAACTTACAACCAACATCATACTCAATGGGCAAAACCAAAAGCATTCCCCTTAAAAACAGGAACAAGACAGGGATTTCCAAGTTCACCATTCTTATTTAATATAGTACTTGAAGTCTTAGCTACAGCAATTAGACAAGAAGAAAAAATAAAAGGCATACAAATTGTAAAGAAGGAAGGAGAACTGTCATCATTCACAGATCGCATGCATGATATTGTGAATAAAAAACCGAGTTCTCTATTCTGTTCCATTGATCTATCTGCCTGTTCTTGTGCCAGTACCAGGCTGTTTTTATTACAGTGGCTTTGTAGTACAACCTCAAATCTGGTAATGTGATTTCTCCTACTTTGTTCTTTTTTTTTTTTTTTCAAGATTGGTATGGCTATTCAGGGTCTTTTTGTTCCATATAAACTTTTGGAGTGTTTGTTCTAGTTCTGTGAAGTATGTTGTTGGTATTTTTATGGGAATTGCATTGTATCTATAGATTGCTTTGGGTAGTATGGACATTTTAATGATGTTAATTCTTCCAATTCATGAACAAGGTGGCTGGTGCTGATGGAGTTGTCCGTTGAGATGGTGACGTGGCCATGAAAGGAGGGGCTGTATCCGGTATCTGAGACCCCAGGATAGATTTTTCCCATCCACTGCAGGTCCTTCCCAGGTGTCTGGTGCACCCAGCTGATCCAGCTACCAGTGAAGCTGTATCCAGAGGTTCTGCAGGAGATCCTCAGAGAGTCCCTGGTCTTTTCCCCTCTGCCCAGACTGCACCAGCTGCCCCTGGGCACAGACACCTGTGTGGGAGAGCAGGACGCAGGTCAGGGCTCCCTCCTGCCTCCCTCCCCTGTGACCCTCACCTGGCCTGTGGCTCACCTGGGAGGATGAATAGGAGGATGGCTGTGAGGGACAGGGCTGAGGACCCAGATGGTGCAGGACACTGGCTGTGGAAGGACCCTGGGTTTAATGGGCTGTCCCCATTTGCACATTTATTGCCCCGCCCCTAGGTGAGACTTCTCACAGCTCATGGTCCAGAATCCCAGGGGCTCCAGCAGAGGAGCTTGTCTGAGCCTCCCAGGAGGGACCTAGGCTTTCCACCCAGACTGTGGTCCTGGCAGGAGCAAACCCACAAGAGACTGGGGGTGGACTCTGCTTGGGACAAATGCCCGCCTCCCAAGGGGACATGGTCTGGAGTGACCCACTAGACCCCCGAGTGTGGTGGGTGTCATGGGCTGGGCTGGACTGAGCTGTCAGGCTGGGCTGAGTGCGTCACTGTCGCTTGGGCCCTCAGTGGGGAGTGTGGAGGGAAATTTCCATTCTCACACGTGCTCACGAAGGAAAGGCTGACTGGATTCAGGAGAGAGCTCACTGGAGTTTCTGGAGGAGAGAGAGATGGGTTCAATTCTCAATGCAACAAGGACTTTCTGGAACATGGGTGCAGGAAGCAGGTGGGGTCACTACTCGGGAGTGGAAAGTACTAGGAGGGAACAGCAGGGTGAGGGGATGGGTTAGTTCATCTGACAGCCTTCTTGCTGAAGGCAGGCCAGGAATATCAGATGTCCCCTGGGGCAGTGCTGGATGGGGAACCCACTGAGGGATTGAGGGGTGAAATACTGAGGGTTGGGCACTCTAGTCAGACCATCTTCGCAGGACTCTTGCTGACACTGGGCTGTGCAAATGGACCCGAAAGCTACAGGTGTCAGCCTAGGTGGGGAGAGGTTCACCGGAGCCTGCCTGAAGCTCAGTCAGGGAGGCTCGTCGTCCGGAGCTGCTCCAGGCTTGGTGGGGGCAGCCCTGGGCAGCCTCCAGGTCAGGGCCGGGGAGCCCAGTGTGGGCACAGGGGCCCAAGGTCTGGAGGGCAGGGCCAATGGTGCTCTAAGGGCCACTGGCTTCCTCGATATGCTGACCCTGCTGAACACACTTTCCGGCACGGAGCGGGTGACTCACTGCAGGACTAATGCGGTTGATTGTACTGTACAGTGTTCATCGTCCGATAGGATTTTAACACTGAGTCCCCAGGTGATCCCAGGACATTACAGCCCTGAGTGTCAGGGACCTGTGGAGACACATCGAAGGGTGTGATGGACGTGCCATGGACAAGCCACACTAACGTGAGCAGGTTATTTCTGGACGATGAATGTGGCTGCAGGAGACTAAGGCTGTGACAGCTTGTTCAGACTGTGAGGTGAGGCGGACCGTCTGGATCTCCTGTGGCCGAGCGCTGTTACCCCAGTGAGAGCAGTGTGAGGAGTGGGGTGCAGACCCGAAACCAGAGGGAGGTGAAGAGTCCATAGACCCTGGAACCTGAGGGTGGGCAGTGCACTTGGCCTCCAGACCCTCCAGGAGGACACGGAATGGGCACCTCTGAGGGCGGGAGGTTTCCAAAGAGGATTCCCCAGGGCAGGGGTGAGGACCCACTCAGGAGACCTCCCTGGGCAGGACAGTGGAGGGCATGGTGCCCAGGGGTCACCCTGAGGCTTGGAGGTGGCAGGACCCAGGTGTCTTTCCTGCAGCCGAGCGCTGGACTGGGCAGGTCCCACGTGTGCGTCAGGGCTGGTCTGTGAGGAGGAGAAGGACATGAGGACACAACAGAGAATTATTTACAGATTTGCAGTTTTCTTATTAATGACAAAATGGGACTAACTTTTTATTTGATATTTGCCATTTTGTGCCTGTCAGTGTGTGTGTGCCATCCAGGGTCGGTCCTGTTGGACAGTGAGTGGACAGAAGAGCCAGAGACCGTCAGTTACCATGTGCTGAGCCACACTCAGTGGAAACACTTTGTTTCCTTCCCCAGGTTCTCAGGGACGCCCTTCTCCCTCTCAGGGACTGAATTTTCAGTTCTCTGAAGTTACTCCAGCTGTGCCCCCGCCCCGGTCCTGCCTCATGTGTGTGGTGTCCTCTCACAGCACAGGTGTCTGACTGGGGGGAAGCTCTGTCCAGGGGAATCTGTGACATGGGCTCAGCACCCCCCAGCCCATCCCCTGGGGGCTGCAGGGAACTGTCCCCTGGGAGGCTCTGCAGGTGGCCGGGTGTTGGGACCTCCTGGGACATAAGGTGTGTTTGCTGCTGGGGGAGCCCTGTGCTGGCCCCCCTCCCCTGCACAGGCCTGTCCTGCAGCAGTCCCGAGGGACCTGGTATTCCACCTGAGCACAGCAGGTGGGCACAGGGAGGGAGATGGCAGGTTCAGGGCACTTGTCTGGGGCGTGTCCTGGGGTGTCCATGGAGAGATGCGCACGTCAGAGGAGGACAGGAAGTGGGTGGTGCATTGGGGACTAAAAGGTCATTCAAGGCCACAGGGGCACAGGGGGCCTGACTGAGGGGAGGGCAGTGCAGGGACCTTGTGCCGCTGTCTGAGGACAGAGTGTGAGCTTCAAACAAAGAGGGAGCTGACGTCAGTGCTGTTCCCCGGGAAGGAGATGTGTGCAGTGCAGGACCTTGACCCCGTCAGGACGCCCTGTTCATGGAGGAGGTCGTGGAGGACACCGGTGAGGGAAGGTCCTAGTGAGTGTCCATGCTCCCCTGTGCACAGTGCTCCTCCCGCTGCCTTGTCCCAGCGATGACGTGAGACATTAGATTCACCCAGCCTGAGATTCCCTGGGGACAGAGAACACCTGGGAGGGGAGAAGAAAACACCCATCACAACAGGAAGCCTGTCTCTGCCCCTCTGCAGCTGCCCAGGAATAGACACGTGCGACCTGGTGTCCTGAACGCCCCCTAGTGTCCTGAGCACCCCCTGCAGCCCTGCCCTCTTGTCCCCTCAGGAGGTTTGTGTCTGGGCTCACACTGACTTCCCCTCACTGTGTCTCCTGCACAGTAATACACGGCCGTGTCCTCGGTGGTCACGGAGCTCAACTGCAGGGAGAACTGGTTCTTGGACTTGTCCATGGAGATGGAGGTGCGGCTCTTGAGGGACGGACTGTAGTTAGTGCTGCCATCATCACATATCTCCCCGATCCACTCCAGCCCCTTCCCTGGTTTCTGGCGGATCCAATCCCAGCAGTAATTACTGGTTGTGATGGAGAATCCAGAGACAGCGCAGGTGAGGGAGAGGGTCTGCTAGGGCATCACCAGTCCTGGGCCCAACTCCTGCAGCTGCACCTGGGACAGGACACCTGGGGACAAGGAGCATTAGGATCTGTTTGTCATGTGCAGTCCCAACCACCCCACAGACCCTGTCTGACTTCTCAGACCCTCACCTTGAAGGGCTGTCACCAGGCACAGGAGAAGACCCAGCAGTCTCATCTTCTTCTAGACCAGGGCTCTGCCTTCCCCAGAGACCTCAGCCCTGTGTGAGGAGAGAGCTGTGAGCCTCCCCAGCCCAGGGGAGGATTTAGCCTGGAGCTTGAGGGGAAATTTGCATGTGGGGCAGCCTGTTCCTTATAAGTGGAGGACTGAGGTCAGGCTGCCCTGGTCCTTCTGGAGCCCTGTGGGGGCATCTTTTCCCCAGAACTCCCTCAGCATTTAAATCAGGAATCGTGGATCACCTGGTGTGTGAGACACATGGGAATGAGGTCAAAGGATGGCCTCACCTTTCTGAGCATAAGAGAAACAGTGGACTCGATGAGCAGATCACACTCTTAACTTCTCAGGCATCTTTCGATCAGGTTCAAAAGGGACAAGCATTTTCCAGGTAGTTTTTGAATCCCAATTCTCTAAAATATTGACAAATTTATAAATGTTTTATCATTATTTTTTACAAATAAATTGTACCATTGTGGAAAATAAAAACTAATACATAAATCACATCCATTTTTAGTATTTGTACCTTAATTTATGATGTTAGTCTGATCTGAAAAACCACCTCCCAATTACAGACAGGTGGGACATTTTTGTTCCTGATGTTGGAAGTTTTGTTGTAGTGTCTACAGCTTCATGTACAAACTTTTCTTTTATGAAAGTTCATGGCACATTGCAGAGACCGCAAACTAGTTACATCAGAAATGATCATGGTTGTCCTGGTCTGTTTGGCAGAGAGATTTAAGCTTCAGCTAATGGATCAAGGCACCTAGGGATTGACCCCCAGTCGAGGGAACGACCTGGTTCAGGTCTTGCAGGAGACAACAAATCCTTGTGTCTCCCTCACATCAATGACTCTCTCTCTCTCTCTCTCTCTCTCTCTCTCTCTCTCTCTCTCTCTCCCCTTCTTCCACCCTTTAAGCCAATAAACATATTCCCATGTAAGAATTAAATAAACAAATAATTGTAGTAGGTGTAGGATGTATTTAATGACACATTCTCTACACACACACACACACACTGCGATGACTCTCATTGCTATGAATGCAGAGTTGCCCTTCTCCCCTGAACCTAGCACATGGGCAGTGACTGCAGGTGGATTCTAGGCCTGGAGTGACTTCCTGTGGAAGCTGATCAAATGCCCCCACGATGCACAAGCAGACTTTGCAGAGCACATGTCTCGTGTGTCTCTGTTCTTGCAGGTCCTGTCACCCAGATGCTGATTAGAATGGACCTGCTCCAGGGAGGGTCAGAGGAGAAGCTGATGACCCCACTTACTGCAGGGCCTGCAGCTGAGAGTCCCTGGAGACCCCACACTTGTATTCCATGACCCCTGAGAATGGTGAAGCTCACCCAATAGTCAGTTGTCGGGTGAGGCTGCTCTCCCAGGTCACCTGATCGGTGGGGCAGCAGTGGGCAGGGAGGTGAGTTCAGCTCTTGAGGGACACACTGGCTTCAGCATGACACCTGGTTTCAGGACAAGCTTGGTGTTTATCTATTGTTGTTTGCTCCATCCTGATGGTTATCTTCCTTCCTGAGCACCTGCCCCGTGGATCTCATTCCCCACATCCCATGTCAGACAGACTCTCAGTCACCCCATAGCTGTGTCCCTCAACCCCTGCAGGAACCACCATCTCCTCCTGCATCTGCATCCCTGATTCAATCTCGTGGATATTCCTGCACTGAGTGAGCCTTCACGAGTGATACTTCAGGCACAGCTGGTGATCACGGAGGCTCCATGCAGAGGAAAAGCCCAGGGAAAGACCTGTCTCTACAAACCACAGCCAGGGGCTGGTCTCTGCAGGTCTGAGGTGGCGGGACCAGTTCCCACCTGAGACTCAGTAGTTATATAAACGTCTTCTCTTCCACCTGAAGAAGGCGAGAGTTGGTGCAGAAAAGGGCAAAGTTATACTACTCGAGATTTCTGTGCATGAAGAGAAAGGAATGGAAATGGGAATATGTCTTTCCTACAACACATGTAACCATTTCTCCTGTGCAAGGTCACTCTGAGCCAGGACACCCTCAGAATTCAGGGATAATGTATTTTGGATCAGTGTGGAAATTACAGTTGTTTGCAGACCACATGTTAATTTCACACGCCAACTAAGACAATAAAATAAATCTGTATTATCCTATGTAGAATTCATAAAGTGTGTTAGCACTGAGAATGTCCCTCCCTGACCTCCAGCTGCAGGAGCAAACGGAGCATGTCCCAGGCGCTGCTCTCTGGAATCCCCCGTGGTTGGTGCTGAAGACACAGCTGTGCACGTCGCCCAGACCCTGACTGACTTGGCGAGGACACTGAGGCAGGGCCATTACTGGGAGACACAGGTGTCGTCTGAGAAAAAGTTTTGGGTCATAAAATTCCTGACAGACTTGTTGGGTCTCCTGAAATGCAGGTATTTCCGGCAAGTTCCACTTTTCTTGGACAGATATTTCTTGTGAGTTGACAGTGTCCCCAGGCTCAGCAACGTTTCTACTTCTTTTCCTTCTCCAAGTAAAAAACACAGCCTCTGCTGTATGTAAGAAAGTTTCTACTAATATAATAACACTTATAAAATACAAAGTCGTCATGGTTGCCACAGAATCATTCGACTAGAGAGACTCGTGGAGAAAATATTATATAGGGGTGAAGCCAGGGCCATCAGAGGAAACAGCCAGGACCACCACCTGCACCTGCTCCTGGGCTGTTCTCTGTGGTCCTTGGGTCCTGAGCGCCCCCTGGTGTCCTGAGCGCCCCCTGCAGCCCCGCCCCCCTGTCCCCTCAGGAGGTGTGTGTCTGGGCTCACACTGACTTCCCCTCACTGTGTCTCGCACAGTAATACACGGCCGTGTCCTCAGATTTCAGGTTGGTCATTTTAAGAGAGACCGTGCTCGTAGGGTTGTCCCTGGAGATTGTGAACCTTCCTTGAACGGATGGCGCGTACCACTGTTTATCTCCCGATGGTTGGCTCACTCTCGCCACCCACTCCAGCCCCTTCCCTGCAGCCTGGCGGACCCAGTGCATGTTGTAGTCAGTGAAGGTGAATCCAGAGGCTTTGCAGGAGAGGCTCAGGGACCGTCCGGGCTGCACCAAGCCTCCCCCAGACTCCACCAGCTGGACTTGGCACAGGACACCTGCAAACAGAGAATCAGACTGAGAACTGTCCCTGCAGCGTGGTCCCCGCTGAGCCCGAGCCCAGGACGCACCTTTGACAGCGATGAGAAGAGAGGCCCAGAGGAGTGCAGACCCCATGGTGTGGACACAGGACGGGCTGACCCCTGAGGTTCCTCTCTGGGATCTGCAGGGACAGGGGCTGGGCAGGTTTTCATGATCAGGGTCGGGTCCTCATTTGCATGTCTTTTCCCTGTGGATCTGTCTGAGCTGCCCACCCAGGCTCCTCCCTCCCTGCCTTGCATTTGGGGAAGGTGGGGGACAAGATGCCTGGGCCTGGACCCAGGGGTACTCTGCTGGTCTGAAGGTTGTAGTATTTGTCTGTGAACAGTGACAGACACCTGGACCAGGATGGTAGTGGATATTTAAGGTTCTCCGGGCAGATTGCACATAAACCCACTGAGGAAACGGACTGGGACAAAATTGTGGAGACGACAGTGCCCCTGGTGGTTTTTCTGAGCCACAAAGGTGGACAACGCTTGGTCTAAACCAGAGTCCTGAGACAAGGCAGGGGTGTCTGCCACAGGGAAGTCCTTCCTGGCATTTTGAAATGGTGGCAGCCCCAGTCCTGCTTCTCTCTTGTACAAGCTGAGTCTCTGCAAGGACACCTGAGCCTCAGGGCTGCCACCTTGGGGAGAACCTGAGGAACAGAACCCTCCTCAGTGCCAGGGGCATAGGCTTCTGTTTCCAGAGTCTCAGCTTGCACGTGTGAGGTGCTGTGACCTGCCTTGTTGCACCTCACTCACTCCAGAGTGTCCACCGTGTGTCACACCAGAGCCTCTTTAACTCGGTGGAGATGTTTTCTGACATTTTGGGAACCTTCGTGACTGTGGGGGGAGTAGAGATGTGGAGGGGGGTGAGTACAGGCACAGACTCACCGAGCACAGAGGGCAGCTCCCTGCCAAGGGACCAGACCCTTTACTTCAGCCCTGAGACCCTGTGTCTCTGACTCTAGGACATTGCTGGTGACCACAGGAGTAAATCGCAGTGGAGAGGACAGCACAGCTCTGTCCTCCTTGGTCTGGGACAGAGAATCAGGCCCCACCCCTTTGTGCTTCTGTCTTAAAAGGCATAGAGGGGTGATGGCAGTGACCACTTTGTATCCAAACTTCATGAAAGAAAGAGGCTCTGTCAGATGTGACCATCACTGTTATTGTATCATTTCCCATCTGGGGGCAGAGGGGCTCTGAGGCCTCCCCTCTGACTGCACAAGGAACACCTGCTCTGCTCCAGGCCTCACCTGTCACACCTGTGTGAGGGGACAGGTCACCACCATCAAGCCTGTGTCCTCACCTCTGCATTGATTTTGATCTATTTGTTCTACACCCTGAACAGTAATTTCCTTTATTTTTGATCAGTAAAGACTTGAATGCAAAGTAGTGCACCCTGGTGTTCTATAGTATGTCTTGAAAGAAGTACGTTATAAACTCTATCTCCCTGGATGTAGGTAGTTGAAGAGCTAGCAGAATTTGAATGATGTAGAACAACAAAAAAAAATCTGGGCTCCTTTCTGAGAACCTGGAGACGTGGGCTAAGCTGTTCCAGGGCAGCAGAGCTGAGAGACAGAAACTGACTTCCAGAGCCAGGTGAGTCCATTCTCATCAAAGGACCCTGATCCCTGGGTTTGTTCATGTGTGCACAGGTCAGTCCTGGGAAGACAGAAATGTGAGCCTGGATGGAGAAAGTTCCATTTTGTTGTTCACGTGGAAGAAAATGGAACAGATGTACATATATTTATGCAGTTGGGAAGGTTGCTCAGGTGTGCTCTTCCCCAGGAAAGCAGGATTTAGGTCTACTGAAGAGAATGAGCTGTGAAGTTGTGGATATTCACAACTGAAGACGGAACTAGATCTCATGACAGTGATAAAGGTTAGATCCTGTGAGGAAATCACAAGTGGTCACATTGGAAAAGACAGGTGAAGATATAAATTTGATCCCTTTGAGAGTCACCAGTAATAAACTCACAAAGGTGAAGCAAATCTCACAACCAGAGAAATAATTTAAAGTATTTTTATGTTTCCTTTGAGATGATTTTCCCTACACAGGGTTAAGAGGATAATCTGGACCCTGGAGCCAGTGGTCCAAAGTTGGGAGACAGTGGGAATCTGTGTGGGTCACTGGGAAGCAGGATCATGAACTACAGAGAAGCAGACAGGTCTCCTAGGTCCGTATCCTTCAGGGAGTTTGGAACTGAAGATGCAGTAACTGCACAGCCTCCTCTGTGGGGTTTGTTTTCTAGACCTTGCTGGACCAGGTTCAGTCACTGGGGATCAAGAAGAACCTCAGTCATGGCCAGGGAGTTTAGGCAAAGTTGAAGGTAGAGATTTGTGAGTAGTTCAGTCTAGGTAATAAAAATGTTGTGATTGGAAATCTGATGTCTGCATGTGAGCCTTGGAAACGCTGTCACCATGTGTGTACCTGATGGGAGTCAGCTGGGACAGGAACCCGACTCAGGGCATCATTAGGGGGAAATGCTACCTGACTACATGAATAGGGCATTGACCAAGACTGAGGACACACACATACCTTGTGCTTGTTTCACAGGGTTCTCATTTTCATTGTTGTTCTTTTTTTAAGTCAGTTTGAATTATTTCCTCCAAAACAGCCACACACATTTCCAGGACTTACAAAGACACTTTGTTGAGAGTGTGCAGGAGCTCAAGTCATGTGTGTGTTGTTTTTCTACCTTACATCTTTCCTGAATTCACTTTCTAGTCCTATCAGTCTCATGGTGCTGCTTTTAGGGTTCTCTACATGAGGTCTGGTCATATGTGCAGAGATAAAGACAAACATTTTAAATTGCTTGTTTCAGATTCAGACATTAAAAAAAAAATTTGCTTGCCTAATTATTCTCACAAAAGCTTTCCGTTCTATTGAATAGAAGTAGTCACAGGGGTGCACTTGTGTTGGTCCTGATCTTAGAAGAGTAGCTTTGACATTGTCTCTGTGCAGCATGATGCCACTTGTTCACTACTCTGATGTGGCCTTTGATATGTTGATGCACATCTTTCTGTAAGTAATTTGTTAAGAATTTTAATCATGAAGCCATTTTCCAGTTATTAAATGCTGTTTTTCTGCATCTATTTATGTGATTGTATCATTTGTCCTTCATTCTGTGAGTGAGGTGTAGCACATTTGCTGGTTTACGAACATTGAACCATCCTTGTATTCTAGGTCAATACTCTACTTTATGGTGGTCAATGATCCTATACCTCACAATTCAAAGATCCTTTCAATGTGATTTTAAATTTCCTAACACACCGTGAGGGTTTTTACATCTTTGTTCATCAAGGATGTTTACCTGTCATTGTTTATGCCCTTACTTGGTTTTCATATGAGAGTAATGGTCACCTTAGTAAATTTGTTTGGAATCTTGCCTCTTCTTTTAATTTTTGGAAGAGGTCAAGAGGAAATAATGTAAAAATCGTAAATTCTTGCCAGGTTAGTCTGGTTCAATGAATGGAGCATTGTCCCATAAACTCAGAGGCCCTGGTTTGATTTCTGTTCAGAGCACGTGCCAGGGTTGTGTGCTCGATCCCCACTAGAGACCATAGAAGAGGCAGCCAATTGACACTTCTTTCTCACATGGATGTTTCCATTTTATTCTCCATGTTTCTTACTCTAAATTAAATAAATAAATAAATAAATAAATAAATAAATAAATAAATAAAATTATGAGTCCTTGTTCTAGGTGTCTTTGCTCAGTAGTCAGAGTGTTGGCCTGAGGACTGAAGTATCACAGGAGTGATTCATGGTCAAGACCACGTTCCTAGGTTGAAGGTTCAACCCCTACCCTGGTCGAGATTTGTTGGAGGCAACCACATGGTATGTCTCCCTCACTTAGATGTTTCTGTCTCTCTCTTGGTCTTCCTTTGTCCCTTCAACTCCACTTAAAATCAATGGAAAAATAACCTCGGGTGAAGATTAACTACAGAACAAGAAAACTTATAAATTATTCTTTAAAGTTTCAGTAAAATTCACATTTAGGACCATTTCATCATGGACTTCTCCTTGTTGGCAAGTTTTTCTACTACCTCAATTATATTTTTAAAAATTCATAACCATCTTGCAAATATCAAATTTTTAGTATGAGCGCTTACCAAGTGGACAGAGAAATACAACTGCTGATATTCTAAGGGTGTGATCAGTGTGGAAATTACAGTTGTTTTTTTGTTGTTTTGTTTTGTTTTGTTTTTTAATGAAGGCCACCAAAAATTTTTGGTTGCCTCCCACACGAAAAAAAAATGGGAGAGAGAGAAACATTGGAAATTACAGTTGTGTCCAGACCACATATTTATTTTATATGGCAACCAAGAAAATGAAATAAAGTCCGTATTATCTTATGTAGAACACATAAGGTGTCTTAGACCTGAGAATGTGCTGACCTGATCTCCAGCTCCAGGGGCACAAGGAACAGGTCCCAGCCGCAGCTCCCTGGAATCCCCCATGGTTTGTGCTGCAGACACAGCTGTGCACGACCCCCAGACCCTGGGTGATGAGCTGGTGACAATAAGGCAGGGTCATTGCTGAGAGACACAGGAGTTGTCTGATGAAAAGTTTTGGCTCAGGAAATTCCTGACTGACCAGTTGGGTGTCCTGAAATGCGGGGAGGGCTAAGCGAGGTCCACCTTTCTTGACAGACATTGCTTGTGTGCTGACAGTTTCCCGATGCTCACCAACTCCTCTGCACATTTTCTTCCTCCATAAGTGATACACTACATGTCTTCAAGTCAGAATGCCTCAGAAATAAAGGTCTAGAGAGACTCTTGGAGCAACTCTTACCTAGAGAGGAAGCCCAGAGCCTCAGAGGAAACAGCCATAAACACTACCTACCTGCACCTGCTCCTGGGGATACAACGCAGACTAGGAGGGTCATCTGTGCTACCTGATCTTCTGAGCATCCCCTGGTGTCCTGAGCGCACCCTGCAGCTTTGCCCTACTGTTCCCCTCAGGAGGTTTGTGTCTGGGCTCACACTGACTTCCCCTCCCTGTGTGTCCTGCACAGTAATACACAGCTGTGTCATTGGCTCTCAGGCTGTCCATCTATAGATACAGGGTGCTTTCTGTGTTGTCTGTAGAGATGGAGAAAGGGGCCTTCACAGAGTCCGCATAGTATTTCTTCCTTCACTACATATAACTTCACCCACTGCAGCCCCTTCCCTGGAGCCTGGTGGACCCAGTGCCTGGTGTTGCCACTGACTGTGAATCCAGACGCTGCACAGAAGAGTCTCAGAGACCCCCAAGGCTGCACCAAGACTCCCCGACTCCACCAGCTGCACCTCACACGAGACACCAGCAAACAAAAAAATTTCTGATAAGGAAACTGTCAGATGTCTACAGTTTCTATCTATCATATCTACACAACTATTCAGTGTCCCTTGTTCTCCATAAATTACCACTTAAAATAGCTGCAAGACAAAAACAGCTGAGCCCAAACTCCATGGTGGGTGTTCTGTGTTCAGTCCTGTTCAGGGAGTGGGATCACCTGGGAATCCTGGGGCTGGTCTCGTGTTCCAGAGCTACAGGGTCGGGGCAGGGTTGATTTTCATTGGTATAGGGGGCACTATTTGAATGTTCTTCTACTATAATGGGAGCTCTGGGGTTGGAGATCTGAGAGAGGGTAGTGCCTATGTGCAGGTGACAGTGTCCTGGGGGAGAAATGTTGTCATAATAACATTTCAATAACTAAATCCATAATTTTATGGAGGTTAGGGGCATGTCCAAGAAGGAAAAATGGAGGCAGCTGGAGGAGACACTGTGTCAGGACACAGTCAGCCCTGGTCCTGGACCCTGTGCATCCACAGGAGCCTGGGTGTGTCTGCCTCAGTGTGTGGAGCCGTCCACCCTCAGGGCCCTGTGGACAATGAGTGGACATTCAGTCCCCACATAATGGAGCTTTCCTCTGGGAATGGGGAGGAGGAGACAGAGCCCAGAGAACTCCTGTGGTCTTAGGGGGCTGTGTGAACACCTAGGATATGCCCCTGTGTGATCTCTGAGACTGGATCATCCACTCTGAGTCATCACTGAGATCCTCCTGTGCTAAGGTGTGGATCAGTGGATGGTTGTTTTCATTGCTGAGTAGAGTTCTATTGATAGCTGTTTTCAAGTTGCTTATTTGTAAAATTAGAAAAAAAATGTTTGGGTTGTTGACTCTCCTAACACAAAGATGCTAAAAGTATTTTAATTCACATTTTTATAAACATAAGGATGAGTTTTTCTGGAGCAAACATTTATAGTGGACCATTGAGAAACATGTTGAGTATATATTTGATTTCATAAGGATCTGCAGTTTATTTTGTGGAAAACATAGTAACAGGATATAGAGGGACCTGGGGTAGGAGAGACCTCCAGTCACTGCCGACATGTCATCTGCACACACAGTGTCTGTCACCGCCTCACTTGTCTGCAGTGAGAATATGAGAAGTTAGAGCCACAGAGAAAAAGTAAGAATCATCCTGGATGCAGCTGAGAGCTGAGAGGAAATCCCTGCTCCCACCAGGAAGCCCCTTCTTCCCCCTCACTCTGCACCTGGTCCTGGGCTGTTCTCTGTGGTCAGTGCCTCCCGAACGCCCCCTGGTGTCCAGGGCGCCCCCTGTAGCTTCGCCCTCCTGACCCCTCAGGAGGTTTGTGTCTGGGCTCACACTGACTTCCCCTCACTATGTCTCTTGCACAGTAATACACGGCCGTGTCCTCGGTTCTCAGGCTGTTCAGTGTAATATACACTTGGCTCTTCGAGGTTTCCCTGGAGATGCTGAGTCGGGATTTCAGTGATGGGTTATATTTTGTGCTTCCACCAGACCATATAATCCCGACACACTCCAGCCTTTTTCCTGGAGCCTGGCGGACCCAGTGCATATTATAGCCCTTTAAAGAGAATCCAGAGACAGCACAGGTGAGGGAGAGGGTCTGCGAGGACTTCACCAGTCCTGGGCCCGACTCCTGCAGCTGCACCTGGGACAGGACACCTGGGGACAAGGAGCATCAGGCCCTGTCAGTCATGAGCAGTCACCACCACCTCACAGACGCCTGTCTGACCCCTGAGACCCTCACCTTGGGGGGCTGTCACCAGGCACAGGAGAAGACCCAGCAGTCTCATCTTCTTCTAGACCAGGGCTCTGATTTCCCCAGAGACCTCAGCCCTGTGTGAGGAGAGAGCTGTGAGCCTCCCCAGCCCAGGGGAGAATTTACCCTGGAGCTTGGGGAGAAATTTGCATGTGGGGCAGCCTGTTCCTTATAAGTGGGGGACTGAAGTCAGGTTGCCCTAGTCTTCTGGGGCTCTTCTGAGTGTGTTTTTTTACGTTGAAATGGTGGCTACCTGAGATCTTCCTTCTCACTTGTACTCAGCTGAGTGTCTGCAAGGTTACCTGTGCCTCAGGGCTGCCACCTAGAGGAGAACCTGAGAACAGGACCCTCCTCAGTGTCAGGGGCATGATGGGAGTCAACTGGAGCCGAACCTGACTCTGGGCCTCACTGGGGAAATGCTGCCTGGGTGCAGGAAGGGGGACAAAACAACACGGAACCCACACGTCCAGGGTGCTTGGTCCATCAGGTTCTGACTCTCCTGGTTGTTCACGGAGTTCACGTTTTCTTTCCTCACTTTCCTCTGAAATAGCCACAGCTGTTTCCCAGGGTCCTGAAGACACTGTGCTGA
Organism: Molossus alvarezi; assembly: GCA_037176705.1. Taxonomy (NCBI): domain Eukaryota; kingdom Metazoa; phylum Chordata; class Mammalia; order Chiroptera; family Molossidae; genus Molossus; species Molossus alvarezi. The sequence continues at coordinate 711,651 of CM073885.1, read as the reverse complement.
GAGGGGCAGGAGCACGAGTCCTTCGTGAGCTGGTTTTGTACCTGACATCTCTCTTGAATCCACTCTCTAGTCCTATCAGTTTTCTGGTGCAGGGTTTAGGGTTTTCGATACACAAGGTGTGTCCTATGTATACAGATAAAGAGACAGTTTGACTTGCTTCTTTCTGTTTAACACATTTTATAATTATTTCTTGCCTTATTATTCTGACAAAAACTTCCAGTTCTGTTGAATAGAAGTAGTCACAGGGGTGCCCTTGTGTGGACCCTAATGTTAGAAGAGTAGGTTTGACATATTTTCTGTGCACCATGAAGTCACTATTGGGTTTCGCAGACGTGGACATTGTTATGTTGATGGACATCAGTTCTGAACCTAATTTTTGAAGAATTGTATTTATGAAGCCATTTTTTTTTATCCTCACCTGAGGATATTTTTTTTTCCATTTTTTTATTCACATGGAGTGGCAGGGAGAGAGAGGAAGAGAGAGAGAGGCATCAATGTGAAAGGGACACATCGAGTGGTTGGCACCCGCATGACCAACCAGGACCAGGGACAAACTGCAAGCGAGGTACTTGCCCTAGTGGGAACCAAACACGGGTCTCTCTAGGCCGCAGGCTGATGCTCTAACTGGTGAGCCAAAATGGCCAGGGCCATTTTTAAATTTTAAAGGCTTTTTCCTGCATCTATATATGGTGGTAAGTCTATCCTTCATTTTTATATCCATACTTTAAACAATCCTTGCATCTAAGACCACATCCCAGTGCATCAGGGGAAATGAGCCTTTCAATGTGCTGTTAACTTTCGCAGGATATGGAGAGGGTTTTTGTATTTATGATCATCAGGGCTATGGCCTGTCATTTTCTGTGTACACATACTTTACATTGGTCTGAATGTAATGGTCACTTCAGACCTCGGACAGTATCCACCTGTGAGGTGGAGGAATCTCGTTTGGAAGACCTAGGTAGGTAGGTTACACTTTTACTCCCCTTTAAAGCCAATTTAAAAGACACTAGCGTTTGTTAAGATAGTTTCTGAATCTCAACACCTTAGTATTTCCACTATTTCCAAATTCTTATATTATGATTTAATAAATGTAATGTTCAACTAAGGACAGGCATGCTCAATATCTTATATCTTAATTTTAATTAAGTATAATATTATATATTTTTTATTTTTTTAGAAGTAGAGGAATGGAGAGTGGTGATATAATTAAGTTTAGGTTATAGAAATTTGGTTAAAAATATCTTGATGCCTATCAGTAGTACAGAACAAATCTAAATAAAATATCATTTATATAAAATATTTTTCTTTATCCATTTTTTACAAAATGAATAAGTCATTCAAATAAGCTCCCATTATTGCAGCTGATGCATCTGATTTTCTATAAACTGGTCAGCCTGGCTGTTCAGCTGTGTTTTCACCATCAGGGTCTGTGTCCAGGTGGACGTCTGACGTGGTCCAAACCAGGGCGGCAGGAGACAGGTGCATTCCTGGTTCCCCAGAAGTAAATTTCAGATTCTTTCCTTGTCCGCACATGACTCTGAGGAATGCTGTCCCCAAGTCCATACACAAGGAGTCACCTGTAGTGTGACGTCTCCTGCTGTGGGTGTCACTGTGCAGAGCTCTGAAGAGATGCTCCCAGGTACATGGATGGGGACCAACAAGCCAGGGGCCACATTTCCAAGCTTTTGTTCTTTATGTCCTGAGTTTCCTCCTCATGGAGCAAGTTCTCAATGTCTCCTATCACTTTCCTCAGATATAACCACACATGGTAATCTAGTCATTAACATACAAACAACTGGCTTGGGAATTAGAATCCTCTTTACTCAGCCATAGAAAGAAGGAAGATGTCACCCTGAATATCCGCACAACCTGTCCTAGTCCCTCGGCCTCTGCCTGGTGTCAACTGCTCTTGGTGCTGTGAGCTTGATGCCAAGTCGATGACCATCACCACGTTGGGGCTTTTATCTCTAGCTTCAGTCACAGCCATGATGCCCACTGTCCACATGCATGTGTCCTGCTGCTGGCTGGTCAGGACCCTGAGCTGTGTGGAGCTTAGCAGCACTTTTGAGTCAGCAGAGACTCCTCTTCACACCTCCTCTTCCTCCTCCTTCTCCTCCTTTTTATTTTTTTTCTTATTCCTTCTCCTTTTTCTCATTCTTCTTCATTAATTCTCACCTGAGGATCTTTTATTTGAGTGTGTTGGAGGGAGGGATGGAAAGAGAAACATTGATGTGAGATAGACATATCAAATTGTTGCCTCTCCTACAACGCAAACCAGGGCGTCGGATTGAACCTGCAACTGAGGTGTGTGACCTGGACAGGAAATCCCACCCTTGACCATTTGGTCTATAGGCCAGCAGTCTGACTGCTGAGCCAAACCGGACCAGGAAGCTGGCCCTCTTGAAAGTCTAGGAAGATGTGGGTCAGAGATTTGATGACAAATTGTCATTTGGGCAAAAGTGTGTCTTAAAGCGACTCTCCCTTTTCTCCACTTGTGAATGTTGTCTCAGGTTATAACAGTTTTCTAACACAAAGACTTCAGAGTGAGCACTGAATTGAAAACTCAGAGAGGTTCCCTTAGGGAAACTGTGATATGAGGAGGAAACCAGCCCAAACCTCCAAATACACCTGCTCCTGGCATGGTTCTGTGTTCAAGACCCTGAGTGCCCTCTGGTGGTCACAGACTCTACTGCAGGAGGTTTGTGTCTGGGCTCACACTGACTTCCCCTCACTGTGTCTCTCGCACAGTAATACAGGGCCGTGTCCTCGGCTCTCAGGCTGTTCATTTGCAGATACAGCGTGTTCTTGGAGTTGTCTCTGGAGATGGTGAATCGGCCCTTCACAGAGTCTGCATAGTATATATAACTACTGCTACTACTTATGGCTGAGATCCACTGAAGCCCCTTCCCTGGAGCCTGGTGGACCCAGTGCATCCAGTGGTTAGTGAAGGTGAATCCAGAGGTTGCACAGGAGAGTCTCAGAGACCCCCCAGTCTGCACCAGGGCTCCACCAGACTCCACCAGCTGAAACTCACACTGGACACCTGCAAACACAAAGACGTCCTGGTCTGGAAACTGTCACATGACCACTGTTTCTCTCTCTCATCCATTCTCACATTCAGTGTCTCTTGTTCTTCACAAATTACCTCTTAAAATAGCAACAAGGAAAACCCAGCAGAGCCCAAAGTACATGGTGACTGGTCAGTGTTCAGTCCTGACTTGGGAATGGGGTCACCTGGGGATCCTGTCCCACAGCTGCAAAGTGAAGGCTGGGCCTGTTTTAATGGGCAGACAAGGCCCTATTTGCATGTCCTCCTACTATATAGGGATCTCTGGGGTTGGAGACCTGCAGAGAGGGCAGTGCCTCAGAGCAGGTGCGAGTGTCCTGGGGGAGAATCGTGCACATGATAACATTTCAATAACTAAATTACAATCATAGGGACATTTGGGGCATGTCCAAGTATCCACATCTCATAACAGTGAGCCCAGTATCTGACCTGTGCTCCTTTTAACTGGGCCCCATGGCTCCCCTGAACAGACACCAGGGCAGAGTGGGACCTGCCCAGTGAGGGTGCAGACCCCTTGTATGTAAGGTGAACATGAATGGACTCTGTATTCTAGGGTTACTCACACATCAGGGCTGTATCCACCTGTGGCCTCAGGTCTTCACGACAGTGGAGAGGGACCTGCATCATCTGTGAGGGGGATCTCAAACAGCCGAGGTGAGGAAGGTCCACCCAGAACTATCACATGCAACTGAAGTCTGTGCTGCGCCCAGGAGCACTGTCCTGGATCCTCATGGTCCCTGTTCTGTCCACTCTGTCTCAAGGGCCTGCGACCACATCCAGACCTGATGTGGCTGGTCCTCACCACCTGAGTATCAGTAGCTCAGGTGTAACTGTCCCTGCTGCAGATGCCCTGTGGTCACACGTAGCCTCTGTCCATGTCACCTCCATGTGCACTCTGGGTCCCTGAGACTCTTCAACACTGGGGACAGTGGTCTCTGTGTGGATGTTTGTTGGAAAGACCCAGACTCAGAGCCCTGAGGGGCCGTGCCCTTCGATCTCCTGACCTTCATCAAGCAAGTGGAAAACAATCAGAATCTCTGTGATCAGTGAGAATGCTCAGACTTAAGGTGAATCAGTCATCTATGAAACACAGGCATTAGTCATTTACATTCACAGTGAATGCCAAGATGGTGAGTAGAATTGATCACACGGCTTGGTCCTTCTAATGTGTCTTTTTAGAGTCATGAGAGTTTATTGTTAAAAAAAAAGACAGCTGTGCCCTGGCCGGTATGGCTCAGAGGTTAGAGTGTTAGCCCAGGGAACAGAGTCCCGGGTTTGGTTTCCACTAAGGGCAGGTACCTTCGTTGCAGTTTGTCCGCGGCCCCAGTTGGAGTCTTGTGGGTGGCGGTCACTCCATGTGTCTCTCTCACGTCGATGTTTCTCTCTATCTCTTCTCCCCCTTTTCCCTCCCACTCTATCTGAAGATAAATGTAAAAATGTCCTCGGGTGAGGATAAAAAAGAAAAGAAGACAGCTGAGTGTTCCCATAGCGTCTTGTCTTCCTGTGATAAACTTGTTTCAGAGCATGGAGATGAAGCCTGGACAGCAGATGTGTCCGGAAACCACCTGCTCCTGGGGGACATGCGCTCAGTGGATCCTGAGCTCTCCAGGGTCCTGAGAGCGCGCTTTCCATCAAAGCCCACAGAGGACCAGAGACCGATTGGAGTCAGGTTAATGTACGTGCTCATCAGTACTAAGTGTTGGATTAGATGAGTAGGTTATATTTCTAGTTTCTTATGCATCTTTCACTTAGATTTAAGGAGTTTACTTTGTTCCAGGTAGTGTATTAAACCCAGCTCTCTAATATTTACAGAATTTCAAAGTTTATTCTAAATAAGTGTATTGTTTAAACATAATTTAATAAACACAAATAATGTCTATTTCGATTTGAAAATCACTATATAAAGGACATTCATTGTCAGTATCCTATTAGTTTAATTTATCTTGTTACTTATATCCAAAGCACTATATCCCAGGAACATTTCATTGAGACTTCGTTGATGCTTTTTTAATTTTAATTTTTACTTTTTGTTAAAATGATATTTCTTACAAGTTCTGAGTAACACTCCCACATGCCTTTATTTAGTTTAATGCTAGAAAACTTTTCTTACAATCTATGCCAAACACTTTCAGAGCTAACTAGTGTCAGACCTGGTTGTCACTTGGATGGGAGATCCGTGATTCTTGATGTGGAAAATTTGGTAATTGTGCCTTTGCGTCCCTCCTCAAACTCTTCCTTTCACCAAGCCCAGGAAATATTTCAGAGACTCCCCACACACAAATATAAGACATACTACTATTTTTCTGTGGATAAATAATTGAAAATAAAAGACTACTTATTCATGTGTACAACTCAGAATCTGTCTTATGTGGAAATTGTAAAGGCAGCAGGTTAATTGACCGGTGTTTTTGGTGAAATATTTTCACTGATGTTGGGATCAGAGGGAGGCAATTGAAGAGGGTTCCCAGCACAGAGATGCTCATGGGAAAGGAAACTATAACCCTGACAGAAACCCTCAGTTCTAGCCTCACGGTGACCCTGTGGATGGTCCCTGTGGTCAGAGGTGCTGGGCTCTCCCACAGAACATACAATATCCTTAATGGATACTGAACACATTCTCTCATCAGACATGTGATTTGAAAATACATTATTTCTGTGTAGCTTGTGTCTTTATTACCTAAATTAAATATTTAGTGGAAGATATTTTTAATGTTAACAATGATCAATTCAGCACTATTTTCTTTAATGGGTCTTGTTTTTTATGTTTTATCTGACAGTTCCATTGCCCATGGTTGGAGAAACCATAACATGAACACAGTGGGCACAAAGTTTAATAGAGAAATGATGGCTGGGATCCTTAATATTACTGAGATCTGTGTGCTGTGTCCTATCAGGAGACCAACTCTCAATGGCTTGACACCCAGATTAAATTTAAAGATTAATTCAGTTGATTGGACTTTACGTTGTGAATTTCACTACACTACGTAGCATAGAAAATTAGGTTCACCCCTGAAAATTGTATCATATAGACGAAGGCAGATGAAGAAGGAAGCTCAAAGGACACAAGGAAGACGCTGAGCAGAGATGACAGAGACAGGATCCCAGAGGTTATTTCTCGAGGATGAAAGTGACCAGGAGGACGAAGGTGCAGAGAGGTCAGGAGAGGGAGACATGAGGAGATGAACTGGAGCTCATGTTGGGAAAGTGAATGTCCCAGTGAGAGACCTGCATGGAGCTGTGTGTGCAGGACTCACATGGGACAGTGACAGAGCGAGGCCCTGGCGAGTGTGAGGACCTGGGGGATGGACTCTCAGTGTGTGTAGATGGTGACACCTGGGAGGGCAGAGGTGGGTTTTAAACCATGTTCTCCAGAGCAGGTACTCAGATACCAACACTCAGGGGATACTGGGAACAGGACTGTGGGTCAAGACAGTGCCCCCTGGTGGTGACTCTGATCCATGCAGACTGCATGACACTAGGGACTCAATCAGGTGCCTCTCCACCCACGAAGGACAGGGGAGGGGAGAGCTCACCTTTAAGGTCAGATAAACATGAGGACCAGATAAACATGAGGATATGATCAATGAAAGTATTTTTTCTTTTTTTTTATTTATTAATTTTTTTCAGAGATAGAGGAAGGGAGAGGGAGAAAGAGGTACAAACATTGATGAGAGAGAACATCGATTGGCCACCTACTGCATGTTCCCCAATGGGGATCAGTCCCACAAGTTGGGCATGTGTCCTGACTTGGAATCGAACCAGTGACCTCTTGGTGCCTGGGTCGATGCTCAATCACTGAGCTACACTTGGCCGGACCAGAGTATTTTTTTTTTTTATCATTTGCGTCATCCTCATTAGGGACATTTTGCTGTCATCTTTGGTGTATAAATTATTGGAGCGAAGAGCAGTTTCCCCTGCTCTGACTGGGTGCCCTGGGCTTGAAGTCTCAGTCACAGTTCAGCTCCAGGGTACAGACCTGATCAGAACCCTCCTCCCACCTGTCGACAGAGACAGGTTTCAGACACTCTGTGTCCCTCCTTCTCCTCCCCTCTCCCAGGGCAGGGCAGCCCCTTCCTAGGTGAGCTGCTCAGGGCGACTCCCAGGTCCTTGACCACAGAGAGGCTCTGAGACTCTGGGCTCTTCATCTCCCAGAGAGACTGAGGCCTAATATTTCTCAATGGTGGATCATTCATCAATATTACCTTGGAGGCTGTGTCCAGGACTTACTGTGCTGATGTGAGTCTCCTTCAGAATCGGTCCCTCTCTCTGATGTAACCTCAGCCCAGAGGGCAGAAGGTGCTGCAGTGACCAGAGCTCATTCATCAGGAAGCGACCAGGGAGGAGACACAGAGGTGGGTGCACCGCCTGCCTATGGGAGGCTATGCACACAACGTGGGCCTCGTACCCTGGGAACCCCAAGGTGGAGGCCACACATGTCCATGGTGGTTGTTTCTTCGGGATCTGACTTGCCTTGTGGTTTAGCCAGTTAATGTTTACTTTCCTCTGAAATAAGCACACTCATTTCTTAGGGTCATGAAGACCCTTTGTTGAGAGTGTGCAGGAACACAAGTAATTTGTACATAGATTTTGTACCTTACATCTTTCCTGAATTCTCTTTTACTTTTATCAGTTTTCTGGGGCAGTGTTTAGGGATTTTTATATAATATTCATGTTATCTGCATGCACATAGAAAGAGACATTTTAGCATTTTTTTAATTTAGTCATTTTTATTTATTTTTCTTGTGTAATTATTGTGACTAAAAACTTCCAGTTCTGTCGAATAAAAGTAGTCACCAGGGTGCCCTGTGTTGGTCCTATTGTTAAAACAGCTTTGAAATTTTCTCTGTGCACCATGATGTCCCTTGTTGGCTTCTCAAATGTGGCATTTTTTATGCTGAGGAAGATGCCTTGAATAACAAACTTATATAGATATAATCATGAAATGATTTTAAATTTTTAAAATGTGATTTCTTCTTTACATCTATTCATACGATAACATGGTTTTGTCCTTCATGCTGTAAATGAAGTGAAGCACAGTTACTGATTTACAAAAATTGAACCATCCTTGCATTGTAGGATGCTATCCCACATGACCATGGCCAATGATCCTTTTACATTTGTTTTGAGTTTCCTAGTATATCTTTGAGGATTTTTGCATTTATGTTCATCATGGTTAAGGTGTGTCATTTTCTTTCTTTCTTTCTTTTTCTCCTTATTTGGTTTTGGTATAAGTGTAATGGCCACCTCAATAAAAGTCTCTGGTGTGTTCCTTCTTCTTTCTGTGGTAGGAAGAGTGTGGGGTGGATTGACTGACAGGACATTGACTGTTCTTTCAGTTTCAGTAGAATTCATCCCTGAATCAGTTAAATGATGGTTTTACTTCATTAGTGCATAATGAATTCTGCTTCAATTATTCTTTTAAATTAATATTAATTTAGCAACTTTGGGGTCAAATTCCTAATTTAAGGTCAAATTAACTGACTGAGAAAATCAGTATTAACCTTCCCAGGCTGTGGACTGCACATTGCAGTTCCCACAGCACACACGTGGAGCTGAGCAGTGACAAGCTCACAGGCTCCTGATTCTGCATCCCTCAGGGGGACCCGAGCTGCATGGACTGACAAGGGAGCAGCTCGGGGTCCCTGCCAGGGAAACACCTGTCTCTACAAACTGCAGCAGGGGCTGGTCTCTGCAGGTCTGAGGTTGTGGGACCAGCTCCCACCTGAGACTCTGCAGTCAGATATGCATCTTCTCTTCCCCCTGAAGAAGGGAGGTGTTAGGTGAAGAAAGGGACAGTTATTACCTCAGAGTTTCTGTGCATGGAGAGAACACAGTGGGAATGGGAACAAGTCTCACCACCCACATTCACAAATCACTCCTGTGAAAGGTCACTCTACTCAGGACACTCTCAGATTTCAGTGGTGATGCACTTGGGGGCAGTGTTGAAATTACAGTTGTTTACAAACCACATGGTTATTTCATATACCAATGAAGAGAAATGGTATAAAACCGTATTTTCCTACATAGAATTTATAAAGTGTCTTAGTCCTGAGAATGCCCCTCCCTGACCTCCAGCTCCAGGGGCACAAGGAACAGGTTGCAGCCTCTGCTCTGTGGAATCCCCCGTGGTTTGTGCTGCAGACACAGCTGTGCACAACTCCCAGGGTCTCGTCTGATGAAAAGTTTGGCTCAGGAAATTCCTGGCAAATTCCATGGTCCTTCCTGAAATGCATGGATGTGCAGAAAATCTCCCTTTCACAGACAGACAATGCTGACAGTTTCCCCAGGCTCACCTAACCCTCTGGATTTTTTCTTCCCCAAATGAAAAATGCAGCTTCTGGTGCATGTGAGGATATTTTGACTAATACAGCGACACTTTTAAAACTTGCATTTGTCAGTGGCTGCCACTGAATCATGAATCTAGAGAGTCTCTTGGAGAAACTGTTATCTGGAAAGGAAGCCCAGAGTCCCAGAGGAAACAGCCATGAACACCACCTGCACCAGCTCCTGGGGCTGCAACACAGTGGTCCCTGGTGGCCTGAGCGCCCCCTGCAGCCCAGCCCTCCTGTTCCCTCAGGAGTTGTGTGTCTGGGTTCACACTGACTTCCTCTCACAGTGTCTCTGGCACAGTAATACACGGCCATGTTCTCGGTTCTCAGGCTGCTCAGTGTCATATATATTTGGCTTTTGGAGGTGTCCCTGGAGATGCTGAGTTGGGATATCAGGGATGGGTTATAGTATGTGCTTCCATCATCATCTATAACCCCGACCACTCCACCCCCTTTCCTGGAGACTGGCGGGCCCAGTGCACATAATAGTTAGTTAAAGAAAATCGAGACACATCACAGGTGAGGTAGAGGGTTTGCGAGGTCCTGGGTCCAACTCCTGCAGCTGCACCTGGATCAGGACACCTGGTGACAAAGATCATGAGGCCCTGTCAGTCACGTGTAGTCACAATCACCCCACAGGCCCCTGTTTGACCTCTGAGACCGTCACCTTCGGGAGATGTTACCAGGCACAAGAGAAGACCCAGTAGTCTCATCTTCTTCTAGACCAGGGCTCTGCCTTCCCCAGAGACCTCAACCCTGTGTGAGGAGAGAGCTGTGAGCCTCCCCAGCCCAGGGGAGGATTTACCCTGGAGCTTGGGGAGAAATTTGCATGAGGGGCAGCCTGTACCTTATAAGTGGAGGACTGAGGTCAGGCTGCCCTGGACCTTCTGTGCCCTGTGGGGGCATCTCTTACCTTGAACTCACTCCACATGTAGGTCAGGGATAGGGGATCCCCTGTTGCTTGAGACCTACTGAAATCCACTTAATGGACATACTAATCTCTGGTAAAGCATGAACCTGATGAGCAGATTATATTTTTAATTCTTCATGCATCTGTCAAATATGTTTAATCGGATTATATTTGTCTGATAATTTTATAAACCTAACTCTAATTAATGCACAATTGTCAAATGCTTTATATACAATTATATGTACACAATTTTATATATACAAATACCATAAAACTTGGTTTCAAAATCACAAAATGAGGGACATTTAGTCCCAGTATTTTATTTGTTCATTTATGTTGTTACATTAATCCAAGGAACTAATAACTAGAATGGGTCTGTTGGAGACTCTTGTTCTTATCTATTCAGTTACGTTTAAATTTATTTATTTATTTATATTTTTTGTTAAATTGGTATTTTATACAAATTCTGAGTAACACTATGCTAAGTACCTTTATTTAGGTTTCTCTTAGAAACATTTGCCTTGCAACCTTTGTCATTTTTAGCTCAGATGGGCTGGTACTGGTTAGTACTTTGATAGAAGACCCTTGATCCCTTACTCTCCCTCTGTGGACATTGCGTCCCAGTCACAGGGTGGAGATGATGCCCAGGGAGCTCAGTCTTTCAAGGAGACAACTGGGTCCCATGAGAACTTAGTGAGTCAACAAAGATCCTGCTGTTGCTTCTTCTTCTTCTTCTTCTTCATGTTCTTCTTATTCTTCCTCTTGTTGTTGTTGTTGTTGTTGTTCTTCTTCTTCTTCTTCTTCTTCTTCTTCTTCTTCTTCTTCTTCTTTTCTTCTTCTTCTTCTTCTTCTTCTTCTTCTTCTTCTTCTTCTTCTTCTTCTTCTTCTTCTTCTTCTTCTTCCTCTTCCTCTTCCTCTTCCTCTTCTTCCTCTTTTGTTAATCTTCACCAGAATATTTTTCCATTGATTTTTTGATATAGTGGACAGGAGGGAAGGAGGAAGAGAGCAACATAGATATGAGAGAAACACATCAATATGTTGCCTCTCACACAACCCTGACCTTGGCTGGGGATCGAACCTGTAATCTACGTACATGCCCTCGACAGGGAATTCATCCCATGACCATTCGATCTGCAGGTCGACAGTCTAACTGCTTATCCAAAGTGAACAGGGCAAGAGACCCTCTTGTTAGACTTAGCACATGTAAGTCAGAAGATTTGATGATAGACTGTCATTTGGGCACAAGTGTGTTTAAAGACACTCTCTGCCTTTTTCCACTTGTGAATGTTGACACACTTTAAAAGAGACTTTTCTAACCCCAACACTTCAGATATAAGAGCAGACTCAGGAATCCAGAGAGGTTTCTTGAGTGAAACTGTGACATGAAGAGAAAACCAGCCAGGAAACCAACCTAAGCCTCCAACTGCACCTGCTCCTGGGAAGGTCCTTGTGTTTGAGGACCCTGATCGCCCCCTAGTGGTCAAATCCCCTTTGGCAGAGAGGTTTGTGTCTGGGCTCACACTGACTTCCCCTCACTGTGTCTCTAGCACAGTAATACAGGGCAGTGTCCTCGGCTCTCAGGCTGCTCATTTGCAGATACAGCATGTTCTTGGAGTTGTCTCTCGAGATGGTAAATCTGCCTTTCACAGAGTCCTCATAAAATGTTTTACTTCCATCATTATAGATTAGACTAATCCACTGCAGACCCTTCCCTGGAGCCTGGCGGACCCAGTGCATTTCGTAGCTACTGAAGGTAAATCCAGAGGCTGTGCAGGAGAGTCTCAGAGACCCCCCGGGTTTCACCAGGGCTCCCCCAGACTCCACCAGCTGCACCTCACACTGGACACCTGCAAACACAAAGACGTCCTGGTCAGGAAACTGTCACACATCCACTGTTTCTCTTTCTCATCCACTCTCACACTCAGTGTCTCTTGTTCTCCATAAATTACCTCTTAAAATACCAACAATGAAAACCCAGCAGAATCCAAACTCCATGGTGACTGGTCAGTGTTCAGGCCTGATTTGGGAATGGAGTCACCTGGGGATCCTGGGTCTGAGATTCTGTTCCGGAGCTGCAGGGTGAGGGCTGGTCCTATTTTAATGGGCAGAGGGGGCCCTATTTGCATGTCCTCCTACTATATAGGGAGCTCTGGGGTTGGAGACCTGGAGAGAGGGCAGTTCCTCAGAGAATGTGCGAGTATCCTGGGGGAGAATTATGGTCATAACATTTCAATAACTAATTTTCAATCATAGGGACATTTGGGGCGTGTCCAAGTGTCCACATCTGGTTACAGTGATCCCAGCATCTGGCCTGTGCTCCTTCCCATTGGGCCCCATGGCTCCCCTGAACCAACACCAGGGCATAGCAGGATCTGCCCAGTGAGGGTGCAGACCCCTTGTATGTAACATGAACATGAATGGACTCTGTATTCTAGGGTTACTCACACATCAGAGCTCTATCCACCTGTGGCCTCAGGGTCCTCATCACAGTGGAGATGGTTGTGCATCATCTGTGAGGTGGTTTTCAAACAGCTTAGGTGCGGCAGGTTCACTCAGAACTGTCCCATACAACTGAAGTTTGTACTGGGCCCAGGAGCATTGTCCTGGATCCTCACAGTCCCTGTTCTGTCCACTCTTCCTCAAGGACCTGTGGTCATACTGAGCCCTGCTGTGCCTGGTCCTCACCACCTGAGTGTCAGTAGGTCAGGTGTAACTGTCCCTGCTGCAGATGGCCTTTGGTCACACTGAGCCTCTGTCTTGTCTCCTCCATGTGCACCCTGGGTCCCTGAGACTGTCCAACATTGGGAATTTGTGGTCTGTGTGTGGCCATCTGTTATGAAGACCCAGACCCAGAGCCCTGAGGGACCGTGGCCTCTGATCTCCTGGCCTTCATCAGGCAAGTGGGAAACATTCAGAATCCCTGTGATCAATGAGAACGTGCAGACTTAAGGTGAATCTCTCTATGAAACAGAGAATTTGCTCTCTAAATTCACAGTGAAGCCCTGGCCGGTCTGGCTCAGCAGTTAGAGCGTCGGTCTGTGGTCCAGAGAGAACCGGGTTTGGCTCTGGTAAGGGCACGTACCTCAGTTGCAGTTTGTCCCTGGCTTTGGTTGGGTCGTGGGAGTGACAAGAGCTCGATGTGTCCCTTTCATGTCGATCTCTCTCTCTCTCTCTCTCTCTCTCTCTCTCTCTCTCTCTCTCTCTCTTTCTCCCCCTCCTACTCTATCTGAACAAAAGAAAAAAAAAAAAAAGACTGAAAAATGTCCTCGGGTGAGGATTAAAAAAAAAAAAAATCATAGTGAATGCCAGGGTGGTGAGTTGAATTGATCACACAGCTTGGTACTTCTATTGTGTCTTATATAGAGTTATGACAGTTTATTGTTAAAAGAGGATGTCTCTGGGTTTCCACAGCGTTTAAATAACGGTGTGTCCTATCTTCCTGTATTAAACGTGTTTGCAGAGCATGGAGATAAAGCCTGGACTTTCCCAGAAACCTACCTCCTCCTGCGGGAGGTGAGCTCAGTGGGCCCTGAGCTCCCCAGGGTCCCGAGAGCACGTTTTCCTTCAAAGCTCACAGAGGACCAGAGACTCCTCATCGCCTCCCCTCGCCCAGCCTGGCTGTCGGGTCCCTTCCCGCAGGAGCTCTATGGAACCTGCTGCTCACAGGACGTCCTCTCCTCATTCTTTTTGTTCATGGACGCCACCCTCTGCTCCTTGGCTATGAACCCCCAGAGTCTCTGCTGCACCACAGGGGATCCCTGTAACCCTCTTCTGTGGTGATGCCCCACTGCAAGAGCCTTGAACAAAATCTTTCTTTAAAATATGGCGACTGTCAGAGAACTTTCCACCAGGATAAAAGTGAGATATTTAAGGTTCTCCAGGCAGGTTACTGGTAAACTCACTCAGGACACGTCCTGGGACAGGATTGTGGAGGAGGCAGTACCCCCCTGGTGGTTGCTTTGAGCCTAAAAGGTTGATGATGCTGAGTCTGAACCAACTTCCTGAGACAAGGCAAGAGAGTCACACACAAGGAAGTCCTTCCTGATATTTTGAAACGGTGGCTCCCCCAGATCTTGCTTCTCACTGGTACTCAGCTGAGTCTCTGCAAGGTCACCTGTGCCTCAGGGCTGCCACCTAGAGGCGAACCTGAGAACAGAGCCCTCCTCAGTGCCAGGGGCATGATGGGAGTCAACTGGAACCGGACCTGACTCTGGGCCTCACTGGGGAAATGCTGCCTGGGTGCAGGAAGGGGGGACGAACCAACACGGAGCCCACACGTCCAGGGTGCTTGTTCCATCAGGTTCTGACTCTCCTGGTTGTTCCCCGAGTTCACGTTTTCTTTCCTCACTTTTCTCTGAAATAGCCACAGCTGTTTCCCAGGGTCCTGGAGACACTGTGCTGAGAGGGGCAGGAGCACGAGTCCTTCGTGAGCTGGTTTTGTACCTGACGTCTCTCCTGAACCCACTCTCTAGTTCTGTCAGTTTTCTGGTGCAGGGTTTAGGGTTTTCTATACACGAGATATGTCCTATGTATAGAGATGAAGAGACACTTTAACTTGCTTCTTTATGATTTACACATTTTATAATTTGTTCCTGCCTACTGATTCTGACAAAAACTCCAGTTTTGTTGAATATAAGTAGTCACAGGGGTGCCCTTGTGTGGTTCCTGATGTTAGAAGAGTAGTATTAAAACATTTTCTTTGCACCGTGAAGTTACCCATTGGATTCTCAAATGCTGCCTTTGTTATGATAATGTACACAGTTCTGGACCTTTTTTGTGAAGAACTGTAACCATAAAGCCATTTCAATTTTTAAATGCATTTTCCTGCATCTACATATGGTGGCAAATGTATCCTCCATTCTCATTACATACGTCAAACCATCCTTCATCTAAGACCACATCCCAGTGCATCACGGTACATGGTCCTTCAATGTGCTGTTAAGTTTCCCAGGACATGGAGAGGATTTTTTATTTATGATCATCAGGGGTATGACCGGTCATTTTCTGTACACATACTTTCTATGGGTCTGAGTGTAACGGTCACATCAGTAATTGAGTTTGGATGTCTTCTCTCTTCTTCCCATTCTTTGAAGTGTTTGAGAAGTGATTGTAAATGTATATGTTTTCTTGACGTTTTCATAGAATCCACCCTTGTATAAATTTTGACATGCATTTTTTTGTTGACAGGTTTTTATTACTACTCCAATTTTTTAAAATGTCTTCATATCCAGTAGAGTCAGAGGAAATTATTATATCAAGAGACAAATTAGTGGACTAAGAAATACAATGTTGACCTGCCCAGGCTGTGGACAGCACATGGGAGTTCCCACAGCACACACGTGGAGCTGAGCAGTGACAGGCTCACAGGCTCCTAATTCTGCATCCCTCAGGGGGACCCGAGCTACATGGACTGACAAGGGAGCAATTCGGGGTCCCTGCCAGGGAAACACCTGTCTCTACAAACTGCAGCCAGGAGCTGGTCTCTGCAGGTCTGAGGTGGAAGGACCAGCTCCCACCTGAGCCTCTGCAGTAAGATAGTCTGATCTTCCACCTGATGAAGGGAAAGATTTGGTAAAGTAACGCAAAACGTTTTTTACCTCAAGATTTCTGTGCATGGGGAGAAAGCAATGTATATGGGGACAAGTCTTCCCACACCACATGTAACCAATTCTCCTGTGAAAGGCCCCTCTGAGCCAGGACACTCTCAGAATTCAGTGACAATGCACTTGGAGTCAGAGTGAGGATTACAGTTGTTTGCAGACCACATGTTTATTTCATGTGCCAACCAAAAGTATGTAATAAATGCATATTATCCTCTGTAGAATTGATAAAATATCTTTGTCTTGAGAATGCCCCTCCCTGACCTCCATCTCCAGGGGCACAAGGAGCAGGTCCCCGGCGCTGCTCTCTGGAATCCCCCGTTGTTTGTGCTGCAGACACAGCTGTGCACGACTCTAGACCCTGGCTGACCCGGCAGGGACACTGAGGCAGGGCCATTGTGGGAGATGCAAGTGTTATCTGATGGAAAGTTTTGGCTCAGGAAATTTCTGACAAATTAGATTGTCCTTCTGAAATGCAGGGAGGTCCTGGAAATACCCACCTCTCATGGACTGGCATTGGTTGTGTGCTGACAGTATGGCCAGGCTCACAAATCCCTCTGTGTGTTTTCTTCTCCTAATAAAAATGCCGGTTCTGATACATGTGAGAATGTTGCTACTAATAAAATAAAACTTTTAAAACACAGAGTCTGTAGTTGTTGTCACACAATTATATGTCTAGAGACCGTTGGAGAAACTGTTATCTGGAGAGGAAGCCAAGAGGCTCAGAGGAAAGAGCCATGAACACCACCTGCACCTGCTCCTGGGGCTGTAACACAGTCAGTGTATCCCGAGTGCCCCTTGGTGTCCTGAGCGCACCCTGCAGTCCTGCCTTCTCCTTCAGGAGTTTGTATCTGGGCTCACACTGACTTCCCCTCACTGTGTCTCTTGCACAGTAATACACAGTCGTGTCCTCGGATGTCAGGCTGTTCAGTGTTAAATACATCTGGTTCTTGGAGGTGCCTCAGGTGATGCTGAGTTGGGATTTCAGAGATAGGTTATAGTCTGTACCTCCATCACCCCACATCATTCCCGCCCACTCCAGGCCCTTTCCTGGAGCCTGGTGGACTCAGTGCACACGATAGCTCGTTAAAGAAAATCCAGAGAGAGTGCAGGTGAGGGAGAGGGCCTTCGGGGGGTTCACCAGTACTGGGCACGACTCCTGCAGCTTCACCTGGGATAGGACGCCTGGGGACAAGGAGCATCAGGCCCTGTCAGTCAAGTGCAGTCACAACCACTCCATAGACCCTGTCTGGCCTCTCAGACCCTCAGCTTGGGGGGTGTCACCAGGCACAGGAGAAGACCCAGCAGTCTCATCTTCTTCTAGACCAGGGCTCTGCCTTCCCCAGAGACCTCAGCCCTGTGTGAGGAGAGAGCTGTGAGCCTCCCCAGCCCAGGGGAGGATTTACCCTGGAGCTTGGGGAGAAATTTGCATGTGGGGAAGCCTGTTCCTTATAAGTGTGGGACTGAGGTCAGGCTGCCCTGTTCCTTCCTGGCCCCTCTGTGGGAATCTCTTTCCTTAAACTCACTCAGCATGTAAGTCAGGGATAGCGGATCACTTGGTTCATGAGACCTATGCAGTCAGCTTAATACCCATGCTCATCTCTTGTAAATGGTAGACTGGGTGAGAAGATTATCTTTTCAAAATTTTGTGTGTCTTATCTGTAGATTTATTGGAATTATATCAGTCTAGGTAGTTTCTTAAATTCAATTCTGTAATATATACACAACTGTCAAAAAGTTTTATAAACAATTGTGTTTTTATACACATTATTTCATATATGCAATGTCTACCTTCTCAGAAAATTACAAAATGACATATTTATTTATGTTGTTATGGTGATCCAAGGAACTAAATTCCAAGAAGATGTTAATGGGAAAACCTTGATTCTTTTCTATGTTTAGTTTTCTTTGGATAAAATTGTATTCGTTATTAGTTCTTAATAAAACGATATGATATGCAATGTTTAGGTTATTGCTACACCCATTTTTCTTACAGTCTTTACTACACACCTCTCAGCAGCTAATCAGGGTCAGGTTAGTACTTGGATGGGAGATCCTTGATTCTTCATATTGAGAATACCTCCTCAAACTCTTCCTTCTGCAAGCCCATGGCTTATTTCAGAGACATCAATCTAATTACATCACAGATAAGCACATTTACATATGGAGAAATGATTGAAAATAGAAAGTAATTATGTATTAGTAAAATTCAGGTCATTTTATATTTTCTCCCCCGTCCTCTGCCCCTGGGGATGGTCACTGTGGTCAGAGGTGCTGGATCCTCCCACGTACCATGTAACATCCTTAACATCCTTAATGCACACATTCTCCCATCAGACACACAACTTGGAAATCTGTAGTCTCTTTGTAGGCTACTCTTTCATTCCCTTAATGGAATGTTTGTTGGGAAAATGTGTTTACTTTTAAAAATGTTCATTTAATCACTCTATGATTTCATAGACCTATTTTTGATGATTTACGTAACACCTCACCAGAAAATTGTCACACTTAATGCCCATAGGAGGGGGAACCCAGATATGAACAGTGGGCACTAAACCCATGGAAGAAATGATGGTTGGAATATATATTATCACTGAAATCTCTTTGCTGTGTCCTCTGACCCAAAAACAACGGTCCATGGCATGAAGCCCTGATTCATCTCAGAGTTCCATTCACTTTACTGAACTTTACAATGTGAACTTCCCTACAGTATGTATCATAGACTAGCCCCTAAGAAATTATATTGTGTAGATGTCAGGCAGATGAGAAAGGAAACTCAAAGGACGTGAGGAAGATGCTGAGCAGAGATGACAGAGAAAGGATCCTAGAGGGTATTTCACGAGGATGGAAGTGACCAGGAGGACGAAGGTGCAGAGAGGTCGTGAGAGGGAGACATGCGGAGATGAACTGGAGCTGACGTCGGGAAAGTGAATGTCCCATTGAGAGCCCTGCATGGAGCTGTGTGTGCAGGACTCACATGGGACAGTAAGAGAGCGAGGCCCTGGCGAGTGTGGGTACCTGGGGGATGGACTCTCAGTGTGTAGATAGTGACACCTGGGTGGGCGGAGTTGGGTTTTAAACCATGTTCTCCAGAGCAGGTGCTCAGATGACCATCACTCAGAGGATGCTGGGAACAGAATGTGGGGTGATGTGACCCCTTGTGGTGACTCTGAGCATTGCAGGCTGCAAGACCCTAAAGACTGAACCAGCCTCCTCTCCACCCACCAAGACCAGGGGAGGAAAGTGCTCACCTTTAGGGTTAGGCTTCTTCTCTCTGAAGAGGAGAGAAGGACAATGATGATCTTTCGTATCATCTGCAACATCCTCATTAGTGACACACATGGGAGTATCTGTTCAATTTGGTATTTTTAGCATTTTTGTAGAAACTGCTTGAATGATAGTTTCAGAAAGTGTGAATGAGTAGGAAGAATCAGCTGAACATACTGTTTTCAAATAAGCATAGTCATGGCTGGTGGTTAGTTGGTTGGCGGGTCATCCTGTACACGGAAAGGTTGCAGGTTCAATCCTTGGTCAGGACACACATCTACATTGTGGTTGTGATCCTCCATTGTAGAGAATGTGGGAAGCAACCACGAATGTTTCTCTTTCCCGTGCTTTCTCTGAAATCAATAAACATATCATGAGTGAAGATTAAATAAATTCAATAAATAAGTAAGTATTGTAGGTATAATGTTTATTGAAAGACACATTCTCTGCAAACACACACACACACTCACTGATGGTTTTCATCATAATGAACCTTCAATTTCACTTCTCCCCTGTACCTAACACATGGGCAGTGCCCCCTGACCTTAACCTAGTGTGTGACCTTCTTTCCCAAACAGAACAAACCAAACATGATTGACACGTAGACAGGGCTGTGACTATATCCGTGTGTTCTGTTCTCTCAGCACCTGAAACATGGCACCTGTACGTACCTCCCTTCCAGCAGGGGTGGGTGCACAGGAACTGTGGGGTCACTGAGAACAAGACAAGATCCTAAGGGTCAGGCTGTCAGTTGGAATTCACGTGGGGCTCAGGCATTAAATTGTCAAACCCTGAATTTAATCCCCTCTGATTACTCTGTGAAAACCTTAAAGGGAATGAGAGGCAGACCTCAGCGTCATAAACCACCTGCAGCTGAGAGGTGGAAACTCAGGGAGTCCAGGGAGATGGAGACACTGACAACACACAGACGCAGAGATGGACAGGCCATAACAGGCTCCTGAGGAGACGCCTGGTCATCAGGACCTGCAAGTCCAACCCCACAGGAAACCTCCTCACAGCTGCAGGACAGCTGTTCTAGAAGGAAACTCACTGAATTAGAACAGACCGAGCATTTGTGGGCATGTGGAGAGGGGAACTCTTGCACTCTCTTGGTGGGAAAGTGAGATCCTGCAGCCACATGGAAAACAGCATGTTGGCTCCTCCGAAATGAGCGTAGACACCCGTGTGATTGAGCAATGAGCTCCTAGGTGTTCATGCGAATAATAAACCCAGGACTCTGGAGAGGTGTTGCACGGCCCTGTTCACTGAATCTGTGTTCAGTGTAGTGAGACGTGGGAACATCTCTGTCCATCAGTGGGTGAGTGCACAAACCTGTGTGATATTCTCACGATGATATTACACACCCTTAAATCACAGGGAAACCCTGCACAAACCCAGCCTGGATGACACTAGAGGACACTGTGCTCTGTGAAATAAAGTCGTAGGAAAGGCAGATAGTGTCTGATTCCACCTACACTGTGGACTAAATGAGGTTTTCTTCCAGCAGAGTGTGGAGGGGCCCAGGCCTGGGTGTGGAGAAGGCTCTGGCAGGAGACTGGATAGTGGAGGGTCGGCCGCCCTGGAGTCCTGTGCTGATGAAGAACAAAGACGGAGGCAGCTGGAGGAGACACTGTGTCAGGACACAGTCAGCCCTGGTCCTGGGCCCTGTGCATCCACAGGAGCCTGGGTGTGGCGGCCTCAGTGTGTGGAGCCGTCCACCCTCAGGGCCTCATGGACAATGAGGGAACATTCAGTCGCCACAGGGCGTAGTTTCCTCTGGGAATGGGGAGGAGGAGACAGAGCCCAGAAAACCCCTGTGGTCCTAGGGGGCTGTGTGAGCACCCAGGACACACCCCTGTGTGATCTCTGAGACTGGATCCTACACTCTGAGTCATCACTGAGATCGTCCTGTGTGAGGTATGTATCTGTTGATGGTTATTTTCATTGTGAGTAGTATTCCATTGATGAATGTTTTCTAGTTTGCTTATTTGTAAAATCAGAAAAAAGTTTGTATTGTTATAGCTCCTAACACAGATAAAGATGGTAAAAGTGTATGCATGAACAATGGACGTGGACAGCAAAGCTGGGGACAAGACAGAAAAAGAGGGGGAGGGGAAAATCAGTGGGATGAAAAGGAGAAATATCTGTAACAAAAATAAATTAATTAATTTTTAAAAAGATGCTAAACGTATTTTGATTCACATTTTTGTGAATATAAATATCTGTTCTTCTGAATCAAACATTTCTAGTGGTACCACTGAGATACATGTTAAGTGTCTTTTTAATTTAATAAGGATTTGCAGTTCATTTTGTGAAGACAGTATACCAGAATATGGAGGGGACTAGGGTAGGAGAGACCTCCAGGCACTGCCGACATGCCATCTGGAAACACAGAGTGTTTCCACCTAACTTGTCTGCAGTGAGAATATGAGGAGTTAGAGCCACAGAGAAAAAGCAAAAACTTTCTTGGATGCAGCTGAGAGCTGAGAGGAAACCCCTGCTCCCAACAGGAAGCCCCTCCTTCCCTCTCACTCTGCACCTGCTCCTGGGCTGTTCTCTGTGGTGGGTCCTGAGCGCCCCCTGGTGTCCTGAGCGCCCCCTGGTGTCCTGAGCGCCCCCTGATGTCCTGAGCTCCCCCTGCAGCCCCGCCCTCCTGTCCCCTCAGGAGGGTTGTGTCTGGGCTCACACTGACTTCCCCTCACTGTGTGTCTCGCACAGTAATACACGGCTGTGTCCTCGGCATTCAGGCTGTTCATTCCTAAATAAACTTGTCTCCTGGAGGTGTCCCTGGTGATGCTGACTCGGGATTTCAGCGATGGGTTATAGTCTGTACTTCCACCACTCCATATAACCCCGACCCACTCCAGCCCCTTTCCTGGAGCCTGGCGGACCCAGTGCACAGCATAGTCCGTTAAAGAGAATCCAGAGACAGTGCAGGTGAGGGAGAGGGTCTGCGAGGGCTTCACCAGTCCTGGGCCCGACTCCTGCAGCTGCACCTCGGACAGGACACCTGGGGAGAGAAAACATTATTCCTGTCAGTCATGTGCAGTCACAACCACCCCACAGACCCCTGTCTGACCTCTGAGACCCTCACCTTGGGGGGCTGTCACCAGGGACAGGAGAAGACCCAGAAGTCTCATCTTCTTCTAGACCAGGGCTCTGCCTTCCCCAGAGACCTCAGCCCTGTGTGAGGAGAGAGCTGTGAGCCTCCACAGCCTAGGGGAGGATTTACCCTGGAGCTTGAGGAGAAATTTGCATGTGAAGAAGCCTGTTTCTTATAAATGGAGGACTGAGGTCAGGCTGCCCTGGTCTTTCTGGGGCCCCTGTGTGGGCATGTGTTCCCTTGAACTCACTCAGCATGTAAGTCAGGGAAATAGGATCCCGGAGTTCAGAAGCCATTGTAATGGGGTCAAATGTCGGCCTCGCTATTCTCAGAGACAGAAAATATGATGGACAAGTTTGGTAGGTTACACTTTTCACTACCCTTTTATCTTTCCATCTGATTTAAATGTGGTAAGCAATTTTTTAATAGTTTCTGAATCCCAACATTCTAGTATATTCAGTCTTTCCAAAATTTTTGTCATAATTTTGTACAAATAATATCTAACTTTGTTAATAAATAAAAATAAGGGACACCCATGCTCAAACCTTACATATCAATTTTAATTAAATTTATTTTTATTTATTATATTTTTAAAGAGAACAGGAGTGCAAGGGAGATAGAAACGTCTATGTGAGAAACATCCATCTGCTGCCTTCTGCACGGCCCCTCCTGGGGACGGAGCCCGCCACCAGCCATGTGCCCTGACCAGGAATCAAACCTGGTCCTTTCAGACCATGGGACAATGCTCAGTTCTCTGACACATGCCAGCCAGGCATTTATATCTTCTTTTATAAAGTTTCTTTGATCTGAGAAACTACCACCCAAGCACAGGCAGCTGAGACATTTTTAACTATTGTTGAAAATTGTCTAACTCTGTCTCCAGATTCCTGTGCAAACTCTTCCATTGCACACCCCATGGCCTATTTCAGAGACCCCAACTAGTCACATGAGACATAATCTGACTTTACATGGAGAAAAGACAAGAAATGTAAACCTATCATGCCTGTGTACAACTCAGAATCATTCATAGGCTGAAATGATTATCGCAGGAGATTGTCCTGTTTCCTGTCTCATGTGATCAGGGATGACAGAGCTCAGAGGGAGGTTAGTGAAGAGAATTACTTCGTAGATTTTTTGCTAGGAAAGGGGTCTTCAAACCTGACTGAATCCCCCCCACTCCCAGACTCCCTCTGCCTGGGCGATGGTCACTGTGATCAGAGGTGCTGGGCTCTCCCACAGAACACATAATGTATTCTGTGTGTAGTTAACACATTCTCCCATAACAGACATTATTCAGAAATGTATTCTCTGTGTAGTCTTGTCACTTAAATGTCTAAATACAATATTTGGCGAGACAAATGTATTTAATTTAGGAAAATCTAATTTACTCCTGTTTTCTGTCTGGGCCTTTTTGGGTGAAACAGACAGATGCCCAGGACTTGCTGGGCCTCACAATCCAGGGGCATCAGCAGCAGCAGCCACAGGGACAGAGAGGTTCTGGCACCAGGAATGAGGGCTGCTGGGAAACTGCCCAGAACTGGAGGGGACTTTGACCTGAGTGAGGGGAGGAAGCTGGACGTGTTCTGAGTCACAGGACAGAGAAGTGCCTGATGTTCATGGACAGAGTGTTACTGGACATATGGGTTTAAACCTCTTCCAGTGATGACCCAGAAGCATATGCAGGGCCTAATAGCACAGTTCCTGTCATCGTAGGAAACACCTGAGTGATTATGAGCAGGAGTTTGTTAGAATAGAAACGTTAAAGGTTCTGCAGGCAGGAATCAAGGGAAATAAGGAATGTGTCATTGCAAAGGGGGAGGGGAGCAGGATTCCTGTTTCCCACATACACCTGCTCACAGTGTCTTTGTCTGTGAGGTGACATCTTCCCAGGTCCAGGTGTTAGCACTAGGACACCTGTGGGTCATTACTCACATGGTCACTCCGTGCTCCACCCAAGCTGCACAAATCATTGGTGCTTTGTTTATGAAGTACATCGACCCTTACAGGGGAGGTTGGACACCCCTCCCTGCAGGAGCCATGGTGCTGGTGTGTCTGTGTGAGGGGCCCTCATGTCATTGACCAGGACCCTGTCTCAGTCCATCATTATCATCATCACCATCCTTACCATTTGTTTGTTAAAAATTGTTATTATCTGTAGACATGGTTTTTGTCGAGCATAATGACACCTTTTCTCATTTTTTGGTCATTTATTATATTTGCTAAGTAAAATATGTAGTCAGACTATTTTATTTTTATTTTTCTGATGCTGACAAATGAGGGCTTCTTCTTGCCTCTTCTCCATCTGCTCCACACAGAAATCTGATGAGAAGGGTTTGGTCTGCCCTCTACAGGTGTCTTTGAAAGATTGAACCTCACAAACTTCTGGAAGGAGAATTTCTCCCCCTCCCCCACCACCTCACCAAAATAAAATCCCCCAGCCTGTCTCCTTTCCTGGAATATCAAATCTCCTCACACAAGCTGAAGGGCCTTTCCTGTGCTTCCCAGAAATTCCAACTGTGTACGTGTATGTGCCCCTTGTGTGAGTGTTTGTCCTCGGCCTGGACATCTGCACAAACTGTTGTGGGTCAATCTGCCTCTGTGTGCTGTAAACTGCTCTCAGTGCTGTGAGCAAGATGTCACGTCAGTGACCATCACCCCACTGGTGCTTCTTCTCTAGCTTTGGGGTAACACACCTCTGGTGCTCACTGTCCACACACATGTGTCCTGCTGCTGGTGGCTGGGACCCTGAGCTGTGGAGCTGAGCTGCACTGTTGGGTCAGCAGAGCCTCTGGTTATATTCAGCTCCTGTGGGTCAGTAGATTTCATAATGAATATTCATTTGGTCACAAGATTGTTTGAAAGAGAATCTCTGTCTTTTCCCCAAAAAAATGTTATCTTCCTTGACAAGAGACATTTCTTTATTTTTTTTTTAATTGTTGACACAATTATGGTTTCCTCTAATTCCTTCTACTTTGCCCACATCCACCCAGCCCTGCCCCTCGGTCTGTGCCCATGGGCTCTGCATATATGTTCCCCAGGTCCTCTCTTTACCTTCTTTCATCTGCTTTTCCCAACACCCCACCCTCTGACCTCTGTCATTCATATGTATCCATTTCTCTGGTTGAATTCTGTTTGTCAGTTTATTTTGTTTATTAGATTCTGTATACACATGAGATCACAGGGTATTTGTATTGCTCTGACTGGCTTATTTCAATTAGTATAATAATCTGCAAGTCCATCTATATACTGCCAAGAGTAAAAGTTTCTTCTTTTTTACAGCTGCTTAGTATTCTATTATGTAAATGTAGCACTTTTTTATCAGCTCATCTACATGGGCAACCGGGTGGTTTCCAGACCTTGGATATTGTAAATGATGCTACTATGAACACAGGAGTGCATATGTTCTTT
Source organism: Molossus alvarezi (assembly GCA_037176705.1). Lineage (NCBI taxonomy): Eukaryota > Metazoa > Chordata > Mammalia > Chiroptera > Molossidae > Molossus > Molossus alvarezi. The sequence goes on along the minus strand of CM073885.1, from coordinate 685,967 downwards.
CTGAATTATGTTTTGGGATAATTGGAATATATTACGAGAGGTGGGTTCGCTGGTCAAAAAGTAGTTCTATTTTTATATTTACATTTTTATTAATTAATTTATTCTTGTTACAGATGATTCTCATTTTTCCCCCTAGACACCCTCCTCTATACCCCACCCAACCAGCATTGTCTTCTTTATCCATTAGTTATGCATATATGCATATACATTTTTTGGCTTATCGCATCCATCCTCCTCCAATCTCTCCTCTGAGGTTTCTCTGTCTAAACGGTTCTATTTTTATTTTTATTTTTTTTGAGGAAACTCCATACTGTTTCCACAGTGGCTGCACCAAGCTGCATTCCAACCAATAGCGCACCAGGGTCCTCCTTCCCCTGTATCCTCATCATCACTTCTTGTTTGTTGATTTATTGATAGGAGCCATTCTGGCAAGTGTCGTAGTTTTAATTTGCATCTTTCTGATTATTAATAATGCTGAGCATTGTTTCATATGTCTCTTGGCCGTCTTTATGTTCTCTTCGGAGAAGTGTCTATTCAGGGCATTGGCCCATCTTGTGACTGGATTGTTTATCTTCCTGGTGTTGAGTTGCACATAGTTTTAAAATATTTGGAATTTAACACCTTACCAAAATATACCATTGGCAAATAGACCACAAACTTTTGTAACTTAGACAACTGAGAGGTAAACCATGAATTAATAATCCAGAGATTCCCTGAGGGAAACGATGACATAAAGAGGAATCCGCACATGGAAACAGCCCAACCTCCAATTGCACCTTCTCCTGGATGGTCCTTGTGTTCAGGGACCCTGCGCGCCCCCTGGTGGTCGCAGCCTCTCCCTCAGAAGGTGTGTGTCTGCGCTCACACTGACTTCTGCTCACTGTGTCTCACACAGTAATACACGGCCCTGTCCTCAGATTCCAGGTTGCTCATTGTAAGAGAGACTGTCCTTCTAGGGTTGTCCCTGAAGATTGTGCATCTTCCCTGACTAGATGGCGCGTACCACTGATCTGTTCCCGATGGTTTGCTCATATCTGCCATCCACTCCAGCCCCTCTGGATCCCGGTAGACCACGACATGCTGTAGTCAATATCGGTGAATCCAGAGGCTTTGCAGGAGAGGCTCAGGGACCCCCTGGGCTACACTAAGCCTCCCCCAGACTCCACAAGGTGGACTTGGGACAGGACACCTGCAAACAGGGAAATAGACTAGAATTGCCCATGAAGCATGGTCCCCGCTGAGCCTGAGCCCAGGAGCGCACATTTAACAGAATGAGAAGAAAGGCCCAGACGAGTGTGGACCCCATGGTGGGGACACCAGTCGGGCTGACCCCTGAGGCTCCTCTCTGGGATCTGCAGGGACAGTGGCTGGGCAGGTTTTCATGAGAAGGGCTGGGTCCTCATGTCCATGCATTTCCCCTGTGGACCTGTCTGAGCTACCCTCCCAGGCTCCTCCCTTCTTGCCTTGCATTCTGGGAAAATAGGGAAACAGGACGCCTGGGCCTGGACCAGGGGCCCTCTGGGGTCTGAACACTGTAGGATTTGTCTGTGAATAGTGATCGACACCTAGACCAGGATATAAGTGGGATATTGAAGGTTCTTCAGTGCAGGCTGCACATGAACGAATTCAGGACACTTCCTGAAGAGAACTGTGGGGATGAGAGTGCCCCGTTGTAGTTGTTTTGAGCCTCACAGGTGGACACTGCTGGGTGTAAATCACTTCCTGAGACAAGGCAGGGGCGTCTGCCACAGGGAAGTCCTTCCTGGCATTTTGAAATGTTGGCTCCTCAAATTCTGCGTCTTGCTTGTACACTGCTGAATCTCTGCACATTGACCTGGACCTCAAGGCTCCAACCTTGGAGAGAACCTGATGAACAGAACCCTCTTCAGTGCCAGGGGCACAGGCCTCTGTTGCAAGGGCCGCAGCTTGCACCTGTGAGGTGCTGAGACCTGCCTGGTTGCACACTCACACACCTCAGAGTGCCCACCGTGTGACACACCAGAGCCTCTTTAACTCAGAGGAGATGTTTTCTGACATTTGTGGGAACCTTCGTGACTGTGGGCAGTAGAGCTGCAGAGGGGGGTGAGCACAGGCACAGACTCACCGAGCACAGAGGGCAGCTCCCTGCCCAGGAGCCGGTCCCTTCACTGCAACCCTAAGACCCTGTGTCTCTGACTCTAGGACTGTGCCCGAGACCACAGGGGTAAGTCCCAGTGAAGAGGACAGCACAACTCCATCCTCTTCAATCTGGGACTAGGTGACAGAGCCCCACACCTTTGTGCTTCTGTCTGAAAAGACGTAGAAGAAGGATGACTGTGACCACTTTCTATGAAAACTTCATAAACGGAGGCTGGCTCTGTCAGATGTTACCATCACTGTTACTATATTATTTCTCACCCTTGGGCAGAGGGGACTCTGAGGTATCACCTCTGACTGCACAAGAAACACTTGCTCTACTCAAGACCTCACCTGTCAAACCTGTGTGAGGGGACAGGTCACCACCATCAAGCGTGTGTCCTCACCTCTGCATTGATATTGATCTATTTGTTCTAGATCCTGAAAAGTAATTTCCCATATTTTTCATCAACAGACTTGAATGCTAAGTATTACACCCTGGTCTTCAGTAGTATGTCTTAAATGACATAAGTTATAAACTCTAACTTCCTGGATGTAGGTCTTGGAAGAACCACCAGAAGATGGATGATGCAGCCCAACAACAATAAAAATATCTGGGGCCTTTACTGAGAACCTGAGAATGTAGGCTGACCTGTTCCAGGGCAGCAGAGCTGAGAGGCAGGAACTGACAATTCAGGCCAGGTGAGTCTGTTCTCATGATGAGACCCTGGTCCTGGGTTTGACAATGTGTGCACAGGTCAGTCATGGCCAGATGTTAATGTGAGCCTGGATGGAGAAAGTTCTATTGTGTCGTTCACGTAGAAGAAAATGCAAGAGGTGTACATGTGTTTATGTGGTTGGGAAAGGTTGCTCAGGTGTGCTCATCCCCAGGAAAGCAGGATGTAGGTCTACTGGGGAGATTAAGCTGTGATGTTGTGGATATTCACAACTGCAGAGGGAACTAGATCTCATGACAGTGATAGAGGTTAGATCCTGTGAAAAAATCACAAGTGGTCACATAACAAAAAACAGGTGAAGATATAAATTTGATGCCTTTGAAAGTCACCAAAAATGAACTCACAAATTTGAAAAACCTTCACGACTAGAGAAATAATTTGAAGAATGTTTATGTTCAGTGGACAGAAAGTTCTCTCTGACACTGTTTCCTCTGCACAGTGTTCAGAAGATAAACCGAGAACAGATGTGACCCTAGAGCCAGTAGACCAGTGTTGGGGGACAGTGGAGATCTGTGTGGGTCACTGGGAAACAAAATCATAAACTACAGAGAAGCAGACAGGGCTCCTGGGTCTGAATCCTTCAGGGACTTTGGAGCTGATGCAGCAGCTGCACGGCCTCCTTTGTGGGGTTTGTTCTCTAGACTCTGCTGGACCAGGTTCAATCACTGGGGATGGAGAAGAACCTCATTCATGGCCAGGGGTATTTAGGTAAAGTTTTAAGTAGAGATTTGTGAGTAATTTAGTTTAGGTCATGAACATGTTGTTATTGGAAATCCAATGTCTGCATGTGACCCTGGGAATGCTGTCACCATGTCTGTTTCTGATGGGAGTCAACTGGAATGGAAACCTGTCTCAGGGCATCACTGGTGGGAAATGCTACCTGGGTACATGAAGGGGGGATTGACCAGGTCTGAGGACACACACATGCAGTGTGCTTGTTTCACAGGGTTCTGATTTCCATTTTTTTTTAAGCCAGTTCAAAGTCTTTTCCCAAAACATCCACACACATTTCCTAGAGTAATGAGAACACTTTATTGAAAATGTGCTGAAGCACTGTCATTTGTGTGTTGACTTTTTATGTGAAATCTTTTCTGAATTAACTTTCTGGGTATATCAGGCTCATGGTGCTGTTTTTAGGGTTTTCTCTATATGAGGTCCAGTCATGTGTGCAGAGATAAAGAGAAACATTTTAAATTACTTGTTTCAGATTTAGACATTTTAAATAAATTTTTGTTGCCTAATTGTTCTCACAAAACCTTCCCATTCTGTTGAATACAAGTAGTCACAGAGGCGCCCTTGTGTTGGTCCCAATCACAGAAGAGTAGCTTTGAAATTTCCTATGTACAGCATAATGCCACCTGTTGGCTACTCTGATGTGGCCTTTGCTATGTCAATGTACATCTTTCTGTAAAGAATTTGTTAAGAATCGTAACCATGAATCCATTCTCCAGTTATCAAATGATCTTTTTTGCATCTATTTATGTAATTGTGTCATTTATCCTTCATTCTGTGAATGAGGTGTAGCACATTTCCTGGCTTACAAGCTTTGAACCATCCTTGTATTCTAGGTCGATACCCTACTTTATGCTGGTCAATGATCTGATACCTCACGGTTCAAAGATTCGTTCAATGTGCTTTTAAGTTTCCTAGTACATTGTGAGGGTTTTTGCTTTTCTGTTCATCGTGGACGTTGACCTGTCTTTTTATCTCCCTACTTGGCTTTCATATGAACGTCATGGACACCTCAGAATATTGTTTGGAAGTGTAACCTCCTCTTTTGCTCTTGGAAGAGTTCAAGAGGGATTGATTAAAAAGTTATAAGTTCTTGCCAGGCCAGTGTGCCTTAGTGAATGGAACATCATTCTATAGACTTGGAGGTCCTGGTTCAATTCCTGGTCAGGGCACATACCAGGGTTGTGGGCTCGATCCCCAGTAAAGGGCATGCAAGAGGAAGCCAGGTGATCTTTCTCTCTCAAATGAACGTTTCTATTTCTCTCTCTTTTCTTCTCTCTCTAAAATAAATAAATAAATAAATAAATAAATAAATAAATAAATAAATAACAATACAATGTTATAAATTATTTTTCTAGCCAGCTTGGGTCAGCACTTAGATTGTTGGCCTGAGGACTGAAGGGGAACAAGTTCAGTTCCTTGTCTTGGGCATGTTCCTGATTAGAAAGTTCAACCCCAATCCTGTTCAGGGTCTTGTTGGAGGAATCCACTTGAATTGTCTTTTTCACATCGATATTTCTCTCTCTCTTTGTTGTTCTCTCTCTGTCCCTTCCACTCCACCTAAAATCAATGGAAAGTTAACCATGGATGAGGATTAATAACAAAAACAAATAGTTCTCAATTCTTTAAACTTTCAATAGAACTCACCTTTAAGACCAGTTGGTTGTGGGCTTTTGTTGGTTGACTACTTCAATTATTTTTTAATATTCATTTCAATCCTGCAAAGATCAAATTCTTAATATGAGCACCTACCAAGTGGACAGAGAAATACAACTGTTGATAATCCCAGGGTTTGGTCAATGTGGAAATTACAGTTGTGTCCAGACCGCATTAATTTTATATGACATCCCAGAGAATGATATTAATCTGTATTATCCTATGTAGAATAGATTAGATGTCTCAGTTCAGAGTATGCCCCTCCCTGACCTCCAGCTCCAGGGGCACAAGGACCAGGTCCCAGGCGCTGCTCCCTGGAATCCCCCGAGGTTTGTGCTGCAGACACAGCTGTGCACGACGCCCAGACCCTGGCGGACCCGGCGGGGTCACGGGGGCAGGGCCACTGTGGGAGACGCAGGTGTTGTCTGATAGAAATTTTTTGCTCAGGGAACTCCTTTCAATTTTTTTGGTCCTTCCTGAAATGCAGGGAGGTTCAGGAAATCTACACCTTTCCTGGACAGACTCAGATTGAGTCCCGACAATGTACTGAGGCTCATCAACTCCTCCACGTTTTTTCTTCTTCAGATAAAAATGTCACTTCTGGTGCATGTGAGAATATTGTTCATAATATGATGATACTTTTATAACAGAATCGTCAGTGATTGACACAGAATCATAGGTCTACAGAGACTCTTGGAGAAAATGTTATCTGGAGAGGAATCCCAGACTCTCATAGGAAACAGCCATAAACTCCACCTGCGCCTGCTCCTGGGGCTGCAACAGAGTCGGTGAGTCCTGAGCGCCCCCTGGTGTCCTGAGCCCCCACTGCAGCCCCAGGCTCTGGTCTTCCTCAGGAGGTTTTGTCTGGGCTCACACTGACTCCCCTTCAGAGTTTCTCGCACAGTAATACACGGCGGTGTCCTCCACACTCAGGCTGTTCATGTGCAGATATAGGGTGTTCTTGGCATTGTCTCAGGTGATGATCCATCGGCCCTTCACTGAATCGGCATTATTTGTGGTACTACAGTCAGAATTAATTTCACCATCCCACTCAAGCCCCTTCCCTGGAGCCTGGCAGAACCACACCATGCAGGAGCTACTGAAGGTGAATCCAGAGGCTGCACAGGAGAATCTCAGAGACCCCTCTGGCTGCACAACGCCTCCCCCATACTCCACCAGCTGCACCTCACACTGGACACATGCAAACCCGAAGACGTCCTGGTCTGGACACTGTCACACATCCACTGTTTCTCTCTCTCATCCACTCTCACACTCAGTGTCTCTCGTTCTCTACAATTTACCTCTTAAAATAGAAATACAGAAAACCCAGCTGAGCCCAAACTCCATGGTGAGTGCTCTGTGTTCAGTCCTGATCAGGGAATGGGGTCACCTGGGGATCCCAGGTCTGAGCTCCTGTCCCAGAGCTGCAGGGTCAGAGTTGGGATGCCTTTCATGAGTAGACAGGGCCCAAGTTGCATGCCCCCCTACTACAGCGGGAGCTCTGGGTTGGACGTTGACATAAATTACATGGTTTCAGAGTATGGTGCGTCCAGGTGTATATGTCTGAATAGAATTAACCCTGGTGTCTAGGCCTCTACTCCTCCCCAATTCACTCAGCCGCTTCCTTACATGACCTCCAGGCAGGGGACATGCCCAGTGACCATTTCAGTGCCACGTGGCTGGACACTAGACCACATTAAACTGTGATTATGGTACAACACAGCATGAAAAAGTAAAGTATAGAAAACTAAAAGAAAATTACCATTTTAAATATTATATCTAGAAGGCAACCTGTATTAACACAGGGAGGTGGTCAGGCATTATATCCACAGGGAGATTAATATATGAGAACTTCATGTTCACTGGATGGGAAGTTCCATGTGACATTATTTCCCCTACACAGTGTTCAGAGAATAAGCTAAGAATATAGTGTGACCCTATTGCCATGGTCTTATGTTGGGGGACACTGGGGATCTGTGGGGGGGCCTGGGAAGCAGAAGCATGAACTACAGAGAAGAAGACAGGGCTCCCGGTTCCAAGTCCTTCAGAAAGTTTAGAGCTGAAGGTGAAGCAGCTGCACAACCTCCTTTGTGGGGTTTGTTCTCTAGACCCTGCTGGGACCACTTTCAGTCATTGGAGATGGAGAAGAACCTCAGTCAAAACTACAATGATGTGTTGAACTTGTAGATAGATATTTGTGAATAATAAATTTAGGTCATGAGAATGTTGTTATTGGAAACCTGAGGTCTGCATGTGACCATTGGGAAGACCATCACCATGCCTGTACATGATGGGAGTCAACAGGGACAGGGACTTGATTTCAGGATGCTAGGAGGCGATCCCACCTGATCATGGTCTACCATAGTTGGGGAAATTCTACCTTGATGCATAAATGGGGGGTTATCCAAGATGGAGGACGCACACGGTCAGGGTTCTTGTGTCTTCAGGATCTGATCTTTCTTGTGGTTTCTCCAGTTGACATTTTCTTTCCTCTGAAATAAGCACACTCATTTCCTAGGGTCATGAAGACATCTTGTTGAGAGTGTGCTGGAGCCCAAGTCATTTGTGTAAAGAATTTATTTGTACCTTATATTTTTCCTGAATCCACTTTTACTTCTATTAGTTTTCTGGTGCAGTGTTTAGGGTTTTCTATATGAAATATCATGTTATCGGCATACACATTGAAAAAGGCATTTTAACTTATTTTTTTTCATTTAGACACTTTTAGTTCTTTTTCTTGTGTAATTATTGTGACAAAAACTTCCAGTTCTTTTGAATAGAAATAATCATTGGGGTGCCCTTGTGTCGGTACTAATGTAAGAAGAGCAGCTTTGAAATTTTCTCTGTGCACCATGATATCAATTGTTGGATTCTCAAATCTGATGCTTTTTTTTTTTTAATTTTTTAATTTTTTAATTTAGGAGGACACCTTAAATAACTAAATTATTTAGAATTAATCATGAGATAATTTTGAATTTTTAAAAAGTTATTTTTTCTTTACATCTATTTATATGATGATGTAGTTTTGTTCTTCATTCTATGAATAAGGTGTAGCACATTTACTAATTTACAGACATTGAACCATCCTTGAATTCTAGGATGTTATCCCACTAGTCCATGGTCAGTGGCCCTTTCAATTTTCTATTGAGTCTCCTAGCTTATTTTTGAGGATTTTGGCACTTATGTACATCATGGTTATGGGATATCATTTTATTTCTTTTTTTCTTTTTGTTTGTCCTTATTTGGGTTTGGTATGTGTGTAATGGTCATGTCAATAAAAGTCTCTGGACGTGTTCCTTGTTCTTTCTACTCTAGGAAGAGTGTGGGGTGCATTGACTGAGAAGGCATTACTTGTTCTTTCAGTTTTAGTAGAATTCACCCCTGAATCAGTAAAACGTGGGCTCTACTTTGTAAGAGCATATGGCTTCTGCTTCAATTGTTATTTTAAATTAATATCAATTTTCCAACTTTGGCGGCAAATTCATAGTTTAAGGTTAAGTTAACTGACTGAGAAATACAATGTTGAACTTCACATGCTGTGGACAGCACATTGCAGTTCCCACAGCACACACGTGGAGCTGAGCAGTGACAGGCTCACAGGCTCCTAATTCTGCATCCCTCAGGGGGATCCGAGCTACATGGACTGACAAGGGAGCAGCTCAGTGTCCCTGCCAGGGAAACACCTGTCTCTACAAACTGCTGCCAGGGGCTGTTCTCTGCAGGTCTGAGGTGGTGGGACCAGCTCACACCTGAAACTCCACAGTCATATAAAAGTCTTCCCTTCCACCTGAAGAAGAAAGGAATTTTGTGGAGAAAGGGACAAAGTTCTTCACCTCGAAATTTCTGTGCCTGGAGAGAAAGCAATGGAATGGGAAAAAGTCTTCCTACAACACATGTAACCATTCTTCTGTGCAAGGTCACTCCTAGCCAGGACATTCTCAGAATTCAGTGACGACATATTTTGCATCAGTATATATATTACAGTTTCTTTTAGACCATATGTTTATTTTATATACCAGCAAAAATATGATGTAAAACGATATTATTCTTTGTAGAATTTATAAAGTGTGTTAGCACTTGAATGCTCCTCCCTGAATTCCAGCTCCAGGGGCACAAGGAGCAGGTCCCAGACGCTGCTCTCTGGAATCCCCTGCGGTTTGTGCTGCAGACACAGCTGTACAGGACGCCCAGACCCTGGCGGACTTGGTGGGGACATTGAGAGGCACACGTGTCGTCTGGTGAAAAGTGTGGGTTAAAAAAAAAAAAAAGCTCTGATGAATTTAAAGGGTCTCCTGAAATCAGAGTTTTAGGCAAGTTCCACCTTTTATGGAGTGACATTACGTGTGTGCTGGCATTTTTCTGAGGGGCGCCAACCTCTCCACATTTATATTTCTTTGAAATTAATACACTACATTTCTGCACTTCCGAATGTTTCTAATTATTTAACACATCTTTCAAAATCAGACCCATCAGCGTAGCCTCCGAACGAAAGTTCTGGAGAGTCTCTTGGAAACACTGTTATCTGGAGAGGAAGCCCAGAGCCTCTGAGGAAACAGCTTTTAACACCACCTGCACCTGCTCCTAGGCCTGCAACACAGTCCGTGGGTCGTGAGCGCCCCCTGGTGTCCTGGGCGCCCCCTGGTGTCCTGAGCGCTCCCTGCAGCCCCGCCCTCCTGTCCCCTCGGGAGGTTTGTGTCTGGGCTCACACTGACTTCCCCTCACTGTGTCCCATACAGTAATACACGGCCGTGTCCTCGGTGGTCACGGAGCTCAGCGGCAGGAAGAACTGATTTTTGGACGTGTCTCTGGAGATGGAGGTGCGGCTCTGGAAGGACGGGCTGTAGTTAGTGTTACCGCGAGCACATATGCGCCCCACCCACTCCATCTCCTTCCCTGGTTTCTGGCGGATCCAATGCCAGCAGGAATCACTGGTTGTGATGGAGAATCCAAAGACAGCACAGGTGAGGGAGAGGGTCTGCGAGGGCTTCACCAGTCCTGGGCCTGATTCCTGCAACTGCACCTGGGACAGGACACCTGGGGACAAGGAGCATCAGGCCCTGTCAGTCATGTGCAGTCACAACCACCCCACAGACCCTGTCTGACCTCTGAGACCCTCACCTTGGGGGGCTGTCACCAGGCACAGGAGAAGACCCAGCAGTCTCATCTTCTTCTAGACCAGAGCTCTGCCTTCCCCAGAGACCTCAGCCCTGTGTGAGGAGAGAGCTGTGAGCCTCCCCAGCCCAGGGGAAGATTTACCCTGGAGCTTGGGGAGAAATTTGCATGTGGGGTAGCCTGTTCCTTATAATTGAGGGGACTGAGGTCAGGCTGCCCTGGTTATTTTGGGGCACCTTTGGGCCATCTCTTGTCTTGAACTGACTGAGCATGTGAGTCAGGGAAGGGAGATCACTTGGTTCATAATACACCCTGGAATGTGGTCAAAGATTAGCCTCACCTTACTGAGTGAAAGAGAAAATGATGACCTAGATAGATAGGTTACAGTTTTATGTCCCATGCACCTTATAAACCAATTTAAAAGGGACTAGCATTTATTAAGGTAGTTTCTGAATCTCAACCGTTTAGTTTATACACTTTTTCCAAATTTTTATATTATAATTTCATAAATATATTGTTCACCTTCATGTGAAAATAAAAATATAGGACAGGCATGCTCAATATCTTACATATTAATTTTATTTTAGTAAAATATTATATATTTTGAGTTTTTAGAAAGAGAGGAAGGAAGAGGCGAGATAGAAACTCAATTTGAGGGAGAAACATCGATTGACTTCCTCCACCACCCCTCTTACTGTTTGTTGAACCTGCAACCCGGGATGTGCCCAGACCTGGAATAGAACTGGGACATCTCAGTCTAGGGGACAATCCTCAGTTCTCTGAGCCACACTGATCAGGCCCTTGTATCTTAATTTACAATGTTCCTTTGCTCTGAGAAACTGCCTCCCAAGCTCAGGCAGGTGGGACATTCTTGAAAACTAATGTTGGAAAGTTTGTGGTTATGTCTACAGCTTCCTATAAAAATTCTTTCATTATGAAATGTCATGGCATATGGCAGAGACCCCAGTTACATCACCCAATATTAATTAAATGCAGAAAAAGATGATAGTATTGATTTCCTTTGTACAACTCAGAATCTTTCATGTACTGAAATAATTATGGCAGGAGATTGACCTGTTTTATCTATGTAGTGTTATCAGTGACGTTGGGGTTCAGAGGAAGGCTAGTGAAGAGATTTACCTCATAGATTGTCTCATAAGACAGGGAACTTCAACTCTAACAGGAACCCTCTCTCCGTCTGCCCTGAGGATGGACTCTATGGTCAGAGGTGCTGGGCTCTCCCACAGAACATAGAATGTCCTTAATGCACAATGAACACATTCTTCATCAGACAAGTGATTTGGACATGTATTCTCTCTCTGTGCTTGTCTTTTTTATTTCCTTAATGCAATCATTGGTAAAATTAGTGTATTTAATTTAGCAAAGTCCAATTCACTCCTATTTTCTCTATCAGGCCTGTTTGGGTGATCACAGGACGTGTTGAACCTCACGGTCCATGTGCAGCAGCTGAAGTCACAGGGACAGAGAGGTTCTGGCACCAGGAGTGAGGGCTTCTTGGAAACTGCCCAGAACTGGACAAGACATTGGCCTGGGTGAGGTGAGGAAGCTGGGAGTTTTCTGAGTCACAGGGCAGAGATGTGCCTGATGTTCATGGACAGAGTGTTACTGGACATATGGGTTTAAACCTCTTCCAGTGATGACCCAGGAGGATGAGCAGGACCTCATAGACACATCTGTCATCATAGAAAGCACCTGAGTGATTATGACCAGGAGTTTGTTAGAATAGAAATGTTAAAGGTTTTGCAGTCAGGGATCAAACAAAATGAGGAACGTGTCATTGCAAAGTGGGGATAGGGGATTCCTGTTTCCCACATACACCTGCTCACAGTGTCTCTGTCTGTGAGGTAACAACTTCACAGGTCCAGGGGTTAGCACTTGGACACCTGTGGGTCATTACTCACATGGTCACACCATGTTTCATCTGAGGTTAACAATTTATTGGGGTCCCATTCATGCAATTCCTCAACACTTAGAGGAAAGAATGAAAAGCCCTCCCTGAAGGAGCCATGATGATGGTGTGTCTGTGTGAGGGGCCCTCATGCCATTGACCAGGACCCTGTCTCTGTCCATCATTATCATCATCACCATCATTTGTTTACTTAGAATTCTTCTCATTTTCTGTAGACATGTTTGTTCTCCACAGATATTTACTTTTTATTGGGGATAAAAGATGACATCATGCCTGGCCAGTGTTGCTCAGTGGTTGAGCATTGACCCATGTGCCAAGCAGTTGCCAGTTCGATCCCAGTCAGGGCAACTGCCTAGGTTGTGGGCCCAATCCCCTTTGGGGCGCATTCATGAGGCAGCCAATCCAAGTTCTCTCTCATCAATGTTTCTATCTCTCTCCCACTCTATTCTCTCCCTAAGTCGATAAAGAAAAATTAATAAATAAAAACCAGGCGTCTCCTCTTTCCAGGTCAGGGGGAGAGTGAAACAAAGGCCTCCCCTGTAGCTGACACAGGCCTTCGACAGCGCTGAGGACCTTGGGTGTGTGCAGATTCCTCCAGCACTTGGACCAGGACGCCTGTCCAATTCCACTGTCATTGTCACCAAAACCATCATCACCATCTTCAATACTGCTTATTTATAAACAGTTTTCTCATTTTCTCTAGACCTGTTTTTGTACTCACATAATGATTCTTTATCTCAATTTTTACTAATTTTGTACAATATTTAACTTGACTATGTAGCTGTACGCTGCTATCTTCTTCATTCCTGCTGAGTCCCTGCCAGGTCCCTGAGCTCTGTGCACACTGAGCACCTCCCATCACTCAGAACCTGGTGACAATGGAGGAACACTCAGTCCCCACGGAGGGGAGCTTTTTCCCTGTCAGTAAGGAGAGGGAGACAGAACCAAGCAAACCCCTGTGGTCCTAAGGGGTTGTGTGAATCCCCAGGGCCCGTCCCTTCGTGGTCTCTGAGAGTAGATCCTCCACTCTGAGGTCCTCCTGTGTGAGGTGTGTAGCAGTTGATGGTGATTATTATTGCTGAGTAGTATTCCATTGATAGATATTCCCTAGTTTGCTCATTTGTAAAATTAGAAAAAATGTTTGGGTTGTTGTAAATCCTAACACAAAGATGCTAAAAGTATTTCAATTCACATTTTAATTAAAGATGTGGTCTCCTGGAGCAAACACTCTTAGTGGGACCACTGAGAAATATGTTAAGTATATATTTGATTTAATAAGGATCCGAAGTTCATTTTGTGAAAAAATAATAACAGAATATGGAGGGACCTGGGGTAGGAGAGTGTTCCAGTCACTGACCACATGTCATCTTCACACACAGTGTTTCCTCCTCACTTGTCTACAGAGAGATAACAAGAAATTAGAGCCACAGAGAACAGGCAAGTACAGTCTCTGGATACAGCTGAGAGCTGAGAGGAAATCCCTGCTCCCAACAGGAAGCCCCTCCTTTTCCTCACTCTGCACCTGCTCCTGGGCTGTTCTCTGTCTTTGGTGAATCCTGGGGAGCCCCTTGGTGTCCTGAGCGCTCCCTGCAGCCCCGCCCTCCTGTCCCCTCAGGAGGTTTGTGTCTGGGCTCACACTGACTTCCCCTCACTGTGTCTCTCGCACAGTAATACACGGCCGTGTCCTCGGTGATCAGGCTGTTCAGTGTCATGTAAACTTGGCTCTTAGAGGTTTCCCTGGTGATGCTGAGTCGGGATTTCAGCGATGGGTTATAGTATGTGCTTCCAATACCCCATATAGTGCCGACCCACTCCAGCCACTTTCCTGGAGCCTGGTGGACCCAGTGCACACTATTGCTTGTCAAAGAAAATCCAGAGACAGCGCAAGTGAGGGAGAGCGTCTCCGAGGGCTTCACCAGTCCTGAGCCTGACTCCTGCAGCTGCACCTGGGACAGGACACCTGGGGACAAGAAGCATCAGGCCCTGTCAGTCACGTGCAGTCACCATCACCACACAGACCCTGGCTGACCTCTGAGACCCTCACCTTGGGGGGCTGTCACCAGGCACAGGAGAAGACCCAGAAGTCTCATCTTCTTCTAGACCAGAGCTCTGCCTCCCCCAGAGACCTCAGCCCTGTGTGAAGAGAGAGCTGTGAGCCTCCCCAGCCCAGGGGAAGATTTACCCTGGAGCTTGGAGAGAAATTTGCATGTGGGGCAGCCTGTTCCTTATAAGTGGAGGACCTGAGGTCAGGCTGCCCTGGTCATCTTGGGGCCCTGTGGGGGCATTTGTTACTTTGAACTCACTCCACATGTAGGTCAGGGATAGAGGATCCCCCAGTGCATGACACCTACTGAAATCAACTTAATCAACATGGTCATCTCTAATAAAGAGTGTAGCTGATGTGTGGATTATATTTTTAATTCTTCATGCATCTGTCAAACATATTTAATGAAATTATATTTGTCTAATTGATTTTATGAACTTAACTGTAATTAATGCACAATTGTCAAATATTTTATATATAATTATATGTATACAATTGTACATATGCAAATGCCACCAAACGTGGTTTTAAAATCACAAACTAAGGGACATTTAGTCCCAGTATTTTATTTGTTCATTTATGTCTTTACATTATTCCAAGAAACTAATAACTAGAATGGGTCTTTGGGAGACTCTTGTTCCTATTTATTCTGTTACATTTAATTTTATTTATTTATTTATTTATTTATTCTTTGGCTTAAAATGGTATTTCATACAAGTTCTGAGTAACAATATACTAAGTACCTTTATTTAGGTTTCTCTTAGAAACATTTTTCTTGCAACTTTTGTCATTTTCAAAAGCTCAGCAGGGCTGGTACTGGTTAGTTCTTTGATAGAAGACCCTTGATCCCTGATATTAAATTTTTTATAATGTGCTGGCCCATGTGTCTCAGTGGTAGAGTTTCAACCCATGTGACAAGAGGTCACCGGACTGATTCCCGGTCAGGACATATGCCCATGTTGTGGGTCCAATCCCAGTGGGGGACATGCAGGAGGTGGCCAATCAATGTTCTCTTTCATTGATGTTTTTATCTCTCTCTCATTCTCACTACCTTTCTCTTTATAATTAATAAAAATGTAAAAGGTAAAAAAAAAGTATGTGTCCTGAGTCCTTTCTAAAACTAGTACCTGTGTAAACCCACAGCTTATTGCAGTGACCCCCCCCCCAAATTATGTCAGACACAATTACATGTCTACATAAAGAAATGATGGGAAATACAAAGAATGAGTATCCATTAGTGAAATTCAGACTCTTTTATATGTTGTGGTTTTAAAGGCAGTAGATTAACTGACCAGTTTTCTCAGTCTAGTGTCATGAGTAATGTTGGGGTACAAAAGGAGAGAAATAGAGAGAATTCCCAGCACACATTTGGTCGTAGAAAAGGGATCTTCGATCCTGACAGGAACGCTCACTCCTGTCCTCCTCTGCTCTGTCCATGGGGATGGTCAGAGGTGCTGTCTCTCCCACACAATCTAGAACATCCTTAACGTACAGTGTACATGTTCTCCCATCAGACATAACCTAGAAATATATTAGATAGTATTGTCTTCAATTTACCTCAATGAATGTTTTGTGGATATTTTTTTTTTTGAACAATGTTCAATTTATCACTCTTTGACTTCATGGGTCCCAATTTTGAAGCTTTTTATAAAAATTCACAAGAATCATTGTCACCTTCTATTGCACATGGCAGGGGAAATCCTGATATGAACAGAGTGGGCAGTAAACCCCATAAAGAAATGTTGGCTGGAACACTTAATATCATTGAAATCTGTTTTCTGTGTCCTTTGACCTGGAGACCAAACTTTTAATGCATAAAGTCCTGAATCATTTCAAAGATTAATTCAATTGATTGAACTTTACATTGTGAACTTTATTACAGTATGTAGCTTAGAAAACTAGCCTCATCCCTGAGACATTACATCATGTAGACATCAGGCAGATGAGGAAAGAACCTCAAAGGACATGAGGAAGGTGCTGAGCACAGATGACAGAGACGGGATCCCAGAGGGTATTTCACGAGGATGAAAGTGACCAGGAGGACGAAGGGACAGAGAGGCCGTGAGAGGGAGACATGAGGAGATGAACTGGAGCTGACGTCGGGAAAGTGAATGTCCCAGTGAGAGCCCTGCATGGAGCTGTGTGTGCAGGACTCACATGGGACAGTGAGAGAGCGAGGCCCTGGCGAGTGTGGGGACCTGAGGGATGACTCTCAGTGTGTGTAGACGGTGACACCTGGGTGATCAGCGTGGGTTTCAAAGCACGTTCTCCAGGGCAGGTGTTGAGATACCACCACTCAGGAGATGCTGGGAACAGGACTGTGGGGCATGACGACGACCCCTAGTGGTTACTCTGAGCCATGCAGGCTGCAGGACCCTGGGGACTGAACCAGATGCCTCTCCACCCACCAAGACCAAGGGAGGGAAGAGCTCACCTTTAAGGTCAGGCTTCTCCTCTCTGAAGAGAGACACGAGGACTCGGACAATGAGAGTATATTGGGTCATCTGCACCGTCCTCACTAGTGATGCACGTGTGAGTATCTCCTATAAATTAGAAACTTCTAATGTTTTTATAGAAACAATTAGAATGATAGTGTTAGGAAGTGTGAGTAAAAAGAAGCAGGTAGACTTTTTTTTTTTTTTTTAATAAGCGCATCTCTGGCTAGGCTGTTAGTTGGGTGGATCGTCAAACTGTACACGGAAAAATTTTGGGTTCAGTTCTTGGTCAGGGCACACCCCTACATTATGTTTGGGATCCCTGGTCAGAGAGCATTCAGGAGGCAGCCAACTGATGATTCTCTCTCTCTGTTCTCTATCCAGTCCGTTTCTAAACTCAATGACCATATCTTCAGTGAGAAATAAGTAAATACATAAAAATAAGTGTAGTTTGTGCACTATTTATTCAATGACACATTACACACGCGCACGCACACACACACACACACACACACACACACAGTGATGCTTTCCATTGTTATGAATCACAAAATTTCTTTCTCCCCTGTACATAGCCCCCCACTCTGGTCTTAACCTACCATGTGACCTTCCTTAACAAACAGAACAGACCAAACATGACTGACATGCAGAGAGTGCTGGGCCTGCACCTGAGGTTCCTGTTCTCCCACCACCAGGATCCTGTAGACACCACGTGAGAGGGATCTGGCTCGTCCTGGGGAGGGTCAGACCCAGGAGCCCCTCTCCAATCAGTGCAACCAACACTGACGGACATGTGGGGAGCGTCTCACTGACCTCCAGCTCAGCAGTGGCCATTCTCAGAACTCAGACCCAGGAGCCCTGAGTTCAGGACCATGGGGGACACTGGACAGGTTTCTCCCCAGCAGCAGAAGCAGGAGTGGATGTAGCAACTGTGTGACCAGAAAAGTGGGCCTGTGTTGTCAGTCATTAGTTAGTTACAAGGAAGAAATATGACACGCGGCACAATGGAGACCAGCACCTTTAGTCACTGACGTCCAACTGGTGTGAGTGGACAGAAAATGGGGGCTCACATAGAACACATTGAGGCCCTCAGTGTCAGGCTGTTAGGCGGAATTCACATGGAACTGAGGCATTAGATTGTCAACCACTGCGTTTAATCCCCGCTGACTACGCTGTGAAAACCTTAAAGGGAACAAGTGGCAGACCTCAGGGTTATGAACCACCTTCAGCTGAGAGGTGGAAACTCAGAGAATCCAGGGAGATGGAGACACTGACAACACACAGACTCAGAGATGGACAGGCCATCAACAGGCTCCTGAGGAGACTGGTCATCAGGACCTGCACATCCAACCAACAGGAAATCTCCTCACAGCTGCAGGATGGGGTCATAATGGAGCGCGGGGTGAAAGGAACACTTTAACTTTTTTAGTGGGAAGGTCAGATCCTGCAGCCACGTGGAAAACAGCATGTTGGTTCCTACAAAATCAGAGTAGAAACCCTGTGTGATTGAGCAGTGAGCTCCTAGGTGTTCATGCGAATAATGAACCCAGGGCTCCGGAGAGGTGTTGCACGGCCCTGTTCACTGCAGCCGTGTTCAGTGTAGTGAGACGTGGGAACATCTCTGTCCATTAGTGGGTGAGTGGACAAACCTGTGTGATATTCTCACGATGATATTACACACCCTTAAATCACAGGGAAACCCTGCACAAACCCAGCCTGGATGACACTAGAGGACACTGTGCTCTGTGAAACAAAGCCGTCAGGGAAAGGCAGATAGTGTCTGATTCCACCTACACTGGGGACTGAATTAGGTTTCCTTCCAGCAGAGTGTGGAGGAGCCAGGCCTGGGTGTGGTGAAGTGTCTGGCAGGAGACAGGATAGTGGAGGGTCGGCCGCCCTGGAGTCCTGTGCTGACGGAGAACAAAGACGGAGGCAGCTGGAGGAGACACTGTGTCAGGACACACAGGACACAGTCAGCTCTGGTCCTGGACACTGTGCACCCACAGGAGCCTGGCATTGTCTGCCTCAGTGTGTGAAGCTGTCCACCCTCAGGGGCCTGTGGATGATGATGGACATTCAGTCCCCATGGAGAATGCAGAGGAGGAGACAGAGCCCTGTAAACCCCTGTAGTCCTGGGCCTGTGTGAGCTCCCAGGACATGCCCTGTGTGATCTCAGAGACTGGATCCTCCACTCTGAGTCATCACTGAGATCCTCCTGTGCTGAGATGTGGATCAGTGGATGGTTGTTTTCATTGCTGAGTAGTAGTCCATTGATTTCCTAGTTTGCTTATTGGTAAAATTAGAATGACTTTTGGATAATTTACAGCTTCTAACACAAAGATACTATAAATATTTACACATATTTTTGTATGAATAAATTGATTACTTCTTGTCCATCAAACAATCCTAGTGGAACCCATCAGATATATGTTAAGTGTATTTTTAATTAAATAAGAAACTGCAATTCACTTTGAGAAGAAACAATAACAAAACACAGAGGGACCTGGAGAAGGAGAGGAGCCCAGTCACTGCCTATATGTCATCTGCACACACAGTGTCACCTCCTTAGAGCCACAGGGAAAAAGAGAAATCACCCTGGATGCAGCTGAGAGCTGAGAGGAAACCCCTGCTCCCAACAGGAAGCCCCTCCTTCCCCCTCACTCTGCACCTGCTCCTGGGCTGGTCCCTGTGGGTCCTGAGCGCCCCCTGGTGTCCTGAGCGCCCCCTGCAGCCCCGCCCTCCTGTCCCCTCAGGAGGTGTGTGTCTGGGCTCTCACTGACGTCCCCTCACTGTGTCTCTCGCACAGTAATACACGGCCGTGTCCTCAGATTTCAAGTTGGTCATTTTAAGAGAGACTGTGCTCGTAGGGTTGTCCCTGGAGATTGTGAATCTTCCTTGAACGGATGGCCCCGTACCACTGATTTGTTCCCGATTTTTGGCTCACTGTTGCCACCCACTCCAGTCCCTTCCCAGGAGCCTGGCGGACTCAGTCCATGCTGTAGTCAGTGAAGGTGAATCCAGAGGCTTTGCAGGAGCGGCTCAGGGACCCCGCGGGCTGCACCAAGCCTCCCCCAGACTCCACCAGCTGGACTTGGCACAGGGCACCTGCAAACAAAGGAACAGACTGAGAACTGTCCCTGCAGCACGGTCCCCGCTGAGCCCGAGCCCGGGGACACACCTTTGACAGCGATGAGCAGGGAGGCCCAGAGGAGTGCGGACCCCATGGTGTGGACACAGGACGGGCTGACCCTGAGGCTCCTCTCCGGGAACTGCAGGGACAGGGACTGGGCAGGTTTTCATGAGCAGGGCTGGGTCCTCATTTGCATGCCTTTCCCCTGTGGCCCTGTCTGAGCTGCCCACCAGGGCTCCTCCCTCCCTGCCTTGCATTTGGGGAGGGCGGGGGACAGGAAGCCTGGGCCTGGATCCAGGGGCACCCTGCTGCTGGGAACATTCTCGTGTTTGTCTGTGAACAGTGATAGACACCTAGACCAGGATGGAAGTGGGATATTTAAGGTTCTTCAGGCAGGTTGCATCTAAACCCACACAGGACGTGTCCAGGGACAGGATTGTGAAGACGACAGTGCTCCCTGGTGGTTGTTCTGAGCTACACAGGCTGATGACACTGGGTCTGCACCAGCTTCCTGAGACTAGGCGGGGGTGTCTGACACAGGAAAGTTCTTTTTGGGAATTTGAAATAGTGGCATCCCCCGTCCTGCTTTTTTTTTTTTTTTTTGTACTCAACTGAGTCTCTGCAAGGACACCTGAGCCTCAGGGCTCCCACATACGGGAAAAACTGAGGAACAGAACCATCCTCAGTGCCAAGGGCACAGGCCTCTGCTGCCAGAGCCTGAGCTTGCACGTGGGAGTTGCTGTGACCTGCCTGGTTGCACCTCACTCACTCCAGAGTGTCCACCGTGTGACACACCAGAGCCTCTTTAACTTGGTACAAATGTTTCCTGACATTTGTGGGAACCTCCGTGACTGTGGTCAGTAGAGCTGCAGAGTGGGGTGAGCACAGGCACAGACTCACCGAGCACAGAGGGCATCTCCCTGCCCAGGAGCCGGTCCCTTCACTGCAGCCCTGAGACCCTGTGTGTCTGATTCTAGGACTGAGCCGGAGACCACAGGAGTAAGTCACAGAGGAGAGGACAGCACAGCTCCATCCTCCTCGATCTGGGACACAAGGATGGGGCCCCACCCCTTTGTGCTTCTGTATGAAAAGATGTAGAGGGGAGATGGCAGTGATCACTGTGTTTGCAAACTCCATGAAAGAAGACGCTCTGTCAGATGTGACCGTCACTGTTATTATATCATTTCTCACCCTTGGTCAGAGGGGGCTCTGAAGCCTCACCTCTGGCTGCAGAAGGAACACCTGCTCTGCTCCAGGCCTCACCTGTCACACCTGTATGAGGTGACAGGTCACCACCATCAAGCCAGTGTCCTCACATCTGCGTTGATTTTGATTTACATTTTCTAGATCCTGAAAAGTAATTTTCTATATATATATTTTTTATCAACAAGACTTGAATGCAAAATAGTACACCCTGGTGTTCCATAGTATGTCTTGGATGAATTAATTACAAACCCTACCTCCCTAGATGTAGGTTGTGGAAGATCCACCAGAATTTGGATGATTTAGAGCAACAAAAAAATCTGGACCCCGCGGTGAGAACCTAAAAACCTGGGCTGAGCTGTTCCCACACAGCAAAGTTGAGAGACAGGAACTGACATCCAGGTGAGACCTTTCCCATCATGGGGCCCTGGCACTGGGTTCATTCATGTGTGCACAGGTCAGTCCTGGTCAGACGGAAATGTGAGCCTCAATGGAGAAAGTTCCATTTTCTTGTTCACGAAGAAGATAGTGCACGAGGTATGCATGTGTTTATGTGGTTGGGAAGGTGGCTCAGGTGTGCTCATCCCCAGGAAAGCAGGATGTAGGTCTACTGGGGAGAATGAGCTGTGATGTTGTGGAGATTCACACCTGAAGAGGGAACTAGATCTCATGACAATGATAGAGGTTGGACCCAGTGGGGAAACCACAAGTGGTCACATAGAGAAGACAAGTGAACATATAAATTTGATGCCTTTGAGAGTCACCAGTATTGAACTTACAAAGGTAAATCAATCTCACAACCAGAAAAATAATCAAAAGGATATTTCTGTTTAGGAGATGGGAAATTTCCTCAGACACTGTTTCCCCTGCACAGTGTTCAGAGGACACACTGAGAACAGAGAGTGAACCTAGAACCAGTGGACCAATGTTGGGAGACAGTGGGGATCTGTGTGGGTCACTGGGAAGCAGAAGCGTCAACTATAGAGAAGCAGACAGGACTCCCGGGTCTGAATCCTTCAGGGAGTTTGGAGCTGGAGGTGCAGCAGCTGCACAGTCTCCTCTGTGGGGTTTGTTCTCTAGACTCCGCTGGACCAGGTTCAGTCACTGGGGATGGAGCAGAACCTCAGTCATGACCAGGTGTGTTTAGGTGAAGTTGCAGGTAGAGATTTGTGAGTAATAAAGATTAGGTCATGAACATGTTGTCATTGGAAACCTGATCTGTGCATGTGACCCTGGGAACACTGTCACCATATCTTTACCTGATGGGAGTCAACTGGGACAGGATCCTGACTCAGGGCATCACTGGGGGGAATGCTATCCGGGTGCATGAATGAAGGGAGTGAGCAAGACTGGGGACACACGTCCAGGGAGCTTGTTTCATCAGTTTCTAACTTTCCTGGTTGTTCGCCAAGTTCACGTTTTCTTTCCTCACTTTTCTCTGAAATAACCACAGCTGTTTCCCAGGGTCCTGAAGACACTGTGCTGAGAGGGGCAGGAACACGAGTCCTTCCTGAGTTGGTTTTGTACCTGACGTTTCTCCTGAATCCACTCTCTAGTTCTATCAATTTTCTGGTGCCGGGTTTAGGGTTTTCAATATACAACATGCGTCCTATGTATAGAGATGAAGAGACACTTTAACTTGTTTCTTTCTGATTTAGACATTTCATTTTTTTTTTTTCTAATTAACCTGGAAAAACAAACCTCCAGTTCTGTTGAATAGAAGTAGTCACAGGGGTGCCCTATGTAGGTCCTCATGTTAGAAGCGTAGCTTCAAAATATTTTCTGTGCATCATGATGTCACAAGTTGGATTCTAAGATGCAACCTTTGTTATGTTGATGTCCATCAATTCTGAGCCTAATGTGTGAAGAACTGTAATCATGAAGCCATTTCAATTTGTAAAGGCATTTTCCTGTATCTACATATGGTGGCATGTGTATCCTCCATTCTCATTACATACCTCAAACCATCCTTCATCTAAGACCGCGTCCCAGTGCATCACACTACATGGTATTTCAAGGTGCTGTTAACTTTCCCAGGACATGCAGAGGATTTTGTAGTTACGATCATCAGGGGTATAACCAGTCATTTTTTGTGTACACATACTTTACATTGGTCTGAGTGTAACGGTCACATCAGTAATTGAGTTTGGATGTCTCCCTTTTCTTCCCGTTCTTTGAAGTGTTTGAGAAGTGATTGTAATGATACATTTTTTTTTTGATGTTTTGATAGAATTCAGGCTTGTATAAATATGGACACGTACTGTTCTTTTCAGGTAAGTTTTCATAACTACTCTTATTATTTTTTAAAATTCTACAAATGCAACATAGTCAGGGGGAAATTCTTAAATTAAACAACAAATAAGTGGACTGAGAAACACAATGATCACCTTTCCAGGCTGTGGACAGCACATTGCAGTTCCCACAACCACACACGTGGAGCTGAGCAGTGACAGGCTCACAGGCTCCTAATTCTGCATCCCTCAGGGGGATCCGAGCTGCATGGACTGACAAGGGAGCAGCTCGGGGTCCCTGCCAGGGAAACACCTGTCTTTACAAACTGCAGCCAGGGGCTGGTCACTGCAGGTCTGAGAATGAGGGACCAGCTTCCACCTGAAACTCCACAGTCATATAAACGTCTTCTCTTCCACTTGTAGAAGAGAGGAATTTGGTTGAGAAAGAAGCAAAGTTCTTCACCTCAAGATTTCTGTGCGTGGAGAGAAAGCAATGGAATGGGAACAAGTCTTCCCTTAACACATGTAACCATTCTTCTGTGCAAGGTCACTCTGAGCCAAGACACCCTCAGAATTCAGTGATGACGCATTTGGGATCAGTGTATAAATTACAGTTTCTTTCAGACCATATGATTATTTCATATGCTAGCAAAAATATCATATAAAACAATAATATTCTTTGTAGAATTCATAAAGTGTGTTAGCACTGAGAATGCCCCACCCTGACCTCCAGCTCCAGGGGCACAAGGAGCAGGTCCCAGGCGCTGCTGTCTGGAATCCCCAGCGGTTTGTGCTGCAGACACAGCTGTGCACGACGCCCAGACCCTGGCGGACTCTGAGGCAGGGCCATTGTGGGAGACGCAGGTGTTGTCTGACGGAAAGAGTGAGTTAAAAAAACAACAACAACAAAAAAAAAACCCAGCTCTGATGAATTTACAGGGTCTCCTGAAATCAGAGTTTTAGGCGAATCCCACCTTCCATGGAGTGACACTGCGCGTGCGCTGGCAGGTTACTGAGCGTCGCCAACCTCTCTGCATCTTTATTCCTTCCAAATTGATGCACTGCATTTCCGCACTTCCGAATGTTTCTTATTTCTTTTGTTTGTTTGTTTTTATCCTCAACCGAGGACATTTTTCCATTTTTTGTTCAGATGGAGCGGGAGGGAGAGAGACGGGGAGAGAGAGAGTGAGAGAGAGAGAAACATCGATGTGAAGGGACACATCGAGTGGCTGCCACCCGCACGACCAACCAGGGCCGGGGACAAACTGCAACCGAGGTACGTGCCCTTAGCGGGAACCGAACCCGGGTCTCTCGGGACCGCAGGCCGACGCTCTAACCGCTGAGCCAAACCGGCCAGGGCCGAATGTTTCTAATCATATAACACATCTTTACAAATCAGAACCATCTGCGTAGAGTCAGAACGAAAGGTCTAGAGAGTCTCTTGGAGACACTGTTATCTGGAGAGGAAGCCCAGAGCCTCAGAGGAAACAGCCATGAACACCACCTGCACCTGCTCCTGGGGCTGCAACACAGTCGCTGGGTCCTGAGCGCCCCCTGGTGTCCTGAGCGCCCCCTGCAGCCCTGCCCTCCTGTCCCCTCAGGAGGTGTGTGTCTGGGCTCACACTGACTTCCCCTCACTGTGTCTCTGGCACAGTAATACACGGCCGTGTCCTCGGTGGTCACGGAGCTCAGCTGCAGGGAGAACTGGTTCTTGGACGTGTCACTGGAGATGGAGGTGCGGCTCTTGAGGGACGGGTTGTAATAAATATTTCCATTATAACATATGACCGCGATCCACTCCAGCCCCTTCCCTGATTTCAGGCGGATCCAATCCCAGCAGTAACCACTGCTGATGGAGGAACCAGACACAGTGCAGGTGAGGGAGAGTGTCCGCGAGGGCTTCACCAGTCCTGGGCCCGACTCCTGCAGCTGCACCTGGGACAGGACACCTGGGGACAAGGAGCATCAGACCCTGTCAGTCATGTGTAGTAACCACCACCCCACAGACCCCTGTCTGACCTCTGAGACCCTCACCTTGGGGGGCTGTCACAGGCACAGGAGAAGACCCAGCAGTCTCATCTTCTTCTAGACCAGGGCTCTGCCTTCCCCAGAGACCTCATCCCTGTGTGAGGAAAGAGCTGTGAGCCTCCCCAGCCCAGGGGAGGATTTACCCTGGAGCTTGGGGAGAAATTTGCATGTGAGGCAGCCTGTTCCTTATAAGTGGGGGACTGAGGTCAGGCTGCCCTTGCCCTTCTGGGCTCCCTTTGTGGGCATCTCCTCCTTTCAACTCACTCAGCATGAAAGTCGGGGATAAGGGATCCCCTGATTAATGGGAACTTTTGGAGTCAGGATAACTGACACCTAGGATAAATGGTGAAATAGAGGAGTACATTATATTTTAAATTTCTTATATATCTGACAAATTAATTTAAGAGGATTTACATTTTTCTTTTAATTTTTTTTTTTTGTTTTATCCTCACCCGAGGACATTTTTCCATTTTTTTTCTTTTGTTCAGGTAGAGTGGGAGGGAGAGAGAGAAACAGAGAGAGAGAGAGAAACATCGACGTGAAAGGAACACATAGAGTGGCTGCCTTGCCCACAACCCACCAGGGCCGGGGACAAACTGCAACCGAGGTACGCGCCCTTAGCGGGAACTGAACCCGGGTCTCTCAGGACCACAGGCCGACGCTCTAACCGCTGAGCCAAACCGGCCAGGGCAAGAGGGTTTACATTTTTCAAGATAGTTTCTTAAACCCTAGTTTTTAATATGTATTCAACTGTCAAACACATTTAATGGGCAATTAAACTTTTATAAATACTGTTTTATAAATACCAATAATGTGTACCTTGCTCTGGAAATCACAAAATAAAGGACATTTATTCTCAGCAACTTATTTATTCAAATTATGATGTAAATTTGATCCATGGAACTATGTTCCAAGTATGTTCATTGGGAGACCCATGATTCTTTGGTTATATTTTATTAAAATGATATCCATGACATGCTCTGAGTAACATTATACTGCATCCCTACTTTTAGGTTATTGGTATTAACATTTTTTTACACTCTTTGTCATTACTTTCATCTGCTAAGCAGGGTTGGGCTGGTTTGTACTTGGATGTCAGACCCTTGATTCTTGATGTTGAAATTTGGTAATTGTGACTTAAAGTCCTTCCTTAATCTCTTCTCTTGTGCAAGCCCACGGCATACTGAAGAGTCCCCAAACTTATTACATCGTACATGGTCACATTTATACATGGTGAAAGTATTGATAAAAGAAGAGTGATTATGCATTAGTAAATCAGATTATTTTATATGTTGAAATAATATAGGCAGCAGATAAACTGATCCAATTTCTCAGTGCAATGTTATCAGCGATGTTGGGGTTTAAAGGGGGGAGGGGACAGAGAGAATCCCCAGCACATATTTGCTCATAGAAAAGGGATCCTTAATCCTGAACGGAACCTTCACTCTAACCCTCCTGTGCTTGGTCCTGGGGACATTCAGTTTGGTCAGAGTCCTGGGTCCTCCCAATTACCATGTAATGTCCTTAACGTATGATGCACACATTCTCCCTTCAGACATATGTTTTTGGAACCTGTTGTCTCTTTGTAGTTTGGTCAATTAATTCTTGTAATAGAATATATGTTGGAAAAATGTTTTCAATTATAACACTGTTTAATTCATCACTGTATGATTTAATGTGACCTGTTTTTTATTATTTATATAACAACTCACCAGGAAATTGTCACTCTCCATTGCCCATGAGAGGGGAAACCCAGTTATGAACAGAGTGGGCAATAAACCCAATGGAGAAATGATGTCTGGAATCCATATTAGCATTGAAGTCTGCTTTCTGTGTCCTCTGACCAGACCAATTTTGCATGGCATGAAGCCCTGATTCACCACAAAAATTAATGCACTTTATAGAACTTTACACTGAATTTCCAAGTTGCATGTAGCATAGAAAACTACACTAACCCCTGAGGAATTATATCATGTACTTGTCAGGTGTCACAGGAGGAACCTCAAAGGACATGAGCAAGGTGCTGAGCAGAGAAGACAGAGACAGGATCCGAGCGGGTTTTTCATGAGGATGAAAGTGACCAGGAGGACAAAGGTGCAGAGAGGCTGTGAGAGGGAGACATGAGGAGATTAACGAGCTGATGTCCGGGAAAGTGAATGTCCCAGTGAGAGCCCTGCATGGAGCTGTGTGTGCAGGACTCACATGGGACAGTGAGAGAGCGAGACCCTGGTGAGTGTGGGGACCTGGAGTGAGCTCAGACCAAGGGCGTGTGGACACACTGAGTGTCCCTCTGTGGAAACTGTGTCCTACTCACAAAGTGGAGAGGATGCCCGGGGTCCTCATTCTTTCAAAGAGACAATTGAGACCCATGGGAACCTAGTGACATAATGGTTCTAGAGCCTGGACACGACTCGTCTGGGAAAGAGAAAGTTGTGGACACCATCGTCATCCTCAGTGAGATGCGGAAACACAGGGCCCAGGACAAAGAAGAGTCTCTGAAACCCTGAACCCCAGGACTAGTGGAGTTCACTGAGCACAGCAGAGCGCTGTTTTATCCCTTCCATGTGCAGTTTCTACACTATGTTTTCTGATCAATGGGACCCCAGCATACCCTGCTGATCCTGAGTGATCTCTGAGATCCAGAGCGCCCCCTGGCATTCTGACTTCTTCTGATGGACCTGATGGTCTCCTGCAGCTCAGCCCTTTCTGTCTCCCTGCAGGGAGTTTGTGTCTGGATCATACTGATGTCCTGTTCATGACAATGTCACATGCCCAGTGTTTATCTCACACATATTCATTCACACAGTCTCTGTCTGTAGTTCTCCATAAACTACCTCTTAAAATAGCAACAGGGATAACCTAGCTAAACCCAAAATCCATTGTGAGTTGTCTGTGTTCTGTCCTGATGAGGGAATGAGAATATCTTGGAACCCAGGGCTGGGCTCCTGTCCCAGAGCTGCAGGGTCAGGGCTGGGCTGGTTTTCATGAGCTGAGGGGACCTTCTCTGCATGTCATCATACTATAGATGAAGCTCTGGGGTTGGACACTGGCATAAAGGACACAGTTTCACATGTGTTGTGTCCAAGGACTTGTGTCTGTGTAGATCTAGGCCTGATGTCTGGGCCTCTGCACCTTCCAACTTGACACAACTGTGTCTCTGAAAGATCTCCAGACAGGGGAACATGCCCTGTGAGGGTGTCAGTGATACCTGGCTGGACACTGGACCACATGAAAATGTGATCATGGTACAATGTAGCAGGAAAAATTAATGAACTAGAAAATTAAAAGAAAATGTACAGTTTTAATTATTATATCTTAGAAGGCTACCTGTATGAACACAGGAAGCCAATACACCATCACACCCAGAGGGAGATTAATGTGAGGGAATTTTATGTTGTGGAGACAGAAAGTTCCAGATGACACTATTTCCTCTACACAATGTTCAGAAGACAAACGTAGAACAGAGTGTGACCTTGAAGCCAGTGAACAAATGTTGGGGGACAGTGGGCCTCGGTGGGCAATGGGAAGCAGGGTCATCAACTACCAAGAAGCAGACTGGGCTCCCAGGTCTGAGTCCTTCAGGGAGTTTGGAGCTGAATGTGCAGCTGCTGCACAGCCTCCTTTGTGGAGTTTGTTCTGTAGATCCTGCTGGACCAGGTTCAGTCACTGGGGATGGAGAAGAACCTCAGTCATGACCAGGGGTGTTTAGGTAAAATTGTAGGTAGAGATATGTGAGCCATTAAGATTGGGCCATGAAAATGTTGTGTTTGGGAACCTGATGACTGCAATGATCCTTTGGGAATGCTGCCACTGTGTCTGTACATGATGGGAGTCAGCTGGGACAGGAACCTGATTCAGTGCAATAATGAGGGAAATGCTACCTGAGTACATGAATGGAGGAATTAACAAAAACTGAAAATACATGTCCGGGATTCTTGTTAATTGGGTTCTAATTGTGTTGTTGTTGTTGTTGTTGTTGTTATTGTTTTGTTTTGTTTTTGTTTTTTTGCCAGTTCAATTTTTCTTTCCTCTGAAATAGCCATACATATTTCCTAGAGTCATAAAGACACTTTGTTGAGAGTGTGAAGGAGCACAAAACATTTGTGTGTTCATTTTGTACCTTACATCTTTCCTAAATTCACTTTCTAGTTCTATCAGTATCATGGGGAATTTTTTAGGGTTCCCAATACCCAAGGTCATATCATATGTGCATAGATAAAGAGAAACATTTTAACTTGTTTCTTTCCGATTTAGTCATTTCTAAAATGTATTTTATTGCCTAATTTTTCTCACAAAAAAGTCTGATTCTGTTGAATAGAAGTAGTCATAGGGGTGCCCTTGGATTGGTCCTGATCTTATAACAGAAGTTTTAAAATTTTCTTTGTGCATCATGATATCACTTTTTGGCTTTTCAAATATGGCCTTTGATATGTTGATGTACATCTTTTTGTGTACCTACTTGGTTAAGAATTGTAATCATGAAGCCATTTTCTATTTATTAAATGCTTTCTTCTGCATCTATTTATATGATAGTATCATTTATCCTTTATTCTGTGAATGAGGTGTGGCATATTTTCTGACTTAAAAACATTGAACTATCCTTGCATTCTAGGTTGATACCCCACTTCATTGTGGTCAATGCTCCTACACCCCACAGTTCAATGATCTGTTCTATGTGCTGTTAATTTTCCTAGTATATTGGGAGGATGTTTGCATGTCTGTTCATCAGGGATGTTGACCTGTCATTGTTTATGCCCTGAGTTG
This sequence comes from Molossus alvarezi, assembly GCA_037176705.1. Lineage (NCBI taxonomy): Eukaryota > Metazoa > Chordata > Mammalia > Chiroptera > Molossidae > Molossus > Molossus alvarezi. The sequence goes on along the minus strand of CM073885.1, from coordinate 655,850 downwards.
GTTTTCATATGGGTGATGGTCACATTGGTAAATTTGATTGGAATGTTGCCCATTGTTTTAATTGTTGGAAGATGTCAATAGAGATTGATTAAAAAGTTATAAATTCTTGCCAGGCCAGTGTGGCTTAGTGAATGGAGCTTCCTCCCATGGACTCAGAGGCCCGCATTTGATTCCTCTCAAGACCATGTACCAGGGTTGTGGGCTCAATCCCCACTAGAGAGGGTACAAGAGGCAGCCGAGTGATGTTTACCTTTCACATGAATGTTTCTATTTCTTTCTCTTGTTTTCTCTCTCTAAAATAAATAAATAATTACATAAATAAATAAATAAATAAATAAAGTTATAAATTTTTGTTTGAGATAGTTTGGTTCAGCGGTTAGAGTGTTTGCCTGAGGACTGAAGTGTGACAGGTTGATTCCTCGTCCAGAGTCTGTTCCTAAGTTGAAGGTTCAATTCCTACCCTGGTCAGGGATGTGTTGGGGGCAACCCCATGACTTGTCTTTCTCACATTGGTGTCTCTCTCTCTCTCTCTTTCTCTTGCTCTCCCTCTGTTCCTTCAACTCCACCTAAAATTAATGGAAAGATAACCTCGGGTGAGGGTTAACAACAGCACAAAAAAACTTATCAATTCTTTTTTGAAGTGTCAATAGAATTCACCTTTAAGTCCATTTAGTCATGGGCTTCTCTTTGTTGACAAGTTTTCCCTACTACCTCAATTATATTTTGAAATTCATAAAAATCTTGCAAATATCAAATTTCTAATATGAGTACCTACCAAGTGGACAGAGAAATACAACTCTTTATATTCTCAGGACATGGTCAGCGTGGAAATTACATTGTGTCCAGACCACATATTGCATATGTCATCCAAGAGATTGAAATAAAATTGTATTTTTCTGTATAAAATTCAAAACGTATCTTTTTCCTGAGAATGCCGCTCCCTGACCTCCAGGTCCAGGAACACAAGGAGCAGGTCCCAGGCTCTGCTCTCTGAAATCCCATGTGGTTTGTGCTGAAGACACAGCTGTGCACGACTTCCAAACTCTGGTTGATGTGGTTGTGACACTAAGGCAGGGCCACTGCAGACACAGGAACTGTCTGATGGACAGTTTTGGCTCAGGAAATTCCTGACTGACCTGTTGGGTGTCCTGAAATGCAGGGTGAGCTAATCAAGTTCCACCTTTCTTGACAGACATTGCTTGTGTGCTGACAGTTTCCCGATGCTCACCAACCCCTCCACAATTTTTATTCCTCCATAACTGATAGACTCCATGTCTGCAAGTCAGAAGGCTCCTAACACTATCATAAATCTCTAAATGCAGAACGAGCAGCATAGCCTCAGAACGAAAGGTCTAGGAGACTCGGAGAAACTGTTATCTGGAAAGGAAGCCCAGAGCCTCAGAAGAAACAGCCATGAACACCACCTCCACCTGCTCTTGAGCTGCAACACAGATTCAGAGGATCCTGAGCGCCCCCTGGTGTACTGAGCGCCCCCTGCCGTCCTGCCATTCTTTCTCAGGATGTAAGTATCAGGGGCTCACACTAACTTCCCCTCACTTTTTGTCCTGCACAGTAATACAAGGCTGGGTAATCGGCTCAGGCTGTTCATCTGCAGATACAGTTTCTTTTTATGTTGTCTGTAGAGATGGAGAAAGGGCCCTTCACAGATTCCGCATAGCGTTTCTCACTTCCTTCACTACATATAACTGTACCCACTGCAGCACCTTCCCTGGAGGCTGGCAGACCCAGTGCCTGGTGTTGAGAACTGACTGTGAGTTCAGCAGCTGCACAGGAGAGTATCAGACACACCCAGGCTGCACCAAGGCTCTCCCAGACTCCACCAGCTGCTCCTCACACTGGACGCCTGCAAACAAAAAGATACCTGATCACAAAATGGTCAGATGTCTACAGTTTGTATCTCTTATATCCACAAAACTATTCAGTGTCCCGTGTTCTTCATAAGTTACCACTTAAAATAGCTGCAAGACAAAAACAGCTGAGCCCAAATTCCATCATGAGTGGTCTGTGTTCAGTACTAATCAGGGAATGGAGTCACCTGGGAATCCTGGGGCTGGTCTTCTGTCCCAGAGCTGCAGGGTCAGGGCTGGGCTGGATTTTATGAGCGGAGGGGGCCCTATTTTCATGTCCTCTTACAATATATGAAGCTCTGGGGTTGGAGATCTGAGAGAGGGCAGTGCCTCAATGCAGGTGACTGTGTCCTTGGGGAGAATTGTTGTGATAATAACATTCCAATAACTAAATTATGAATTCTAGGGATGTTTGGGGCATGTCCAAGAAGCAAAGACAGAGGCTGCTTGGAGAGACACTGTGTCAGGACACAGTCAGCACTGATTCTGGGTCCTGTGCATCCACAGGAGCCTGAGAGTGTTTGCTTCAGTGTGCAGAGCTGTCCACTGTCTGGTTCCTGTTGAAAATGAGGGAACATTCAGTCCCAATGCAGTGGAGCTTTTCCCTGGGAACAAGGGGAAGGACACACAGCCCAGAAAACCCCTTTGGTCCTAGGGGGCTTTGTGAACACCCAGGACACGCCCCTGTGTGATTTCTGAGGCTAGATCCTTCACTCTGAGTCATCACTGAGATCCTTCTGTGTTGAGGTGTGTAGCAGTTGATGGTTATTTTTCATTGCTGAGTAGTATTCTATTCATGGATGTTCCTCAGTTTTCCTCTTTGTACAAGTTGAAGAACATTTGAGTGCTTATAGCTTTTAAGTCAAAGATGCTATGAGTGTTTACATATATTTTTGGATGATATTTAGGGTTCTTTCTTCTGAAGCAAACAGTCCTAGTGGAAACTCTGAGATATAGATTAAGTATATATTTAATTCAATTAGAAACCACAATTCATTTTGTGAAGAAAGAATAACAGGACACAGAGGGACCTGAAGGAGGAAAAGAGCCCAGTCACTGCTGATATGTCATCTGCACACACAGTGTCACCTTCTCACTTGTCGGCAGTGAGAATTGAGAAGTTAGAGGCACAAAGAAGAAGCGAGAATCTTTCTGGATGCAGCTGAGAGCTGACAGGAAATCTCTGCTGCCAACAGGAAGCCCATCCTTCTCCCCTAACTCTGCACCTGCTCCTGGGTCATTCTCCTGGTCGGTGGGTCCTGAGCGCCCCATGGTGTCCTGAGAACGCCCTGCAGCCCTGCCCTCCTGTCCCCTCAGGAGGTTTGTGTCTGGGCTCACACTGACCTCCCCTCACTGTGTCTCTCACACAGTAATACACGGCCGTGTCCTCGGCTCTCAGGCTGTTCATCTGCAGAGTGGCAATGCTTTTGGAATCATCTCTTGAGATGGTGAATCTGCCTCTCAGAGATGCAGCGTATTCTGTTGTGTGACTTCTGGCTGCATCTCTAATGAAACCAATCCACTCCAGTCTCCTTCCTGGAGCCTGGCGGACCCAGTTTATATAATAGTCACTGAATGTGACTCCAGAGCCTTTACGGGTGAGTTTCAGAGACCCCCTAGGCTGTCTCCGGTCACCTCCAGTCTCCACCAGCTCCACCGCACATTGGACACCTGCAGAGAGAAGACATAGTCATTAGCAGAGACCACACACACACACACACACACACACACACACACACACACACATTCCCCAGGTCTCCGTGATGCTACCATGTGAGAGTGTCCAAGCGAGAGCCCAGCTCAGCACGAACTTCATGGCGCTTCCTCGGGGTTGATCCTGCAGTGAATGGAAAAGACAGTGTCCCTGCGGTGGGGCTGCTCTCCCAGAGGTGCAGGGACAGGGCTGGGCGGCGTTTATCACACCAGGAGCTCCCTATTTGCATGGACCCCGCCCCTTAAAGACAGGGAGGTGGAGTTTCTGCGTGAGGGACTGCTGGGTTCAGAGACAAGCATCCTCCTTGTGAGTGTGGAGACTCGTATAAAAGGCTGTGTGGTCTGTGTGATGTAGAGAAATTGTTGCTGTTGATAAACTCCACCATCCGTCAGTCGGACAGAACTGAATCCACAGTGCTACCCACCTCCATGGAGGCCGTGATCCTCCAGCTCTGTATGGAGTCTCCCTGTGCCCTAATCTATGTGTGGACACACAGAGAGGATTCATTGCCTCTCGGCTGCCCAGGGCTGGGGGCTGGGGCTATTGGTCTGCTCAAGGTTTTTTTTTATTTTATTTTTTTATTTTTTTATTGATTAATTTTTGTTACAGATGATTCTCCTTTTTTCCCCCACTGATTCCCCCCTCCCCCTTCCCTCCCTGCACCTTCCCCAGATTGTTGTCCATGTCCACTGTTCATGCATACATGCATATAAGTTCTGTGGTTCATCACTCTCCCACCTCCCCACTCCTTAGGGGATTGTCCTCAAACTGTTATGTTCATTATATTCCATAAATCAGTGAGATCATATGAAATTTGTCTTTCTCTGTTTGGCTTGTTTCACTTAGGATGATACTTTCCAGGTACCTCCATGTAGTCTCAAAGGATAAGAGATCTTTCTTTCTTACCGCTGCATAGTACTCCATTGTGTATATGTACCACAGCTTTTTGATCCATTCGTCTACGGATGGGCACTTGGGCTGTTTCCAGATCTTAGCAATTGTAAATAGTGCTGCTACAAAGATGGGGGTACATATATTCTTTCTTATTGGTGTTTTATGCTTCATAGGGTATATTCCTAGAAGTGGGATCACTGAGTCAAATGGGAGATCAATTTTTAATTTTTTGAGGTGACACCATATTGTTTTCCATAGTGGCTGCACCAGTCTGCATTCCCACCAAATTGGACAGCTACTTGCCGAAAAATGAAACTAGACCATCAACTTACACCCTACACCAAAATAAACACAAAATGGATAAAAGACTTAAATGTAACTCACGAATTCATAAAAATCCTAGAGGAGACTGTGGGCAACAAAATATCAGACATCATACGCAGCAGAATCTTTACTGACACATCACCTAAGGCAATAGAAACAAAGGAGAAAATGAACACATGGGACTACATCAAACTCAAAAGCTTCTGCACAGCGAAAGATACAATCATCAAAACGGAAAAGCTACCCACTGTATGGGAGAGCATAATTGCCAATGATATATCAGATAAGGGGTTACTTTCCAATACATATAGAGTGCTCATACAACTCCACAAAAGGAAGACAAAGAACCCAATTAAAAAATGGGCAGAGGAACTAAATAGACACCTCTCCAAACAGGACATACAAATGGCTTAGAGACATATGAAGAAATGTTCATCATCACTAATCATCAGAGAGATGCAAATCAAAACAACAATGAGGTATCACCTCACACCTGTCAGAATGGCCGCCATCAACAAATCATCAAACAACAAGTGTTGGCGAGGGTGTGGAGAAAAGGGGACTCTAGTACACTGCTGGTGGGAATGCAGACTGGTACAGCCCTATGGAAAACAATATGGTGTCACCTCAAAAAATTAAAAATTGATCTTCCATTTGACCCAGTGATCCCACTTCTAGGAATATACCCTAAGAAGCATAAAACACCAATCAGAAAGAATATATGTACCCCCATCTTTGTAGCAGCACTATTTACAACTGCTAAGATCTGGAAACAACCCAAGTGCACAACAGTAGACAAATGGATCAAAAAACCGTGGTACATATACACAATGGAGTACTACGCAGCGGTAAGAAAGAAAGATCTCTTATTTTTTGAGACTACATGGAGGTACCTGGAAAGTATCATCCTAAGTGAAACAAGCCAAAAGAGAAAGACAAATTTCATATGATCTCACTTATTTGTGGAATATAATGAACATAACAGTTTGAGGAATGGGGTAGTCCCAGAGACGCGGAAGCGGGGTACAGACTGACAATCCTCTAAGGAGTGGGGAGGTGGGGGAGGGATGAACCACAGAACTTATACGCATGTATACATGAACAGTGGACATGGAGAACAATCTGGGGAAAGGGCAGGGAGGGGAGGGGAAGGGGGGGATCAGTGGGGGAAAAAAGGAGAATCATCTATAACAAAAATTAATAATAAAAAAAAAAAGAACTGCTTTTGCTGCATCCCATAGATTTTGTGTCGTGTGTACATTTTTATTGGTTTCCAGGAAGTTTTTAATTTCTTCTGTGATCTCTATGGTAACCCATTCATTGTTCAATAGCATGCTATTTGGCCTCCATGTTTTTAAATGTCTTTACATGTTCTTGTTGCAATTGATTTCTAGTTTCATGCCACTGTGATCTGAGAAGATGCTTGATATGATTTCAATCGTCTTGAACTTGTAGAGATTTAGTGTGTGTCCTATCTTTGAAAATGTCCTATGTGCACTTCAAAAGAATGTGAATTCTGCAGTTTTGGGGTTTAATTATTTATAGATATTTATTACATCTATTTGATCTAGCACTTTATTTAGAGTCTGTGTTTCCTGATTATTTTTTGTCTAGAAGATCTATGCAGGGATGTCAGCGGGGAATTGAAGTCTTCTGCTATGATTGTCTTGCTGTTGATTTCTCCTTTGAAGTCCTCAGAAGATTTTTAATATATTTTGATGCTCCTAAATTGGGTGCATATATGTTTACCAAGGTTATATCTTCCTGTTGGATAGATCCATTCAATATTATGTAGTGGCCTTGTTAGTCTCTAGTTATGGCTTTTATTTTGAAATCTACTTTATCAGATAAGAGATTTTTTTCCATCCCTTCACTTTCATCCTATGTGAGTCTTTTGTTGTGAGGTGGGTCTCTTGTGAACAACATCTATGAGAGTTATGATTTCTCATTCAGTCAGCTACTCTGTGTCCTTTCATCAGAGCATTCAAACCATTTACATTTAAGGTGATACTTGGTATGTACTTATTTTTGAATAGTGTGGTTCTATTTTTCTTCCTATCTTTTTTACTAATTACAGCAGTCCTTTGAGCATATCTTGCAGTGCTGGTTTTGTGTTAATATATTCACTTAGCTTTTTTTTTTGTCTGGGAAGCTCTTTATTTGACCTTCTAATTTGAATGATAGTCTTGCTGAACTGAACTTTTGAATCTGAAAAGTCCCCTCTCCTCCTCCTCCCCCTCTTTGTTCTCCTTTTTCTTTTGTCAATTCTCATTTGAGAATATTTTCTACTCAAAAATTTTTGATAGAGTGGAAGATAGGGAGGGAGAGAGAAAGAAACATTGCTGTGAGAGAGACATATCGAAACCAAAATGAAGAGGAAACCACACAGAAAAGCCCGAACCGCCAACCTCACCAGCTCCTTGTGTTCAGATTCCCTGAGCGCCCCCTGGTGGCCGTAGCCCTTCCTGCAGGGAGGTTTGTGTCTGGGCTCACATTGACTTTCCTTCACTGTGTATCCTCCTGCACAGTAATAAGTGGCCGTGTCCTCAGCTCTCAAGCTGTTCATTTGCAGATACAGGGTTTTCTTGGAGTTGTCTCTGGAGATGATGAATCGGCCCTTCACAGAGTCCTCATAGTATGTGCTACCACCACCACTACTAATGGATGAGACCAACTGCAGTCTGAACCCTGGAACCTGGCGGACCCAGCTCATGTAGTAGTTACTGAAGGTGTATCCAGAGGCTGCACAGGAGAGTCTCAGAGACCCCCCAGGCTGCACCAAGGTTCCCCCAGACTCCACCAGCTGCACCTCACACTGGACACCTGCAAACACAAAGACGTCCTGGTCAGGAAACTGTCACATGTCCACTGTTTCTCTCTCTCATCTAATCTCACACTCAGTGTCCCTTATTCTTCACAAATTACCTCTTAAAATGGCAACAAGGAAAATACAACTGAGCACAGACTCCATGGTGAATGATCTATGTTTAGTCCTGGTCTGGGAAAGTGGTCACCTGGGGATTCCAAGGCTGAGCTCCTGTCTCAGAGCTGCAGGGTCTGGGCAGGGCTGGTTTTTATGAGCAGAGGGGGTCCTATTTGCATGTCCTTCTACTATATAGGGAGCTCTGGGATTGAAGACCTGCAGATTTGGTGGTGCCTCGGTGCAGGTGGACGTGTCCTGGGAGAGAATGGTAGTCATGACAAAATTTCAATAATGAAATAAAGTCATAATAGGTAGGGGCATGTCCAAGATTCCACATCTTGTAACAATGTGCTCAGATACTGGGGTGAGCACTTAAACACTGTCTCCTAATTCTCCCTGAACCTACTTTAAGGCAGAGTGGCACCTGAGCAGTGAGTGTGCAGGCCCCTTAGATATAATGGAGCATGGATGAACATCTGTATTCTGCACTTTCCCAAAAGTCAGGCCTGGAGACCATCTGACATGTGGAAAGAGACCACAGGCTGCAGATCTTGTAAGAGTAAATGTCATGCACATGGTGTGTTGGTGCCCTTGGCCCTGACTGTCTCTGGCTTCCTAACCTTCAAGAAGACAAAGAAGACTGAGTGATGTGTAGATGCTTTTCTATCCCTTGGACTCAGATATACTGAGAAGTTGGAGAGATTCATGGAGCTGATGGACAGCCTGTGGGTTTCCAACATCCAGAAGTCCATCTACAGAGGATCTATTTCCATAGACAGTAATGAAAACCTTAAAGAAGTTGTTATAATAGAAAATTAGTGAGATAAATGTTAGTCCAATTACCTGCGATTAGTGAGAAGGCTCATATTTATGGTTAATTTCTCATTTATAAACCAGAGAGTTTTGCACTTTAAATTCACAGTGAATGCCATGGTGATAAGAGCTGAACTGATCACTCAGCTTGGTCCTTCTCAAGTGTGTTATTACAACTGTGAGAGTTTATTGTCAAAAGGGACCACTTGAGGATTCCACTGCGTTTAGGTAACAGTGTCGTGTCCTCGTGTAATAAACGTATTTACAGATCCCGGAGATAAACCCTGGACAGTAGATGTGCCTGGAACTCAACTCCTCCAGGGGGGTGGGAGCTCAATGGCTCCTGAGCTCCCCCGGGTCCTGAGAGCACATTTTCCTTCAAAGCCCACAGAGGACCAGAGACTCCTCACTAACTCTCCTCATCCAGCCTGGGTGTTGTGTCCCTTCCTGCAGGAGCTCTATGGACCCTGCTGTTCAACAAATGTCCCTTTCTCATTCTTTCTGTCCACAGATCCTGCCCTCCACTCCTTGACTGTGAACCCCCGGGTCTCTGCTGCACCACAGGGGAGCTCTGTGTCCCTCTTGTGTGGTGATTCCCCCACTACAAGTGCCTTGAACAAAATCTTCCTGTAAAATATAGCTACTCTCACAGAACTTTCCGCCAGGAAGAAAGCGGGATCTTTAATGTTCTCCACCCAGGTTGCTGGTAAATTAACTCAGGACAAGTCCTGGGACAGGATTTTGGAGGTGGCAGTGCCCCCTAGTGGTTGCTTACAGCCTCAAAAGTTGAGGATACTGAGTCTGAGCTAGCTTCCTGAGACAAGGCAGGGGAGTCGCACTCAAGAAAGTCCTTTCTGACATTTTGAAAGGGTGGCTCCCCCAGATCTTGCTTCTCACTGGTACTCAGCTGAGTCTCTGCAAGGTTATCTGTGCCTCAGGGCTGCCACCTAGAGGAGAACCTGAGAACAGAGCCCTCCTCGGTGCCAGGGGCATGATGGGAGTCAACTGGAACCGGACCTGACTGTGGGCCTCACTGGGGAAATGCTGCCTGGGTGCAGGAAGGGGGGACGAACCAACACGGAGCCCACACGTCCAGGGTGCTTGTTCCATCAGGTTCTGACTCTCCTGGTTGTTCCCCGAGTTCACGTTTTCTTTCCTCACTTTCCTCTGAAATAGCCACAGCTGTTTCCCAGGGTCCTGAAGACACTGTGCTGAGAGGGGCAGGAGCACGAGTCCTTCGTGAGCTGGTTTTGTACCTGACATCTCTCCTGAGTCCACTCTCTAGTTCTGTCAGTTTTCTGGTGCAGGGTTTGGGGTTTTCAATATACAAGATGTGTCCTATGTATAGAGATGAAGAGACACTCTAACTTGCTTCTTTCTGATTTACACATTTTATAATTTTTCTTGCCTAATTATTCTGAAAAAAACTCCAGTTCTGTTGAATAGAAATACTCACAGGGGTGCCCTTGTGTGGGTCAGAATTCAGTGATAACGTATTTGGGGTCAGTGTATAAATTACAGTTTCTTTCAGACCATATGTTTATTTCATATGCCAACCACAGAATGATATAAAACCGTATTTTGCTTTGTAGAATTCATAAAGTGTGTTAGCACTGAGAATGTCCCTCCCTGACCTCCAGCTCCAGGTGCACAAGGAGCAGGTTTCAGCCGCTGCTCTCTGGAATCCCCCGAGGTTTGTGCTGCAGACACAGCTGTGCATGACCCCTAGACCATGGCTCATGAGGTGGTGACAGTAAGGCAGGGCCATTGCTTGGAGACACACGTGTTGTCTGATGGAATGTTTTGTCTCAGGAAATTCCTGACTGACCTGCTGGGTGTCCTGAAATGCAGGGAGGGCTAAGCAAGGTCCACCTTTCTTGACAGACATTGCTTGTGTGCTGACAGTTTCCCGATGCTCACCAACCCCTCTGTACATTTTCTTCCTCCGTAAGTGATACACTACATGTCTGCAAGTCAGAAGGCTCCTAATAATATCATAAATCTCCAAATGCAGAACCAGCAGCATAGCCTCAGAAAGAAAGGTCCAGAGAGACTCTTGTAGAAACTGTTGTCTGGAGAGAAAGCCCAGAGCCTCAGGGAAAACAGCCATTAACACCACCTGCACTTGCGCTTGGGCTGCAACACAGAGTCCGTGAGTTCTGCACTCCCCCTGGTGTCCAGAGTGAGCCCTGCAGCCCCTCCTTCTTGTCTCCCTCTGGAGGTTTGTGTCTGGGCTCACACTGACTTCCTCTCACTGTGTTTCTCGCACAGTAATACACGGCCGTGTCCTCGGTGGTCACAGAGCTCAGCTGCAGGGAGAACTGGTTCTTGGACGTGTCAGCAGTGATAGAGATGCGGCCCTGGAAGGCTGGGTTGTAGCTTGTGCTCCCAGTCCAGTACCCCATCCACTCCAGCCCCTTCCCTGGTTTCTGGCGGATCCAGTGCCAGTAGTAACTACTGGTGACTGAGCCCCCAGAGACAGTACAGGTGAGGGAGAGGGTCTGCGAGGGCTTCACCAGTCCTGGGCCCGACTCCTGCAGCTGCAACTGGGACAGGACACCTGGGGACAAGGAGCATCAGGCCCTGTCAGTCACGTGCAGTCACAACCACCCCACAGACCCCTGTCTGACCTCTGAGACCCTCACCTTGGGGGGCTGTGACCAGGCACAGGAGAAGACCCAGCAGTCTCATCTTCTTCTAGACCAGGGCTCTGCCTTCCCCAGAGACCTCAGCCCTGTGTGAGGAGAGAGCTGTGAGCCTCCCCAGCCCAGGGGAGGATTTACCCTGGAGCTTGGGGAGAAATTTGCATGTGGGGCAGCCTGATCCTTATAAGTGGGGGACTGAGGTCAGGCTGTCCTGGTCCTTCTGGGCCCCTCTGCGGGCGTCTCTGCTCATGAACTCACTGACCATGCAAGTCAGGGATAGGGGATCAGCTGGTACTTGAGACCTATTGGAGTCGGGTTACTGTACGTGCTCATCAGTAGTAAATGTTGGACTAGATCAGTAGGTTATATTTTTAGTTTCTTATGCATCTTTCACATAGATTTAAAGGGACTGCTTTGTTCCAATTAATTTATTAAACCCAGCTCTCTAATGTCTACAGAACTTCAAAGTTTATTGTAAACAAGTGAATTTTAAACATAATTTTATAAATACGAATAATGTTTATCTCATTCTGAAAATCACAGTATAAAGGACATTCATTGTCAGTATCCTATTTATTTAATTTATGTGGTTACTTATATCAAAAGCACTATATCCCAGGAACATTTTATTGAGACTCCCTTGATACTTTTTATAATTTGATTTTTTTTCATCCTCACCCGAGGACATTTTTCCATTTTTTACTCAGATAGAGCGGGAAGGAGAGAGAGGAAGAGAGAGAAACATCAATGAGAAAGGTACACATCGAGCGGCTGCCACCCACACGACCCAACCAGGGCCGGGGACAAACTGCAGCCAAGGTACATGCCCTTAGCGGGAACAGAACCCGGGTCTCTGTGGACCGCAGGCTAACGCTCTAACCTCTGAGCCAAACCAGCCAGGGCTAATTTGATTTTTTAAATGATATTTCTTACAAGTTCTGAGTAACACTGTGCTACATGTCTTTAGTTTAATGCTAAAAAAGTTTATTCTTAAAATCTTTGCTAAACACTTTCAGAGCTAAGTAGTGTCAGACCTGGTTATGACTTGGATGGGAAACTCGTGATTCTTGATGTTGAAAATTGGGTAATTGTGCCTTTGAGTCCCTCCTCGAACTCTTCCTTTCACCAAGCTCAGGAAATATTGCAGAGACCCCCCCCCCAAATTTTATCAGACATATTAATATTTTATGTGGAGAAATGATTGAAAATAAAGTACTGCTTATTCATGTGTACAACTCAGAATATTTCATATGTGGAAATTGTAAAGGCAGCAGATTAATGGACTGATGTTTTCAGTCAAATATTTTCACTGATGTTGGGGTCAGAGGGAGACAATTGAAGCGGGTTCCCAGCACAGAGATGCTCATAGGAAAGGGAAATTCAACCCTGAGAGGAACCGTCACTTCCAGCCTCACTGTGCCCCTGGGGATGGTCCCAGTGGTCAGAGGTGCTGGGCTCTCCCACAGAACATACAACATCCTAATGAATAATGAACACTTTCTCCCATCAGACATGTGATTTGAAAATACATGATTTCTGTGTAGCTTCTTTTCATTCCCTAAATGAAATATTTAGTGGAAGATATTTTTAATTTTAACAATGTTCAATTCAGCACTCTTTTTTTTTTTTTTTAATGGGTCCTTTTTAAATGCTTTATTTAACAACTCCATTGCCCATGGTTGGAGAAATCCTGATATGAACACAGTGGACAGAAAACCCGATAGAGAAATGATGGCTGGGATCCTTAACATTACTGAAAACTATTTGCTGTATCTTCTGACCAGGAGACCAACTTTCAATGGCTTGAAGCCCAGATTAATTTTAAAGATTAATTCACTTGATTGAACTTTACATTGTGAATTTCACTACAGTACGTATCACAGACAAGTAGGCTCACCCCTGAAAATTACATCATGTAGACGTCAGGCAGACGAGGAAGGCTCCTCAAAGGACGTGAGGAAGGTACTGAGTAGAGATGACAGAGACAGGATCCCAGAGGATATTTCACGAGGATGAAAGTGACCAGGAGGACGAAGGCGCAGAGAGGTCGTGAGAGGGAGACATGAGGAGATGAACTGGAGCTGACGTCGGGAAAGTGAATGTCCCAGGGAGAGCCCTGCATGGAGCTGTGTGTGCAGGACTCACATGGGACAGTGAGAGAGCGAGGCCCTGGCGAGTGTGAGGACCCGGGGATGGACTCTCAGTGTGTGTAGACGGTGACACCTGGGTGGGCGGGGTGTTCTCCAGGGCAGGTGCTCAGATGACCACCACGCAGGGGATGCTGGGACAAGGACTGTGGGGTGACGGTGCCCCCTAGTGGTGACTCTGAGCCATGCAGGCTGCAGGACCCTAGGGACTGAACCAGCTGCCCCTCCACCCACTAAGACCAGGGGAGGGAAGAGTCACCTTTAAGGTCAGGCTTCTCCTCTCTGAAGAGAGACACGAGGACTCAGACAATGAGGGTATTTTCTATCAGCTGCTCCATACTCATTGGTGACACATGTAGGAGTATCTCTAGTCAATTTGGTATTTTTAACTTTTTTGAAGAAAATACTAGAATGATAGTTTTAAAAAGTGTTAGAGAATAGAAACAAACAGCTGAACATATAGTTGTTAAATAGGTGTAGCCCTGGTCTGGTGGTCAGTTGGCTGGGTGGTCATCCTGTACAATGAAAGGCTGTGGGTTCAATTCTTGCTCATGGCACATACCTACAGTATTGTTGTGATCCCTGATCGGAGACGTTGTGTGAGGCAACAGACTGTAGTTTCTCTATCTCTGTCTCCCCTCTGTTCTCTAGGATCAATAACCATATTCTCAGCGAGGAATACATAAAGAAACACATAAATAAATAAATGTACTAGGTATAATATTTATTCAGTGACACGTTCCTTGCAACACAAACACACCCAAACCCACACATTGAAGATTTTTCATGGCAATGAACCCCCAATTTCACTTCCCCCCTGTACCCAGCACATGGGCAGTGCCCCCACTGACTGAACCTAGTGTGTGAGTTGCTCTGAGAAACAGAACACAAGCAAACAGATGGATGTGCAGACTGGAGAGGGCTCGCCCCTGAAGGTTCCTGTCCTCCCAGCACTGGGACCTGCAGAGGCCGCAGTGAGCAGGTCCTGGCCTTCCTGGGAAGGCTCAGGTGTGGGGGACCCATGGAAAGGACTTGATGAAGACACAAAGTGCAGATTCATGAGACAGTAATAGAGGAAATGAATTGCAGAAGCTGAGGGGTCAGTGAGGACGAGAGCTGTGAGCAGGTCGTGCAGAGTGAGACAGAGCAAGACGGGGTCTCTCTGCGGACCTGATATTTATCTTTTGTGGTTGGTCTGTAATGAACCAGTAACTGGACAGACAGTTGTAGTCTGAGTGGGTTTACCAAAATCCAGAAAAACCCTTTCAAATGTGAGAACTCAAAGCTCTCCTCATTTCAATACACAGTCCTGACTTTCTCCAGCTTCTTAAGTTCCATCATTAGCTATGATATTAGCTATTTCTGTGCTTCCATAAGAGTATTTGTTTTTTTCCTCACCAGAGGACATTTTTCTCATTTTTTGTTCAGATACAGTGTGAGGAATAGAGAGGAAGAGAGAGAGAGAAAGAAACATAGACGTGAAAGGGACACATAGAGTGGCTGCCGCCCTCACGACCAACCACGACCGGGGACAAACTGCAACCAAGATACGTGCCCTTAGCAGGAACCAAACCTGGGTCTCTCTGGACCGCAGGCCGACGCTCTAACAGCTGAACCAAAACGGCCAGGGCCATAAAAGTATTTTCAAGGTGGATTCACCTCTTAATCCTTTTCTGTCATGTTGGGCTCACAGATATTGCCTGTATATCTAGGCTGTGGTCACTGTGGACATGGGGATTACCAGCCCACCCAGCCTGTTTGAGGACTGTCATCTGCTCCATTCACCCACGGGCTTGTCCATCACTGTGATCTGCAGCTGGTGGGGCCACCTGGATGACTGGTTACCTGTGCCCTGGGGTCAGCTTCCTGCTGGATGAGCACATGAAACAGGTCGACCTGAAGCAGGGCCCAGGAGAACTGCAATCATAACTGATAACATAACGACCCTGAGGAAGAGATTTAAACACAGGCCTCAGACTCAGGGATATACAGTCAAATCGCATGTTTGGTAAAGGACTAGTGTCATGAACACAGCACATTTGCAGAAAGAGAAGAAAACAAACAGCCTCAGCCAGTCCTCGGAGCAGACACCTGCTCAAATGGTGCAGCCGCTTGGAAACCAGTAATTGTTTCCCCAGGTGTGGAACAGGACTCGCACAGGACCAGCCACACCACTGCTAGTGGGCATGCAGCAGACACATCGGTCTGGAAGGGAGACTCAGCTCCCATGACCATTGCAGCCCCACTCAGTGTGGCGAAGGCTTGGGAGCCTGTGAATGTCCCCAGTGGATGAGAGGATCAGTGTGTTACATGTGCACCACAGAGACTTACTGCTCAGCCTTAAATCACAGGGAAACCCTACACACACCCCAGCCTGGATGACACTAGAGGACACTGTGCTCTGTGAAATAAAGCCGTCAGGGAAAGGCAGATAGTGTCTCATTCTACCTACACTGGGGACTGAATTAGATTTCCTTCCAGCAGAGCATGGGGGAGCCCAGGCCTGGGTGTGGTGAAGGCTCTGGCAGGAGACGGGATAGTGGAGGGTCGGCCGCTCTAGTGTCCTGCGCTGACGGAGAACAAAGACGGAGGCAGCTGGAGGAGACACTGTGTCAGGACACAGTCGGCCCTGGTCCTGGACCTTGTGCATCCACAGGAGCCTGGATGTGTCTGCCTCAGTGTGTGGAGCCGTCCACCCTCAGGGCCCTGTGGACAATGAGGGAACATTCAGTCCCCATGGAGTGTAGCTTTCCCCTATAAATGGGGAGAAAAACACAGCCCAGAAAACCCCTGTGGTCCCAGGGGCTGTGTGAGCACCCAGGACAAGCCCCTGTGTGATCTCTGAGACTGGATCCTCCACTCTGAGTCATCACTGAGATCCTCCTGTGTTGAAGTGTGTATTGGTCGACGGTAATTTTCATTGCTGAGTAGTATTCCATTAATGGATGTTCCCTAGATTGCTTATTTTTAAAACTAGAATGATTTTTTGGGTTGTTTGTAGCTTTTAGCACAATGATGATATAAATATTTGGATATATTTTTGTGTCAACATAAGGATTTCTTGTTTTAAACCAATCACTCTAGGTGGGAACCCTGAGATACATGTTCAGTATATATTTCATTTAATAAGGAACTGTGATTCACTATGTGAAGAAAGAATAACAGGACACAGAGGAACCTGGAGAAGGAGAGGAGCCTAGTCATTGCCAACACGTCATCTGCACACACAGTGTCACCTCCTCACTTGTCCGCAGTGAGAATATGAGAAGTTGGAGCCACAGAGAAAAAGTGAGAATCTCTCAGGAAGCAGCTGAGAGGAAACCCCTGCTCCCAACCGGAAGCCCCTCCTTCCCCTTCACTCTCACCTGCTCCTGGGCTGTTCTCTGTGTTTCCTGAGCGCCCCCTGGTGTCCTGAGCGCCCCCTGCAGCCCCGCCCTCCTGTCCCCTCAGGAGGTTTGTGTCTGGGCTCACACTGACTTCCCCTCACTGTGTCTCGCACAGTAATACACGGCCGTGTCCTCAGATTTCAGGTTGGTCATTTTAAGAGAGACTGTGCTCGTAGGGTTGTCCCTGGAGATTGTGAATCTTCCTTGAACGGATGGCGCGTACCACTGCTTTGTTCCCGATGGTTTGCTCACTCTCGCCACCCACTCCAGCCCCTTCCCTGGAGCCTGGCGGACCCAGTTCATGCTGTAGTCAGTGAAGGTGAATCCAGAGGCTTTGCAGGAGAGGCTCAGGGAGTACTATGCAGCTGTAAGAATGGAAGATCTCTTATCCTTTGAGACTACATGGAGAAACCTGGAAAATATTATTCTAAGTAAAACAAACCAAACTGAGAAAGACAAGTATCATGTAATCTCACTTATTTGTGGAATATAAAGGACATGACAGTCTGAGGAATGAGGTAATACCAGAGATGTGGAAGTTGGGTGCATACTGACAATCCAGAAAAGGGGGATGTGGAGGAGACCACAGAATTTTTATGCATGTGTGCTTGAACAATGGACTGGACAACAAAGCTGGGAACCAGGCAGGGAGGGAAGAAGAGGGGAATCAGTGTGGGGGGGTAGGAGAAACATCTGTAACAAAAATAAGTAAATTAATTTAAAAAATAAGTT
Source organism: Molossus alvarezi (assembly GCA_037176705.1). Taxonomy (NCBI): domain Eukaryota; kingdom Metazoa; phylum Chordata; class Mammalia; order Chiroptera; family Molossidae; genus Molossus; species Molossus alvarezi. The sequence goes on along the minus strand of CM073885.1, from coordinate 638,404 downwards.
AAACTACATAGATCCAACATGGTATAAAGTCGCATTTATATTAAAGAAAACTTAAAATAAAAAATAAAATAAAATGAGCACAGTGGGCACTAAACCCAATAGAGCAATGAGGGTTGGGATCCTTAATGCCATTGCAATCTGTTTCCTGTGTCCTCTGACCAGGAGACTGACTTTCCTTGGAATGAAGTCCTGATTCATTTCAGAGATGAATTCAATTTATTGGACTGTATTTATTTTTTAAATGGTATTATTGATATTTTAGGGAGATAGGAAGGAAGAGAGAGATAGAATCATTGATGTGAGAGACATCGGACCGCCGCCTCCTGCACATCCCCTACTGAAGATCGAGCCTGAAACCCGGGCATGTGCCCTGACCCGTAGTCAAACCCAGACCTCTCATTCCGAGAGATGCCACTCAGTCCACTGAGCCACACCAGGTGGGTTTATTGGACTTCAGTTTGTAAACTTCCCTACAGTATGTAGCTTAGAAAACTAGACTAACACCTGAGAAATTCTATCATGTAGACGTCAGGCAGACGAGGAAGGAACCTCAAGGTACATGCGGAAGATGCTGAGCAGAGATGACAGAAACAGGATCCCGGAGGGTATTTCACGAGGTTGAAAGTGACCAGGAAGACGAAGGTGCAGAGAGGCCATGAGAGGGAGACATGAGGAGATGAACTGGAGCTGACGTCGGGAAAGTGATTGTCCCAGTGAGAGCCCTGCATGGAGCTGTGTGTGCAGGACTCACATGGGACAGTGAGAGAGCGAGGCCCTGGCGAGTGTGGGGACCCGGGGATGGACTCTCAGTGTGTGTAGATAGTGACACCTGGGTGGTCGGGGTGGGTTTCAAACCACGTTCTCCAGGGCAGGTGCTGAGATACCACCAGTCAGGGCATGCTGGGAACAGGACTGTGGGGCGACCCCTAGTGGTGACTCTGAGCCATGCAGGCTGCAGGACCCTGGGGACTGAACCAGCTGCCTCTCCACCCACCAAGACCAGGGGAGGGAAGAGCTCACTTTAAGTTCAGGCTTCTCCTCTCTGAAGAGGAGAGAGACACGAGGACTCGGACAATGAGAACACTTTTTATATACAGTTTTTTTGTTTGTTTGTTTGTTTTTTTTTTTCATTTATTGATTTTTTTAGAAAGAGAGGAAGGGAGAGAGAGAAAGAGATAGAAACATTGATGAGAAAGAACATGGATTGGCCGCCTCCTGCATGCTCCCCATTGGGAATCAGGCCCACAACCTGGGCTTGTGTCTTGATTGGGAATCAAACCGGTGACCTCTTGGTGCATGAACTGATGCTCAATCACTGAGCCACACTGGCCGGTGAGAGTATTTTTTATTTTATTTTTTTATCATCTGCATCGTTCTCATTAGTGACATTTTTCTATCATCTTTGGTGTATACATTATTGGAGTGAAAAACAGTTCTTCTTGGCCTGGATGGGTGCCCTGGGCCTGCAGCCTTGGTCTCAGTCCAGCTCCAGGGGACAGGCCTAATCAGAACTCTCCTCCCATATGTCGAGAGCAGGCCCTGCCCCTGAGGCACGTTTCAGACACCCTGTGTCCCTCCTTCTTCTCACCTCTCCCAGGGCAGGGCAGCCCCTTCCTCAGGTGTATCTCTATCACCAGTACATGTGCATCAGGAACCTTCCCGCAGGAAGGAAGCTCGCAGGTGGTTACTGTCCGAGGTCTATGTGGAGGAATCTCGTTTGGAAGACCCATCACGGAGGACCTGTGTCCTGTGGCTGGTTGTCAGCTCCGTATGGCTGTGGTCGCCCAGTGAGCTCTGGTGCTGGGCAGTGCTGCTCTGTTCAGCCCTCAGGGACCCTCAGTGTCTGCATGAGGCCCCTGCATCGTCAGTGGGCTCACAGGTCTAAGGCCCAGGAGGGTTAGGGACCAGCTCTGCACATTCTAATGTGTCAGTGATCACTGTGACCCTCTCCATTGGCTTACCATGTGCCCACTGCTACTTCACATTGACACCATGTGGGCTCAGGTGGTCAGAGGGGCATGTCCTCTGCTGGACAGTGGTGTTGGCCAGAGGTCTCCAGAGTGGCAGGACCAATAAAGGAATATTTACATTTACATGTGTTACACAAGGAACTGATGCTCACGTCATGGACTGTGAGACGTTCCAAGTTCCATGACCTGCTGATGGAACCACTACACCCAGTGGAGCTGCTGTCATAACTCAGCCTGGCCGGAGGGCTCACATGTCAGGGCTGAGAGAGGCAGTCACATGGAAAGAGACCGAAGGCTGCAGACCTTGTACGAGTGGACATCGTGGACACTGTGTGATTGTGGCCTTGGCCCTGAGTTTCTCTGGCTTCCTGACCTTCTAGGAGAAAAAGAAGACTGAGGACTTCCGGTCAAGATGGTGGCGTAGGTAAACGCGGTATCGCGTCCTCCCACAACCACATCAAAGTTACAACTAAACTAAAGAACAACCATCATTCAAAACCGCCTGAAATCAAGCTGAATGGAAGTCGTACAACTACGGAACTAAGGGGAAAAAAAAAAGCAGCTACATCCAGACCGGTAGGACGGGCGGCGGCGCGAGGGGGGGCGGCAGCGGCGCAGCGGCGGCGGAGCGCGCAGCGGCGAGACGGCTGGTCCACACCCAAGCGTGGTGGATAAAAATCAGGAGGCTCCCGCGGCTGGGAAGGTCCTTCCTGAGGACTGAGGGGTCCCCGTCCCACACCAGGTGCCCCGTTCAGGGTTCCAGTGCCAGGAAGGGAGTCCCCATAACTTCTGGATGGAAAAACCAGCGGAAACTGAGGCTCAGGGAGGCTGAAGCGGCTGGAGCCCCAGGCAGCTCCCTAAAGGGCCCGCTCACGGACTTATCAGACTCATTCCCTCTAAGCTCGGAGGGGAGGCAGCTCCAGAGGCACCAGAGACATACAGGGAAGAACTGAGCTGTTTGGCACTGGAGCGAGCGCTGGAGAGGGGCCTTCATCGGGGACAAACGTGCTGTAAGAGGCCTTTGTTCCTTTGGTGAGCCCTTCCCGGGGGCGGCAGACAGTCTCCATATCTGGGACTCCAGCAACCTGGCTCACACTGGTAGCCCCGCCCTGCTGACTCCCTGAGGCCCCGCCCCGCCCCGCCCCACACAACTTTCAAGCTGTTGTCACTTGCTTAACCATAGGATTGGCCGGTCTTGGATCCTGCTTCAGGTTTTTCCTAAATTCTTTCAAATGAGCAGCACCGGGTCTCAGCGAGCCCCATACCGCTCATTAAGTAATACACAGAAACAAACACAGGGAGGCAGCCAAAATGAGGATACAAAGAAACAGGTCCCAAATGAAAGAACAGAACAAAACCCCAATAAAAGAACTAAGCGAAAGGGAGATAAGCAACCTAACAGATACTGAGTTCAAAATACTGCTTATAAGGATGCTCAATGAACTTGGTGAGAACCTCAGTGAACTTAGGGAGGGCATCAAGAGCATAAAAAAGTACCAGTTAGAAATCATGGATACACAGTTAGAATTAAAGGAGGCATTAACTGAAATAAAGAATAACTTACACAACTTCAATAATAGAGTATGTAGATCCAAGGAGCAAACCATCGATTTGGAATATAAGGAAGCAAAAAATCCCCAATCAGAAGAGCAAAAAGAAAAAAGAATCCAAAAAAATGAGGATAGAGTAAGGAGCCTCTGGGATAACTTCAAGCGTGCCAACATTCGCATCTTGGGGGTGCCCGAAGGAGAAGAGAGAGAACAAGAAATCGAAAACCTGTTTGAAACAATAATGGCAGAAAACTTTCCTAACTTGGTGAAGGAAACAGACATACAAGTCCAGGAAGCACAGAGAGTCCCAAACAAGATGAACCCCAAGAGGCACACACCAAGACACATCATCATCAAAATGCAAAAGGTTCAAGACAAAGAGAGAATATTAAAAGCAGCAAGAGAAAGGCAGATAGTTACCTACAAGGGAGTACCCATTAGGCTGTCAGCTGATTTCTCAAAAGAAACTTTGCAGGCCAGAAGGGAGTGGCAAGAAATATTTAGAGTGATGAAAACCAAGAACCTACAACCAAAATTACTCTATCCTGCAAAGCTGTCATTTAGAATCGATGGACATACAAAAACTTTCCCAGACAAGAAAAAGTTAAAGGAGTTCATCACCACCAAACCATTATTATATGAAATGATGAAGGGTCTTTTTGAAGAAAAAGATAAAATGTATGAACAAACAAAATGGCAATGAATGCATATCTATCAACAATGGAATCTACAAACAAAATGAACAGGAAGAACAGAAACATTCTCATAGATACAGAGAACATTTTGGTGGTTGCCAGTTGGAAAGGGGATTGGGGGAATGGGTGAAAAAGGTGAAGGGATTAAGAAGCACAAATTCATTGCTAGACTGACAAACCTCAAAGGGAAAGGGGTTGGGAGGGTGGGAAGAAATAAACCAAAGAACTTATATACATAACCAATGGACACAGACAATAATGTGGGAAAAGGTGGGAGGGGGGCGGGAGGGGGGAGGTGGGGGTCAATGGGGGAAAAATGTGGAACATCTGTAATACATTTTACATCCAACAATAAAGATTTGGAAAAAAAAAAAAAAAAGAAGACTGAGTGTTGAGAAGACGCTTTCATGTCCCTGGGACTCAGAGACCCTGAGAATTTAAGGAGCTACTACGGAGCTGATGGGGAGGCTGTGTGTTTCCAACACCCAGTAGTCCATGTTCGAGGGTCTGTCTGCACAGACCGTAATATAAAACCGAAAAATGGTGACAAAATAGAACAATTATGAGGTATATTTAGGTCAGTAGACCTATGATCAGTGAGAAGGCTGATATTAAATATTAATCACTAGTCCATGAAACAGAGACCTTTGCACAGCGCATGCCATGGTGATAGGGGTTGAGTTGATCACTCGGCCTGGTCCTTGTCAAGTGTATTATTACAAGTATGAGAGTTTATTGTAAAAGGGACAGCTCAGTGTTTTCACAGTATATAGATAACAGCGTGCCATGTCCTCGTGTAATAAACGTGTTTACAGAGCATAGAGGTAAAGCCTGGACAGTAGTCGTGCCCGGAACCCACCTCCTCCTGGGGACTTGAGCTCAGTGGGTCCTGAGCTCCCAGGGTCCTAAGAGCCCGTTTTCCTTCAAAGCCCACAGAGAACCAGAGACTCCTCATCACCTCCCCTCATGCAGCCTGGGTGTCGGGTCCCTTCCCGCAGGAGCTCTATGGACCCTGCTGTCCACAGGACGTTCCCTCTTTGTTCTTTCCATCCACAGAGCCCACCCTTCGCTCCTTGGCTGTGAATTCCTGGGGTCTCTGCTGCACCACAGGGGAACCTTGTGTCCCTCTCATGTTTTTCTAAACAATTGTATTTTTATAAACATAATTTCATAGGTACAGTGTTCCCTTCTCTGAGAATGACAGAATAAAAGGGATATTCATTCTCAGCACCTTATTTGTTTATTTACATTGTCATTGTGACCCAAGAAACTATATTCCAAAAATAATTAAATGGGAGATCCTCCATTCTTTTCTTTGTTATTTGGTTTGGTTAAAGTGATATTCATTATAACATCTGAGTAACACCATATTATATGCTATTTTTTAGGCTATTACAGGAACTTTTTTTTTTTTTTTACAATCTTTACCAAATGCCTTCAGCAGCTAAGCAGGCTCAGATCCTGGTTAGTACTAGGGTGGGAGACCCTTGAGGCTTGATGTTAAAAATTGGTAGTTGTGACTTTGAGTACCTCCTCAACCTCTTCCCTTCTGCAAGACCACAGATTATTTCAGAGACCTCCATCTAATTATATCAGAAAAAATTATATTATGTGTTCACAGTGTCTCTGTCTGTGAGGCAACAACTTCACAGGTCCAGCGGTTTGCACCTGGACACCTGTGCATCTATTACCCACATGGTCACTCCATGCTTGACCCAATAATTGAAAATAGAAATACTGATTATGCATGTGTACAATTCAGATTCTTTTACATGATTAAATAATAAAGGCTGTGTATTAAAGGATGTGCTTTCTCAGTCCAGTGTTCACAGTGATGTGGTTGAGGGGAGGGGATGGAGAGAACTCCCAGCACAGATTTGCTTTTAGGAAAGGGAACTTTAACCTGACAGGACCCTCACTCTCACCCCACCCTCTGCCCCTGGGGATGGTCACTGTGCTCAGAGGTTCTGGGCTCTCCCACAAAACATAAAAAGAATACTGAGTGTTGAGAAGACGCTTTTGTGTCCCTGGGACTCAGAGACCCTGAGAATTTAAGGAACAACTACAGAGCTGCTGGAGAGGTTATGGGTTTCCACCCCCAGAAGTCCATTTTCAGAGGGTCTTTCTACACAGAAAGTAACAAAAACCATAAAGAATGTGATATAATGTAACAATTAGTGAACTAATTCTGTATCACAATATACATGATCAGTGAGGAGGGCTGTTGTCTGAGTCATGCTGGGAACCTTTGTATATTATGTGTAAAAGGACTTTGTCCTATTTGAGTCATCTAAGGATCTGAGGTCCAAATACTTTACAGGAAAATCTAGACAGATCCTCCTAATGTAAGTGTTTACATCAGAGGGAGGCAGAGGGAGTTTAGGCTCCAGGAGGACAAGGACACACTGTGACCTCTGAGGTCAGGGGCCATATTCCTGGCTGTGGAGATGGAGGAAGAGGCCATGGGACCAGAGACGCAGTTCTAGTCTCTGTAAAAGACAAGAAAACAGGATCCCCTGTATGAGATTGTTCAGGCAGCAGTAATAAAATGCATGGACTGGGAAGATGATAAACAGCACACATTTGTGTCCCACAGATCTGAAGGCTGAGAGTCCTCGATCCAGGTGCCAGGAAGGTGCCTCCTGGAGAGGGACATCCTCCTGGTTCTGGTCTGACAGCATCTTTATGGGTCTGTACATGATGGAGGGACCAGCAGAACCTCTGGGGCTCCATTAAGAAGGTACTGATCCCATCAGGAGGGCCCCTCATGACCTAAGCATCACCTCAACAGCCCACCTCCCAACACCATCCTGTTTGTCATTTCAACAAGTGAACTTGAAAAGTACAGGTGTTCAGACAACAGCACCTTTCCTGGAGCCTCAATAGGAGGGTTTTCCTGCCTCCCCCTGACCTCAGTCCAGTGAGGTGGATTCATGCTCTGACCTTCAGAGTGTGAGGTAATGACCATGTGCAGACTGAAACCCAGGTGTGTGGTGATGTGACACTGCTGCCCTAGGAATGCACAGGCTGGACATGGTCTCCCATTATCACTTGTGTCCCCACACTGCCCATGCTGTGTGATGAACTCAGTGCTGGTCCAGGGACACCGGAGGGTTGGGATCCAAGGAGGAGTCTCTTTGGTGGTTCAGTCTTCAGGGAGGCCTGTGAGGCACTGTGCTGACCGAGTCTGTGCTTGAACCAGCTCCCTGCCAACCCACAGCTTCCCACCCGGTGAGTTGACTGTGCTGTCCCAATGTCCCAGATGTGGTGCTCAGCCAGAGACAGGGACATGGGAATTTATCCTCACTGTCTCATTTGTCCTGTTTCCCAAGCCCAGTGCCATGTTTTGGAAAGAGGGAACGTCCTAGAATGTGTGAGGAAGAAACTCCTGTCCAGACCCCCAAGTCTGACACCAACCAGGTGTCCCCAGGTGATGCCTCAGTGAACATCTCTCATTCAGAAAACAGGAGGCTCCAATGTGCCCTAGAAAACAACGATGAAGAACAAGTCCTTTCAGAACCTTCCCTGTCAATTCCTTCCATTGCATTTGACCTCTGTGACCTTCCCCTGGATCACTGAGTCCCCTGTGACAGCATCGCTCCTGGTCTCAGGGCCTGACTGTGTGAGAGTCAGGAGGCTCCAGGCCCTGCGTCTCCTGCCCCAGCATAGTCGCCCTGTTCCTCAGAGTTTGGGACCCTCCAAGGATGGGGTCCTCACAGTGTGCCTCACACAGTCATGCACTGCTGTGTCCTAAGACTTCAGGACATTGGTCTGCAGACAGACTGTGCTGACCGAGGTGTCCATGGAGAAGACAGATCACTCTGAGCAGTCTGGCACATGTGGCCTTCCCAGTGTTTGTGTGAAACCAGCTCACACACTGCAGGCCTGTCCTGAGGCCTGTCGCACCTGGTGCACGTAGTAGCTGGTGAAGGTGGATCCAGAAGCCTTGCAGGAGACCTTCCCTGAGGCCCCAGGCTTTCTCCCCTCAGCCCCAGATGCACCTGCTGCCCCTGGGAGTGGACACCTGTACAGAGGAGACAGGAGAGGGTGGAAATCCCCTTGACTGTCCCTGGTCCCCTCCTCAGCCCAGGGACTGGGGAGCCCTTACCTGCAGCCACTGCCACCAGGAGGAGGGTTCTCCAGTCCATGGTGAGGGGCTGAGCTGTGGGCAACTCTGTAGGGGGTGTGGCTTTGGGTGACTCTCTGAGGTCACGGTCTTGTCCATATATAATCTGATGTCCCTTGTGTAATTTGCATATTCATAAAGCAGAGTATTGATAGTGGATGCCTGGACCACACCTGAGAAGGGATCGAGGGCACAGGGATCATGTTCAGTGTGAGTCTGAGGTCCACAACCCAATTCTGTGAGGAGGACATGTGTCCCCTGCCTGGTCCCTGAGCTGTGTGCACACTGAGCTCCTCTTATCCTCCAGGGCCTGGTGACAATGAGGGAACCCTCAGTCCCCACAGAGTGGAGCTTTTCACCTGTCAGTGGGCCAGAAGGGACAAAAGTGCAGCAAACCAGAAAATGCCCCTGTGTCACCCTTGACACTGGATCCTTCACACTGATAATCACTGAGATCCCCCTGGGTTGAGTTGTGTATCAGTAGATGGTTATCATTATTTTTTTACCAGTATCCCACTGATAGAGGTTTCCTAGTTTGTTTATTGGTAAAATTATAAAAAAATATTGTTTGAGTTATTGTAGCTTCTAACACAAATAAAGATGCTAAAAGTGTTTGTATTCATATTTTTATGAACATAAAGGTGCGTTCTTCTGGAGCAAATATTCCTTGTGGGAGCCCTGAGATACGCGTTAGGTACGTATTTAATTTAAAAAAGGTTCCACAGTTCATATTTGAAAAAAGAATAATAGGATATGGAGGAACCTCGGGTAGGAGACACCTCCACTCACTGCCGATATGTCATCTACACACACAGTGTCACCTCCTCACTTGTCTGCAGTGAGAATATGAGAAGTTAGAGCCACAGAGAAAAAGGGGGACCATCCTGGCTGCAGCTGAGAGCTGAGAGGAAACCCCTGCTCCCAACAGGAAGCCCCTCCTTCCCCCTCACTCTGCACCTGCTCCTGGGCTGTTCTCTGTGTGGGATGGATCCTGAGCGCCCCCTGGTGCCCTGAGCTCACCTTGCAGCCCTGCCCTCCTGTCCCCTCAGGAGGTTTGTGTCTGGGCTCACACTGACTTCCCCTCACTGTGTCTGCAGCACAGTAATACACGGCCGTGTCCTCGGTGGTCACGGAGCTCAGCTGCAGGGAGAACTGGTTCTTGGACGTGTCAGCAGTGATGGAGATGCGGCCCTGGAAGGCTGGGTTGTAACTTGTGCCCCCACTCCACCACCTCATCCACTCCAGCCCCTTCCCGGCTTTCTGGCGGATCCAGTTCCAGTAGTAACTGCTGGTGACTGAGCCCCCAGAGACAGTGCAGGTGAGGGAGAGGGTCTGCGAGGGCTTCACCAGTCCTGGGCCCGACTCCTGCAGCTGCAGCTGGGACAGGACACCTGGGAACGAGGAGCATCAGGCCTTGTCAGTGATGTGCAGTCACAACCACCCCATAGACCCCTGTCTGACCTCAGATACCCTCACCTTGGGGGGCTGTCACCAGGCACAGGAGAAGACCCAGTAGTTTCATCTTCTTCTAGACCAGGGCTCTGCCTTCCCCAGAGACCTCAGCCCTGTGTGAGGAGAGAGCTGTGAGCCTCCCCAGCCCAGGGGAGGATTTACCCTGAAGCTTGAGGAGAAATTTGCATGTGGGGCAGCCTTTTCCATATAAGTGGGGGACTGAGGTCAGGCTGCCCTGGTCCTTCTGCTGCTAATGTGTAGGTTTCCCTTTTCTTGAATGGACTTAGTACATTCATCCGTTCCTGGGGAACTCCTGGTACACAGGATATATTGGAGTCCGATTAATGCCCGTGTGCATGTCTGATAAGTGGTGATAGATGAGTAGATTACATTTTTACTTTCTCACGCATCTTTCTAATAGATTTAAAGGGATTAAATTTGTTTAGATAATTTCTTAAACCCAGCCCTCTAATATCTACAGAACTGTCAAATATTTTTGTAAAAATTTCTATTTCTGTAAACATAATTTTATAATGGCAGATAATATCTAGGTCGGTTTGAAAAATCACAAAATAAAGGTTATTTATTTTTACTATCTTATTTCTTTATATTGTAACTTTGATCCAAGAAACTATATCCCAGGAATATGTCATTTAGATACTCTTGATTCTTTTTTCTTTTTTATTTGTTAAAATTATAATTCTTGCCCTGGCCAGTTTGGCTCAGCTGTTAGAGCGTCGGCCTGAGGTCCCGAGAGACCCGGGTTCGGTTCCCGCTAAGGGCACGTACTTCGGTTGCAGTTTGTCCCCGACCCTGGTTGGTCGTGCGGGTGGCAGCCACTCGATGTGTCCCTTCACATGGATGTTTCTCTCTCTCTCCCCCCCTCTCCCTTTCTCTCTCTCCTTCGCTCTCTATCTGTACAAAAAAAAATGGAAAAATATCCTCGAGTGAGGATAAAAAAAAAAATTATAATTCTTACAAATTGTGAGTAGCACTGTGCTACATGCCTTTGTTTAGGTTAAAGCCTGAAACCTTTTTCTTGAAAAATTTGCCAAACAGTTTCAGAGCTAAGTAGTATCAGACCTGGTGAGTACTTGGATAGGAGACCCTGATTCTTGATGTTGAAAATTTGGTAATTGTGACTTTGTCCCTCCTGAAACTTCCCTTGTGCAAGTCCATGGTTTACTGCAGAGACCCCAACAAATTATATCAGACATATTCATATTTCACATGGAGAAATTATTGAGAATAAATGAATAATTAATCATGTTTACGATTCAGAATCTTTCATATGTGGAAATTGTAAACGCATGAGATTAACTGACCTCTATTCTCAGTCAAATATTTTCAGTGATGTTGGGGTCAGAGGAAGGCAAATCATGGAGGTTCCCAGCACAGATGTGCTCACAGGAGAGGGACCTTCATCCCTGACAGGAACCCTCACTCCCAGGACACACTACATAGGCAGGTGGGCGGTTTTCAGATCTTGGGTATTGTAAACAACACTGCTATGAACATGGGGGTGTATATGTTCTTTCTGATTTACGTTTATGAATAATTAGGATATATTATCAGAAGTGGGTTTGCTGGGACAAAAAGTTGTCCTATTGTTTTTGAGGTGTTTTTTTTTTTTTGTATTGATTACTTAACCTTTGTTTCAGATGTATTCCCATGCCCCCACCCACAAACACCATCCTCCTGACTGTCCCTTCCCACAGCATTGTTGTCTGTGTCCATTGGTTAAGCACATATGCATGTGAGTTCTTTGGTTTATATTACTTTCTCCACCGCCCCACTCCTCTGGGGTTTGTCAGAGTGAACGTCCTGCTTTTTGTTTTGTTTTGTTTTCTTTTTGAGGAAACTCCATAGCGTCTTCCACACTAGCTGCACGAGTCTGCATTCACACCAACAGTGCACCAGGGTTCTGTTTCTTCACGTCCTCACCAGCACTGGGTGTTTGTTGAGGAGTCACCCTGGCAGGTGTAGTTGTCATTTCAATTTGCATGTCTCTGATGATCAGAAATGCTGAGCATTGTTTCATGTGCCTCATGACCGTCTGTACGTGCGCTTTGGAGAAGTGTCAATTCTGGTCATTGGCCCATATTCTAATTGGAATGCATGTCTTCCTGATGTTGAGTTTTATGTAGTTTTAAAATATTTTGGAATTTAAGCCCTTATCAAATGGACGTTTGGTAAATAGACCACAGCCTTTTCTATTCAGTGATGTTAGAGGTAAACACTGAATTAAGACCCCAAAGAGGTTCCCTGACGGAAACGGTGACATGAAGAGGAAACCACACAGGAAACCAGCCCAAACCTCCAACTGCACCTGCTCCTGAAAGGGTCCTTGTGTTCAAGACCCTGACCGCCCCCTGGTGGCCGTAGCCCCTCCTGCAGGGAGGTTTGTGTCTGGGCTCACACTGACTTCCCCTCACTGTGCCTCCTGCACAGTAATACACGGCCGTGTCCTCGGCTCTCAGGCTGTTCATTTGCAGATACAGCGTGTTCTTGGAGTTGTCTCTGGAGATCGTGAATCGGCCCTTTACAGCATCCGCATAGTATATATAATCACTGCTACTACTGATGTATGAGACCCACTGCAGCCCCTTCCCTGGAGCCTGGCGGACCCAGTTCATGTCAGAAATACTGAAGATGAATCCAGACACTGCACAGGAGAGTCTGAGAGACCCCTCAGGCTGCACTGAGGCTCCCCCAGACTCCACCAGCTGCACCTCACACTGGACACCTGCAAACACAAAGACGTCCTGGTCAGGAAACTGTCACACATCCACTGATTCTCTCTCTCATCCACTCTCACTCTCAGTGTCTCTGGTTGTCCATAAATTACCTCTTAAAATAGAAACAAGGAAAACCCAGCAAATCCCGAACTCCATGGTGAGTGTTCTGTGTTCAGTCCTGATTTGGGAATGTGGCCACCTGGGGATCCCGGGTCTGGGCTTCTGTCCCAGTGCATCAGGGTGAGTGTTGGGCCTGTTTCAATGGGCAGACAGGGCCCTATTTGCATGTCCTCCTACTATATAGGGAGCTCTGGGGTTGGAGACCTACAGAGAAGGCTGTGGCTCAAGGCATGTGCATGTGTCCTGGGGGAGAATCGTGGTCATGATAACATTTCAATAACTAAATTACAATCATAAGGACATTTGGGGCATGTCCAAGTGTCCACATCTGGTTACAGTGAGCCCAGTATCTGGCTTGTGCTACATTCCACTGGGCCCCATGGCTCCCCTGAACCAACACCAGGAGAGAGCAGGATCTTCCCAGTGAGGGTGCAGACCCCTTGTATGCAATGTGGACATAAAGGGACCCTGAATTCTAGGCTTACACACACATCAGGGCTGTATCCACCTGTGGCCTCAGGGTCCTCACGACAGTGGAGAGGGTTGTGCATCATCTGTGAGATGGATCTCAAACTGCTGAGGTGAGGTAGGTTCCCCCAGAACTGTCACATACAACTGAAGTCTGTGCTGGGCCCAGTAACACTGTCCTGGATCCTCATGGTCCCTGCTCTGTCCACTCTGTCTCAAGGCCCTGCAGCCACATCTATCCCTCACGTGGCTGGCCCTCACCACCTGAGTGTCAGTAGGTCAGGTGTAACTCTCACTGCTGCAGAGGGGCTGTGGTCCCACTTAGCATCTGTCCTTCTCCCCTCCATGTGCACCATGGGTCCCTAAGACTGTCCGATACTGGGTGTCAGTGGTCTGTGTGTAGCTGTTTGTTGGGAAGACCCAGACCCAGAGCCCTGAGGGGCCGTGGCCTTCTGTCTCCTGGCCTTCATCAGGCAAGTGGGAAACAATCAGAATCCCTGTGGTCAGTGAGAATGCCCAGACTTAAGGTTAATCACTCATCTATGAAACACAGACATTAGCCCTTTAAATTAACAGTGGATGCCATGGTGACGAGTTAAATTTATCACATGGCTTAGTCCTTCTAATGTGTGTTATTAGAGTTATGACAGTTTATTGCAAAAAGTGGACAGCTGGGTGTTTCCACAGCCTTCAGATAATGGTGGGTCGTGTCTTCCTGTAATAAAATGTGTTTACAGAGACTGCAGATAAAATCTTGAAAGTAGATGTGCTGAGAACCCACTTCCTCCTGGTGCTCAATAGGTCCTGACTCCCCAGGGTCCTGAGAGCACCTTTTCCTTCAAAGCCCCCAGAGGACCAGAGACTCCTCATCACCTCCCCTCATCCAGCCTGGGTGTCGGGTTTCTTCCCGCAGAAGCTCTATGGACCCTGCTGTTCACAGGACGTTCCCTTCTTGTTCTTTTCATCCACAGATCCCCCTCCTTGGCTGTGAACGCACAAGGTCACTACTGCATCACAGAGGATCCTTGTGTCCCTCTCCTGTGGCGATGCCCCTACTGCAAGAAGCTTGAACAAAACCTTCCTTTTAAATATAGCGACTTTTGTGGTAACACCATAGTGTTTTCCATAGTGGCTGCACCAGTCTGCATTCCCACCAGCAGTGTACTAGAGTCCCCTTTTCTCCACACCCTCGCCAACACTTGTTGTTTGATGATTTGTTGATGGCGGCCATACTGACAGGTGTGAGGTGATACCTCATTGTTGTTTTAATTTGCATCTCTCTGAGGATTAGTGACGTTGAACATTTCTTCATATGTCTCTTAGCCATTTGTATGTCCTGTTTGGAAAGGTGTTTATTTATTTCCTCTGCCCATTTTTGAATTGAGTTCTTTGTCTTCCTTATTTGAGCTGTATGAGCACTCTATACATATTGAAAATTAACCTCTTATCTGATGTATCATTGGCAATTATGTTCTCCATAGAGTGTGTTGCCTTTCCATTTTGATGGTTGTTTCTTTTTTTGTGCAGAAGCTTTTGAGTTTGATGTAGTCCCATTTGACCCAGTGATCCCACTTCTAGGAATATACTCTAAGAAGCCTGAAACACCAATCAGAAAGAACATATTTACCCCCAGGTTCATAGCAACACTATTTACAATAACTCAGAACTGGAAACAGTCCAAATGTCCATAAGTAGACAAATGGATTAAAAAAGCTGTGGTACATATACACAATAGAGTACTATGCAGCTCTAAGAAAGGAAGATCTCTTATTGAGGGACCTGGAGAGTATTATCCTAAATGAAACAAGAGAAGCAGAGAAAGACAAATATCACATGATCTCACTTATTTGTGGAATATAATGAACATATCAGTCTGAGGAACGGGGTGGTCCCAGAGATGTGGAAGTCGGGTACAGACTTACAATTCCCAGAAGAAGAGATGGGGGGGCATAAACCACAGAACTTATATGCATGTATGCATGGACAATGGACATGGACAATGAAGGTGGAGACAGTGCAGGGAGGTTAGGGGAGGGGGAATCTGTGGGAGAAAAAGGATAAAACATCTGTAACAAAAATAAATAAATTGATTAAAAAATATAGCCACTATCAGAGAAACTTCCACCAGAATTAAAGTGGGATATTTAAGGTTTTCCAGTCAGGTTGCACATAAACCCACTCAGGACACGTCCTGGGACAGGATCATAGAGACGATCATGCCTCCTGGTGGTTTCTTTGAGCCTCACAGTCTGACGACGCTGTGTCTGAACCAGCTTCTTGAGACAAGGCAGGTGTGTCTGCACAAGGAAGTCCTTCCTAGTATTTTGAAACTTTGGCATCTCCAGTCCCTTTTCTTACTTGTACACAGCTGAGCCTCTGCAAGGACCCCTGGGCCTCAGGGATCCCACCTTGAGGAGAAACTAAGGAACAGAACCCTCCTCAAGTCCAGGGGCAAAGGCCTTTGGTGCCAGGGCCTCAGCTTGCACGTGTGAGGTGCTTTGACCTGGCGGGCTGCACCTCAATGACTCCAGAGTGTCTACTGTGTGACACTCAGGAGCTTCTTTAACTCAGTGGAGATGTTTTCTGACATTTGTGGGAACCTCCGTGACTGTGGGCAGTAGAGCTGCAGAGGGGGGTGAGCACAGGCACAGACTCACCGAGCACAGAGGGCAGCTCCCTGCCCAGGTGCCGGTCCCTTCACTGCAGCCCTGAAACCCTGTGTCTCTTACTCTAGGACTGAGCCTGAGACCACAGGAGTAAGTCATAGTGGAGAGGACAGCACAGCTCCATCCTTTTTGCTCTGGGACAAGCAGACAGGGTCCCACCTCTTTGTGCTTCTGTCTGAAAATTCAGAGGAGGGATGGCAGTAATCGCTCTGTATGCAAACTCCGTGAGCGCCACGCGGGCCTTTCTTCTCCCTTCGGACGGACCTGCTCTGCCCCTGCCGGCAGGTGAGCCTGGAGCTGCTGTCTGCGGCCCCGGGTCTGTGCTGTCGGGTCGCGGTCATGACTCTGGAGAAGACCCCGGAGCCCATGAGAGGAAGAGGACACCCCAGACGACAACGGAAACCCGGGGC
Organism: Molossus alvarezi; assembly: GCA_037176705.1. NCBI lineage: Eukaryota > Metazoa > Chordata > Mammalia > Chiroptera > Molossidae > Molossus > Molossus alvarezi. The sequence goes on along the minus strand of CM073885.1, from coordinate 622,209 downwards.
TTAACCTCCACAGACAGTGGTACAGGGTTTAATGCTCTGATCTCTGGGTCCTGTGCGCCCCCTGGTGTCAGGACGGCCCCCTGGTGTCCTGAGCGCCCCCTGCAGCCCCGCCCTCCTGTCCCCTCAGGAGGTTTGTGTCTGGACTCACACTGACTTCCCCTCACTGTGTGTCTCGTACAGTAATACACGGCTGTGTCGTCGTTATTCAGGCTGTTCATTCTTAAATAAACTTGACTCCTGAAGTTGTCCTTGGTGATGCTGAGTCAGGATTTCACCGATGGGTTATAGTCTCTACTTCCACCACCCCATATAATCCCGACCCACTCCAGCCCCTTTCCTGGAGCCTGGTGGGCCCAGTGCACATCATAGTTCGTTAAAGAAAATCCAGAGACAGCGCAGGTAAGGGAGAGGGTCTGCGAGGATTTCACTAGTCCTGGGCCCGACTCCTGCAGCTGCACCTGGATCAAGACACCTGGGGACAAGGAGCATCAGGCCTGTCTGTCACATGCAGTCACAACCACTCCACAGACCCTTGTCTGACCTCTGAGACCCTCACCTTGGGGGGCTGTCACCAGGCACAGGAGAAGACCCAGAAGTCTCATCTTCTTCCAGACCAGAGCTCTGCCTTCCCCAGAGACCTCAGCCCTGTGTGAGAAGACAGCTGTGAGCCTCCCCAGCCCAGGGGAGGATTTACCCTGGAGCTTGGGGGGAAATTTGCATGTGGGGCAGCCTTTTCCTTATAAGTGTGGATTGAGGTCAGGCTGCCCTGGTCCTTCTGTTGCTAATGTGTAGGCTTCCCTTTTCTTGAATGGACTTAGTACATTCATCAGTTACCGGGGAACTCCTGGTACACAGGATATACTGGAGTCCGATTAATGCCAGTGTGCATGTCTGATAAGTGGTGATAGATGAGTAGATTACATTTTTACTTTCTCCCGCATCTTTCTAATAGATTTAAAGGGATTAAATTTGTTTAGATAATTTCTTAAACCCAGCTCTCTAATATCTGCAGAACTGTCAAATATTTTTGTAAAAATTTCTATTTCTATAAACATAATTTTATATAGCCAGATAATATCTAGGTCGGTTTGAAAATCACAAAATAAAGGGCATTAATTTTTACTATCTTATTTCTTTATATTGTAACTTTGATCCAAGGAACTATATCCCAGGAACATGTCCGTGAGATTCCTTCGATTCTTTTTTACTTTTTATTTGTTAAAATGATAATTCTTACAAATTCTGAGTAGCACTGTGCTACATGCCTTTGTTTAGGTTAAAGCCTGAAACCTTTTTCTTGAAAAAATTGCCAAACAGTTTCAGAGCTAAGTAGTGTCAGACCTGGTGAGTACTTGGATAGGAGGCCCCTGATTCTTGATGTTGAAAATTTGGTAATTGTGCCTTTGTCCCTCCTGAAACTTCCCTTGTGCAAGCCCGTGGCTTACTGCAAAGTTCCCACCAAATTATATCAGACATATTCATATTTCACATGAAGAAATGATTGAGAATAAATGAATCATGTTTACGATTCAGAATCTTTAATATGTGGAAATTGTAAACGCATCAGATTAACTGACCCCTGTTCTCAGTCAAATACTTTCAGTGATGTTGGGTTCAGAGGAAGACAAATCATGGAGGTTCCCAGCACAGATATGCTCACAGGAGAGAGACCTTCATCCCTGACAGGAACCCTCACTCCCAGGACACACCACATGGGCTGCTGGGCAGTTTTCAGATCTTGGGTATTGTAAACAACACTGCTATGAACATGGGGGTGTATATGTTCTTTCTGATTTACGTTTATGAATAATTAGGATATATTATCAGAGGTGGGTTTGCTGGGTCAAAAAGTTGTCCTAATGTTTTTTGGGGTTTTTTTTTGTATCGATTACTTAACCTTCGTTTCAGATGTTTCCCCATGCCCCCACCCACAAACACCATCCTCCTGACTGTCCCTTCCCACAGCATCGTTGTCTGTGTCCATTGGTTAAGCATATATGCATGTAAGTTCTTTGGTTTATATTACTCTCTCCACCGCCCCCCTCCTCTGAACGTCCTGCTTTTTGTTTTGTTTTGGGGTTTTTTTGAGGAAACTCCATAGCGTCTTCCACACTGGCTGCACGAGTCTGCATTCACACCAACAGTGCACCAGGGTTCTGTTTCTCCATGTCCTCACCAGCAATGGGTGATTGTTGAGGTATTGATAGGAGCCATCCTGGCAGGTGTAGTTGTCATTTCAATTTGCATGTCTCTGATGATCAGAAATGCTGAGCATTGTTTCATGTGTTTCATGACCATCTGTACGTGCTCCTTGGAGAAGTGTCAGTTCTGGGCATTGACCCATATTCTAATTGGAATGCATGTCTTCCTGGTGTTGAGTTTTATGTAGCTTTTAAATATTTTGGAATTTAAGCCCTTATCAAATGGACGTTTGGCAAATAGACCACAGCCTTTTCTACTCAGTGATGTTAAAGGTAAACACTGAATCAAGACCCCAGAGAGGTTCCCTGAGGGAAACGGTGACATGAACAGGAAACAACACAGGAAACCAGCCCAAACCTCCAAATACACCAGCTCCTGGATGGTTCTTGTGTTCAGAGAACCTGTGCGCCCCCTGGTGGTCACAGTTGCTTCTGAAGTGAGGTTTGTGTCTGGGCTCACACTGACTTCCCCTCACTGTGTCTCTGGCACAGTAATACACGGCCGTGTCCTCGGTGGTCACGGAGCTCAGCTGCAGGGAGAACTGGTTCTTGGACTTGTCACTGGAGATGGTTGTGTGGCTCTTGAGGGACGGGTTGTAGTAAGTACTATCACTTCCAGCATATATGTACCCAATCCATTCCAACCCCTTCCCTGGTTTCTGGCGGACCCAGCACCAGTAGTAAGGACTGCTGATGGATTCACCAGAGACAGTAGAGGTGAGAGAGAGGGTCTCCGAGGGTTTCACCAGTCCTGGCCCCGAATCATGCAGCTGGACCTGGGACAGAACACCTGGGGACGAGGAGCATCAGCCCTGTGAGTCATGTGCAGTCACAACCACCCCAACTATCCCTGTCTGACCTCTGAGACCCTCACCTTGGGGCGCTGTCACCAGGCAGAGGAGAAGACCCAGCAGTCTCATCTTCTTCTAGACCAGGGCTCTGCCTTCCCCAGAGACCTCAGCCCTGTGTGAGGAGAGAGCTGTGAGCCTCCCAAGCCCAGGGGAGGATTTACCCTGGAGTTTGGGGAGAAATTTGCATGAGGGGAAGCCTGTTCCTTATAATTGAGGGGACTGAGGTCAGGCTGCCCTGGTTATTTTGGGGCCCCTCTGGGCCATCTCTTGTCTTGAACTGACTGAGCATGTAAGTCAGGGAAGGGAGATCACTTGGTTCAAAATACACCCTGGAATGCGGTCAAAGGTGAGCCTCACCTTACTGAGTGAAAGAGGAAATGATGGCCTAGATCGATAGGTTACAGTTTTACATCCCACGCTCCTTATAAACCAATGTAAAAGGGACTAGCATTTATTAAGGGAGTTTCTGAATCCCAACCCTTTAGTTTATACACTGTTTCCAAATTTTTATATTATAATTTAATAAATATATTCTTCATCTTCATGTGAAAATAAAAATATAGGACAGGCATGCTCAATATCTTATATATAAATTGTATTTAAGTAAACTATTATATATTTTAGTTTTTAGAAAGAGAGGAAGGAAGAGGCGAGATAGAAACTCGATTTGAGGGAGAAACATCGATTGACTTCCTCCACCACGCCTCCTACGGTTTGTTGAGCCTGCAACAAGGGATGTGCCCAGACCTGGAATAGAACTGGGACATCTCAGTCTAGGGGACAATCCTCAGTTCTCTGAGCCACACCGACCAGGCTCTTGTATCTTAATTTACAATGTTCCTTTGCTCAGAGAAACTGCCTCCCAAGTTCAGGCAGGTGGGACATTCTTGAAAACTAATGTTGGAAAGTTTGTGGTTATGTCTACAGCTTCCTGTGAAAATTCTTTCATTATGAAATGTCATGGCATATGGCAGAGACCCCAGTTACATCACCCAATATTAATTAAATGCAGAAAAAGATGATAGTATTGGTTTCCTTTGTACAACTCAGAATCTTTCATGTACTGAAATAATTATGGCAGGAGATTGACCTGTTTTCTCTGTGTAGTGTTATCAGTGACGTTGGGGTTCAGAGGAAGGCTAGTGAAGAGATTTACCTCATAGATTTTCTCATAAGACAGGGAACTTCAACTCTAACAGGAACCCTCTCTCCATCTGCCCTGAGGATGGACTCTATAGTCAGAGGTGCTGGGCTCTCCCACAGAACATAGAATGTCCTTAATGCACAATGAACACATTCTTCATCAGACAAGTGATTTGAACATGTATTCTCTCTCTGTGATTGTCTTTTCATTTCCTTAATGCAATCATTGGTGAAATTAGTGTATTTAATTTAGCAAAGTCCAATTCACTCCTATTTTCTCTATCAGGTCTGTTTGGGTGATCACAGGACGTGTTGAACCTCACGGTCCATGTGCAGCAGCTGAAGTCACAGGGACAGAGAGGTTCTGGCACCAGGAGTGAGGGCTTCTTGGAAACTGCCCAGAACTGGACAAGACATTGGCCTGGGTGAGGTGAGGAAGCTGGGAGTTTTCTGAGTCACAGGGCAGAGATGTGCCTGATGTTCATGGACAGAGTGTTACTGGACATATGGGTTTAAACCTCTTCCAGTGATGACCCAGGAGGATGAGCAGGACCTCATAGACACATCTGTCATCATAGAAAGCACCTGAGTGATTATGACCAGGAGTTTGTTAGAATAGAAATGTTAAAGGTTTTGCAGTCAGGGATCAAACGAAATGAGGAACGTGTCATTGCAAAGTGGGGAAAGGGGATTCCTGTTTCCCACATACACCTGCTCACAGTGTCTCTGTCTGTGAGGTAACAACTTCACAGGTCCAGGGGTTATCACTTGGACACCTGTGGGTCATTACTCACATGGTCACACCATGTTTCATCTGAGGTTAACAATTTATTGGGGTCCCATTCATGCAATTCCTCAACACTTAGAGGAAAGAATGGAAAGCCCTCCCTGAAGGAGCCATGATGATGGTGTGTCTGTGTGAGGGACCCTCATGTCATTGACCAGGACCCTGTCTCTGTCCATCATTATCATCATCACCATCATTTGTTTACTTAGAGTTCTTCTCATTTTCTATAGACATGTTTGTTCTCCACAGATATTTACTTTTTATTGGGGATAAAAGATGACATCATGCCTGGCCAGTGTAGCTCAGTGGTTGAGCATCGACCCATGCACCAAGCAGTTGCCAGTTCGATCCCAGTCAGGGCAACTGCCTAGGTTGTGGGCCCAATCCCCTGTGGGGTGCATTCATGAGGCAGCCTATCTAAGTTCTCTCTCATCAATGTTTCTATCTCTCTCCCACTCTATTCTTCTCTCCCTAAGTCGATAAAGAAAAATTAATAAATAAAAACCAGGTGTCTCCTCTTTCCAGGTCAGGGGGAGAGTGAAACAAAGGCCCCCCTGTAGCTGACACAGGCCTTCCTCAGCGCTGAGGACCTTGGGTGCATACAGATTCCACCAGCACTTGGACCAGGACGTCTGTCCAATTCCACTGTCATTGTCACCATAACCATCATCACCATCTTCAACACTGCTTATTTATAAACAGTTTTTTCATTTTCTCTAGACCTGGTTTTGTACTCACATAATGATCCTTTATCTCAATTTTTACTAAGTTTGTAAAATATTTAACTTGACTTTGTAGATGTACGCTGCTATATTCTTCATTACTGCTGAGTTCCTGCCAGGTCCCTGAGCTCTGTGCACACTGAGCACCTCCCATCCCTCAGAACCTGGTGACAATGGAGGAACACTCTGTCCCCAAGAAGGGGAGCTGTTCCCCTGTCAGTAAGGAGAGGCAGACAGAACCAAGCAAACCCCTGTTGTTCTAGGGGGTTGTGTGAACCCCCAGGGCACGCCCCTGTGTGGTCTCTGAGAGTAGATCCTCCACTCTGAGTCATCACTGAGATCCTCCTGTGTGAGGTGTGTATCAGTGGATGGTTATTTTTATTGCTGAGTAGTATTCCATTGATAGATATTCCCTAGTTTGCTCATTTGTAAAATTAGAAAAAAATGTTTGGGTTGTTGTAAATCCTAACACAAAGATGCTAAAAGTATTTCCATTCACATTTTAATTAAAGGTGTGTTCTCCTGGAGCAAACACTCTTAGTGGGACCACTGAGAAATATGTTAAGTATATATTTGATTTTATAAGGATCCGAAGTTCATTTTGTGAAAAAAATAATAACAGATTATGGAGGGACCTGGGGTAGGAGAGTGTTCCAGTCACTGACCACATGACATCTTCACACACAGTGTTTCCTCCTCACTTGTCTGCAGAGAGATAACAAGAAATTAGAGCCACAGAGAACAGGCAAGTACAGTCTCTGGATACAGCTGAGAGCTGAGAGGAAATCCCTGTTCCCAACAGGAAGCCCCTCCTTCCCCCTCACTCTGCACCTGCTCCTGGGCTGTTCTCTGTCTTTGATGAATCCTGGGCGCCCCCTGGTGTCCTGAGCGCTCCCTGCAGCCCCGCCCTCCTGTCCCCTCAGGAGGTTTGTGTCTGGGCTCACACTGACTTCCCCTCACTGTGTCTCGCACAGTAATACACGGCCGTGTCCTCGGTGATAAGGCTGTTCAGTGTCATGTAAACTTGGCTCTTGGAGGTGTCCCTGGTGATGCTGAGTCGAGATTTCAGCGATGGGTTTTAGTATGTGCTTCCACCACTCCATATAGTACCGAACCACTCCAGCCACTTTCCTGGAGCCTGGCGGACCCAGTGGACACTATTGCTTGTCAAAGAAAATCCAGAGACAGCGCAAGTGAGGGAGAGGGTCTCCGAGGGCTTCACCAGTCCTGGGCCCGACTCCTGCAGCTGCACCTGGGACAGGACACCTGGGGACAAGTAGCATCAGGCCCTGTCAGTCACGTGCAGTCACCACCACCCCACAGACCCTGGCTGACCTCTGAGACCCTCACCTTGGGGGGCTGTCACCAGGCACAGGAGAAGACCCAGCAGTCTCATCTTCTTCTAGACCAGGGCTCTGCCTTCCCCAGAGACCTCAACCCTGTGTGAGGGGAGAACTGTGAGCCTCCCCAGCCCAGGGGAGGATTTACCCTGGAGCTTGGGGAGAAATTTGCATGTGGGGCAGCCTGTTCCTTATAAGTGGAGGTACTGAGGTCAGGCTGCCCTGGTCATCTTGGGGCCCTGTGGGGGCATTTGTTACTTTGAACTAATTCCACATGTAGGTCAGGGATAAAGAATCCCCCGGTGCATGAGGCTAACTGAAATCAACTTAATGAACATGCTGATCTCTAATAAAGAGTGGAGCTGATGTGTAGATTATATTTTTAATTCTTCATGCATCTGTCAAACATATTTAATGGGATTATATTTGTCTAGTAGATTTTATGAACCTAACTGTAATTAATGCACAATTGTCAAATATTTTATATATAATTATATGTATACAATTGTATGTATGCAAATGCCACCAAACGTGGTTTTAAAATCACAAACTAAGGGACATTTAGTCCCAATATTTTATTTGTTCATTTATGTCTTTACATTATTCCAAGAAACTAATAACTAGAATGGGTCTTTGGGAGACTCTTGTTCCTATTTATTCTGTTACGTTTAATTTTATTTATTCATTTATTCTTTGACTTAAAATGGTATTTCATACAAGTTCTGAGTAACAATATACTAAGTACCTTTATTTAGGTTTCTCTTAGCAACATTTTTCTTGCAACTTTTGTCATTTTCAAAAACTCAGCAGGGCTGGTACTGGTTAGTTCTTTGATAGAAGACCCTTGATCCCTGATATTAAATTTTTTTATAATCTGCTGGCCCATGTGTCTCAGTGGTAGAGTTTCAACCCGTGCGACAAGAGGTCACCAGACTGATTCCCAGTCATGACACATGCCCAATTTGTGGGTCCAATCCCACTTGGGGACATGCAGGAGGTGGCCAATCAATGTTCTCTTTCATTGATGTTTTTATCTCTCTCTCATTCTCACTACCTTTGTCTTTATAATCAATAAAAATGTAAAAAGTAAAAAAAAAAAATTATAATGTGTCCTGAGTCCTTTCTAAAACTAGTACCTGTGTAAGCCCACAGCTTATTGCAGTGACCCCCAAAAAATTATGTCAGACACAATCACACGTCTACATAAAGAAATGATGGGAAATACAAAGAATGAGTGTCCATTAGTAAAATTCAGACTATTTTATATGTTGTGGTTGTAAAGGCAGTAGATTAACTGACCAGTTTTCTCAATCTAGTGCCACGAGTAATGTTGGGGTACAAAAGGAGAGAAATAGAGAGAATTCCCGGCACACATTTGCTCGTAGGAAAGGGATCTTTAATCCTGATGGGAACCCTCACTCCTGTCCTCCTCTGCTCTGTCCCTGCGGATGGTCAGAGGTACTGTCTCTCCCACACAACCTAGAACATCCTCAACTTACAGTGTACATGTTCTCCCATCAGACTTAACCTAGAAATATATTAGATAGTATTGTCTTCAATTTACCTCAAAGAATGCTCTATGTAAAAAAAAAAAAAATTATTTTGAACAGTGTTCAATTTATCACTGTTTGACTTCATGGGTCTCAATTTTGAAGCTTTACATAACAATTCACAAGAAAATTGTCACTCTCTTCTGCACATGGGAGTGGAAATTCTGATATGAGCAGAGTTGGCACTAAACCCAGTAGAGAAATGAAGGTTGAAATCCTTGATATCATTGCAATCTGCTTGCTGTGTCCTCTGACCTGGAGACAACCTTCCATGGCATGCAGCCCTGATTCATTTCAAAGATTAATTCAATTGACTGAACTTTACATTGTAAATTTTCCTGCATTATGTAGCTTAGAAACCGTGAGGAAGATGCTGAGCAGAGATGACAGAGACAGGATCCCAGAGGGTATTTCATGAGGATGAAAGTGACCAGGAGGACGAAGGTGCAGAGAGGTCGTGAGAGGGAGACATGAGGAGATGAACTGGAGCTGGCATCGGGAAAGTGAATGTCCCAGTGAGAGCCCTGCATGGAGCTGTGTGTGCAGGACTCACATGGGACAGTGAGAGAGCGAGGCCCGGGCAGTGTGGGGACCTGGGGGATGGACTCTCAGTGTGTGTAGACGGTGACACCTGGGTGGGCGGAGATGGGTTTTAAACCGTGATCTCCAGGGCAGGTGCTCAGATACCACCTCGCAGGGGATGCTGGGAACAGGACTGAGAGTGATGGTTCCCCCCAGTGGTGACTCTGAGCCATGCAGGCTGCAGGACCCTAGGGCCTGAACCAATGGCCTCTCCACCCACCAAGACCAGGAGAGGGAAAAGCTTACCTTTAGGGACAGGCTTCTCCACTCTGAAGATGAGAGAGACATGAGGACTCGGACAATGAGAGTGTTTTGCATCATCTGCAACATGACACACATGGGAGTATCTGTTCAATTTGGTATTCTTAGCATTTTTGTAGAAACTGCTGGAATGATAGTTTCAGAAAGTGTGAATGAGTAGGAAGAATCAGCTGAACATACTGTTTTTAAATAAGCATAATAGTGGCTGGTGGTTAGTTGGTTGGCGGATCATCCTGTACACAGAAAGGTTGAGGGTTCAATTCTTGGTCAGGGCCCACACCTACATAGTGGTTGTGATCCTTGGTTGTAGAGCATGTGGGAGGCAACCACGGATGTTTCTCTTTCCCGTGCTTTCTCTGAAATCAGTAAACATATCACTAGTGAGTATAAATAAATAAATACAAAAAATGAATAAGTATTGTAGGTATAATATTTATTAAAAGACACATTCCCTTCAAACACACACACACACTATGATGGTTTTCATCATAATGAACCTTCAATTTCACTTCTCCCCTGTACCTAACACATGGGCAGTGCCCCGCCGCACGGCCTTAACCTAGTGTGTGACCTTCTTTCCCAAACAGAACCAACCAAACATGATTAACACGTAGACAGGTCTGTGACTGTCTCCGTGTTTTCTGCTCTTTCGGCACCTGGAACATGGCACCTGTACCTACCTCCCTTCCAGCAGGTGGGGGTGCACAGGAACTGTGGGGTCACCAAGAACAAGACAAGATCCCAAGGGTCAGGCTGTCAGGTGGAATTCAAGTGGGACTCAGGAATTAGATTGTCAAACCCTGGATTTAAACCCCTCTGACTTCTCTGTGAAAACCTTAAAGGGAACGAGAGGCAGACCTCAGCGTCATGAAGCACCTGCAGCAGAGAGGTGGAAACTCAGGGAGTCCAGGGAGATGGAGACACTGACAACACACAGACTCAGAGATGGACAGGACATAACAGGCTCCTGAGGAAACGCCTGGTCATCAGGACCTGCACGTGCAACCCCGCAGGAAATCTCCTTACAGCTGCAGGATGGCTGTTCTAGAAGAAAACTCACTGAAGTAGAACAGACCAGTGTTGGTGAGCATGTGGAGAGAGGAACACTTGCACTCTCTCAGTGGGAAGGTGAGATCCTACAGCCACATGGAAAACAGCATGTTGCTTCCTCCAAAATGAGAGTAGAAACCCTGGGTGATTGAGCAATGCTCTCCTAGGTGTTCATGAGAATAATAAACCCAGGACTCTGGAGAGGTGTTGGATGGCCCTGTTCATTGCAGCCGTGTTCATGTCTCTCACAGTCATTCATGGCCATGTCCTCAGACTTCAGGACACTGGTCTGCAGATAGGCCGTGCTGACCGAGGTGTCCATGGAGAACAAAGATCGCTCTGAGCAGCCTGGGCACACGTGGGCTTCCCAGTGTTTGTGTGAAACCAGCTCACAGGCTGCAGGCCTGTCCTGGGGCCTGTCGCACCCGGTGCACGTAGTAGCCGGTAAAGGTGGATCCAGAAGCCTTGCAGGAGACCTTCCCTGAGGCCCCAGCGTTCCTGCCCTCAGCCCCAGATGCACCCGCTGCCCCTCGGAGTGGACACCTGTGCAGAGGAGACAGGAGTGGGTGGAAATCCCCCTGATTGTCCCTGGTCCTGTCCTCAGCGCAGGTACTGGGGAGCCCTTACCTGTAGCCACTGCCACCAGGAGGAGGGTCCTCTAGCCCAAGTCTATGGTGAGGGGTTGAGCTGTGGGCACTTCTGTAGGGAGGGTGCGGCTGTGGGTGATGCTCTCAGGTGACAGACTTATGCATATTTAACCTGGACTCCCTCAACTCATTTGCATATTTATGAAGTGTAGTATTTGATAGTGGAGGGTTGGACAGCACCTGAGAAGTGATAGCGGGTACAGCGACCGTGCCTAGTGGGAGTCTGAGGTCCACATTCCAGTCCTATAAGGAGGACATATGTCCTCTGCCAGGTTCCTGAGCTCTGTGCACACTGAGCTCCTCCCATCTCCCAGGACCTGGTGACAATGAGGAAACACTGAGTCCCCACGGAGTGGACCTTTTCACCTGTCAATAGGCAAACAGGCACAAAAGTCCAGCAAGCCAGAAAACACCCCCGTGTCACCCTGAGACTGAATCCTTCCCAATGATCATCACTGAGATCCTCCCGGGTTCAGGTGTGTATCAGTAGATGGTTATTAGTATTGCTGACCAGTATCCCACTGGTGGATGTTCCGTAGTTTGTTTATTTGTAACATTGAAGGACTTTTGAGTTGTCATAGCTGTTGAAATAAATAAAGATGCTAAATACATTTTAACATTTTTTTTATGAACACAATTTTTTTTTTTTTTTTATCTACAGCAAACACTCCCAGTGAAAACGCTGAGTTGCATGTTAGGTATATATTTTATTCAAAAGAAACCACGGTTCACTTTGAGAAGAAAGAATAACAGGACACAGAGGGACCTGGAGAAGGAGAGAAGCCCAGTCACTGCCGATATGTCATCTGCACACACAGTGTCACCTCCTCACTTGTCTGCAGTGAGAATATAAGAAGTTAGAGCCACAGAGAAAAAGTGAGAACCGTCATGGATGCAGCTGAGAGAAAACCCCTGCTCCCAGCAGGAAGCCCCTTCTTCCCCCTCACTCTGCACCTGCCCCTGGGCTGCTTTCTGTGCTGGGTGGGTCCTGAGTGCCCCCTGCAGCCCCTCCATCCTGTCCCCCTCAGGAGGTTTGTGTCTGGGCTCACACTGACTTCCCCTCACTGTGTGTCTCGCACAGTAATGCACGGCGGTGTCCTCTGCGGTCACGGAGCTCAGCTGCAGGGAGAACTGGTTCTTGGACGTGTCTCTGGAGATGGAGGTGCGGCTCTTGAGGGATGGGCTGTAGTAAGTGTTCCCACCAGAATTTATCTCACCAATCCACTCCAGCCCCTTCCCTGGTTTCTGGAGGATCCAGTCCCACCAGTAACCACTGGTTGTGAGGGAGACTTTATAGTCAGCGCAGGTGATAGTGAGACTCTGTGAGGGCTTCACCAGTCCTGGGCCCCACTGCTGCAGCTCTTCCTGGGACCGGACACCTGGGCACCAGGAGCATCAGGCCCTGTCAGTCACGTGCAATCAAAACCACCCCACAGTCCCCTGTATGACCTCTGAGACCCTCACCTTGGGGGGCTGTCACCAGGCACAGGAGAAGACCCAGCAGTCTCATCTTCTTTTAGACCAGGGCTCTGCCTTCTCCAGAGACCTCAGCCCTGTGTGAGGAGAGATCTGTGAGCCTCCCCAGCCCAGGGGAGGATTTACCCTGGAGCTTGGGGAGAAATTTGTATGTGGGGCAGCCTTTTCCTTATAAGTGTGGATTGAGGTCAGGCTGCCCTGGTCCTTCTGTTGCTAATGTGTAGGCTTCCCTTTTCTTGAATGGACTTAGTACATTCATCAGTTACTGGGGAACCCCTGGTACACAGGATATACTGGAGTCCGATTAATGCTGGTGCACATGTCTGATAAGTGGTGAAATAGATGGGTAGATTACACTTTTACTTTCTCCCGCATCTTTCATATAGATTTAAAGGGATTAAATTTGTTAAGATAATTTCTTAAACACAGCTCTCTAATATCCACAGAACTGTCAAATATTTTTGTAAAAAGTTCTATTTCTATAAACATGTCCAGTGTTATCTCCTTCATACTCATTTACTTTTTCTGTGTCTCTAGTTATCCATAAATTACCCATTAGAATAGCAATATGGTACCAGAGGGAGGGCAGTTGGGGGCCTGGGAGAAAGGGGAGGGACTGAGAAGCACAGATTGGCAGGTAGTGGCAGTGACAGGATGGGAACTGCAGCCCAGGGAACAGGCAGTCGTATCGTCATAACTGGTGTGGGGCCAGGTGGGCACTGGAACTACTGGTGCCTCACTTCACACATTATATGAGGTCTGACCACGGGGCTGTGCACCAGGAACTAGTATAAAATAAGATAGACTGTCAACGGGAATTGAAAAAAAAAGAAAAAAGCAAATTGACCTTCATTTCAGTGAGACTAAACCAGGGGTGTAGTGGGTGTGACCCAGGCAGGGGACGGGCCTGAATTCCAGGACTGTGCTCACAGGTGTGTCTTCTCTGGGAAAGTTCTGACATCTTTAGAGTCATTAGAGGCTCCACTGAGAACCTGGACCTGAAATTATGCGCTGAGGGTTCACCTCCAATAACAAACTGAAGACTGTGAGCCAGGACTTACTTCATCAATCTGACTTGTTGAAGGGCCTTTCCTGTGCTTCCCGGAGATTCCAACTGTGTACGTGATTGACGTTGTGTGTCCCATTGTCTATGTTTGTCCTCAGCCTGGATATCTGCACCAGCTGTGGTGAGTCCCTCTGCCTCTGCCTGGTGTCAACTGCTCTGGGTGCTGTGAGCATGATGCCAAGTCAATAACCAACACCACAGGGGAATTTTATCTCAAGCTTTTGGGTCACTTTTCTGGTCCCACTGTCCACACGCATGTGTCCTGCTGCTGGCTGGTCAGGACCCTGAGATGTGCGGAGCTGAGCTACACTTTGATTCGCAGAGCCCCTCTCCTTTTTTTCTCCTCCTCCTTGTCTTCCTCTTCCTGCTCCTTCTTTTCTGTTACATTAGTTGTCACCTGAGGACATTTTCCATAGATTTTTGTTATAGAGTGGAAGGAAGGAAGGGAGGGAGGGAGGGAGGGAGAGAGAGGCATTGCTGTGGAAGGTACATAGAGATTTGCTGCCTCCCCTACAACCCCCACAGGCTGGGGAATTGAACCTGAACCTAGGTGCATGTCCGTGACTGGGAATCTAGCCCTTGACCATTCGGTCTGCAGGCCGGCAGTCTGACTGCTGAGCAAACCGGACAGGACAGCAGACCCTCTTCTTAGACTCAGGAGACGTGGGTCAGAAGATTTGATGATAAATTGTCATTTGGGCACAAGTGTGTCTGAAAGAGACTCTCTGCCTTTTCTCCACTTGTGAATGTTGTCTCACTTTAAAACAGACTCTTTAAACTCAGATGTCAGAGGTAAGCACAGAATCATGATCCCAGAGATGATCGTTGAATGAAACTGTAAAGTAAAGAGGAAACCACACAGGAAACCAGCCCAAACTTCCAACTGCACCTGCTCCAGGACAGCCCTTGTGGTCAGGGACTCCGAGCGCCCCCTGGTGGTTGCAGCCTTTTCTGCAGGAAGATTTGTGTCTGGGCTCACACTGACTTATTCTCATTGTGTATGTCGCTCAGTAATACACGGCCGTGTCCTCGGCTCTCAGGCTGTTCATTTGCAGATACAGCGTGTTCTTGGGGTTTTCTCTGGAGATGGTGAATCGACCCTTTACAGTGTCCGCATAGTATATATAATTACCATGAGGACTACTAATGGTTGAGACCCACTGCATCCCCTTCCCTGGAGACTGGCGGACCCAGCTCATGTAGTAGTCGCTGAAGGTGAATCCAGAGGCTACACAGGAAAGTCTCAGAGACCCCCATATTTCACCAGACCTCCACCAGACTCCACCAGCTGCACCTCACACTGGACACCTGCAAAAACATAGACGTTCTGGTCAGGAAACTGTCACACGTTCACTGTTTCTCTCTCTCATCCGCTCTCACATTCAGTGTCTCTAGTTCTCCATAAATTACCTCTTAAAATAGCCACAAGGAAGACCCAGCTGAGCCCAAACTCCATGGTGAGTTCTCTGTGTTCAGTCCGGATCAGGGAATAGGGTCACCTGTGGATCCCTGGGCAGGGCTAGAAGGTTTAGGCTGTGCTGGATTTTATGGGCAGAGGAGGCCCTATTTGCATGTCCTCCTACTATATAGGGAGCTCTGGGGTTGGAGACCTGCAGAGAGGGCAGTGCCTCAGAGCAGGTGTGAGTGTCCTGGGGGAGAATCGTGATCATGATAACATTTCAATAACTAAATTACAATCATCGAAACATTCTGGGCATGTTCACCTGTCCACATCTGCTATCAAGATGTCCATCATATGGCCTAAGCACCTCCTTGCTGGCCCCTCGACTTCCCTGAACCAACTACAGGTGGAGTGGGACCTGCCCATGAGGGTGCAGAACCTTTGTTTGTAATGAGAGCATAAATGAAGGACTGTAATTTGGTGTTACCCAATCTTAGGTCTGAAGACAAGCAGACACATGGAAAGAGACCACAGGATGCCCATCTTGTAAGAGTGGATGTCATGGACACTCTGTGCTGGTGGCCTTAGCCCTGGGTGTCTCTGGTGCCCTGACCTTCAAGGAGACAAGGACGGCAAAGTGTTGCGGTGATGCTTCTCTATTCCTGGGACTCAGAGACACTGAGGAGTCAGGGAGGTTCATGAAGCTGATGGAGAAAATGTGGGTTGCTCACATCTTGAAGTCCAGCTCCAGAGGGTCTCTCTGCATAGACAGTAATAAAAATCTTAAAGGAGGTGATGTAATGGAACAATCAGTGAAGTAATTGTGGCTCATGATACATATGATCAGTGAGGGAGGCTGTTGTCTAAGTCATGATGGAAGAATTTGTGTGTTATGTGCAAAGGGGCTTTGTAATATTTGAGTCATTTAGCGATCTGAGGTCTAAATATTTTCCAGGGAAATCTAGAAAGGTCCTCCTAATACAAGAGCTTATATCAGAGGGAGGCAGAGGGAGATTAGGCTGCAGAAGCACAAGGATACACTGTGACCTCTGAGGTCAGGGGCCCTATTCCTGGCTGTGGAGATGGAGGAAGAGGCCACAGGACCAGAGATGAAGTTCTAGTCGCTGGAAAAGACCAGGAAGCAGGCTCCCCTGTCTGAGATTGTTCAGGCAGCTCTAACAAAATGCCAGGGCTGGGAAGGTGATAAACAACACACATTTGTGTCCCACAGATTTGGAGGCCAGGAGTCCACAGTACAGGTGCCAGCAAGGTGCCTTCTGGAGAGGGACGTCCTAGTAGTTCTGGTCTGACAGCCTCTTGCTGGATCTGCACAAGGTGGAGGGACCAGCAAGACCTCTGGGGCTCCATTAGGAAGGTACTGATTCCATCAGGAGGGCCCTTCATGACCTAAGCATTCTCCTCGAGAGCCCACCTCCCAAAACCATCCTCTTTGGGAATGAGGATTTCAACATGAAAAATTATTGAGCACAGGTGTTCAGACCACAGCACCAGCCTGCAGCCTCTGCAGAAGGGTGGTCCTGCCTCCCCCTGACCTCAGTCCTGTGAGATGGATTTGTGCCCTGACCTCCAGACTGTAGGGAATGACCATGTGCAGAGTGAAGCCCAGGAGTGTGGTGATGTGACTCGTTTGTCCTAGGCATGCACAGACTGGATGTGGTCTCCATTATAAAGGGTGTTTCCAGGTGATGCCTCAGTGAACATCCCTCATTCAGAGAACAGGAGGCTCCAATGTGCCCTGGAAAATAACAATGAAGAACCGGTGGATAACACCGTTCCTGCTAAGTCCTTGCATTACATGTGACCCCTGTGACCTTCCCCTGGATCACTGAGTCCCCTGTGACAGCATTGCTCCTGGTCTCAGGGCCTGACTGTGTGAGGAGTCAGAAGGCTCCTGTCCCTGCATCTCCTCCCCCAGCACAGCCACCCTGTCCCTCAGGGTCTGGGACCCTCCCAGAGCAGGGTCCTCACTCTGTGTCTCACATAGTCATGCACGGGGGTGTCCTTAGACTTCAGGACATTGGTCTGCAGACAGGCTGTGCTGACCGAGGTGTCCATGGAGAAGACAGATCGCTCTGAGCAGCCTGGGCACACGTGGGCTTCCCAGTGTTTGTGTGAAACCAGCTCACACACTGCAGGCCTGTCCTGGGGTCTGTCGCACCTGGTGCACGTAGTAGCTGGTGAAGGTGGATCCAGAAGCCTTGCAGGAGACCTTCCCTGAGGCCCAGACTTCCTCTCCTCAGCCCCAGATGCACCCGCTGCCCCTGGGAGTGGACACCTGTGCAGAGGAGACAGGAGTGGGTGGAAATCCCCCAGATTGTCTTTGGTCCCCTCCTCAGCCCAGTTACAGGGAACTCATACCTGTAGCCCTGCCACCAGGAGGGGGGTTCTCCAGCCCCAGTCCATGGTGAGGGGCTGAGCTGTGGGCACTTCTGCAGGGAGGGTGTGGCTGTGGGTGACACATTCAGAACACAAACTTATTTATATTTAACCTAGTGTACCTAATCTCATTTGCATATTCCTGAGAGGTGATAGAGGTCACAGGGACCATGATCAGTAGGAATCTGGGGGTCCACACCCTAATCCTTTTTGAGGATATGGGTCACCTGCCAGGTCTCTCAGCTCTGTGCACACGGAGCTCCTCCCATCCCCCACCGTCACGGTGACAATGAGGGGACATTCAGTCCCCATGGGGTGGAGCTTTCCCCTGGGAATGGGGAGAGGGAGACAGAGTCCAGCAAACCCCTGTGGTCCTAGAGGCTGTGTGAGCACCCAGGACAAAGCCCTGTGTTATCTCTGAGACTGGATCCTCCACTCTGAGTCATCACTGAGATCCCCCTGTGCTGGGGTGTGTATCAGTTAATGGTTATTTTCATTGCTGAGTAGAATTCTATTGATGGATGCTCCTTAGTTTGCTTTTTTGTAAAACTAGAAAAACGTTTGTGTTGTTGTAGCTCCTAACACAAATAAAGATGCCAAAATTATTTGGTTTCATTTTTTTCATGAACATAAACATGTGTTCTTCTAGACCAAACACTCCTAGTGAAACCCCTGAGATACATGTTAAGTATATATTTAATAAGAAACCACCATTCACTATGTGAAGAAAGAATAACAGAACACAGAGGTTCCTGAAAAAGAGGAGCCCAGTAACTGCAGATATGTCGTCTGCACACAGTGTCACCTCCTCACTTGTCTGCAGTGAGAATATGAGAAGTTAGAGCCACAGAGAAAAGGCGAGAACCATCCTGGATGCAGCTGAGAGCTGAGAGGACACCCCTGCTCCCAACAGGAAGCCCCTCCTTTCCCCTCACTCTGCACCTGGGCTACTCTTTGTGGTTCATGAATTTTTAGCACCCCCTGGTGTCCTGAGCGCTCCCTGGTGTCCTGAGCGACCCCTGCAGTCCAGTCCTCCTGTCCACTCAGGAGGTTTGTGTCTGGGTTCACACTGACTTCCCCTCACTGTGTCTCGCACAGTAATACACGGCCGTGTCCTCGGTGGTCACGGAGCTCAGCTGTACAGAGAACTGGTTCTTGGATGTGTCTCTGGAGATGGAGATGCAGCTCTTGAGGGAAGGGCTGTGGTAAGTGTTTCCATCATAAAGTATGCTCCCCATCCACTCCAGCCCCTTCCCTGGTTTCTGGAGGATCCAGCTTCAGTAGTAACCACTGATTGTGATGGAGAATCCAGAGGCAGTGCAGGTGAGGGAGAGGGTCTGCGAGTGCTTCACCAGTCCTGGGCCCGACTCCTGCACCTGCACCTGGGACAGGACACCTTGGAATAAACAGCATCAGCTCTGTCAGTCAAGTGCAGTCACAACCACCCCAAAGACCCCTGTCTGACCTCTGAGACCTTCACCTTGGGGGACTGTCACCAGGCACAGGAGAAGACCCAGCAGTCTCATCTTCTTCTAGACCAGAGCTCTGCCTTCCCCAGAGACCTCAGCCCTGTGTGAGGAGAGAGCTGTGAGCCTGCCCAGCCCAGGAGAGAATTTACCCTGGAGCTTGGGGAGAAATTTGCATGTGGGGCAGCTTGTTCCTTATAAGTGGGGGACTGAGGTCAGGCTGCCCTGGGCCTTCTGTGTCTTGAGCTCATTTCTGCTCATGGACTAAGGGAGGTAGGTCTGGAGTTGGAGAGCAACTTGGTTATGAGACCCCTTAAAATTAGGTCAGTAGATGGGACAATGTTTTTAACTTTAAAAAAATAAATGTTGGGCTAGGTGAAGAAATTACAAAATTTATCCTAGTAGGTCATTCAATCCCGCCATTAAATACATTAAAATTATGTAGAAACATATTCCCAAGTTCAAAGAAACACACTGAGTTCTGAGACTCAAAGTTGCCAAATTGGAGAAAGGTAACTTCCTAAAAAAAAAAAAAATGCTGTCATCTTTTGTGTATAAATTACTGCAGTAAAGAGCAGTCCACCCTGACCTGGCTGGGTGCCCTGGGCCTGCAGCCTCGGTCTCAATCCAGCTCCAGGGAACAGGCCTGGTCAGGACCAACCTCCCACGTGTCCAGAGCAGGCTGTGCTCTTGAGGCAGTTTTCAGACACGCTGTGTCCCTACTTATCCTCACCTCTCCCGGGGCAGGGCAGCCCCTTCCTAGATGAGCAGCTCAGGGCGGCCTCCCAGGTCCTTGACCACAGAGAGGCTCTGAGACTCTGGGCTCATCATCCTCCTGAGAGACTTGGGCACTGTCTATGGACCAGCAGGGTCTGAGATGGGTGTGGACCTGGGACCTGCTGCAGGTCACAGGGTCAATTTGGGACCTGCTATCCCAGCGTTCCCCTGAGACCTGGGAGGAAGGGAATCTGGGGGATGATTTCCCGGGAAGGGGACTGTGAGCTCACGATGGGCTAAGACTACAGATGGAGGGGAATGAAATCACAGAGATGCGGAATCTTTTATCAAATCTCTTATGTGTGATGCAACACGTGGTGGGATTTAACAAGCTGGTAAACACTTCACATTTCGTTTAACTATCATGTGACCCACATATTTTACGCTCTCAGCAGACTTGGACTGCCCCCACCATTTTGAAGAAACTCTCCATGACCTACAATCAGCAGCTTCATCGACTGAGGGAAATACCAGGGAAATGGCTTTGAGCCTCGCTGAAGACACCCTAACCCTCACCCCCCCTCCCCTCCTTCCTCCATCCCCTCTTCATCCCGGCTTTCTCATCCTCTTCTCTTTCTCTCTCTCCCTCCCTCCGTATCTGTCTCTGGCTAATCAGCCCTTCACACTATTGTATATGTTAAACATGTACGTTTATTAGTTTCATTAAAATTTAAAGGTTTACAAAGTAAGTAAACATTAGAAATGAGGTTACTGAAGAGAACAAGAGGTCTTTTAAATACTTAAGAGTCTCTGAATTATTCATTGACAGGCTCCTGACACCCCGCTTTTGTCTGTGAGTTAGACCAGGTCCCTAACACCCCATTCCTGCCTGTGTGTTAGAGCAGGCCCCTGACACCCCAATCCTGTCTGTGTGTTAGAGCAGGCCCCTGACACCCCACTCCTGTCTGTGTGTTAGAGCAGGCCCCTGACACCCCACTCCTGTCTGTGAGTTAGAGCAGGCCCCTGACACCCCACTCCTGTCTGTGAGTTAGAGCAGGCCCCTGACACCCCACTCCTGTCTGTGTGTTAGAGCAGGCCCCTGACACCCCACTCCTGTCTGTGAGTTAGAGCAGGCCCCTGACACCCCACTCCTGTCTGTGAGTTAGAGCAGGCCCCTGACACCCCACTCCTGTCTGTGAGTTAGAGCAGGCCCCTGACACCCCAATCCTGTCTGTGAGTTAGAGCAGGCCCCTGACACCCCAATCCTGTCTGTGTGTTAGAGAAGGCCCCACATCCGGGCCCTGGGACATCTGTAGTGATGGTCACTGGGGGTCACTGTCTGACCTTGAAATACTGCAGTCACAGTCCTCTGAGAAGAGTCCCAACTTAGTGAATATGGAGATGTGTGCCTTTTTCTCTACCTACAATCCCTGCCATCTGTCTGTCCATCTGTGTGTCCGCCCATTCAGCCAGGAACAGAGGTGCTGAGGACCAGGCCTCATGCCGTGTGGAGGGGACACAGGTCAGCAACAGCTCCTGGTCTGCATCAGGGGAGACCTGAGGAGAGGCCTCCACCCTGCACCAGCGTGGGGACTGCGGACTCACTGGTGCTGAAGTGTGAGCCCGGCACTGGCCGAGTCCCATATTTCCTGGTGGGACAGGGGGGCATGGGCCAGGCAGTGTGGCCTCAGAGGGTCCCGCCCGCTCCACCATGGTCTCTCCCAGGAACGCAGCTGCGCCCTCAGGCGGCGGGGTTAATTATGTGCACCCTGCATCCTGCCCCCTCTGGACTCCTGAGCATCCGCAGGAGCTGCCCCTCCGCGGAGGAGGTCGGGCTGCAGCCTCCGCCCTTGACCTTGAATGCAGCGTTGCCACCTGGAGAAGGAAGCTTCACCCTCAGTTTCCACATCCGCACAGTGGGGGGATGGTAACTGCCACACGGGCTCTTTTGTGGCTTAAATGAAGTCGAGTCACGGGGATGTCAGGAGCTGCTTGTCGTCTTGTACTGTTCCTGGTGCGTCCACCTGCCTTTGCTGCGGCGTCGCTGCCCGTGGCGTGTGCGTGTCAGAAACGTGGTCCCCCAGCCGGGCTCACCGCGCTGAGCTGTCCAGGGAAGGTCACGTGGAAGGAGAGGGGGCGGGAGCTGCTGGGGAGGCCTCAACTCAGGCAGGTCCTGGGGAGCCAGGGGCCTCCTTTCCCTCCCAGCAGCCAGGGGCGGGATTGGGGCTCTACCTGTCTCCTTGCTCATAAAGGATGCATTTCCCATGACACCTAGAAAGGGGAGGGACGCAGGTATCCGTGAGGGAGGGAGAGGTTGGGACCTGGAGACTCTGCAGAGCTCAGGTGTCTTTCAGAGCCGGTAGTGATCCTAGGGAATGTGGGTTCATGACTACCTTTCTGTTCCTTTCTTTTTTCTTTCTGTTGCGTGACTGTTGTGCTGGTCACCTGACAGTGCTGCAGCCTGGGGGAGGGGCACACAGGTGAGCTGTGCTCCAGCTGGGAGGCTGCCCCAGGAGGGAGGCTGAGGAATCACAAGGACAGTGTGGTGACGTGTCACAAGCAGATCTTGGTGTCGCCCCAGATCTGAGGAGTGAGCAGGACCCGTGCCCAGTACCAACCCCGGTGCAGGCAGCCAGGTGTAGTGGTGCTGGGGGTCTACCCGTCAGAGCAGATGGGGGTGTGCATGGGTGTGACTGTGACTGAGGATGTGTGAGAGTGTGTGCCTGTGTCATAGTATGTCCCTGTGTGTGTGGAGGCATGTGTGTGTGAGCGTGTGTGGAGGCGATTGTGTGTGTGCCCCAGGAAGGAGGTTCTTCCATCGTAACCTCCAGGCCTTAAATGTAGACCTTTCGTCTCCTCTCCAGATGAAGTTAAAGTCACAGGAGACAGGGACAGCCTTGAACAATGGTGCCATCTGCTCCTCACGTGTGTCCGTAGTGGGCACAGCACCCACCAGCCCTGTGCGTCAGTACTTCAGGAAGTAATTATCATATGGAATCAAGGATTTAGGCTGATAAGGTTTATTGATGTAAACATTTTATTTATTTATCTGTTTAGTAATCCTCAGCTGAAGATATGTTTTTATTGATTTATAGATAAGAGTGGAAGGGAAGGAGGGAGGGGGGCAAAAGAGAGAGAGAAACAGCGATTGGTTGCCTCCCACATGACCCCAATCAGGCCACGAATTGAAAGTAC
Organism: Molossus alvarezi; assembly: GCA_037176705.1. Classification (NCBI taxonomy): domain Eukaryota; kingdom Metazoa; phylum Chordata; class Mammalia; order Chiroptera; family Molossidae; genus Molossus; species Molossus alvarezi. The sequence continues at coordinate 599,356 of CM073885.1, read as the reverse complement.
CCTTGACTGGGAATCAAACCCTCGACCCTTTGGTCTGAAGGCTGATGCTCTAACCACTGAGGTAACCAGCCAGGGCTTGATGTACACATTTAAAATGGGCACCATGGAGGCCCTGTGGGCAGGTCTCTGCTGACTCTTTCAGGGGCTGCTCCCGGGTGCGGCAGGCTGGTGGGGTCACCATATGGGGTTCCATTGTCAGCTGTCCGGCAGGCTGCCAGCTGTCCCCAGACATGTGAGAAGGCAGCGTCTCTGCTGCACACACAGTGGACTCCCCACAGGAGCTTCCTTTCCATCTCCCTCGGCCTGTGAGACAGACAGGAGGGGACCGAGGCTTGTCCAGGGCTGCTCACCGGCCCTCGGACCCCAGGCTCTGCCATCTCCGTGGTCCAGAGGCCTTGTGAGAGCAGCTCAGGTGGCCTGAGAACATCCCACCATGGTTCTGTTTCTAAGGCCAGGCCTTCTTTTTCTTTTTTCTTTTTTTGACAGTTTTATCACGTAAAATATACACAATGAAATGTACCCTGTTATCTCTTTTGCCGCACAGTTCAGTGGTGTTAAGTACATTCACACTGTTGTGCGGCCGTCACCACATCATCTCCATCTCTGTTCCCAACTTATCCAACTGAAACTGTCCCCACTGAACAACTTCCCACCCCCCACCTTCACCCCAGCTGCCCTTTGTCTCACCTCTGTCTCTGACTCCGTTGGCCATGGGACCTCAAGTGAGTGGACTCCCACAGTGTTTGTCTTTCTGTGACTGGCTTTTCCCAGAGCATAATGTCCACATGGTCCATCCGGGTTGTAGTAGCTATCAGAATGTCCTTCCTTTTTAAACTGAATCTACTGGGGTGACAGTCATTAATAAAATGATATAGGTTCAGGGGTACAATTCTGTAATACATCATCTGTGTATTGTATTGCGTGTTCACCACCCCAAGTCAGGTCTCTTCCATCACCATTTACCTCCCTTTACCTCTTCTCCCTCCCACCCCCTTTCCCTCTGGAAATCACCACACTGTTGTCTGTGTCTGAGTTGCTTATTTTTCTTTGCTTAACCCCTTCATCTTTTTCAGGCAACCCCCATTCCCCCTCCCCTCTGGCAGTGGTCAGTCTGTTCTCTGTATCTGTGAGTCTGATTCTATATTGTTAGTTTATTTTGTTCATTAGATTCCACATAAAGTGAAATATTATGGTATTAATCTTTTTCTGACTGGCTCATGTCACTCACCATAACACTATCCAGGTCCAACCATACTGTCACAAAAGGTGGGGTTTTCTTTTTATTTTCAGCCAAGTAGTGTTCCACTGTGTGAATGTACCACAGCTTTCTTATCCACTCATCTACTGACGGGCACTTGGGCTGCTTCCAAATCTCGGCGACTGTAAATAATGCTCAAAAAATATAGGGGTGCATATACTTTTTTTTTTTCAAACTAGTGTTTTGGGTTTCTTCAGATATATTTGCAGAAGTGGAATCGCTGGGTCATAAGGAAGTCCCATTTTCAGTGTAATTTTTTTTTTGTTAATTCTAACCTGACCCGAGCATATTTTTTTTTATTGGTTTTTGGAGAGAGTGGAAAGGAGAGAGAGAGAGAGAGAGAGAGAGAGAGAGAGAGAGAGAGAGAGAAACATTGACCTGAAAGAAAACGCATCAATTGGTTTCCTCAGGTATGTGTCCCAAGCAGGCCCTGGGATCTAGCCTGCAACTCAGGTACCTGCCCTTGAGAGGAAATTGAACTCAAAACCCTTCTGTGCCCAGGTTGACGCTCTAACCACTGAACAACCCTGGCCAGGTCATTTTTAATGTTTTGAAGTAACACCACACTGCTTTCCACGGGGACTGCACCAGTCTGCATTCCACCAGCAGTGCACGAGGGTCCCCTTTTCTCCACACCCTCACCAACACTCCTTGTTTGTTGATTAAGTGATGATAGCCATGCTGACTGGTGTGAGGTGATATCTCACTGTGGTTTTAATTTGCATTTCTCTGGTGATTACTGACATTGAGCCTCTTTCCATATGTCTACTGACGATCTGTATGTTCTCTTTGAAGATGTGTTTATTCAGGTTCTTGGGCCATTTTTTAATTGTATTGTTACTTTTTGTTGTTGAGTTTTTAAAATATGTTTTTATTGTTTTTAGAAAAAAATTGAAAGGGAAAGAGAGGAAGGGAGAGAGAAAAAGAAAGAGAGAGACAGATATCTATCAGCTGCCTCCTGCATGCACCCTGACTGGTGATCAAGCCTGCAATCTGGGCATCAGCCCTGACCAGGAATCGAACCCGCAAACTTTTGGTACATGGGACAGTGCTCAGCCAACTGAGCCACACCTGCCAGAGCTGGTGTTGAGTTTTATAAGTTTTTTAAATAAATTTTAGATATTAAGCCCTTATCAGATGTATCGGTGAATATGCTCTCTCATTCAGTGGGTCGTCTTTTCATTTCGTTGATGGGTTGCTCTGCTGTGCAAAAACTCTTCAGGTGGATGTATTCCCATCTGCTTATTTTTGTTTGTTTGTTTCCCATGCCTGAGAAAAAAATGTAAGAAAAAAAATTTCTACAAGAAGTGTCCCTGTGCTTCCTTCTGGAAATATTTGGTTTTGTTTCTAATATTGTATAATTTTTATGGTTTTCATTCTACCATTTTTAATCGATTCTGAGTTCTACTTGTGCATGGTGTCAGAAGGTGGGCTAGATTTTTTTGTTTGTTTGTTTTTGTTTTTTCACTTATCTTTCCAATTTTCCCAACACCATTTATTGGATAGACTATTTTACCCCATTGTATGTTCTTGCGTTCTTTTTCACATATTAAAAGACCATAAATCCGTACATTTATTTCTAGGCTCTCTAGTCTGGTCCATTGATCTGTGACTGTTTTTATGCCAGTACCAGGCTATTTTGATTGCTATGGCCTTACAGTATAGTTTGAAGTCAGGTAATGTGATTCCTCCAACTTTGTTCTTTTTTCTCAAGATTGCTGTGTCTATCTGGGGTCTTTTGTGGTTCTGTATAAATGTTTGGAATTTCATTGTAGTTTTGTGAAATGCACCATTGGTATCTTGATAGAAATTGTGTTGAACCTACAGGTTACTTTGGGCAGGATGGACATTTTTATGACGCTATTTTTTTTTTTCTTATCCATGAACACAGTGTATGCTTTCACTTATTTGTATATTTTTACATTTCCTTTTTCAGTGTCTTATACTTTTACGAGTATATGTCTTTTACACCTTTGGTTAAATTTATTTTCAGGTGTATTATTTTTTTTTGGTACAATTGTGAAAATAGATTTTTTTTTCTTTTTTTTAGCCTCCCTTCTGATAGTTCTCTAATGGTTTATAAAAATGCAACTAATTCCTGGATATTTACTTTGTATCCTGTTACTGTACTGAATTCCTTTATCAGTTCTAGTAGATATTTGGTGGAATCCTTTGGGTCCGCTATATAGAATAGTATGTCATCTGCAAATAATGACAGTTTTAATTCTTCCTTTTCAATTTGAATGCTTTTTATTTATTCTTTTTGTTTAATTGATGTGGCTACAACTTCTGGTCCTACTTTGAACAAGAGAGGTAAGGCAGCCATCCCTGTCTTGTTTCTGATTTTAAGGTAAATACTGCTTTTTCCCATTGAGTATGATGTTGATGTTAATTATCTTGAAGTATATTCCCTCTATCCCCACTTTGCTGAAAGTTTTTATCATAAATTGGTGCTCGATTTTGTCAAATGTCTTTTCTGGATCTATGGATATGATCATGTAATTTTAATTCTTTTTTTATTTTTCATTAATTAATCAATTTATTTCTGTTTCAGATGTTCCTCCTTTTTCACCCACTGATTCTCCCCCCATTTCTCCCACCTTGTCCCCAGCTTTGTTGTCCATGTCCATTGCTCATGCATACATGCATGTAAGTTCTGTGGTTTATCCCTCCCTCCTGACCCCCTCTTCTGAAGGTTGTCAGTCTGTACCTTAGTTCCACATCTCAGGGACTACCCAATTCCTCAGACTGTTATGTTCATTATATTCCACATATAAGTGAGATCATATGATACTTGCTTTCTCTGTTTGGCTTGTTTCACTTAGGATAATACTTTCCAGGACCCTCCATGTCGTCTCAAAGGATATAAGATTTTTTTCTCACATCTGAATTGTACTCCATTGTGTATATGTACTACAGCTATTTTATCCACTCGTCTATTGCCAGAAAGGACTCTATGAAGCCATTTCAATATTTAAAAAAAATTTCCTGCCTCTTTATACAGTGGCAAATGTATTCTCCATTCTTATTACATACGTCAAACCATCCTTGCATCTAAGACCGCATCCAAGTGCATCACAGTACATGATTCTTCAATGTGCTGTTAAATTTCCCAGGACAGGTTGAGGATTTTTGTATTTATAATCATCAGGGGTATAACTGGTCATTTTTTTTGTGTGTGTATAATCATGCTTTATATTGGTCTGAGTGTAATGGTCACATCAGTAATTGAGTTTGGATGTCTCCCTCTTTTTCCTGTTCTTTGAAGTGTTTGAGAAGAAGTGATTGTGAAGGTATTATTCTTTCGTGAAGTTTCAATAGAGTTCAGCCTTGTATAAATATGTACATGTGCTGTTCTTTTCGATAGGTTTTTAGTACTACAATTATTTTTCAAAATTCTTCAAATCCAGCAGAGTCAGGGTAAATTATTACATCAAGGAACAAATAAGTGGGCTGAGAAATACAATGTTGATCTTCCCAGGCTGTGGACAGCACATTGCAGATTCCACAGCACACACATGGAGCTGATCAGTGACAGGCTCACAGGCTCCTAATTCTGCATCCCTCAGGTGGATCCGAGCTACATGGACTGACAAGGGGGCAGCTCAGGTCCCTGCCAGGGAAACACCTGTCTCTTCATACTGCAGCCAGGGGCTGGTCTCTACAGGTCTGAGGTGGTGGGACCAGCTCCTACCTGAGACTCCACAGTCATATAAACGTATTCCATTTCACCTGAAGACGGGAGGGATTTGGTGAAAAAGGGGCAAAGTTCTTCACCTCAAGATTTCTGTGCTTGGAGAGATAGCAATGGAATGGGAACAAATCTCCCCACAACACATGTAACCTTTATCCTGTGAAAGGCCCCTCTGAGCCAGGACACCCACAGAATTTCTTTATAACGTATTTGCGGTCAGTGTATAAATTCCAGTTTATTTCATGTGACAACCAAGAAAATGATATAAAACCACATTATCCTATGTAGAATTCATAAAGTGTGTTAGCACTGATAATGGCCCTCCCTGACCTCTGGCTCCAGGGGCACAAGGAACAGGTCCCAGCCGCTGTTCTCTGGAATCCCCAATGGTTTGTGCTGAAGACACAGCTGTGCACGACCCCTAGACTGTGGCTCATGAGGTGGTGACAGTGAGGCAGGGCCATTGCTGGAAGACACACGTGTGGTCTGATGGCAAGTTTTGTCTCAGAAAATTCCCGACTGACCTGCTGGGTGTCCTGAAATGCAGGGAAGGCTAAGCAAGTTCCACCTTTCTTGACAGACATTGCTTGTGTGCTGACAGTTTCCCGATGTTCACCAACACTTCTGCACATTTTCTTCCTTCATAAGTGATACACTACATGTCTGCAAGTCAGAGTGTTCCTAATAATATCATAAATCTCCAAATGCAGAACCAGCAGCATAGCCTCAGAAAGAAAGGTCTAGGGAGACTCTTGTAGAAACTGTTATCTGGAGAGAAAGCCCAGAGCCTCAGAGAAAACAACCAGGAACCCCACCTGCATTAGCTCTTGGGCTGCAACACAGAGTCCATGGGTCCTGTGCGCCCCCTGGTGTCCAGAGTGCACCCTGCAACCCCTCCTTCTTGTCTACCTCTGGAGGTTAGTGTCTGGGCTCACAATGACTTTCCCCCACTGTGTGTATCTCGCACAGTAATACACAGCCGTGTCTTCGATGGTCACGGAGCTTAGTTGCAAGGAGAACTGGTTCTTGGATGTGTCTTTGGAGATGGAGGTGCGGCTCTTGAGGGATGGGTTGTAGTAAATGCTGCCACCAGAATTGATAAACCCAATCCACTCCAGGCCCTTCCCTGGTTTTTGGCGGATCCAGTTCCAGTCATAATAACTGGTTGTGATGGAGAATCCAGAAACAGAGCAAATGAGGGAGAGGATCTGTGAGGGCTTCACCAGTCCTGGGCCCGACTCCTGCAGCTGCACTTGGGACCGGACTCCTGGGGACAAGGAGCATCAGGCCCTGTCAGTCACATGCAGTAACAACCACCCCAGAGGCCCCTGTCTGACCTCTGAGACCCTCACCTTGGGGGGCTGTCACCAGGCACAGGAGAAGACCCAGCAGTCTCATCTTCTAGACCAGGATTCTGCCTTCCACAGAGACCTCAGCCCTGTGTGAGGAGAGAGCTGTGAGCCTCCTCAGCTCATGGGAGGATTTACCCTGGAGCTTGGGGATAAATTTGCATGTGGGGTGGCCTGTTCCTTATAAGTGGGGGGCTGAGGTCAGGCCACCCTTTTACTTTTGGGGCTCCTGTGGGAGCATCTCTTTTCTTTAGCTCACTCAGCATTTACATCAGGGATAGGGAATCCCTTGCTTCACGAGACATATTGGAATGTGTTTAAAGGTTGGCTTCACCTTTCTGAGCACAGGAAAAAATAATGGACTAGAAAGATAGGTAACACTTTTCCCATGCATCCTTTCAACCTATTAAAAAGGACTAGCATTTGTTCAGCTAATTTCTGTATCCCGACTCTCAAATATACCCACTAATTCCAAATTGCATATCATAATATCATACAAACAATGTCTACCTTTGTGCAAAAATAAAAATAAAGGGCATCTATGATCAATATTTTATATCTTAATCATATATATATATATATATATATATATATATATATATCTTTATTGATTTTATTTTTTAGAGAGATTGAAAGGGAGAGGGGATATAAAAACATTGATCAGCTGCCTCCTGCACCCCCTTTCTGGGGATCAAACCCAAAACCCGGTATATGCCATGAATGGGAATTGCTCTGAGGACCTCTTAGTACAGAAGAAGGCACTTAATTCTCAAAGCCAAACCAGCCATGCTTTTATATTTAAATTTATGACGTTACTTTGATCTCAGAAACTATCTCTCAATAACAAGCAATTGAGCCCTGGCCGGTTTGGCTCAGCGGTTAGAGTGTTGGCCTGCGGTCCCGAGAGACCCGGGTTCAGTTCCCGCTAAGGGCACGTACCTCGGTTGCAGTTTGTCCCCGGCCCTGGTTGGTTGTGTGGGTGGCAACCACTCGATGTGTCCCTTCACATCGATGTTTTTCTCTCTCTGTTTCTCTCTCTTCCTCCCACTCTACCTGAACAAAAAAATGGATAAACCTCCTCGGGTGAGGATGATAAAAATAAATAAATAAATAACAAGCAATTGAGACATTCTTTTATTTTTATTTTATACTCACCCTAGAAATTTTTTATTTTTTATTTTTTGTTCAGATAGAGTGGGAGGGAGAGAGAGAGAGAAACATCGACCTAAAAGGGACACATCGAGTGGTAGCCACTCTCATGATCCAACCAGAACTGAAACAAACTGCAACTGAGGTATGTGCCCTTTATAGGAACTAAACCCTGGTCTCTGCACTGCAGGCTGACGCTCGGACCGCTGATCCAAATCGGTCAGGGCCAACTGAGACATTCTTAATTATTGTTGTTGAACATTTTGTAATGGGTCTACAGCTTCCTAAGCAAACTCTTCCATCATGCACCCCATGACCTTTTGCAGAGACCCCAAACTAGTTACATCAGACATGATCATGGTTTGAGGTGGAGAAAAGACAAGAAATGTAAACAGATTATGCCTGCGTACAACTCAGAATCATTCATGTGCTGACATGACTATGGCAGGAGGTTGACCTGTTTTCTCTGTCTAGCGTTATCAGTGATGTTGGCGTTCAGAGGGAGGTGGTGAAGAGAATTCCTATCATAGATTTTTCTCATAGGAAAAAAAAAGCTTCAATGCTGATAGGGCTCCTCAGTGCAGACTTTCTGTTTGTGCCCATGGGGATGGTTATTGTGGTCAGATGTGACAGCCTCTCCCACAGGACATGTAATGTTTTTAATGTATAATGAACACATTTTCCCAACAGACATGTGATTTGGGAACCTATTGTTTCTTTGTAGGCTGTTCATTTTTTTTTTCTCTTAATGGTGCTCCTTAGTCTGAGTACTTCAGTGGATTTGGGGTTAAATATGCAGCAGCTGCATGGCCTCCTTTGTGGGGTTTGTTCTCTAGACTCTGCTGGGACCAATTTCAGTCCCTGGGCATGGAGAAGAACCTGTCATGACCAGGGCAGTTTAGGTAAAGATGAAGGTATAGATTTGTGAGTAATTACTTTGGGTCATACAAATGTTGGTGTTAGAATCCTGTTGTCTGCGTTTGAGTCTTATAAACGCTGCAACCAAGTCTGTACCCAATGGGAGGCAACTGGGACAGAGACCTGACTCAGAGCATCACTGGGGAAATGCTACCTGGGTGCATGAATCAGGGTTTGACCAAGACTGAGGACACACACGTCAAGGTGCTTGTTTCTTCAGGTTCTGACTCTCCTTGTTGTTTAGCCAGTTCACGTTTTCTCTCCTCTGAAACACAAACACATTTACTGGACTCACGAAGACAGTTTGTTGAGAGTGTGCAGGGGCACAAGTCATGTGTGCGTTGATTTGGTACCTTATGTCTTTCCAAATTTCACTTTCCAGTTCTATCAGTTTTATTGTGTAGTTTTTAGGGTTTCCTAAGGTTATGCCATATGTATAGAGATAAGGTGAAACATTTTATTTATTTATTTATGTTTTTACTTTCTGATTTAGATATTTTAAAATATGTATTCTTGTCTAATTATTCTGGAAAAAAAATGTCCTGTTCTGTGGAACAGAAGTAGTCACAAGGGTCCCGTGTGTTGGTCCTGAGGTTGGAAGAGTAGCTGTGACATTCTCTCTGTGCAGCATGACGTCACGTGTTGTCCTGTCCAATGTGGCCTTTGCTGTCTCGATGCACATCTCTTCTGAGCCTAGTTGGTTAAGGATGTAATCATGGCGCCATTCTCAGTCGTTAAGCGATTCTTGCTGCATCTGCGTACATGACGGTGTCATCCGTCCTCCCTTCTGTGCACGAGGTGCGCAGTGACCGGCTCACACACACTGACCCGTCCTTGCATCCAGGGCTGCGTCCCTCTGGGTCACGTGAATGATCCTTTCAACCTGCTGTTAGATTCCTAGCACATTGTGAGGACGTCTGCATCTCTGTTCATCAGGGATACTGATTTGTTCTTTTTATGTTCTTACAGGCCCCACAGGCCGCCTGCCCTGTGGCCTCGCAGGCCACACTGGGAGGTGAGAAGCCTGAGGCCTGAGCGCTCCACCGCGCACGCTCAGCCGCTGGCTGGGCTCTCAGAGCTGAAAGGAGCGGCTCAGAGGAGAAGGCTCCTCACCTGAGGCCCTCTCGCAAAGGCCGACGGGATAGCAGTTCCACTGGGAGCTGAACAGCAGGGTTCCTGGCTGTTCCGAAACTACATATCCCAGGAGGCACTGCGCAGGGTAGACCATGAGCCTTAGCGGTTGCGCTCCAGGGGCACGTGCTTTGCCTCCAACCCACTAGCCACTGTGGGGACGGAAGACAGAGCGACAGGGGAATTGAGCTGACAATGGAGAGCGCGGGAGGGGCAGGTGGGCAAGGCCTGTGGTTTCCTTGGATACCGAGGACGCGACTTTGCTGGAGAGGGCGGAGCTTTCCAGTGAGACCCCGGAAGTCAGGACCCACAGGGAGACTGAGGAGCATAAATACGTGTCCGTGCGGAGGGGGGGACACTGTGGTTGTCGGGGTGAGAACGACAGGCGGCCTCGGGGACCCTCAGGGGTGCTGGGGTCTGACCTTCACGGACGAGGACAGGAGCCGGGAGGGTCCCTGCAGGGGACACACAGCCAGACCGGGGCGGGCTCCCTCCGACGGGATGTGCAGGACCGAGCCCGGGGCCGCTCGTCCCGGCTCCGCGCCCGCAGGCCCCTCGGACGTCCCTGTGCTCGTCGTCGGCCCCTAAGTGAGGGCGACGGCCCCGCCCTGCCTGAGCCCGAAGGGCCGGAAGGACCAGTGAGACCGTGGCCGGGACCCGAGCACAGGCCGCAGGGCCGCAGGGTAAAGTGCTCATTTCATTTCAGGGGGACACTGAGTCCCCGTCCCCGAGACCACCCCAGAGGTCAGGGCTTGTGCGGACAGCAGCGCTGACCTCTGTCCGCAGCGACCCCGGATCAGGACTCAGATGAGACCCAGAAGGACCGTCACTGAGGTGCGACGGGGAGGACACGGGCCGACGGTGCTCCTGGCGCTGCCTCCGGTGTGTCTGTGTCCCCTGCTCCTGGCTCTGCACCTGAAGGTGAGGGGCGTTCACTGCGGGGCTCTGGGGGGCCTCTTCTACCTTCTGTGATTCTGGGGTCATTTAAAACATGAAAAAGAAAAAAAGTTTTCTCCTTTCCAGCTGATGTTTCCCTTTTGGTGCCACATCCTCTTCCCACTAATGATCCTCTAAGTTCTCAGCAAAGACACTGCGGACAGTGACGTTGAATGAAATGCGAGTGCGGACCCTGAACGCCTTCAAAGAAGCTGAAGCCCGTGGCCACCGGGGGACCAGACTCCCTGGGAGCTGCGCCCTGACGGGGCTGGTTCCTGATGAGGGGCCGCAGTCTTCACCGCCGAGGCCCAGGGCTCCCACCCGCCCGTCACCTTCTATAAATGTAGTATCTTCTTGTTATTTCTCCTCCTTTCTGTCCTAGTCCGTCTTCCTTCTTCCTCCTCCTAGTGAAGACTCACAGTAGGTGCGAGCTTTTAGGTTCACCAGGTTGCCCCCGAATACGACTCTGTGCGTGGCTTTGTTCCATGTGGTCCTAATTATGCAGACTGACCTTCAAACTGTCTTTTTAAATGACAGCCAGTGGGAATAACTTCAAAAAAGGCATTGGCTTAAGCAAGGTGAGAATGCACTCAAATTTGTTAACCACGAGCCATATATTTCTGGATTCAATGAGAATTTCTACTAGATAATTTTGTTTCTGTGGTAATTGCGGAGACAAACCGAGTAAATGGAATTGGCAACAAATCCTTAATTGTCTATATGATAAAATGATTATTTTACTATTTTGAATAAAATACAACTAAAGATAATTGAAAAATTAGTTTTCTGATTATATAAGATTTTAAGTGGAGAAAATTATTTATAATTAACATTCATGCAGGATATTAAAAAGTTATTGAGCCCTGGCTGGTGTGGCTCAGTTGGTTGGAGCACCATCAGTGCACCAAAGTTCCGTGAGTTCAATTCCAGTCAGGGCACATACCCAGGTTGTGGGTTCAATTCTCAGACAGAATGATTTCCGAGGCAGCCAATCGTTATTTTCCCCTACATCTATGTCTCTCTCTCTCTATCTCCCTCCCTCCCTCTCTCCCTTCCTCCCTTCCTCTCTCTCCCTACCATCAGTGAAAAAGTATACCCTTGGGTGAGGATTTAATAAAAAAAGTTATTGCCCTGCCCGTGTGGCTCCAGTTGACTGAGTTTTGACCTATGGACTGAGAGGTCCCGGTTCTATTCTGGTCAGGGCATATGCCCGGGTTTCCTGCTCCATCCCCAGTAGGAGGTGTGCAAAAGGCTGATCTTGTGTGTTTCTCTCACATCGATGTTTCAATCTCTCTCTCTCTCCCTCCCTCTCTAAAAAAAATAATAATTTTAAGAAAGTTATTTGATACCTTAAATAGTTTAATGCTTTATGTATCAAATCAGTCCCCATGTCAATAATGAGTATTAAAAATACTACTTTCCATCTGTATGACATTATAGCTTCAGAGCATGTGCACATGTATCCTCATAAAACACTGTTTAGCAGAGCAAATATTATTATCCTCACATTATAGATGAGGAAACATTTTTGAGGTTAAAGAGTTAAGAGGTCTGGTGCTGTTACCACTCTACCAAAAACTCCTTTTTTTTTCTGACACCTTTGAAGAAAAACAAATTATTCACCAAATGAATGGAGAATCATACATAAATTTTCCCCTTTATTTCAGTGTACTTGTAACATATTTTTATGTCTTCAATTTTTAAAATGCTGTTCCTGTGGCCATGAACATGCTCTGCTGGTGGGCGTGTGAGTTATTACAAACTTCCAGCTGTCAGTTCAGCAACACACATGAAGCGCCTTGAAAATATGTGTGTCTGTTACCTGGAAATTGTGCCTTTTAGCATTTAATGTAAGCATAAAGTCAGTGATGGTAAAAAGAAAAGTTATGTTTAAGGAATTTTGTTTTACAGGGTTATTTATGATAGTAAAGAATTGAAGCAACTCAAAATGTTAAAAACAAAAGGGTGTTAATATGAATTAGTATACATCTGGATTAATATGGAACAATTAAAAGTCATCTTTTGAAGACTATTCACAGATATGGGACTTTTTCCACAATATCATTGTACAGGAAAACCTTTGCTTCCCCTCCTGGGTGCGTTCCCTTCACTAGCATTCTGTTACCACACTCACAGCCCCTCTGACACTTCTCGTCACCCCATGAGGGCTTGTCTCCATCACAAGCAATTCACTTTGACTCAAGCTGGGTGTCCTACAATTTAACACTGGTGACCCTGTCTACCTGGCGAAAGTGTCAGATCCCACAGGTGAAGGCCTCAGTCTCACAAAACTGCTCACACCCACTTCAGATGCCAATCAAAAATCGCAGGTCTCTTGGTTACCACATGTTCTGTCTGATTTGGTTACAAAGTACAGATACCCATAACCCTCTCCTCAGTTTGGATTAATTTACTAGATTGGCTCACAGAACACAGGGAAACATTTAACTTACACTGACCAGTTTATTCGAGGATATGATAAAGGATACAGGAACACAGCCAGATGAAGAGATGTGTAGCACGAGGTCTGGGTGGGTCTGGAGAGCAGAAACTTCTGTCCCTGTGGAGATGGGGCATGTCACCCTCTTGCATGGAGTGCGTGCTCCCCATCTGCACAGGGACACAAGAGACTCCTTCTCTCAGTAATCTTAAGTGAAAGGGGTACAATACCAAAATGTATGTCTACTATGACCCCAATTTTGTAATAATAATAGTAATTTTAACATCAAGTTATATTTAAAAATATATTTCATAGAAATAGTTCTAGAGAAAAATATGTGACTTGATAACAGATTTTTTTGCTAGTTTTCAAACGGACACAGTTTTATTAATTTATTTTTGTTACAGATGTTTCTTCTTTTTTCCCCATTGACACCCTCCTGCCCAATCCCCCTGACCCTGTCCACAGCTTTGTTGTCCATGTCCATCAATTATGCGTACATGCATATAAGTTCTGTGGTTACTTGATAACCGTTATTATCTTTATGTAGTGAGACAATAAATTATTTCTTCAATTTTTGTGTGTGTTTTCAATAGGAAACATATTTTATTTATTTATTTATTTATTTATTTATTCATTTATTTATTTTTATTTCTTACCCAAGCACATTGTTCCATTTATCCTTACACAGATCAAGAGGGAGAGAGGGAGAGAGAAAGAGAGAGAGAGAGAGATCAATGTGAGAGAGACACACCGAGTTGTTGCCACCAACACAACCTTAACTGGGACAGGGACAAACTGCAACTGAAGTGCGTGCCATTAGTGGGAACCAAACCCAGATTCTCTGGTTCATGGGTAGATGCTCTAACCACAGCCAGGGCCATATTACATTTATAATTTAAAATATATGAAACATTTCTTATTATATGTTGCTTCCTGCGAATGACTTAATGTGCATGAATATTTTATTTAACAATTTATATTCCATAAATTGACAGCAGAGGCATGAGAGAGTTTTCCGAAGAATGGAACCTAACTGAAGGATTATGGAATGCAGGTTAAGTGAGGGGAGCCCATGGACTTTGCTAACTATCTTAATTATAACTTTTAAAATAAATATATCTATGACTTCTTTTGAAATCTTAATGAATCCTACAATTTATACTACTAACTTACTGTTCAATTAAGCATTCAATGAACAGGTAGATAGTCCCATTTGAAATTTACATTATTTTTTTTCCATGCAGATGATGTACAGGAGAAAGCTGTTATTTAATGTGGTCAAATATTTCCACTTTAAATGCCATGAGAAGGAAGATGGCGGCGGGCAGCAGCAGAGGGAGTGTGAGTGTGTGAGAAAGTGAGCGAGTGGAGTATGAGAGGATGCAAAGGTGGACGACCAAACCCCAGCAGTGCAGAGTCGCAGAGCAGAAAGATCTTGTGCTGTGGAGGAGAGCAGCCAGCTACTACAGTAAGTGGCCCTTCAAGGCACTTCTCCCTGCGCTGCTAGGAGGTCCCACCCTTTTGGAAGATCCTGGGTCTTCCCTGGGAGGAGGCAGTGGGCATAGCAAGTACCCAGCAGTCAAAACCCACCAGCACATTTGGCACCATCTGATCAAAGGTCACACTGTGTCAACATAAACCAGTGTGCAGAAATAGAGCTCCCAAGGTGCTAGTCGCAGATGCCACAGACAGCAAAAAGCCCAACATCATCCCACATAGTAGCAGCCTGACTAGAGTCGAGATAAAACCCCACCAATAGAGGCTGGGGAGCAGACATTCATCCCCAGGCAACAGAAGCACAGACCAGCAGCTAAGACCCATCCACAAAAACTAAAACAAAAGCTGAGCAGGAGTTGAGCCCCATGGGGCAGCAGCACTCCCCAGCCACCAGCAGCAGGGCCTGGGTTTCCACAGAGGCCTGTGCAGTCCAGTAGCTCACAAGAGCATTGGGAAGCCTGAGCCCCAGAGAGACTGGTGTGATCCAGCTGCCTGCCCTCTGGAACTGAAGGGTGAGGGGGCACCAGAGAGGCCTGTGTGACTCAGCAGAATCTATGTGATCCAGTTACTCATGGAACCTGATGGTGCTGCAGCACCAGAGAGGCCAGCAGGGACTGTGTGATCTAGTTATCGATTAGGCCTGCGGGGTTCTGCAGCCCCAGAGAGGCCTGTGCAACCCAGCAGGGACTGTGACATAGCAGAAATTAAAAACACATTGGAAAGACTAACCAACAGAGTAGAGGAAGCTGAGGACAAGATCAGTAAATTAGAAGACAGTTTAGAAAAAAATCAACCAATAAGAAAACCAAAAGGAAAAAAAAAATTAAAACAGGAAGACAGCTTAAGAGAACTGTGGGACAACTAGAAATGTAATCACATTCGCATCATAGGAGTCCCCAGAATGGAAGAAAATGTATTTGAAGAAATAATGACAGAAAACTTTCCTAACTTGGTGAAGGAAGAAGACACTCAAGTTCAAGAAGCTCAGAGAACCCCAAGTAAGAAGAATGCAAATAGGCCCTCACCAAGACACATAATAATTAAAATGCCAAAAATCAAAGACAAAGAGAGACTTCTAAAGGCAGCAAGAGATAAGCAACATTTTACCTACAAAGAAAACCCCATAAGGCTCTCAGCTGACTTCACAACAAAAACACTACAGGCCAGAAGGGAGTGGCATAAAGGAATCAAGACCATGAAAAACAAGTATCTGAGTCCAAGACTACTTTATCCAGCAAAACTTTCATTCTAAATAGAAGGCAAAATAAAAAGCTTTCCAGACCAAAAAAAAAAAAAGACTAAGGGAATATATTAACACCAAACCAGCACTGCAAGATATAGTAAAAAAACAAACAAAACAAAAAACAAAAAAAAAAAAACCTGCTGTAATTAGTAGAAGAAAGAAGAAGAAAAATAGAACCACACTAAACAAAAATGGCAATAAATAAGTACAGATCAATTATCACCTTCTAGACAAAAAAACTACCAAGGAAACGCAGACTCTAAATGAAGCACTAGATCAAATGGATTTGATAGATATCTACAGAGAATTACACCCCAAAATACCAGAGTTCACATTCTTCTCAAGTGCACATGGGACATTCATAAAGATAGACCACATATTAGGGCACAAACTAAGTCTATACAAGTTCAAAAAGATTAAAATCATATCAAGGATCTTCTCAGATCAAAATGGCATGCGACTAGAAATGAATTGCAACAAGAACATGCAAAGACAATTGAAAACATGGAGGCTAAATAGCATGTTATTGAACAATGAATGGGTTACCATGAAGAACAAAAAAGAAATTAAAAACTCAGGGGTCCTGAGCGCCCCCTGGTGTCCTGAGCGCCCCCTGCAGCACCGCTTTCCTGTCCCCTCAAGAGGTTTGTGTCTGGGCTCACACTGAATTCCCCTCACTGTGTCTCGAATAGTAATACAAGACTGTGTCCTTGGTGGTCACGGAGCTCAGCTCTACAGAGAACTGATTCTTGGACGTGTCTCTGGAGATGGATGTGCGGCTCTTCAGGGACAGAATGTAGTTATTGTTTCCATCATAACCTATGCACCCATCCACTCCAGCCCGTTCCCTGGTTTCTGGCGAATCCAATGCCAGCCAACAGTAACTACTGGTGATGGAGTGACCAGAGACAGCGCAGGTGAGGGAGAGGGTCTGCGAGGGCTTTACCAGTCCTGGGCCCGACTCCTGCAGCTGCACCTGGGACAGGACACCTGGGACAAGGAGCATCAGGCCCTGTCAGTCAAGTGCAGTCACAACCACCCCACAGACCCCTGTCTGACCTCTGAGACCCTCACCTTGGGGGGCTGTCACCAGGCACAGGACAAGACCCAGCAGTTTCAACTTCTTCTAGACCAGGGCTCTGCCCTCCCCAGAGACCTCAGCCCTGTGTGAGGAGAGAGCTGTGAGCCTCCCCAGCCCAGGTGAGGATTTACCCTGGAGCTTGGAGAGAAATTTGCATGTGAGATGGCCTGTTCCTTATAAGTGGAGGGCTGAGGTCAGGCTGCCCTTGTCCTTATGGGAACCCTTTGTGGACATCTCCTCCTTTGAACTCACTCAGTATGTAAGTCAGGGATAGGGGATCCCCTGATTGATGGAACCTTTTGGAGTCAGGTTTTCCGACATCTTGGATAAATGGTAGAATAGATGAGTACATTATATATTTAATTTCTTATACATCTGTCAAATTAATTTAAGAGGGTTTACATTTTTCAAGATAGTCTTCTAAACCTTAGTTTTTAATATGTATCCAATTGTCAAACACATTTCATGGGCAATTAAACTTTTATAAATACTATATTATATATACCAATAATGTCTACCTTGCTCTGGAAATCACAAAATAAAGAACGTTAATTCTCAGCACCTTATTTATTCAATTTGTGATGTAAGTTTGATCTATGGAACTATGTTCCAAGTATGTTCATTGGGAGACCCATGATTCTTTTGTTTGATTTTATTAAAATAATATCCATTACATGTTCTGAGTAACACTATACTACATACCTACATTTAGGTTATTGGTATTAACATTTTCTTACAATCTTTGTCAATATTTTCATCTGCTAAGCAGGATCAGGCCTGTTTGTTCTTGGATGTCGTACAATTGATTCTTGTGGTTGAAATTTGGTAATTGTGACTATGAGTCCATCCTTAATCTGTTCCCTTGTGCAAGCCCACGGCATACTGAAGAGTCTCCAAACTTATTACATTGTACATTATCACATTTATATATGGAGAAAGTATTGAAAAAAGAAGAGTGATTATGCATTAATAAATTTTAGATTATTTTATATGTTGAAATAATATAGGCAGCAGATAAACTGATCCAATTTCTCAGTGCACTGTTATTATGGATGTTGGGGTTCAAAGGAGGGAGGGGATAGAGAGAATTCCCTGCACATATTTGCTCATAGGAAAGGGATCCTTAATCCTGACAGGAATCTTCACTCTAACTCTCCTGTGCTCGTTCCTGGGGACATTCAGTGAGGTCAGAGGTCCTGGGTCCTCCCAATTACTATATAATGTCTTTAACATATAATGCACACATTCTCCCTTCAGAAATATGTTTTTGGAACATATTGTCTCTTTGTAGTCTGGTCATTTAATTCTCTTAATAGAATGGATGTTGGAAAAATGTTTTCAATTATAACACTCTTCAGTTCATCACTATATGATTTAATGTGACATGGTTTTGATTATTTATATAACAACTCACCAGGAAATTGTCACTCTCCATGGCCCATGGGAGGGGAAACACGTTTATGAACAGAGGGGGCACTAAACCCAATGGAGAAATGAGGTCTGGAATTGATATTAGCATTGAAGTCTGTTTTCTGTGTCCTCTGACCAGACCAACCTTCCATGGCATGAAGTCCTGACTCACTCCAAAGATTAATGCACTTTATACAACTTTACACTGTGAATTCCCAAACATATGTAGCATTGAAAACTAGACTAAACCCTGAAGAATTATATCATGTACTCGTCAGGTGCTCGAGGGTGAACCTCAAAGGACGTGAGGAAGATGCTGAGCAGAGATGACAGAGACAGGATCCTAGAGGGTATTTCATGAGGATGAACATGACCAGAGACGAAGGTGCAGAGAGGTCATCAGAGGGAGACATGAGGAGATAAACTGGAGCTGACTTGGGGAAAGTGAATGTCCCAGTGAGAGCCCTGCATGGAGCTGTGTGTGCAGGACTCACATGGGACAGTGAGAGAGCGAGGCCCTGGCGATTTGGGGACCTGGAGTGAGCTCAGACCCAGGGTTTGTGGACACACTGACTGTCCCTCTGTGGAAACAGCGTCCTAGTCACAGGGTGGACGGAATGCCCAGAATGCTGAGTCTTTCAAAGAGACAATTGGTCCCATGAGAACCCAGTGAAATAATGGTCCCTGAGCCTGGACATGACTCGTCTGGAAAAGGGAATGTTTTTGACACCATTATCGTCCTTGGTGAGATAAGGGGACACGGCCCAGAACAAGGAGGAGGGTCTCTGAGACCCTGAACCCCAGGCAGAGTTGGAGCGGCCTGAGCACCACAGGGAGCTGTGCTCAGCCCCTCCCTGCCCTGTTTCTGGGCCATGTTCTTGGGTCCGTGGGTCTCCAGCGCCCCCTTCTGGTCCGGAGGGATCTGAGGTGTCCAGAGCGCCTGTGTGCCCTCAACTCTCCTAGTGGACCTGTGTCTCCTGCAGCTCAGCCCCTCCTGTCTCCCCACAGGAAGTTTGTGTCTAAATCATAGAAAACCCTGATTAGACAAATGTCACATGTCTAGTGTTTCACTGGTACTATTCACATGCTCTGTGTCTCTAGTTCTCAACCATTTACCACTTAAAATAGCAACATGGACAACCCAGCAGAGCACAAACTCCATAGTGAGTGCTCTGCGTTCAGTCCTGATCAGGAAATGGGGTCACCTGGGGATCCCCTGGCTGTGCTTCTGTCCCAGAATTTCAGGGTTAGAGAAGGGCTGGATTTTATGGGCAGAGGGGGCCCTATTTACATGTCCTCCTACTATATAGGTAGCTCTTGGGTTGGAGACCTGCAGAAAGGGCAGTGCCTCAGAGCAGGTGTGAGTGTCCTGGGGGAGAATCATGACCATAATAACAGTTCAATAACTAAATACAGAATCATGAGGAGATTGGAGTATTTCCTGTTTCCACATCTGGTAACAGTGAGCTCAGCATCTGGCTTGTGCTCTTCTGCACTGGCCCCTCAACTCCCCTGACACAACACCAGGGCAGAGCGGGACCTTCCCACGAGGGCGCAGACACCTTGTAGGTAATGAGAGCATGAATGAAGGACTGTAGTCTGGTTTTACACACATGTTAGGACTGGCGATAAGCAGACACATGGAAGGAGACCACAGGCTGCAGATTTTGTAAGAGTGGATGTTGTGTACAAGGTGTGTTGCTGCCCTTGGCCCTAGTGTCTCTGGTGTCCTGATTCTTAAGGAGTCAAAGAAGACAGAGTGTTGAGAAGATGCTTTTCAATCTCTGTGACTCAGAGACATTGAGAAGTCAGGGAGATTCGTGGAGATGATGGAGAGGCTCTGGGTTTCCAACATCTGGAAGTCTATGTTCAGAGGGTCTTTCTGTATAGACAGTAATATAACCCTTAAAAAGGTAATGTAATGGAAAAATCAGTGATACATATGTAAGTCAGAATACCTGTGATCTGCAAGAATGCTCATATGTAAGGTTAATCAGACATGTATGTAGTAGAACATTTGCAATTTCAGTTCAAAGTGAAGGCCATGTTGATATAAGTTATATTGATCACTCAGCCTGGTCCTTATCACCCATTTTATTACTGTTATGAGAGTTTATTGTAAAAAGGGATGGCTGTGTGTTTCCACAGTTTTTAGAAAATGATGTGTCATTTCCTCATGTAACAAACATGTTTGCAGAGTCTGGACAGTAGACGTGCCTGGAACCCACCTCCTCCTGGGGGACGTGAACTCAGTGTGTCCTGACTCCCCAGGGTCCTAAGAGCATGTTTTCCTTCAAAGCCCACAGAGGACCAGAGACTCCTCATCGCCTCCCCTCATCCAGCCTGGGTGTCGGGTCTCTTCCCGCAGGGGCTCTATGGACCCTGCTGTTCACAGGACATCCGGTTCCTCGTTCTTACCGTCCACAAATCCTGCCCTCTGCCCCTTGGCTGTCAACCCTGAGGGGTCTCTGCTCTACCACAAGGAGCCCCGTGTCCCTCTCCTATGGCGATGCCCCCACTGCAAAAGCCTTGAACAAAATCTTCATTTAAAATTTATAGGCTCTAGAAACTGTTCTTCCATAACAGAGAGAATGAGCTGGAAGAGCTTTAAATAGGTCTGGAAGTTGAGGGTTATTTTTAAGTTAAAAGACACTCTAGACTCAATCTACAGTTAGGAAACAGGCTGAGGAACCCACTCTGTTCCCACATGAGCACCTTCTGTTAGAAGAAAGGGGGTCAGGGTGCAGAGAACCAGGCCCAGGGATGGCATCCGAGCCTCGTGCTCATGGAGGTCTCTGAGATAAATGTAACAGTGGCTTCAGGGTGGGGATTTCCCTCTCACTTCCATTTTAACTATTTGAATAAAAATGCCTGTCCCTGGACAGAATGCCAGCCCTGCAGCTGTGTTGTAGGAGAACATGACTAACTGGCCATGGCCGCAGGTCTGCAGATGGAGAACACTGTGCCCCAAATACTGTCTACACCTGACTGACAGGTGGAGTTGGGACTTTTCTAATGGTGACACTCAGATGGATGTTGGACTTGAGGCCCTGTCTCAGGGTCAGCACCTCTTCCTGGCTGTGGAGATGGAGGAAGAGGCCACGGGACCAGGAAGGCAGTTCTTGTCACTGGAATAGACCAGGAAACAGACTCCCCTTGGTGATGATGAATAAGCTGAGAACATACAGACTCAGTGATCAACAAGCTGTCAACAACGATCTGAGGAGACGCCTGATCACCAGCACCTGCATGTCCATCCCCACAGGGAATCTCAAGGCTGAAGGATGGCTGTTTTAGTAGGAAAAACACTAAAGGACAACAGATCTAGTGTTGGTGAGCGACTGGAGAGAGGGAACCTTGTACACACTTTTTTAAATCCTCACCTGAGGACATTTTTCTATTTTTTTTTTTTGTTGTTGTTCAGATAAAGTGAAAGGGAGAGAGAAAGAGAGGGGAGGAAGAGAGAGAGAGAGAGAGAGAGAGAGAGAGAGAGAGAGAGAGAGATCAATGTAAGAGAGAAAGCTCGAGTCATTGTCTCTCCCACAAAATCAACCAGGGCCAGGTATGAATTGTAACTAAGGTACGTGCCCTTAATTGGAATCGAACATGTGACTCATTGGTTCTTGGGTGGATGCTCTAACCAGACAGGCCTGCTTGTACACTCCTGATGGGAAATTAAGATCTTGCACCTCATGGAAAACAGCGTGTTCATTCTTCCAAAATGAGAGTAGAAACCTGTGTGATTGAGCACTGAGCTCCTAGGTTTCATGCAATTAATAAACCCAGGGCTCTGGAGAGGTGTTGCACGGCCCTGTTCACTGCATCTGTGTTCAGTGTAGTGAGACGTGGAAACATCACTGTCCATCAGTGGTTGAGTAGAAACACTTGTGATATTCTCACGATGGAATACTACTCAGCCTTAAATCAGAGAAAAACCCTGCACAAACCCCAGCCTGGATGACACTAGAGGACACTGTGCTCTGTGAAATAAAGCCATCAGGGGAAGGCAGATAGTGTCTGATTCCACCTACACTGGGGACTGAATAAGTTTTTCTTCCAGTAGAGTGTGGAGGAGCCCAGGCCTGGGTGTGGTGAAGGCTCTGGCAGGAGACGGGATAGTGGGGGATCGGCCGCCCTGGAGTCCTGCACTGACGGAGAACAGAGACGGAGGCAGCTGGAGGAGACACTGTGTCAGGACACAGTCACCCCTGGTCCTGGACCCTGTGCATCCACAGGAGCCTGGGTGTGTCTGCCTCAGTGTGAGGAGCTGTCCACCCTCAGGGCCCTGTGGACAATGAGGGGACATTCAGTCCCCACAGAGTGGAGCTTTTCCCTGGGAATGGGGAGAGGAAGACAGAGCCCAGCAAATCCCTGTGGTCCTGGGGGCTGTGTGAACACCCAGGTCACACCCCTGTGTAAACGGATTAAATTTGTCCAGGTAGTTTCTTATACCCAAGTTTCTAATATATACACACTTGTTAAATATTTTTATGAACAATTGTATTTTTGTAAACATAATTATATATACATATAATTTCTCCCTTCTCTGAAAATCACAAAATAAAGGACATCCATTCTCAGTATGTGATAAGTTTATTTATGTTTTATGGTGATCCAAAGAACAATATTGCAAGAAAAAGTTAATGGGAGATCCTCTATTTTGTTCTTTATTTTGTTTTGTTTGGATAAGATGATATTCATTATAAGTTATGAGTAACACTATATAATATGCCATTTTTAGGTTATTGTTGGAAACATTATTTACACTTTTTACCAAACAACTTCAGCAGCTAAGTAGGATGGATCCTGGTTAATACTTGCCTGAGAAACCCTTGAATCTTGACGTTGAAAATTGGTAATTCTGTCTTTGAGCCCCTCCTTAGACTGTCCCCTTGTGAAAGTCCATGGCTTTTTGCAGAGACCTCTATCTAATTATATCAAACATAATCACGTTCATACAAGGAGAAATGATTGAAAATAGAAAGAGTGATTATGTATTAGTGCAATTCATATTTTTTATATGTTGAAATATTAAAGGCAGTAGATTAACTGATCTGATTTTCTGTCTAGTGTTATGAATGATGTTCTAAGGAGGGGGTTTGGAGAGAATTCCCATCATAGCTTTGCTCATAGGAAAGGAAACTTTAATCCTGACAGGAACCCTCGCTCTACCACCTCCCTCTGCCCCTGTGGATGGTCGCTGTGGTTGGAGTCTGGGTTCTCCCACTTACCATGTAACATCATTAACATATAATGCGCACATTCTCCCATCAGATAGAAACTGAAAACCGATTGTCTCCTTGTGGGATTGCCTTCACATTGCCGTAATGGAATGTGTGCTGGGAAAATGTTTTCAGTTTTAACAATGTTCCATTCATCATTATTTGATTTAATAGGATCTGTTTTTATGTTTTAGGTAACAACTCACCAGAAACCTGTCACTCTCCATTG
Organism: Molossus alvarezi; assembly: GCA_037176705.1. Classification (NCBI taxonomy): domain Eukaryota; kingdom Metazoa; phylum Chordata; class Mammalia; order Chiroptera; family Molossidae; genus Molossus; species Molossus alvarezi. Next base: position 575,796 of record CM073885.1, on the reverse strand, counting down.
CTCATGGGAGGGGAAACCCTGTTATGAACACCGTGGGCACTAAACTCAATAGAGAAATGAAGGTTGGAATCCTCAATATCACTGAAATCTCTTTGCTGTGCACTCTGACCATGAGACCAACCTCTCACAGCATGGGGCCCTGATTCATTTCAAAAATTAATTTATGTTACTGGACATTATACATTGTGAATTTCCCTACAGTATGTAGCATAGAAGACTTGACTAACTCCATGTAGACAGACATCAGGCAGACAAGGAAAGAACCTCAAAGGACATGAGGAAGATGCTGATGCAAAATGACAGAGACAGGATCCCAGAGGGTATTTCATGAGGATGAAAGTGACCAGGAAGACGAAGGGGCAGAGAGGTCATGAGAGGGAGACATGAGGAGATGGACTGGAGTTGACGTCGGGAAAGTGAATGTTCCAGTGAGAGCCCTGCATGGAGCTGTGTGTGCAGGACTCACATGGGACAGTGAGAGAGCGAGGCCCTGGCAAGTGTGGGGACCTGGAGTGAGCTCGGACCCAGGGCATGTGGACACACTGACTCTCCCTCTGTGGACACTGCGTCCCCGGCACAGGGTGGAAACCATGATCGGAGTGCTCAGTCTTTCAAGGAGAATATTAGTCCCAGGGAACCTAGTGGGATAATGGTTCCTGAGCCTGGACACCACTCATCTGGGAAAGAGAATGTTGTTGGCACCATCGTCGTCCTCAGTGAGATGAGGGACACAGGGCCCAGGACAAGGAGGAGGGTCCTTGGTATCCTGAACCGCAGGAAGAGCAGGACGACCTGAGCATCCCAGGGAGCGGTGCTCAACCCCTCCCTATGCAGTTCCTGAGCGATATTTCCAGTTCAGTGGGTGCTCATTGCCCCCTGCTGGTCCTAAGTTGTCTGCGGGTTATACAGCGCCCTGGGTGTCTTGACCCCTTTTGGTGGACCTGAGAGTCTCCTGCAGCTCAGCCCCTCCTGTTTCTGCAGGGAGTTTTTATCTGTATCATAGAAACCTCTGGTCAGGAAATGTCCTATGTCCAGTGTTGATCTCACTCACACTCATTCACATACTCTGTGTCTTTAGTTCGACACAAATTACCTCTTAAAATAGCAACACAGACAACCCAGCTGAGCCCAATCACCACGGTGAGTACTCTGTGTTCAGTCCAGATCAGGAAAAGAGAACATCTCGGAACTCAGGGCTGGGCTCCTGTCCCAGAGCTGCAGGGTCAGGGCTGGGCTGGTTTTCATGAGCTGAGGGGACCTTCGTTACTTGTCCTACTATAGAGGGAGCTCTGGGGTTGGATGCTGGCGTAAAGGACACGGTTTCAGAGTGTGGGGTATCCTGGGTCATATGTCTGAGTAGAATTAGCCCTAGTATCTGGTCCCCTGCTCCTCCCAAGTTGACCCAAATGATTCCCTGGATGACCTCCAGACAGGAGACATGCCCAGTGAGGGTTTCAATGCTACCTGGGTGGACACTATACTATGGTAAATGTGATCATGTTTATTACTGCAAGAAAAGCTAAAGTAATAATAAACTAAAATAAAAGGTGCGGTTTTATTTTATGTTATTCGTTATCCAAATTGCTGATTATTAATCTATTGGACAATACTCTGGTCCCCAGGAGGGTGAATAATTGCTGTGTTGGACAGGTGTGAGCTATGATTGAGTTTAGCACCTTTGGGAGACGATGAAGTTGAAGGTGAGACTATCACATTGTTTTTATTTCCTTTGAAAAACCCCAGAAGGGAGCAGGAAATGTCAGGTGATTTGTGTCAAGCTTGGAGGCAGTAAGAGTGGCAGGTGGGCGCTGGCCAAATATTTTGGGTAACAGCGCCATTTCATTCAAACCTGGGGCTCCACTCTCCGTTCCCGACACGTGTCCTGGGAGGATTGCACTGAGGTCACCGCGCTGTGCCCTGAATTACACACAGATTCGACGAGAGTCCCTGTTTCTGCACAATCGGTTTCCTCATCTTTCCCTTTCAACTGTATGTTGCTTTCATTCATGTATTTTTCATATAGGACACATGGTTCTATACATCTCAGGGGTTCTGACCAAGGGTGCAGTTTTAAATATTATATTGTAGAAGGCTACCTGTATGAACGCAGGAAGGTGATCAACCATCACACCCAGAGTGGGATTAACGTGTGGTCATTTAATGTTCAGGAGACGGAAGTTCCCTCTGACACTGTTTTCTCTGCACAGTGTTCAGAGCATAAACTGAGAACAGAGTGTGACCCTAGATCCCGTGGATCAATGCTTGGGGACACTGGGCATCTGTGCGGGTCACTGGGAAGCAGAAGCATCAACTACAGAGAAGAAGACAGTTTCCTGGGCCCTAGTCCTTCTGGGAGTTTGGAGCTGAATGTGCAGCAGCTGCACAGCCTCCTTTGTGGGGTTTGTTCTCTAGACTGTGCTGGATCATGGTCAAGTGGGATCGCATTCTCACATCCTAGAATCAGGTTTCTGTGTCAGTTGACTCCCATCAGGTACAGACATGGTGATAACATTCCCAATGGTCACATGCAGGCATCTTGTTTCCTATAACAACGTTCTGATGATCTGAAATTAATTATTCAGAAGTTTCTACCTAAAACTTTACCTAAATTCGTCTGGTCATGACTGAGATCCCTCTGTATCCCCAGTGACTGAAAGTCTTGGCTCAGGAAATGCCCTGCAGAGTTGTCGTGTCTCCTGAAGTGCAGAAAGCTTTAGACAAGTTTCACATTTTGTGCACTGACATGGATTGTGTGCTGACAGTTTCCTGAGGCTCATCTAACCCTGTTTGTTTTCACTTCTCCAAAAGTGATATACATTTTTTGCTCATCAGAATGCCTCTAATAATATTATAAAACTCTCAAAATTCAGAGCTATCAGCATAGCCTCAGAATGAAAGGTTTAAAGGGACTCTTGTAGAAACTCTTACCTGGAGACGAAACTCAGAACCTCAGAGGAAATAGCCATAAACACTATCTGCACCTGCTCCTGGGACCCCCACACAGAGTTGGTGGGTCCAGGACGCCCCCTGGTGTCCTGACCCCTCCTGGTAGACCTGAGGGTCTCTTGCAGATCCACCTATTCTGTCTCCCTGCAGGGAGTTTGTGTCTGAATAACAGAAAACCCTGGTCAGGAAAATATCATATGTCCAGTGTTTATTCCACTCACACTCATTCACATACTCTGTCTCTAGTTCTCCATAAATTACTTCTTAAAATAGCAACATAAACAACGCAACCGAGCCCAAACTCCATGGTGAGTGGTCTGTATTCGGTCCTGATCAGGGAAGGAGAACATCTGAAACCTCAAGGCTGGGCTCCTGCCCCAAAGCTGGAGGGTCAGGGCTTGTCTGGTTGTATGATCTGAGGGGGGCCAATATTATTTCCTCCTACTCTAGAGGGAGTTCCAGGGTTGGGCACTGACATAAATGACACAGTGTCAGAGTGTGGTGTGTCCAAGACCATATGCCTGTGTAGAATTAGCCCTGGTGTCTGGGCCTTGGCTCCTCCTAACTTGACACCATGGCTTCCCTGAATGACCTCCAGATCAGGAAAATCCTACTAAAAATTTTAGTGCTACCTGGGTGGACACTGGATCAGGCTATAATGCGGTCATGGTAGAATATACCAGAAAAATTCAATGGAAATAAAACTAAAAGAAAGAATAAGATTCTAAATATATCTTAGAAACATATCTGTATGAACCCAGGAAGGTGATCAACCATCACACCCAGAGGGAGATGAACGTGTGGGAACTTCATGGTCAGGAGACAGAAGTTCCCTCTGACACTGTTTCCCCTGCACAGTGTTCAGAGGACACACTGAGAACAGAGTGTGAATCTGAAGCCAGTGGACCAATCTTGGGGAATGGTGGGTGTCTTTGTGGGTCCCTGGAAAGTAGAAGCCTTAAGTACAGAGAAGAAGACTGTGAATCAGGTTCGAATCCTTAAGGGAGTTTAAAGGTGATGCAGCAGCTGCATGGACTCCTCTGTGGGGTTTGTTCTCTAGACTCTGCTGGGCCAGGTTCAGACTCTGTGGATGGAGAAGAACCTCTGTCATGACCATGTGAGTTTAGGTGAAATTGTGGAGTAATTAGGTTTAGGTTATAGAAATTTGGTTTATAAAAATCTTGATGCCACATTTTCATATTCTCCTTTTTTTGAACTTAAAAGTTTCACAGCAAAAGATACAATCATCAAAATGGAAAGGCAACCCACTGTATGGGAGAGCATAACTGCCTATAATATATCAGGTAAGGGGTTAATTTTCTATATATATATAAAGAGAGAGAGTGCTCATACAATTCAACCAAAGGAAGACAAAACACCCAATTTAAAAATGGGAAGAACAACTAAATAGACACTTCTCCAAACAGGATATACAAATGGCTAAGAGACATATGAAAAAGTGCTCAACATCACTAATCATCAGGGAGATGCAAATTAAAACAAAAATGAGGTATCACCTCACATCTGTCAGAATGGCCGCCATCAACAAATCATCAAACAAGTGTTGACGAGGGTGTGGAGAAAAGGGGACTCTAGTACACTGCTGGTGGAAATGCAGACTGGTGCAGCTACTATGGAAAACAATATGGTGTTACCTCAAAAAATTAAACTTCCATTTGATCCAGTGATCCCAGTTCTAGGAATATGTCCTAAGAAGCCTGAAACACCAGTCAGAAAAAATATATATTCCCCCATGTTTGTAGCAGATTATTTACAATAGCTAAGATCTGGAAACAGCCCAAATGTTAGTCAGTAGATGAATGGATAAAAAAGCTGTGGTACATATACACAATGGAGTTCTATGCAGCTGTAATAAAGAAAGATCTCTTATCCTTTGAGATGACATGGAGGGACCTGGAAAGTATTATCCTAAGTGAAACAAGCCATGCAGAGAAAGACAAATATCACATTATCTCACTAATTTGTGAAATATAATTAACATAACAGACTGGGTAATGGGGTAGTTCCAGAGACGTGAAAGTGGGGTACAGACTGACAATCCCCTGAAGAGGGGGTGAGGAGGGAGGGATAAACCACAGAACTTATATGCATGTATGTATTAACAATGGACATGGACAACAAAGGTGAAGACAGGGTGGGAGGGAGGGGAAGGGGCAATCAGTGGGGAACAAAGGAGAAACATCTGTGACAAAAATAAACAAATTAATTAAAATAAAATAAAATAGTTTCTTGTAGTGAAAAAAAAATCTTGATGCCTATCAGTAATACAGAACAAATCTAAATAAAATATCATTTATTTAAAATATTTTTTCTTTATCCATTTTTTACGAAATGAATGTCATTCAAATAACCCCCCATTATTGCAGCTAATGCATCTGATTTTCTATAAACTGGTCAGCCCAGCGGTTCAGCCATGTTCTCAACATCAGGATCTGTGTCCATGTAGACGTCTAACATGGTCCAAAACAGGGCAGCAAAAGACAGGCGCATTCCTGGTTCCTCAAAAGGAAATGTTAGTTTCTTTCTTTGTCTGCACGTGACCCTGGGGAATGCTGTTTCCACATCCACACACAGGAAGTCACCTGGAGCGTGACGTCTCCTGCTGTGGGTGTCACTGTGCAGAGCTGGGAAGAGATGCTCCCAGGTACATGGATGGGGACCAGCAAGCAAGGGGCCACACTCCCAGGCTCTTGTTCTTTATATCGTCAGTTTCCTCCACAAGGAGCAAGTTCTCAGTGTCTCTATCACTTTACTCAGACACAGCCACACACAGTAATCTAGTCTTTACTGGCTTGGAAATGACCATCCTCTTTACTCAGCCATAGAAAGAAGGAAACCCTACCATCTGTGTCAACGTGGATGGACCTAGAGGGACTTGTGCTGAGTGAAGTAAGTCAGAGAGAGACACACACCCTGCGGTTTCACATGTGGACCATGGTCCTTCCTTGCAGTCTGATGCTGTGTTGGTCAGCGGGAGGCACTTTGTCCTTCTCTCCGGGTTCTGGAAGCAGGTGGACGGCATTGTCTGCACAGACACGGGGACCTGCAGGGGGTGCTGTCCCGGGTTTGAGACCACAGGTCCTGCTGTTCTGCCTTCTTCAGCCCCTCTCACGCTTCCTGGGCCTTCCTGACACCACCCGTCCATCCGTCCTCCCTGCACCCTGCTGGTTTGCGCTCACTGCCAGCTGAATGGGAGGGTCAGCAGGGCCCCGGTCACTCGGGAGCCTCGTGGTGGAGACGCCATGGGGCCCTGCACCCCTAAGAGGAGGGGAGGAGCCAAGGTGACTGCCGGGCCCTGTCATAGAACAGGAGCAGCAGGTGGATTTCACTGGAAACAGACTCTGAAGAGTCTGCTTTAACCCCCTGCCCAGTGGGTGAGGATCTCACCCACCCGCGATCCGTCCACTGCTCGCAGCTACGGGGGATGAAAATGGGAGCCATCTCTTCAGGGGAAGAGCCAGTGAAGACCAGGTGCTCTTGCTGCCATAACCCCGAGCACCGCGCTGCCGAGCGCAGGGGGGAGTATCGGTCTTTCCGCACCTGCACCGCGCAAGTCATTTCCGCAGCAAGAGCTGCAGGTCATCAGAAAGCCCGCTTACACCCAGGGGGCTCCCCTCGTCTTCGAGCAGTGTCAGTCCCGGGGCTGTGCCTGTGACCGCCACCAGGGCCCCGCTGCAGCCCGTGGTGAACCTGCTCTGTCCCCAGGGCCCGGCCGGCACTCCGGACACACACGCCGCCCGGCACGTGTCAGAGGCGGTCAATGGAGCAGGAGGGTCCCTGTGGGGCGGCGCTGCCCACGCTGTAATGTGCGAGGTGGTTAAGCGTTGGAAGCCCCTGTAAGAACCAGGAGGTGCAGGACGGAGTACCCCCCCCCCCCCGATTCCATTAGCGTGGCCAAAATACAGCAGACTTTTTAAAAGTGGCAGAGCCTCCGTGATGGGAGGAGACACACACCCGAAAGTGCCAGATGGAAACCCACCGGTTTCCCGCACCCGAAAGTGCCAGATTAAAACAGACTGGTACCAATTTCAGAACAGATGGAAACCCACCGGGTTCCCAGGTCAGGAGTCGGCGTCCCGACCCTGGGGGGAGTGCGGTTGAGCGGCGTCCCGCCCGCAACGATCCCGGATCGCTCCGGAGCTACCGAAACAGAAAACAGAGGGAAGGGGAATCCCTCACCCAGATCCTCGAGGCCGAAGTCCTAGTCCGAATTACCCGAATCGAAAGCCAGAAGGAATGTAGGTGCGGAGGGCGAGGAGGCAGCCCGCTGCATAGTCTGAGGAGGTCGACCCCACAGAAAAGGGGGACCTCGCGGCTGATCTCGCTGGGGCCTCCAAATGTTGTAACCCAGGAGAGTCATCCTCACTCAGACATCAAGTAATTTTGAATATGAGGAGCTTTATTACCTGCGCAGGGACTGCAGCCAACCTACACAGAGGAGAACTGCAGCCCCGAGCTCAGGGGGAGGGTTGCTTATATAGGACAGGGGTTACCCAAGAGTTTAGCAGAGCAAGCAAGCTGCGTGCACAGAAGCAGATATCAGCAGGTAGTAACGGCACAAGTTGTTTATTTTATATTTCTTAACATTTACTAGACCCCAGCCTTGAATGCCTCATTGTCCCCTCTGGCATCTCCTGATTAGTTAAGCTCATGGTCGTGGCTGATGCATACCTTCCTCTTCAAGAATTTTTGCAAAAACAACTCAGGTTCAAAAACCCAGGATAAGTTCCTTTTTCTAGCGGATGGAGAATTACTGGGTTATAACACCTGGAGCTTGGGGAGAAATTTGCATGTGGGGCAGCTTGATCCTTATAAGTGGGGGACTGAGGTCCGGTTGCCCTGGTCCTTCTGGGGCTCTATGGGGGCATCTCTTCCCTTGGATTCACTCAGCATGTAGGTCAGGGATAGGAATCCCCTGGTACATGAGACCAATGAGACCTTAATGGACGTGGTCATCTCTGATAAACAGCGGATCTAATGAGTAAATTATATTTTAATCATGCATCGGTCAAACAGAGTTAATGAGATTACAATTTTTGGTTAATTTTTTTAAATCTAACGCTCTAATAAATGCACAATTGTCAAATAATTTACATACAATTATAATTCTATGTATACAATTTTATATATATATATAAATATCATCTAACTTGGTTTGAAAATCACATAATGAGAGACATTTAGTCCCAGTATCTTATGTGTTAATTTATGTCATTACATTAATGTAAGGAAGTAATAACTAGAACGGGTCTTTGGGAGACTCTTGGCTCTCTTTTATTCTTTTACATTTTATTTTGTTTTGTTAAAATGATATTTCACACAAATTCTTAGTAAAACTAATCTAGTACCTTTATTTAGGTTTTTCTTAGAAACATTTTTCTTACAACTTTTGTCATTATCAGAAGCTCAGCTGGGCTGGTACTGGTTAGTACTTTGACAGGAGACCCTTGATCCTTGATGTTAAAAATTCTGTAATGGCCCGGCCCATGTGGCTCAGTGATAGAGTGTCAAACCATGCAACAAGAGACCATTGAATTGATTCCAGGTCAGGGCACATGCCCAGGTTATGGGCCCGATCCCCAGGTGGGGGCCGTGTAGGAGGCGGCTCATCAATGTTTTCTCTCATCAGTGTTTCTATTTATCTCTCCTTCTTATTACCACTTTTTCTAAAATCAATAAAAAATGTAGAAAGAAAAATGAAATTTCATCATGTGTCCTGAGTCCTTCCTAAAAGTAGTACATGTGTAAGCCCATGGCTTATTGCAGTGACCCCCCAAAATTACATCAGACACTCACATGTATACATGGAGAAATGATGGGAAATACAAAGAATGAGGGTCCATTAGGGAAATTCTGACTCTATTATATGTTGTTATTGTAAAGGCAACAGATTAACTGACCAGTTTTCTCAGTCTAGTATCATCAGTGATTATGGGGTTCAAAAGATGAAAAATAAAGAGAATTCCCAGCACATATTTGCTCGTAAGAAAGGGATCTTTAATCCTGACAGGAACCCTCCCTCCTGTCCTCCTCTGCTCTGTCCCTGGGGGTGGTCAGAGGTGCTGTCTCTCCCACACAATCTAGAACATCCTTAATGAATAGTGTATACATTCTACCATCAAACATATAACTTATAAATATATCAGATATTATTGTCTTCAATTTACCTCTCTAAATTTTTGTGTAAAAATGCTTTTATTTTGAACAATGTTCAAGTCATCATTGTTTGACTTAATGGGTCATGATTTTGAAGCTTTATATAACAATTCACAAGAAACGTTGTCCCCCTCTATTGCACATGACAGAGGAAATCCTGATATGAACAGAGTGGGCACTAAACCCCATAGACAAATGTTGGCAGGAACACTTAATATCATTGAAATCTGTTTGCTGTGTCCTCTGTCCTAGAGACCAACCTTTTATTGGATAAAGCCCTGATTAATTTCAAAGATTAATTCAATTGATTAAACTTTACATTGTGAACATCACTATAGTATGTAGCTTAGAAAACTAGCCTCACCCCTGAGACATTATATCATGTAGACGTCAGGCATACGAGGAAGGAACCCCCCAAAATATGAGAAAGATTCTGAGCAGAGATGACAGAGACAGGATCCCAGAAGATATTTAATGAGGATAAAAGTGACCAGGAGGACGAAGGTGCAGAGAGGTCGTGAGAGGGAGACATGAGGGGATGGACTGGAGCTGATGTCCAAGAAAGCGAATGTCCCAGTGAGAGCCCAGTGTGTGCAGGACTCACATGGGACAGTGAGAGAGCGAGGCCCTGGGGCATGGACTCTCAGTGTGTGTAGATGGTGAGACCTGGGTGGGTAGAAGTGGGTTTTAAAATACATTCTCCAGAGCAGGTTCCCAGATGACCACCCCTCAGGGGATGCTGGACAGGATTGTGGAGGTGAAAGTGACCCCCATTGGTGACTCTGAGCCATGCAGGCTGCAGGACCCTAGGGACTGAACCAGCTGCCTCTCCACCCACCAAGACCAGGGGAGGGTAGAGCTCTCCTTTAAGGTCAGGCTTCTCCTCTTTGAAGAGAGATACGAGGACTCGAACCATGAGGGCATTTTGTATCATATGCACCGTCCTCACTAGTGATGCACGTGTGAGTATCTCTTATAAATTTGATACTTCTAATGCTTTTATAGAAACAATTAGAATGATAGTGTTAGAAAGTGTGAGTGAGTAAAAGGAGCAGCTGGATAAATTTTCTCTAAATTAGCGCAGCTCTGGCAGGATGGTGAGTTGGGTGGATCGTCACCCTGTACACGGAAAGGTTTGGGTTCAGTTATTGGTCAGGGCACACCCCTACATTATGTTTGGGATCCCTGGTCAGAGAGCATACGGGAGGCAACCAACTGATTATTCTCTCTCCCTCTCTCTTCTCTATCCAGTCCGTTTCTAAAATCAATGAATCCTCTTCAGTGAGGAATAAATAAATAAATAAATAAATAAATAAAAGTATAGTTTGTGTATTATTTATTCAATGCCACATTACACACACACACACACACACACACACACACACACACACACACACACACTGTGCTGATTTCCATTGTAATGAATCACAAAAATTCTTTCTCCCCTGTACATAGCAGATGTTTCTTGCCCCCTCTCTGAGCTTAACCTACCGTGTGATCTCCCTCCACAAACAGAACAGACCAAACATGACTGACATGCAAACAGGGCTGGGCCTGCACCTGAGGTTCCTGTTCTCCCAGTGCCTGGATTCTGCAGATGCTGCAGTGGGAGGGTCCTGGCTCGTCCTGGGGAGGGTCAGACCCAGGAGCCCCTGCCCATTCAGTGCAGCCAACACTGACCGACATGCGGGAAGCATCTTACTGAGCCCCAGCTCAGCAGTGCCCATTCTCAGAGCTCAGAGCCAGGAGCCCTGAGGGCAGGACCAGAGGGGACACCGGACTAATATCTCCCCAGCAGCAGAAGCAGGAGTGGATGTAGCAATTGTGTGCCCAGAAAAGTGGGCCTGTGTGGTCAGACATTAGTTAGTTACAAGGAAGAAATATGACACACGACACAATGGAGCCCAGCACCTGTAGTCACTGCCCTTCCAGCAGGTGTGGGTGCACAGGAACTTGGGGGATCACCAAAAGCAAAATGAGGACCTAAGTTTCAGGCTGTTAGGTGCCATTCACATGGGACTGAGGCATTAGATTGTCAGCCACTTAGTTTAAAACCCTCTGATTACTCTGTGAAAACCTTAAAGGGAACAAGAGGCAGACCTCAGGGTCATGAACCACCTGCAGCTGAGAGGTGGAAACTCAGAGAATCCAGGGAGATGGAGACACTGACAACACACAGACTCAGAGATGGACAGGACATAACAGGTTCCAGAGGAGACTGGTCATCAGGACCCGCACATCCAACCAACAGGAAATCTCCTCACAGCTGCAGGACAGGGTCATGAAGGAGCGTGGGGTGAAAGGAACACTTGCACTCTCTCAGTGGGAAGGTGAGATCCTGAAGCCACATTAAAAACCGCCTGTTGGTTCCTCCAAAATGACAGTAGAAACCCTGTGTGACTGAGAAATGAGCTCCTAGGATTCATGGAAATAATGAACCCAGGACTCGCGAGAGGTGTTGCAAGGCCCTGTTCATTGCAGCCGTGTTCAGTGTCGTGAGATGTGGAAACATCTTTGTCCATGAGTGGGTGAGTGGGCAAACTTGGGATATTCTCAGGATGGAATATTACTCAGCCTTAAATCACAAGGAAATCCTGCACTAAGCCCAGCCAGGATGACACTAGAGAACACTGTGCTCTGTGAAATAAATCCGTCAGGGGAAGGCAGATAGCGTCTGATTCTACTTACACAAGAGCCTAAATTAGGTTTTCTTCCAGCAGAGTGAGAATTAACCCAGGCCTGGGTGTGGTGAAGGCTCTGGCAGGTGCGGGATAGTGGAGGTTGGGCCGCCCTGGAGTCCTGCGCTGACGGAGAACAAAGATGGAGGCAGCTGGAGGAGACACTGTGTCAGGACACACTCAGCCCTGTTCCAGGGCCCTGTGCATCCACAGGAGCCTGGGTGTGTCTGCCTCAGTGTGTGGAGCCGTCCACCCTCAGGGCCCTGTGGACAATGAGGAAACATTCAGTCCCCACAGAATGGAGCTTTCCCCTGGGAATGGGGAGAAGACGACAGAGCCCAGAAAACCCCTGTGGTCCTAGGGGGCTGTGTGAGCACCCAGGACACCCCCTGTGTGATCTCTGAGACTGGATCCTCCACTCTGAGTCATCACTGAGATCCTCCTGTGTGAGGTGTGGATCAGTTGAGTGTTATTTTTATTGATGAGTGTTGTTCTTTTGATAGATGTTCTCTAGTTTGCTTATTTGTAAAACTATAAAAAAGAGTTTGGGTTATTGTAACCCATAACACAAATAAAGATGCTAAATGTATTTCAATTCACATTTTTATGAACATAAAGATGCATTCTTCTGGAGCAAACACTCCTACTGGGATCACTGAGATACATGTTAAGTATATATTTTATTTAATAAGGATCCGCTCTTCACTTTGTGAAGAAAGAATACCAAAATATGGAGAGACCTGTAGTAGCAGAGACCTCCAGTCACAGCCGACATGTCACATGCAAACACTCAGTGTCACTTCTTTAGTTGTCTACAGTGAGAATATGAGAAGTTACAGCCACAGAGAAAAAGCGAGGATCGTCCTGGATGCAGCTGAGCTGAGAGGAAACCCCTGCTCCCAACAGGAAGCTCCTCCTTCCCCCTCATTCTGCAACTTCTCCTGGGCTATTCTTTGTGGTCAGTGGGTCCTGAGCGCCCCCTGGTGTCGGGAGTGCCCCCTGCAGCCCCGCCCTCCTGTCCCCTCAGGAGGTTTGTGTCTGGGCTCACACTGACTTCCCCTCACTGTGTCCTGCACAGTAATACACGGCCGTGTCCTTGGTGGTCACTGAGCTCAGCTGCAGGGAGACCTGGTTCTTGGGCGTGTCACTGGAGATGGAGGTGCGGCTCTTGAGGGAAGGGCTGTAGTAAGTGTTTCCATTATAACATATGACCCCGATCCACTCCAGCTCCTTCCTTGGTTTCTGGCGGATCCACTCCCAGCAGTAACCACTGCTGATGGAGGAACCAGACACAGTGCAGGTGAGGAAGAGGGTCTGTGAGGGCTTCACCAGTCCTGGGCCCGACTCCTGCAGCTGCACCTGGGACAGGACACCTGGGGACAAGGAGCATCAGATCCTGTCAGTCATGTGTAGTGACCACCACCCTACAGACCCCTGTCTGACCTCTGAGACCCTCACCTTGGGGGACTGTCACCAGGCACAGGAGAAGACCCAGCAGTCTCATCTTCTTCTAGACCAGGACTCTGCCTTCCCCAGAGACCTCAGCCCTGTGTGAGGAGAGAGCTGTGAGCCTCCCCAGCCCAGGGGAGGATTTACCCTGGAGCTTGGAGAGAGATTTGCATGTGGGGCAGCCTGTACCGCATAATTGGATGATTGAGCTCAGGCTGCCCTGGTCCTTCTGGGCACCCTTTGTGGGCATCTTCTCCTTTGAACTCACTCAGCATGAAAGTCAGGGATAAGGGATCCCCTGATTAATGGGACCTTTTGGAGTCAGGTTAACCGACATCTCGGATAAATGGAGAAATAGAGGAGTACATTATATTTTAAATTTCTTATATATCTGACAAATTAATTTAAGAGGATTTACATTTTTCTTTTATTTATTTATTTATTTTTATCCTCATCCGAGGACATTTTTCCTTTTTTTTTCTTTTGTTCAGGTAGAGTGGGAGGGAGAGAGAGGAACAGAGAGAGAGAGAGAGAAACATCGACGTGAAAGGAACACATCGAGGGGCTGCCACGCCCACACCCCACCAGGGCCTGGGACAAACTGCAACCGAGGTACGCGCCCTTAGCGGGAACCGAACCCGGGTCTCTCAGGACCGCAGGCCGACGCTCTAACCGCTGAGCCAAACCGGCCAGGGCAAGAGGGTTTACATTTTTCAAGATCGTTTCTTAAACCCTAGTTTTTAATATGTAGTCAACTGTCAAACACATTTAATGGGCAATTAAACTTTTATAAATACTGTTTTATAAATACCAGTAATGTGTACCTTGCTCTGGAAATCACAAAATACAGGACGTTCATTCTCAGCACCTTATTTATTCAATTTATGATGTAAATTTGATCCATGGAACTATGTTCCAAGTATGTTCATTGGGAGACCCATGATTCTTTGGTTTTATTTTATTAAAATGATATCCATGACATGCTCTGAGTAACACTATACTGCATCCCTACATTTAGGTTATTGGTATTAACATTTTTTTACACTCTTTGTCAATACTTTCATTTGCTAAGCAGGGTTGGGCTGGTTTGTACTTGGATGTCAGACCCTTGAGTCTTGATGTTGAAATTTGGTAATTGTGACTTAAAGTCCTTCCTTAATCTCTTCCCTTGTGCAAGCCCACGGCATACTGAAGAGTCCCCAAACTTATTACATCGTACATGGTCACATTTATACATGGATAAAGTATTGAAAAAAGAAGAGTGATTATGCATTAGTAAATCAGATTATTTTATATGTTGAAATAATATAGGCAGCAGATAAACTGATCCAATTTCTCAGCGATGTTGGGGTTTAAATGGGAGAGGGGACAGAGAGAATCCCCAGCACATATTTGCTCATAGAAAAGGGATCCTTAATCCTGACAGGAACCTTCACTCTAACCCTCCTGTGCTTGGTCCTGGGGACATTCAGTGTGGTCAGAGTCCTGGGTCCTCCCAATTACCATATAATGTCCTTAACGTATGATGCACACATTCTCCCTTCAGACATATGTTTTTGGAACCTGTTGTCTCTTTGTAGTTTGGTCATTTAATTCTTGTAATAGAATATATGTTGGAAAAATGTTTTCAATTATAACACTGTTCAATTCATCACTGTATGATTTAATGTGACTTGTTTTTGATTATTTATATAACAACTCACCAGGAAATTGTCACTCCATTGCCCATGAGAGGGGAAACCTAGGTATGAACAGAGTGGGCACTAAACCCAATGGAGAAATGATGTCTGGAATCCATATTAGCATTGAAGTCTGTTTTCTGTGTCCTCTGACCAGACCAATTTTCCCTGACATGAAGCCCTGATTCACCACAAAAATTAATGCACTTTATAGAACTTTACACTGTGAATTTCCAAGTTGCATGTAGCATAAAATACTAGACTAACCCCTGAGGAATTATATCATGTACTTGTCAGGTGTAAAGGGAGGAACCTCAAAGGACATGAGAAAGGTGCTGAGCAGAGAAGACAGAGACAGGATCCGAGCTGGTTTTTCATGAGGATGAAAGTGACCAGGAGGACAAAGGTGAAGAGAGGCTATGAGAGGGAGACATGAGGAGATGAACTGGAGCTGATGTCCTGGAAAGTGAATGTCCCAGTGAGAGCCCTGCATGGAGCTGTGTGTGCAGGACTCACATGGTACAGTGAGAGAGCGAGATCCTGGTGAGTGTGGGGACCTGGAGTGAGCTCAGACCCAGGGCGTGTGGACACATTGACTGTCCCTCTGTGGAAACTGTGTCCTACTCACAAAGTGGAGAGGATGGCCGGGGTGCTCATTCTTTCAAAAAGACAATTGAGACCCATGGGAACCTAGTGACATAATGGTTCTAGAGCCTCGACACGAGTCGTCTGGGAAAGAGAATGTTGTGGACACCATCGTCATCCTCAGTGAGATGCGGAAACACAGGGCCCAGGACAAAGAAGAGTCTCTGCAACCCTGAACCACAGGAATAGTGGAGTTCACTGAGCACCCCAGAGCACTGTTTTATCCCTTCCATGTGCAGTTTCTACACTATGTTTTCTGATCAATGGGTCCCCAGCATTCCCTGCTGATCCTGAGTGATCTGCGAGATCCAGAGAGCCCCCTGGCATTCTGACTTCTTCTGATGGACCTGATGGTCTCCTGCAGCTCAGCCCTTTCTGTCTCCCTGCAGGGAGTTTGTGTCTGGATCGTACATATGTCCTGTTCATGACAATGTCACATACCCAGTGTTTATCTCACACATATTCATTCACACAGTCTCTGTCTCTAGTTCTCCATAAACTACCTCTTAAAACAGCAACAGGGATAACCTAGCTAAACCCAAAATCCATTGTCAGTTGTCTGTGTTCTGTCCTGATGAGGGAATGAGAATATCTTGGAACCCAGGGCTGGGCTCCTGTTCCAGAGCTGCAGGGTGAGGGCTGGGCTGGTTTTCATGAGCTGAGGGGACCTTCTCTGCATGTCATCCTACTATAGATGGAGCTCTGGGGTTGGACACTGGCATAAAAAACACAGTTTCACATGTGTTGTGTCCAAGGACTTGTGTCTGCGTAGATCTAGGCCTGATGTCTGGGCCTCTGCACCTTCCAACTTGACACAACTGTGTCTCTGAAAGATCTCCAGACAGGGGAACATGCCCTGTGAGGGTGTCAGTGATACCTGGCTGGACACTGGACCACATGAAAATGTGATCATGGTACAATGTAGCAGGAAAAATTAATGAACTAGAAAATTAAAAGAAAATGTACAGTTTTAATTATTATATCTTAGAAGACTACCTGTATGAACACAGGAAGCCAATCCACCATCACACCCAGAGGGAGATTAATGTGAGAGAATATCATGTTGTGGAGACAGAAAGTTCCATATGACACTATTTCCTCTACACAATGTTCAGAAGACAAACGTAGAACAGAGTGTGACCTTGAATCCAGTGAACAAATGTTGGGGGACAGTGGGCCTATGTGGGCAATGGGAAGGAGGGTCATCAACTACCAAGAAGCAGACTGGGCTCCCTGGTCTGAGTCCTTCAGGGAGTTTGGAGCTGAATGTGCAGCTGCTGCACAGCCTCCTTTGTGGAGTTTGTTCTGTAGACCCTGCTGGACCAGGTTCAGTCACTGGGGATGGAGAAGAACCTCAGTCATGGCCAGGGGTGTTTAGGTAAAATTGTAGGTAGAGATATGTGAGCAATTAAGATTGGGCCATGAAAATGTTGTGTTTGGGAACCTGATGACTGCATTGATCCTTTGGGAATGCTGTCACTGTGTCTGTACATGATGGGAGTCAGCTGGGACAGGAACCTGACTCAGTGCAATAATGAGGGAGATGCTACCTGAGTACATGAATGGAGGAATTAACAAAAACTGAAAATACATGTCCGGGATTCTTGTTAATTGGGTTCTAATTTTTGTTGTTGTTTTGTTTTGTTTTGTTTTTGTTTTTGTTTTTTTGCCAGTTCAATTTTTCTTTCCTCTGAAATAGCCATACATATTTCCGAGAGTCATAAAGACACTTTCTTGAGAGTGTGAAGGAGCACCAAACATTTGTGTGTTCATTTTGTACCTTACATCTTTCCTAAGTTCACTTTCTAGTTCTATCAGTATCATGGGGAATTTTTTAGGGTTCCCAATACCCAAGGTTATATCATATGTGCATAGATAAAGATATTTTAACTTGTTTCTTTCTGATTTAGTCATTTCTAAAATTTCTTTTATTGGCTAATTATTCTCACAGAAAAAGTCTGATTCTGTTGAATAGAAGTAGTCATAGGGGTGCCTTGGATTGGTCCTGATCTTATAACAGAAGTTTTAAAATTGTCTTTCTGCATCATGATATCACTTTTTGGCTTCTCAAATATGGCCTTTGCTATGTTGATGTACATCTTTTTGTGTACCTACTTGGTTAAGAATTGTAATCATGAAGCCATTTTCTATTTATTAAATGCTTTCTTCTGCATCTATTTATATGATAGTATCATTTATCCTTTATTCTGTGAATGAGGTGTGGCATATTTTCTGACTTAAAAACATTGAACTATCCTTGCATTCTAGGTTGATACCCCACTTCATTGTGGTCAATGCTCCTACACCCCACAGTTCAATGATCTGTTCTATGTGCTGTTAATTTTCCTAGTATATTGGGAGGATGTTTGCATGTCTGTTCATCAGGGATGTTGACCTGTCATTGTTTATGCCCTGAGTTGGTTTTCATATGGGTGATGGTCACATTGGTAAATTTGATTGGAATGTTACCCATTGTTTTAATTGTTGCCAGATGTCAATAGAGATTGATTAAAAATTTATAAATTCTTGCCAGGCCAGTGTGGCTTAGTGAATGGAGCTTCCTCCCATGGACTCAGAGGCCCACATTTGATTCCTGTCAAGACCATGTACCAGGGTTGTGGGCTCAATCCCCACTAGAGAGGGTACAAGAGGCAGCCGAGTGATGTTTACCTTTCACATGAATGTTTCTATTTCTTTCTCTTGTTTTCTCTCTCTAAAATAAATAAATAATTACATAAATAAATAAATAAATAAATAAATAAATAAAGTTATAAATTTTTGTTTGAGATAGTTTGGTTCAGCGGTTAGAGTGTTTGCCTGAGGACTGAAGTGTGACAGGTTGATTCCTCGTCCAGAGTTTGTTCCTAAGTTGAAGGTTCAATTCCTACCCTGGTCAGGGATGTGTTGGGGGCAACCCCATGACTTGTCTTTCTCACATTGGTGTCTCTCTCTCTCTCTCTCTCTCTCTCTTTCTCTTGCTCTCCCTCTGTTCCTTCAACTCCACCTAAAATTAATGGAAAGATAACCTCGGGTGAGGGTTAACAACAGCACAAAAAAAACTTATCAATTCTTTTTTGAAGTGTCAATAGAATTCACCTTTAAGTCCATTTAGTCATGGGCTTCTCTTTGTTGACAAGTTTTCCCTACTACCTCAATTATATTTTGAAATTCATAAAAATCTTGCAAATATCAAATTTCTAATATGAGTACCTACCAAGTGGACAGAGAAATACAACTCTTTATATTCTCAGGACATGGTCAGCGTGGAAATTACATTGTGTCCAGACCACATATTGCATATGTCATCCAAGAGATTGAAATAAAATTGTATTTTTCTGTATAAAATTCAAAACGTATCTTTTTCCTGAGAATGCCCCTCCCTGACCTCCAGGTCCAGGAACACAAGGAGCAGGTCCCAGGCTCTGCTCTCTGAAATCCCATGTGGTTTGTGCTGAAGACACAGCTGTGCACGACTTCCAAACTCTGGTTGATGTGGTGGTGACACTAAGGCAGGGCCACTGCAGACACAGGAACTGTCTGATGGACAGTTTTGGCTCAGGAAATTCCTGACTGACCTGTTGGGTGTCCTGAAATGCAGGGTGAGCTAATCAAGTTCCACCTTTCTTGACAGACATTGCTTGTGTGCTGACAGTTTCCCGATGCTCACCAACCCCTCCACAATTTTTATTCCTCCATAACTGATAGACTCCATGTCTGCAAGTCAGAAGGCTCCTAACATTATCATAAATCTCTAAATGCAGAACGAGCAGCATAGCCTCAGAACGAAAGGTCTAGGAGACTCGGAGAAACTGTTATCTGGAAAGGAAGTCCAGAGCCTCAGAAGAAACAGCCATGAACAGCACCTCCACCTGCTCTTGAGCTGCAACACAGATTCAGAGGATCCTGAGCGCCCCCTGGTGTACTGAGCGCCCCCTGCCGTCCTGCCATTCTTTCTCAGGATGTAAGTATCAGGGGCTCACACTAACTTCCCCTCACTTTTTGTCCTGCACAGTAATACAAGGCTGGGTAATCGGCTCAGGCTGTTCATCTGCAGATACAGTTTCTTTTTATGTTGTCTGTAGAGATGGAGAAAGGGCCCTTCACAGATTCCGCATAGCGTTTCTCACTTCCTTCACTACATATAACTGTACCTACTGCAGCACCTTCCCTGGAGGCTGGCAGACCCAGTGCCTGGTGTTGAGAACTGACTGTGAGTTCAGCAGCTGCACAGGAGAGTATCAGACACACCCAGGCTGCACCAAGGCTCTCCCAGACTCCACCAGCTGCTCCTCACACTGGACGCCTGCAAACAAAAAGATACCTGATCACAAAATGGTCAGATGTCTACAGTTTGTATCTCTCATATCCACAAAACTATTCAGTGTCCCGTGTTCTTCATAAGTTACCACTTAAAATAGCTGCAAGACAAAAACAGCTGAGCCCAAATTCCATCATGAGTGGTCTGTGTTCAGTACTAATCAGGGAATGGAGTCACCTGGGAATCCTGGGGCTGGTCTTCTGTCCCAGAGCTGCAGGGTCAGGGCTGGGCTGGATTTTATGAGTGGAGGGGGCCCTATTTTCATGTCCTCTTACAATATATGAAGCTCTGGGGTTGGAGATCTGAGAGAGGGCAGTGCCTCAATGCAGGTGACTGTGTCCTTGGGGAGAATTGGTGTGATAATAACATTCCAATAACTAAATTATGAATTCTAGGGATGTTTGGGGCATGTCCAAGAAGCAAAGACAGAGGCTGCTTGGAGAGACACTGTGTCAGGACACAGTCAGCACTGATTCTGGGTCCTGTGCATCCACAGGAGCCTGAGAGTGTTTGCTTCAGTGTGCAGAGCTGTCCACTGTCTGGTTCCTGTTGAAAATGAGGGAACATTCAGTCCCAATGCAGTGGAGCTTTTCCCTGGGAACAAGGGGAAGGACACACAGCCCAGAAAACCCCTTTGGTCCTAGGGGGCTTTGTGAACACCCAGGACACGCCCCTGTGTGATTTCTGAGGCTAGATCCTTCACTCTGAGTCATCACTGAGATCCTTCTGTGTTGAGGTGTGTAGCAGTTGATGGTTATTTTTCATTGCTGAGTAGTATTCTATTCATGGATGTTCCTCAGTTTTCCTCTTTGTACAAGTTGAAGAACATTTGAGTGCTTATAGCTTTTAAGTCAAAGATGCTATGAGTGTTTACATATATTTTTGGATGATATTTAGGGTTCTTTCTTCTGAAGCAAACAGTCCTAGTGGAAACTCTGAGATATAGATTAAGTATATATTTAATTCAATTAGAAACCACAATTCATTTTGTGAAGAAAGAATAACAGGACACAGAGGGACCTGAAGGAGGAAAAGAGCCCAGTCACTGCTGATATGTCATCTGCACACACAGTGTCACCTTCTCACTTGTCGGCAGTGAGAATTGAGAAGTTAGAGGCACAAAGAAGAAGCGAGAATCTTTCTGGATGCAGCTGAGAGCTGACAGGAAATCTCTGCTGCCAACAGGAAGCCCATCCTTCTCCCCTAACTCTGCACCTGCTCCTGGGTCATTCTCCTGGTCGGTGGGTCCTGAGCGCCCCCTGGTGTCCTGAGAACGCCCTGCAGCCCCGCCCTCCTGTCCCCTCAGGAGGTGTGTGTCTGGGCTCACACTGACCTCCCCTCACTGTGTCTCTCGCACAGTAATACACGGCCGTGTCCTCGGCTCTCAGGCTGTTCATCTGCAGAGTGGCAATGCTTTTGGAATCATCTCTTGAGATGGTGAATCTGCCTCTCAGAGATGCAGCGTATTCTGTTGTGTGACTTCTGGCTGCATCTCTAATGAAACCAATCCACTCCAGTCTCCTTCCTGGAGCCTGGCGGACCCAGTTTATATAATAGTCACGGAATGTGACTCCAGAGCCTTTACGGGTGAGTTTCAGAGACCCCCCTAGGCTGTCTCCGGTCACCTCCAGTCTCCACCAGCTCCACCGCACATTGGACACCTGCAGAGAGAAGACATAGTCATTAGCAGAGACCACACACACACACACACACACACACACACACACACACACACATTCCCCAGGTCTCCGTGATGCTACCATGTGAGAGTGTCCAAGCGAGAGCCCAGCTCAGCACGAACTTCATGGCGCTTCCTCGGGGTTGATCCTGCAGTGAATGGAAAAGACAGTGTCCCTGCGGTGGGGCTGCTCTCCCAGAGGTGCAGGGACAGGGCTGGGCGGCGTTTATCACACCAGGAGCTCCCTATTTGCATGGACCCCGCCCCTTAAAGACAGGGAGGTGGAGTTTCTGCGTGAGGGACTGCTGGGTTCAGAGACAAGCATCCTCCTTGTGAGTGTGGAGACTCGTATAAAAGGCTGTGTGGTCTGTGTGATGTAGAGAAATTGTTGCTGTTGATAAACTCCACCATCCGTCAGTCGGACAGAACTGAATCCACAGTGCTACCCACCTCCATGGAGGCCGTGATCCTCCAGCTCTGTATGGAGTCTCCCTGTGCCCTAAT
Source organism: Molossus alvarezi (assembly GCA_037176705.1). Taxonomy (NCBI): domain Eukaryota; kingdom Metazoa; phylum Chordata; class Mammalia; order Chiroptera; family Molossidae; genus Molossus; species Molossus alvarezi. The sequence continues at coordinate 553,722 of CM073885.1, read as the reverse complement.
CTATGTGTGGACACACAGAGAGGATTCATTGCCTCTCGGCTGCCCAGGGCTGGGGGCTGGGGCTATTGGTCTGCTCAAGGTTTTTTTTTATTTTATTTTTTTATTTTTTTATTGATTAATTTTTGTTACAGATGATTCTCCTTTTTTCCCCCACTGATTCCCCCCTCCCCCTTCCCTCCCTGCACCTTCCCCAGATTGTTGTCCATGTCCACTGTTCATGCATACATGCATATAAGTTCTGTGGTTCATCACTCTCCCACCTCCCCACTCCTTAGGGGATTGTCCTCAAACTGTTATGTTCATTATATTCCATAAATCAGTGAGATCATATGAAATTTGTCTTTCTCTGTTTGGCTTGTTTCACTTAGGATGATACTTTCCAGGTACCTCCATGTAGTCTCAAAGGATAAGAGATCTTTCTTTCTTACCGCTGCATAGTACTCCATTGTGTATATGTACCACAGCTTTTTGATCCATTCGTCTACGGATGGGCACTTGGGCTGTTTCCAGATCTTAGCAATTGTAAATAGTGCTGCTACAAAGATGGGGGTACATATATTCTTTCTTATTGGTGTTTTATGCTTCATAGGGTATATTCCTAGAAGTGGGATCACTGAGTCAAATGGGAGATCAATTTTTAATTTTTTGAGGTGACACCATATTGTTTTCCATAGTGGCTGCACCAGTCTGCATTCCCACCAAATTGGACAGCTACTTGCCGAAAAATGAAACTAGACCATCAACTTACACCCTACACCAAAATAAACACAAAATGGATAAAAGACTTAAATGTAACTCACGAATTCATAAAAATCCTAGAGGAGACTGTGGGCAACAAAATATCAGACATCATACGCAGCAGAATCTTTACTGACACATCACCTAAGGCAATAGAAACAAAGGAGAAAATGAACACATGGGACTACATCAAACTCAAAAGCTTCTGCACAGCGAAAGATACAATCATCAAAACGGAAAAGCTACCCACTGTATGGGAGAGCATAATTGCCAATGATATATCAGATAAGGGGTTACTTTCCAATACATATAGAGTGCTCATACAACTCCACAAAAGGAAGACAAAGAACCCAATTAAAAAATGGGCAGAGGAACTAAATAGACACCTCTCCAAACAGGACATACAAATGGCTTAGAGACATATGAAGAAATGTTCATCATCACTAATCATCAGAGAGATGCAAATCAAAACAACAATGAGGTATCACCTCACACCTGTCAGAATGGCCGCCATCAACAAATCATCAAACAACAAGTGTTGGCGAGGGTGTGGAGAAAAGGGGACTCTAGTACACTGCTGGTGGGAATGCAGACTGGTACAGCCACTATGGAAAACAATGTGGTGTCACCTCAAAAAATTAAAAATTGATCTCCCATTTGACTCAGTGATCCCACTTCTAGGAATATACCCTATGAAGCATAAAACACCAATAAGAAAGAATATATGTACCCCCATCTTTGTAGCAGCACTATTTACAATTGCTAAGATCTGGAAACAGCCCAAGTGCCCATCCGTAGACGAATGGATCAAAAAGCTGTGGTACATATACACAATGGAGTACTACGCAGCGGTAAGAAAGAAAGATCTCTTATTTTTTGAGACTACATGGAGGTACCTGGAAAGTATCATCCTAAGTGAAACAAGCCAAAAGAGAAAGACAAATTTCATATGATCTCACTTATTTGTGGAATATAATGAACATAACAGTTTGAGGAATGGGGTAGTCCCAGAGACGCGGAAGCGGGGTACAGACTGACAATCCTCTAAGGAGTGGGGAGGTGGGGGAGGGATGAACCACAGAACTTATACGCATGTATACATGAACAGTGGACATGGACAACAATCTGGGGAAAGGGCAGGGAGGGGAGGGGAAGGGGGGGATCAGTGGGGGAAAAAAGGAGAATCATCTATAACAAAAATTAATAATAAAAAAAAAAAGAACTGCTTTTGCTGCATCCCATAGATTTTGTGTCGTGTGTACATTTTTATTGGTTTCCAGGAAGTTTTTAATTTCTTCTGTGATCTCTATGGTAACCCATTCATTGTTCAATAGCATGCTATTTGGCCTCCATGTTTTTAAATGTCTTTACATGTTCTTGTTGCAATTGATTTCTAGTTTCATGCCACTGTGATCTGAGAAGATGCTTGATATGATTTCAATCGTCTTGAACTTGTAGAGATTTAGTGTGTGTCCTATCTTTGAAAATGTCCTATGTGCACTTCAAAAGAATGTGAATTCTGCAGTTTTGGGGTTTAATTATTTATAGATATTTATTACATCTATTTGATCTAGCACTTTATTTAGAGTCTGTGTTTCCTGATTATTTTTTGTCTAGAAGATCTATGCAGGGATGTCAGCGGGGAATTGAAGTCTTCTGCTATGATTGTCTTGCTGTTGATTTCTCCTTTGAAGTCCTCAGAAGATTTTTAATATATTTTGATGCTCCTAAATTGGGTGCATATATGTTTACCAAGGTTATATCTTCCTGTTGGATAGATCCATTCAATATTATGTAGTGGCCTTGTTAGTCTCTAGTTATGGCTTTTATTTTGAAATCTACTTTATCAGATAAGAGATTTTTTTCCATCCCTTCACTTTCATCCTATGTGAGTCTTTTGTTGTGAGGTGGGTCTCTTGTGAACAACATCTATGAGAGTTATGATTTCTCATTCAGTCAGCTACTCTGTGTCCTTTCATCAGAGCATTCAAACCATTTACATTTAAGGTGATACTTGGTATGTACTTATTTTTGAATAGTGTGGTTCTATTTTTCTTCCTATCTTTTTTACTAATTACAGCAGTCCTTTGAGCATATCTTGCAGTGCTGGTTTTGTGTTAATATATTCACTTAGCTTTTTTTTTTGTCTGGGAAGCTCTTTATTTGACCTTCTAATTTGAATGATAGTCTTGCTGAACTGAACTTTTGAATCTGAAAAGTCCCCTCTCCTCCTCCTCCCCCTCTTTGTTCTCCTTTTTCTTTTGTCAATTCTCATTTGAGAATATTTTCTACTCAAAAATTTTTGATAGAGTGGAAGATAGGGAGGGAGAGAGAAAGAAACATTGCTGTGAGAGAGACATATCGAAACCAAAATGAAGAGGAAACCACACAGAAAAGCCCGAACCGCCAACCTCACCAGCTCCTTGTGTTCAGATTCCCTGAGCGCCCCCTGGTGGCCGTAGCCCTTCCTGCAGGGAGGTTTGTGTCTGGGCTCACATTGACTTTCCTTCACTGTGTATCCTCCTGCACAGTAATAAGTGGCCGTGTCCTCAGCTCTCAAGCTGTTCATTTGCAGATACAGGGTTTTCTTGGAGTTGTCTCTGGAGATGATGAATCGGCCCTTCACAGAGTCCTCATAGTATGTGCTACCACCACCACTACTAATGGATGAGACCAACTGCAGTCTGAACCCTGGAACCTGGCGGACCCAGCTCATGTAGTAGTTACTGAAGGTGTATCCAGAGGCTGCACAGGAGAGTCTCAGAGACCCCCCAGGCTGCACCAAGGTTCCCTCAGACTCCACCAGCTGCACCTCACACTGGACACCTGCAAACACAAAGACGTCCTGGTCAGGAAACTGTCACATGTCCACTGTTTCTCTCTCTCATCTAATCTCACACTCAGTGTCCCTTATTCTTCACAAATTACCTCTTAAAATAGCAACAAGGAAAATACAACTGAGCACAGACTCCATGGTGAATGATCTATGTTTAGTCCTGGTCTGGGAAAGTGGTCACCTGGGGATTCCAAGGCTGAGCTCCTGTCTCAGAGCTGCAGGGTCTGGGCAGGGCTGGTTTTTATGAGCAGAGGGGGTCCTATTTGCATGTCCTTCTACTATATAGGGAGCTCTGGGATTGAAGACCTGCAGATTTGGTGGTGCCTCGGTGCAGGTGGACGTGTCCTGGGAGAGAATGGTAGTCATGACAAAATTTCAATAATGAAATAAAGTCATAATAGGTAGGGGCATGTCCAAGATTCCACATCTTGTAACAATGTGCTCAGATACTGGGGTGAGCACTTAAACACTGTCTCCTAATTCTCCCTGAACCTACTTTAAGGCAGAGTGGCACCTGAGCAGTGAGTGTGCAGGCCCCTTAGATATAATGGAGCATGGATGAACATCTGTATTCTGCACTTTCCCAAAAGTCAGGCCTGGAGACCATCTGACATGTGGAAAGAGACCACAGGCTGCAGATCTTGTAAGAGTAAATGTCATGCACATGGTGTGTTGGTGCCCTTGGCCCTGACTGTCTCTGGCTTCCTAACCTTCAAGAAGACAAAGAAGACTGAGTGATGTGTAGATGCTTTTCTATCCCTTGGACTCAGATATACTGAGAAGTTGGAGAGATTCATGGAGCTGATGGACAGCCTGTGGGTTTCCAACATCCAGAAGTCCATCTACAGAGGATCTATTTCCATAGACAGTAATGAAAACCTTAAAGAAGTTGTTATAATAGAAAATTAGTGAGATAAATGTTAGTCCAATTACCTGCGATTAGTGAGAAGGCTCATATTTATGGTTAATTTCTCATTTATAAACCAGAGAGTTTTGCACTTTAAATTCACAGTGAATGCCATGGTGATAAGAGCTGAACTGATCACTCAGCTTGGTCCTTCTCAAGTGTGTTATTACAACTGTGAGAGTTTATTGTCAAAAGGGACCACTTGAGGATTCCACTGCGTTTAGGTAACAGTGTCGTGTCCTCGTGTAATAAACGTATTTACAGATCCTGGAGATAAACCCTGGACAGTAGATGTGCCTGGAACTCAACTCCTCCAGGGGGGTGGGAGCTCAATGGCTCCTGAGCTCCCCCGGGTCCTGAGAGCACATTTTCCTTCAAAGCCCACAGAGGACCAGAGACTCCTCACTAACTCTCCTCATCCAGCCTGGGTGTTGTGTCCCTTCCTGCAGGAGCTCTATGGACCCTGCTGTTCAACAAATGTCCCTTTCTCATTCTTTCTGTCCACAGATCCTGCCCTCCACTCCTTGACTGTGAACCCCCGGGTCTCTGCTGCACCACAGGGGAGCTCTGTGTCCCTCTTGTGTGGTGATTCCCCCACTACAAGTGCCTTGAACAAAATCTTCCTGTAAAATATAGCTACTCTCACAGAACTTTCCGCCAGGAAGAAAGCGGGATCTTTAATGTTCTCCACCCAGGTTGCTGGTAAATTAACTCAGGACAAGTCCTGGGACAGGATTTTGGAGGTGGCAGTGCCCCCTAGTGGTTGCTTACAGCCTCAAAAGTTGAGGATACTGAGTCTGAGCTAGCTTCCTGAGACAAGGCAGGGGAGTCGCACTCAAGAAAGTCCTTTCTGACATTTTGAAAGGGTGGCTCCCCCAGATCTTGCTTCTCACTGGTACTCAGCTGAGTCTCTGCAAGGTTATCTGTGCCTCAGGGCTGCCACCTAGAGGAGAACCTGAGAACAGAGCCCTCCTCGGTGCCAGGGGCATGATGGGAGTCAACTGGAACCGGACCTGACTGTGGGCCTCACTGGGGAAATGCTGCCTGGGTGCAGGAAGGGGGAGGAACCAACACGGAGCCCACACGTCCAGGGTGCTTGTTCCATCAGGTTCTGACTCTCCTGGTTATTCCCCGAGTTCACGTTTTCTTTCCTCACTTTCCTCTGAAATAGCCACAGCTGTTTCCCAGGGTCCTGAAGACACTGTGCTGAGAGGGGCAGGAGCACGAGTCCTTCGTGAGCTGGTTTTGTACCTGACATCTCTCCTGAGTCCACTCTCTAGTTCTGTCAGTTTTCTGGTGCAGGGTTTGGGGTTTTCAATATACAAGATGTGTCCTATGTATAGAGATGAAGAGACACTTTAACTTGCTTCTTTCTGATTTACACATTTTATAATTTTTCTTGCCTAATTATTCTGAAAAAAACTCCAGTTCTGTTGAATAGAAATACTCACAGGGGTGCCCTTGTGTGGGTCAGAATTCAGTGATAACGTATTTGGGGTCAGTGTATAAATTACAGTTTCTTTCAGACCATATGTTTATTTCATATGCCAACCACAGAATGATATAAAACCGTATTTTGCTTTGTAGAATTCATAAAGTGTGTTAGCACTGAGAATGTCCCTCCCTGACCTCCAGCTCCAGGTGCACAAGGAGCAGGTTTCAGCCGCTGCTCTCTGGAATCCCCCGAGGTTTGTGCTGCAGACACAGCTGTGCATGACCCCTAGACCATGGCTCATGAGGTGGTGACAGTAAGGCAGGGCCATTGCTTGGAGACACACGTGTTGTCTGATGGAATGTTTTGTCTCAGGAAATTCCTGACTGACCTGCTGGGTGTCCTGAAATGCAGGGAGGGCTAAGCAAGGTCCACCTTTCTTGACAGACATTGCTTGTGTGCTGACAGTTTCCCGATGCTCACCAACCCCTCTGTACATTTTCTTCCTCCGTAAGTGATACACTACATGTCTGCAAGTCAGAAGGCTCCTAATAATATCATAAATCTCCAAATGCAGAACCAGCAGCATAGCCTCAGAAAGAAAGGTCCAGAGAGACTCTTGTAGAAACTGTTGTCTGGAGAGAAAGCCCAGAGCCTCAGGGAAAACAGCCATTAACACCACCTGCACTTGCGCTTGGGCTGCAACACAGAGTCCGTGAGTTCTGCACTCCCCCTGGTGTCCAGAGTGAGCCCTGCAGCCCCTCCTTCTTGTCTCCCTCTGGAGGTTTGTGTCTGGGCTCACACTGACTTCCTCTCACTGTGTTTCTCGCACAGTAATACACGGCCGTGTCCTCGGTGGTCACAGAGCTCAGCTGCAGGGAGAACTGGTTCTTGGACGTGTCAGCAGTGATAGAGATGCGGCCCTGGAAGGCTGGGTTGTAGCTTGTGCTCCCAGTCCAGTACCCCATCCACTCCAGCCCCTTCCCTGGTTTCTGGCGGATCCAGTGCCAGTAGTAACTACTGGTGACTGAGCCCCCAGAGACAGTACAGGTGAGGGAGAGGGTCTGCGAGGGCTTCACCAGTCCTGGGCCCGACTCCTGCAGCTGCAACTGGGACAGGACACCTGGGGACAAGGAGCATCAGGCCCTGTCAGTCACGTGCAGTCACAACCACCCCACAGACCCCTGTCTGACCTCTGAGACCCTCACCTTGGGGGGCTGTGACCAGGCACAGGAGAAGACCCAGCAGTCTCATCTTCTTCTAGACCAGGGCTCTGCCTTCCCCAGAGACCTCAGCCCTGTGTGAGGAGAGAGCTGTGAGCCTCCCCAGCCCAGGGGAGGATTTACCCTGGAGCTTGGGGAGAAATTTGCATGTGGGACAGCCTGATCCTTATAAGTGGGGGACTGAGGTCAGGCTGTCCTGGTCCTTCTGGGCCCCTCTGCGGGCGTCTCTGCTCATGAACTCACTGACCATGCAAGTCAGGGATAGGGGATCAGCTGGTACTTGAGACCTATTGGAGTCGGGTTACTGTACGTGCTCATCAGTAGTAAATGTTGGACTAGATCAGTAGGTTATATTTTTAGTTTCTTATGCATCTTTCACATAGATTTAAAGGGACTGCTTTGTTCCAATTAATTTATTAAACCCAGCTCTCTAATGTCTACAGAACTTCAAAGTTTATTGTAAACAAGTGAATTTTAAACATAATTTTATAAATACGAATAATGTTTATCTCATTCTGAAAATCACAGTATAAAGGACATTCATTGTCAGTATCCTATTTATTTAATTTATGTGGTTACTTATATCAAAAGCACTATATCCCAGGAACATTTTATTGAGACTCCCTTGATACTTTTTATAATTTGATTTTTTTTTCATCCTCACCCGAGGACATTTTTCCATTTTTTATTCAGATAGAGCGGGAAGGAGAGAGAGGAAGAGAGAGAAACATCAATGAGAAAGGTACACATCGAGCGGCTGCCACCCACACGACCCAACCAGGGCCGGGGACAAACTGCAGCCAAGGTACATGCCCTTAGCGGGAACAGAACCCGGGTCTCTGTGGACCGCAGGCTAACGCTCTAACCTCTGAGCCAAACCAGCCAGGGCTAATTTGATTTTTTAAATGATATTTCTTACAAGTTCTGAGTAACACTGTGCTACATGTCTTTAGTTTAATGCTAAAAAAGTTTATTCTTAAAATCTTTGCTAAACACTTTCAGAGCTAAGTAGTGTCAGACCTGGTTATGACTTGGATGGGAAACTCGTGATTCTTGATGTTGAAAATTGGGTAATTGTGCCTTTGAGTCCCTCCTCGAACTCTTCCTTTCACCAAGCTCAGGAAATATTGCAGAGACCCCCCCCCAAATTATATCAGACATATTAATATTTTATGTGGAGAAATGATTGAAAATAAAGTACTGCTTATTCATGTGTACAACTCAGAATATTTCATATGTGGAAATTGTAAAGGCAGCAGATTAATGGACTGATGTTTTCAGTCAAATATTTTCACTGATGTTGGGGTCAGAGGGAGACAATTGAAGCGGGTTCCCAGCACAGAGATGCTCATAGGAAAGGGAAATTCAACCCTGAGAGGAACCCTCACTTCCAGCCTCACTGTGCCCCTGGGGATGGTCCCAGTGGTCAGAGGTGCTGGACTCTCCCACAGAACATACAACATCCTAATGAATAATGAACACTTTCTCCCATCAGACATGTGATTTGAAAATACATGATTTCTGTGTAGCTTCTTTTCATTCCCTAAATGAAATATTTAGTGGAAGATATTTTTAATTTTAACAATGTTCAATTCAGCACTCTTTTTTTTTTTTTTTTTTAATGGGTCCTTTTTAAATGCTTTATTTAACAACTCCATTGCCCATGGTTGGAGAAATCCTGATATGAACACAGTGGACAGAAAACCCGATAGAGAAATGATGGCTGGGATCCTTAACATTACTGAAAACTATTTGCTGTATCTTCTGACCAGGAGACCAACTTTCAATGGCTTGAAGCCCATATTAATTTTAAAGATTAATTCACTTGATTGAACTTTACATTGTGAATTTCACTACAGTACGTATCACAGACAAGTAGGCTCACCCCTGAAAATTACATCATGTAGACGTCAGGCAGACGAGGAAGGCTCCTCAAAGGACGTGAGGAAGGTACTGAGTAGAGATGACAGAGACAGGATCCCAGAGGGTATTTCACGAGGATGAAAGTGACCAGGAGGACGAAGGTGCAGAGAGGTCGTGAGAGGGAGACATGAGGAGATGAACTGGAGCTGACGTCGGGAAAGTGAATGTCCCAGGGAGAGCCCTGCATGGAGCTGTGTGTGCAGGACTCACATGGGACAGTGAGAGAGCGAGGCCCTGGCGAGTGTGAGGACCCGGGGATGGACTCTCAGTGTGTGTAGACGGTGACACCTGGGTGGGCGGGGTGTTCTCCAGGGCAGGTGCTCAGATGACCACCACGCAGGGGATGCTGGGACAAGGACTGTGGGGTGACGGTGCTCCCTAGTGGTGACTCTGAGCCATGCAGGCTGCAGGACCCTAGGGACTGAACCAGCTGCCCCTCCACCCACTAAGACCAGGGGAGGGAAGAGTCACCTTTAAGGTCAGGCTTCTCCTCTCTGAAGAGAGACACGAGGACTCAGACAATGAGGGTATTTTCTATCAGCTGCTCCATACTCATTGGTGACACATGTAGGAGTATCTCTAGTCAATTTGGTATTTTTAACTTTTTTGAAGAAAATACTAGAATGATAGTTTTAAAAAGTGTTAGAGAATAGAAACAAACAGCTGAACATATAGTTGTTAAATAGGTGTAGCCCTGGTCTGGTGGTCAGTTGGCTGGGTGGTCATCCTGTACAATGAAAGGCTGTGGGTTCAATTCTTGCTCATGGCACATACCTACAGTATTGTTGTGATCCCTGATCGGAGACGTTGTGTGAGGCAACAGACTGCAGTTTCTCTATCTCTGTCTCCCCTCTGTTCTCTAGGATCAATAACCATATTCTCAGCGAGGAATACATAAAGAAACACATAAATAAATAAATGTAGTAGGTATAATATTTATTCAGTGACACGTTCCTTGCAACACAAACACACCCAAACCCACACATTGAAGATTTTTCATGGCAATGAACCCCCAATTTCACTTCCCCCCTGTACCCAGCACATGGGCAGTGCCCCCACTGACTGAACCTAGTGTGTGAGTTGCTCTGAGAAACAGAACACAAGCAAACAGATGGACGTGCAGACTGGAGAGGGCTCGCCCCTGAAGGTTCCTGTCCTCCCAGCACTGGGACCTGCAGAGGCCGCAGTGAGCAGGTCCTGGCCTTCCTGGGAAGGCTCAGGTGTGGGGGACCCATGGAAAGGACTTGATGAAGACACAAAGTGCAGATTCATGAGACAGTAATAGAGGAAATGAATTGCAGAAGCTGAGGGGTCAGTGAGGACGAGAGCTGTGAGCAGGTCGTGCAGAGTGAGACAGAGCAAGACGGGGTCTCTCTGCGGACCTGATATTTATCTTTTGTGGTTGGTCTGTAATGAACCAGTAACTGGACAGACAGTTGTAGTCTGAGTGGGTTTACCAAAATCCAGAAAAACCCTTTCAAATGTGAGAACTCAAAGCTCTCCTCATTTCAATACACAGTCCTGACTTTCTCCAGCTTCTTAAGTTCCATCATTAGCTATGATATTAGCTATTTCTGTGCTTCCATAAGAGTATTTGTTTTTTTCCTCACCAGAGGACATTTTTCTCATTTTTTGTTCAGATACAGTGTGAGGAATAGAGAGGAAGAGAGAGAGAGAAAGAAACATAGACATGAAAGGGACACATAGAGTGGCTGCCGCCCTCACGACCAACCACGACCGGGGACAAACTGCAACCGAGATACGTGCCCTTAGCAGGAACCAAACCTGGGTCTCTCTGGACCGCAGGCCGACGCTCTAACAGCTGAACCAAAACGGCCAGGGCCATAAAAGTATTTTCAAGGTGGATTCACCTCTTAATCCTGTTCTGTCATGTTGGTCTCACAGATATTGCCTGTATATCTAGGCTGTGGTCACTGTGGACATGGGGATTACCAGCACACCCAGCCTGTTTGAGGACTGTCATCTGCTCCATTCACCCACGGGCTTGTCCATCACTGTGATCTGCAGCTGGTGGGGCCACCTGGATGACTGGTTACCTGTGCCCTGGGGTCAGCTTCCTGCTGGATGAGCACATGAAACAGGTCGACCTGAAGCAGGGCCCAGGAGAACTGCAATCATAACTGATAACATAACGACCCTGAGGAAGAGATTTAAACACAGGCCTCAGACTCAGGGATATACAGTCAAATCGCATGTTTGGTAAAGGACTAGTGTCATGAACACAGCACATTTGCAGAAAGAGAAGAAAACAAACAGCCTCAGCCAGTCCTCGGAGCAGACACCTGCTCAAATGGTGCAGCCGCTTGGAAACCAGTAATTGTTTCCCCAGGTGTGGAACAGGACTCGCACAGGACCAGCCACACCACTGCTAGTGGGCATGCAGCAGACACATCGGTCTGGAAGGGAGACTCAGCTCCCATGACCACTGCAGCCCCACTCAGTGTGGCCAAGGCTTGGGAGCCTGTGAATGTCCCCAGTGGATGAGAGGATCAGTGTGTTACATGTGCACCACAGAGACTTACTGCTCAGCCTTAAATCACAGGGAAACCCTACACACACCCCAGCCTGGATGACACTAGAGGACACTGTGCTCTGTGAAATAAAGCCGTCAGGGAAAGGCAGATAGTGTCTCATTCTACCTACACTGGGGACTGAATTAGGTTTCCTTCCAGCAGAGCATGGGGGAGCCCAGGCCTGGGTGTGGTGAAGGCTCTGGCAGGAGACGGGATAGTGGAGGGTCGGCCGCTCTAGTGTCCTGCGCTGACGGAGAACAAAGACGGAGGCAGCTGGAGGAGACACTGTGTCAGGACACAGTCGGCCCTGGTCCTGGACCTTGTGCATCCACAGGAGCCTGGATGTGTCTGCCTCAGTGTGTGGAGCCGTCCACCCTCAGGGCCCTGTGGACAATGAGGGAACATTCAGTCCCCATGGAGTGTAGCTTTCCCCTATAAATGGGGAGAAAAACACAGCCCAGAAAACCCCTGTGGTCCCAGGGGCTGTGTGAGCACCCAGGACAAGCCCCTGTGTGATCTCTGAGACTGGATCCTCCACTCTGAGTCATCACTGAGATCCTCCTGTGTTGAAGTGTGTATTGGTCGACGGTAATTTTCATTGCTGAGTAGTATTCCATTAATGGATGTTCCCTAGATTGCTTATTTTTAAAACTAGAATGATTTTTTGGGTTGTTTGTAGCTTTTAGCACAATGATGATATAAATATTTGGATATATTTTTGTGTCAACATAAGGATTTCTTGTTTTAAACCAATCACTCTAGGTGGGAACCCTGAGATACATGTTCAGTATATATTTCATTTAATAAGGAACTGTGATTCACTATGTGAAGAAAGAATAACAGGACACAGAGGAACCTGGAGAAGGAGAGGAGCCTAGTCATTGCCAACACGTCATCTGCACACACAGTGTCACCTCCTCACTTGTCCGCAGTGAGAATATGAGAAGTTGGAGCCACAGAGAAAAAGTGAGAATCTCTCAGGAAGCAGCTGAGAGGAAACCCCTGCTCCCAACCGGAAGCCCCTCCTTCCCCTTCACTCTCACCTGCTCCTGGGCTGTTCTCTGTGTTTCCTGCGCGCCCCCTGGTGTCCTGAGCGCCCCCTGCAGCCGCACCCGCCAGTCCCCTTAGGAGGTTTGTGTCTGGGCTCACACTGACTTCCCCTCACTGTGTCTCACACAGTAATACACGGCCGTGTCCTCAGATTTCAGGTTGGTCATTTTAAGAGAGACTGTGCTCGTAGGGTTGTCCCTGGAGATTGTGAATCTTCCTTGAACGGATGGCGCGTACCACTGTTTTGTTCCAAATTGTTGGGTTACTGTTGCCACCCATTCCAGCCTTGTCCCTGGAGCCTGGCAAACCCAGGACATGTTGTAGTCAGTGAAGGTGAATCCAGAGGCTTTGCAGGAGAGGCTCAGGGAGTACTATGCAGCTGTAAGAATGGAAGATCTCTTATCCTTTGAGACTACATGGAGAAACCTGGAAAATATTATTCTAAGTAAAACAAACCAAACTGAGAAAGACAAGTATCATGTAATCTCACTTATTTGTGGAATATAAAGGACATGACAGTCTGAGGAATGAGGTAATACCAGAGATGTGGAAGTTGGGTGCATACTGACAATCCAGAAAAGGGGGATGTGGAGGAGACCACAGAATTTTTATGCATGTGTGCTTGAACAATGGACTGGACAACAAAGCTGGGAACCAGGCAGGGAGGGAAGAAGAGGGGGAATCAGTGTGGGGGGGGTAGGAGAAACATCTGTAACAAAAATAAGTAAATTAATTTAAAAAATAAGTTAAACTACATAGATCCAACATGGTATAAAGTCGCATTTATATTAAAGAAAACTTAAAATAAAAAATAAAATAAAATGAGCACAGTGGGCACTAAACCCAATAGAGCAATGAGGGTTGGGACCCTTAATGCCATTGCAATCTGTTTCCTGTGTCCTCTGACCAGGAGACTGACCTTCCTTGGAATGAAGTCCTGATTCATTTCAGAGATTAATTCAATTTATTGGACTGTATTTATTTTTTAAATGGTATTATTGATATTTTAGGGAGATAGGAAGGAAGAGAGAGATAGAATCATTGATGTGAGAGACATCGGACCGCCGCCTCCTGCACATCCCCTACTGGAGATCGAGCCTGAAACCCGGGCATGTGCCCTGACCCGTAGTCAAACCCAGACCTCTCATTCCGAGAGATGCCACTCAGTCCACTGAGCCACACCAGGTGGGTTTATTGGACTTCAGTTTGTAAACTTCCCTACAGTATGTAGCTTAGAAAACTAGACTAACACCTGAGAAATTCTATCATGTAGACGTCAGGCAGACGAGGAAGGAACCTCAAGGTACATGCGGAAGATGCTGAGCAGAGATGACAGAGACAGGATCTCAGAGGGTATTTCACGAGGTTGAAAGTGACCAGGAGGACGAAGGTGCAGAGAGGCCATGAGAGGGAGACATGAGGAGATGAACTGGAGCTGACGTCGGGAAAGTGAATGTCCCAGTGAGAGCCCTGCATGGAGCTGTGTGTGCAGGACTCACATGGGACAGTGAGAGAGCGAGGCCCTGGCGAGTGTGGGGACCCGGGGATGGACTCTCAGTGTGTGTAGATAGTGACACCTGGGTGGTCGGGGTGGGTTTCAAACCACGTTCTCCAGGGCAGGTGCTGAGATACCACCAGTCAGGGCATGCTGGGAACAGGACCTTGGGGCGACCCCTAGTGGTGACTCTGAGCCATGCAGGCTGCAGGACCTTAGGGACTGAACCAGCTGCCTCTCCACCCACCAAGACCAGGGGAGGGAAGAGCTCACTTTAAGTTCAGGCTTCTCCTCTCTGAAGAGGAGAGAGACACGAGGACTTGGACAATGAGAACACTTTTTATATACAGTTTTTTTTTTTTGTTTTTTTTTTTTTCATTTATTGATTTTTTTAGAAAGAGAGGAAGGGAGAGAGAGAAAGAGATAGAAACATTGATGAGAAAGAACATGGATTGGCCACCTCCTGCATGCTCCCCATTGGGAATCAGGCCCACAGCCTGGGCTTGTGTCTTGATTGGAAATCAAACCGGTGACCTCTTGGTGCATGAACTGATGCTCAATCACTGAGCCACACTGGCCGGTGAGAGTATTTTTTATTTTATTTTTTTATCATCTGCATCGTTCTCATTAGTGACATTTTTCTGTCATCTTTGGTGTATACATTATTGGAGTGAAAAACAGTTCTTCTTGGCCTGGATGGGTGCCCTGGGCCTGCAGCCTTGGTCTCAGTCCAGCTCCAGGGGACAGGCCTAATCAGAACTCTCCTCCCATATGTCGAGAGCAGGCCCTGCCCCTGAGGCAGGTTTCAGACACACTGCATCCCTCCTTCTTCTCACCTCTCCCAGGGCAGGGCAGCCCCTTCCTCAGGTGTATCTCTATCACCAGTACATGTGCATCAGGAACCTTCCACCAGGAAGGAAGCTCGCAGGTGGTTACTGTCCGAGGTCTATGTGGAGGAATCTCGTTTGGAAGACCCATCACGGAGGACCTGTGTCCTGTGGCTGGTTGTCAGCTCCGTCTGGCTGCAGTCGCCCAGTGAGCTCTGGCGCTGGGCAGTGCTGCTTTGGTCAGCCCTCAGGGACCCTCGGTGTCTGCATGAGCCCCCTGCATCGTCAGTGGGCTCACAGGTCTAGGGCCCAGGAGGGTTAGGGACCAGCTCTGCACATTCTAATGTGTCAGTGATCACTGTGTCCCTCTCCATTGGCTTACCATGTGCCCGCTGCTGCTTCACATTGACACCGTGTGGGCTCAGGTGGGCAGAGGGGCATGTCCTCTGCTGGACAGTGGTGTTGGCCAGGGGTCTCCAGAGAGGCAGGAGCAATAAAGGCATATTTACATTTACATGTGTTACACAAGGAACTGATGCTCACGTCATGGACTGTGAGACGTTCCAAGTCCCATGACCTGCTGATGGAAGCAGTAGACCCAGGGGAGCTGCTGTAATAACTCAGCCTGGCCTGAGGGCTCACATGTCAGGGCTGAGACAAGCAGACACATGGAAAGAGACCGAAGGCTGCAGACCTTGTACGAGTGGACATCGTGGACACTGTGTGTTTGTGGCCTTGGCCCTGAGTGTCTCTGGATTCCTGACCTTCTAGGAGAAAAAGAAGACTGAGTGTTGAGAAGACGCTTTCATGTCCCTGGGACTCAGAGACCCTGAGAATTTAAGGAACGACTACAGAGCTGATGGAGAGGCTGTGTGTTTCCAACACCCAGTAGTCCATGTTCGAGGGTCTGTCTGCACAGACAGTAATAAAAACCCGAAAAATGTTGACAAAATAGAAAATTCAGTGAGGTATATTTAGGTCAGTAGACCTATGCTCAGTGAGAAGGCTCATATTAAATATTAATCACTCGTCTATGAAACAGAGTCCTTTGCATGGCACATGCCATGGTGATAGGAGTTGAGTTGAGCACTCGGCCTGGTCCTTGTCAAGTGTATTATTACAAGTATGAGAGTTTATTGTAAAAGGGACAGCTCAGAGTTTTCACAGCATATAGATAACAGTGTGTCGTGTCCTCGTGTAATAAACGTGTTTACAGAGCATGGAGTAAAGCCTGGACAGTAGTCATGCCCGGAACCCACCTCCTCCTGGGGACGTGAGCTCAGTGGGTCCTGAGAGCACGTTTTCCTTCAAAGCCCACAGAGGACCAGAGACTCCTCATCACCTCCCCTCATCCAGCCTGGGTGTCGGGTCCTTTCCCACAGGAGCTCTATGTTCCCTGCTGTCCACAGGACGTTCCCTCTTTGTTCTTTCCATGCACAGACCCCACCCTTCGCTCCTTGGCTGTGAATTCCCGGGGTCTCTGCCGCACCACAGGGGAGCCTTGTGTCCCTCTCATGTTTTTCTAAACAATTGTATTTTTATAAACATAATTTCATAGGTACAGTGTTCCCTTCTCTGAGAATGACAGAATAAAAGAGATATTCATTCTCAGCACCTTATTTGTTTATTTACGTCGTGATGGTGACCCAAGAAACTATATTCCAAGAATAATTAAATGGGAGATCCTCCATTCTTTTCTTTATGTTATTTGGTTTGGTTAAAGTGATATTCATTATAATATCTGAGTAACACCATATTATATGTCATTTTTTAGACTATTACAGAAACTTTTTTTTTTTTTTTTTACAATCTCTACCAAATGCCTTCAGCAGCTAAGCAGGCTCAGATCCTGGTTAGTACTAGGGTGGGAGACCCTTAAGTCTTTATGTTAAAAATTGGTAGTTGTGACTTTGAGTACCTTCTCAACCTTTTCCCTTCTGTAAGCCCACAGATTATTTCAGAGACCTCCATCTAATTATATCAGACAAAATTATATTATGTGCTCACAGTGTCTGTCTGTGAGGCAACAACTTCACAGGTCCAGCGGTTAGCATCTGGAAACCTGTGCGTCTATTACCCACATGGCCACTCCATGCTTCACCCAATAATTGAGAATAGAAATACTGATTATGCATGTGTACAATTCAGATTCTTTTACATGATTAAATAATGAAGGCTGCGTATTAAAGGATGTGCTTTCTCAGTCCAGTGATAACAGTGATGTGGTTGAGGGGAGGGAATGGAGAGAACTCCCAGCACAGATTTGCTCACAGGAAAGGGAACTTCAACCTGACAGGACCCTCACTCTCACCCCACTCTGCCCCAGGGGATGGTCACTGTGGTCAGAGGTGCTGGGCTCTCCCACAGAACATATAATGTCCTAAATGTACAATGAACACATTCTCCAATCAGACAAGTTATTTGGAAATATATTCTTACTGTGTAGCTTATCTTTTTATTTCCTTAATGGATTCTTTGGTGGGATAAATGTATTTAATTTAGCAAAGTCTAATTCACTCCTATTTTCTGTGCTGGGCCTGTTTTTGTGAATCACACAGGCCTCCAGGACGTGCTGAGCCTCACGGTCCAGGGGCATCGACTGCAGCAGCCACAGGGACAGAGAGGTTCTGGCACCAGGAGTGAGGGCTGCTGGGAAACTGCCCAGAACTATACGGGACTTTGACCTGGGTGAGGGGAGGAATCTGGACGTGTTCTGAGTCACAGGACAGAAATGTGCCTGATGTTCATGGACAGAGCATTACTGGACAGGTGGGCTTAAACCTCTTCCAGTGATGACCCAGGAGGATGTGCAGGGCATGATACACACAGCTTCTGTTATCATAGGAAACACCTGAGTGATTATGACTAACAGTTTATCATAATAGAAACGTTAAAGGTACTGCAGGCTGGAATCCAGGGATATCAGGAACGTGTCATTGCAAAGGGGAGGGGAAGGGGATTTTTGTTACCTACATGCACCTGCTCACAGTGTCTCTGTCTATGAGGTAACAACTTCACAGGTCCAGGGAATTAGCAGTTGGACACCAGGGGGTCATTGCTCATAGTGTCCCATCATGCACAACACAAGGTGCACAATTCATTGGGGACCCATTTATGAACTCCCTCAGCACTTAGAGGGGAGAGTGGACACCCCTCCCTGGGGGAGCCAAGGTGATGGTGTGTCTGTGTGAGGGGCTCTCATGCTCTCATGTCATTGACCAGGACCCTGTGTCAGTACATTATCACCATCATCAACATCATCATCATCATCATCATCATCATCATCATCATCTTCATCCTTTGTTTACTTAAATTGTTCTTATTTGCAGATATATGATTGTTGTCCAACATACTGACACTTCATGTCACTTCATGTCCATTTTTTTCCCCATTGTGTGTGGTCTTTTCATTAATAGTTAGTGAGATTGTATTTTATTGTTTGATTGAATGCTGACAACTGATGGGTCATTCCTGCCTCTTCTCCATCTGCCCCACACTGGGATCTGATGAGAAAGGTTGCATCTCTTTTGATGTCATTGAGATATTAAACCACAAAAGCCTCTGGTGAGCATTCCTCCTCCTCCCCACCACCTCACCAAAATATAACCTTGAGCATGTCTCCTTTCCTGGTCTATCAAAGCTCCTCTGACTTGCTGAAGGTCCTTTCCCATGTTTCCAGAGATTCCAACTATATACGTGATACACGTTCCATGTCCCCTTATGTGTGTGTTTGTGCTCAGCCTGAACATCTGCACAAACTGCCGTGGGTCCCTCTGCCTCTGCCTGGTGTCAACTGCTCTCGGTGCTGTGAGCATAATGCCAAGTCAAAGACCATCACCAGCCCGGCCGGTGTGGCTCATTGGTTGAGGGTCGGCCCATGCACTAAAAGGTCGTCAGTTCGATTCCTGGTCAGGGTACATACCCAGGTTCTGGGGCAAATCCCCAGCGGAGGGCATGCAGGAGGCAGCCAATCAATGTTCCCTCTCATCGACAATTCTGTCTCTCTCACTCTCCCTTCCTCTTTCTCTAAAATCAATATAAACAAAATATTAAAAGAACAAAAAGAAAGACGATCACCACCAGGGAATTTCATCTCTAGCCTTGGGGTCACAGGACTCAGGTGCCCAATGTCTAGCACACATGTGTCCAGCTGCTGGTGGCTGGGACCTTGAGCTTGGCTGAGCTGAGCTGCACTGTCCAATCAGCAGAGCCCCTGGGTGGATGTACCCCCCTGGGTCAGTCCATTTCATGGTTAGTTCTCATTTGTGCATAACTGTGTCTGAAGGAGACTCTCTGCCTTTTGTTCATATGAGAAAGTGGTCTTTCTGGAAAACAGACGATTCTTTAATCTTTCTGATTAATAATTGACTTTACTACAGTATTCCCCATCCCCCCAACAGCTCCCCTCCACCAGCACCCCCACGACTCCCCTGGCCATCAGCTCATGTGGTCTGAGCCCACGGGCTGTGCTGTAGGTCCTTTGACTCCTCTCTTCACCTCCTTTAATTCCCTCATCTCCCCACTCTGATCTGTGTCTGTTCTTTCCAGGGTCCACGCCTCTGGTTCTATTTTATTCCTCAGATTTCACATATAACTGAGACCATATGGTATTAGTCTTTGGCTTATTTCTCTTAGCATAATCCTCCCCAGGTCCCTTCATGCTGTTGCACAGGGTGAGAGGTGCTTCTTCCTTACAGCTGCGTAGTGTCTCCTGTGTAATGTACCTCAGGTTTTATCCACTCGTTTCTGGTGTGCACTTGGGCTGTTCACAGATCTTAGCTGCAAATAACACTGCTATGAGCACAGGGTGCATGTATTCTTTCTGTTTGGAGCTTAGAAAAACCTAAGACGTATTCCCAGAAGTGTGATCACTGTGTTAAATGGCAGTATGGTTTTTAATTTATTGAGGAAACTCCACACTGTTTCCACAGGGGCTGCACTAGTCTGCATTCCCACCAGCAGGGCATAAAAGTTCTGTTCTCTCCACATCCTCTCCAGCCCTTGTTGTTTGTTGACTTACTGATGGGAGCCACTCTGGCAGATGTAGTTGTATTTTAAGTGACAGCTCTCTGATAATTAGTGACCTTGAGCATTTTTTATATGTCTATTGGCCATCTGTTTGTCCTCTTCAGAGAAGTTTATTCAGGGCCTCTTTCCATTTATTAACGGGATTGTTGATCCGTGTAATAAGTTGTATACTTAAAAAAAATACATTTCTTAATATAACCCCTTAACAGATGTACCGTTGGCAAATAGACCATAAACTTTTCTAACTCAGACACTTCATAGTTAAGCACAGAATCAGGAACCCAGAGAGGTTCCCTGAGAGAAACTGGGACATGAAGAGGAAACCACACAGGAAACCAGCCAAACCTCCAACTGCACCTGCTCCTGGATGGTCCTTGTGTTCAAGACACTGCGCGCCCCCTGGTGGTCGCAGGCTCTCCTGCGGAGGGTTTGTGTCTGGGCTCACACTGAGCTCTCCTCACTGTGTCTATCGCACAGTAATACACGGCCGTGTCCTCAGACGTCAGGCCATTGATCTGCAGATAGGCCGTGCTGACAGAGGTGTCCAAGGAGAAGACAAATCGTTCTGAGAAGCCTTGGGCATACGTGGGTTTCTGAGTCTCTGTGTTAATCCAGCCCATGTACTGTAGCTTCTGTTCTGGGGCCTGTCGAACCCAGTTTATACCATAGCTGGTGAAGGTGTATCCAGAACCCTTGCAGGAGACCTTCACTGAGGTCCCAGGCTTCCTCACCTCATCCCCAGACTGCACCAGCTGCACTTGGGAGTGGACACCTGTGGAGAGAAGATAGGAGTGGGTGGCAATCCCCCTTGACTGTCCCTGGTCCCCTCCTCAGACCTTACCTCTTGCCAATGCCACCAGGAGGAGAAATCTCCAGCTCCAGTCCATGGTGAAGAGATGAGCTGTGAGCACTGCTGTAGGACGGGTGTGGCTGTGGGTGATGTTCTCAGGGCACAGATGTATCCATATTTAACCTGGTCAACCTCATCTAATTTGCATATTCTTGAGGTGGAGTATTTCATAGATGAGGACCTGACCCCACCAGAGAGATGATGGAGGAACAGGGACCATGCTCAGTGAGATTCTGAGGGTCCACATCCTAATTCTTGTTGGAAGACTTGTGTCCCCTGCGAGGTCCCCGAGGAACAAACCCCACAGGACATGCTCCTCATTGTGAACACACCTTTGAGGGACACGGGGACCTCCTGGACCAGCTCTGAGCTTTGATACCTGAATGTCTTATTCCAGGATCAGTGTCTCCAAAGTGCTCCACCGGGTGAGGCTATAAAGCCATCCCTATCCCAGGCCCTTACAATTCAGAAGCCCTAGAAATGTGCCTTTGCGTGTGGTTCTTATTCCTCAAGTTACAGTCATGCTCTTGCACAATATGATGCTTGCAGACAAGTCTGAAATCCCTGCTCATATGTTGTGCTACATACAGTCTTTTCCAGGAAGACATCTATTCTCAGAGGACATCCTTGCCCATCTCGCTCGGCACCTGGGGCAGTAGCCCTACATTCATGAGTCGTGAGCGCCCCCTGCTGCACAGCCCGGGCCCTGCAGGGGAGGGTCCTGTCGGGGCTCACAGGGCATCAACCTCTCAGTGTCTCTAGTCCAGTGGTAAAGGCTGTGCCTTGAATTCAAAATTTCCCTGCAGGGACACTGTATTTTTTTTTGACATCACTAGACATAGAATTGTCCTTATTAAACCCCATGACTTTGCAGGGAGATCTCAGTCAAGGCTTTATAAAGCCACCAGGAAACCCTTCCCTGCAGCTGCCAGACGGACGGACTCAGCCAATACTCCCCTGAGTCTAGAGCTCTCGTGGGCTCCTGGTGCCTCTTATGTCCTAGGTTTCTATGAATGAAGGTCCCGTGTGAGTATTTCTGCATGTGACCCAAATCTTGCTGCACGTTTACTATTCAATAAAGCGAGTGCGCGCGCGCGTGCATACACACACACACACACACACACTTTCATTGCTATGAATCCAGAGTTGCCCTTCTTCCCTGAACCTAGCACATGTGCAGTGACCACAGATGGATTCTAGGCCTGGAATGACTTCCTTTAAAAGCTGATCAAATGCACTCACGATGCACAAGCAGACTTTGAGAACAAGTCCATCATGTCTTTATGCTTTTACAGATCCTGTGAACCCAGATGCCGGTTAAAATGGATCAGACCTGCACCAGGGAGGGCCGAGATGAGGCTGGGTCATACCCTTGAATGCAGGTTCCTGAAGCTTGGAGTCCACTAGAGACCCCACACCAGACTTAGGGACACGCTGGGATTGGTGAAGCTGAGGAGACAGCACCATAGGCAGCTGTCCTGTGACCCTACTCTTCGAGGTCATCTGGAGGGCGGGGCAGCAGGGAGCTGAGAAGTGAGGTCGACTCTGTGAGGACACCCTGGCTTCCTAAGGACACCTGTTTTCAAGACAGGTTTGGTTCCTCCATTCTTGTCGCTCCATCCTGATGGTCATCTTTCCTCCTGGCCACCTGACCAAAAACTCACACCCATCATTCCACGTGGAGACAGACTCTACTCAGTGACCCCAGAGCTACTCCCATAAGTCTCTGCAGGAACCAACATCTTCTCCTACATCTGCGTCTCTGGTTCAGCCTCGTGGACATTCCTGCACTGAGTGAGTTGTTACAGGTGACAATTCAGACACCTGGTTGTCACTCCGGCTCCCATTCAAAGCATGTCCTCTCGAGGTTGTTTATGAATGAGCTCCAGTGATTCCCCAAGTGGATTACTTGTCCCCCAGCTCAGCAGCCCACCAGGCACTGAGTCCCTGCTCAGCTCCAGGGGCAGACAGGGGCACCTACTGAGGTTCAGTTGTCTGGGGAATGTCACTGGGGGCTCCCGCCTGGGAGAAGACTGAAGTTCCCACATCCTCAGGACCGTGGGTCTGTGCTGGCGAATCAGCACCCGGCAGGTGTGAGCCCCTCTTCCTGTGGGTCAGTGCACGTGTGTCTTCCATGTGCTCTTGTTATTATACTGAGTCATCACACTGGGACCCGCCTCACAAACACCCTTTCTGAGCAAGGTTCCCAGTGATCTGAGAACTCGAATGTATCTCTATCATCAGTAAATGTAGGTCAGGAAACTTCCCGCAGGAAGGAAGCTCGCAGGTTGTTACTGTCCGAGGTCTGTGTGGAGGAATCTTGTTTGGAAGACCCATCACGGAGAACCTGCTTCCTGTGGCTAGTTGTCAGCTCCGTCCTGCTGCGGTCACCCGGTGAGCTCGGGCGCTGGGCAGTGCTGCTCTGTTCAGCCCTCAGGGATGCTCGGAGTCTGCACGAGGTCCCTGCATCGTCAGTGGGCTCACAGGACTAGGGCCCAGGAGGGTTAGGGGCCAGCTCTGCACATTCTAACGTGTCAGCAATCACTGTGACCCTCTCCAATTGCTCACCAAGAACCCCTGCTGCTTCACGTTGACACTGTGTGGGCTCTGGTGGGCAGAGGGGCATGTCCTCTGATGACAGTGGTGTTGGTCATGGTCTCCCAGAAAGGCAGGACCAATAAATGCATATTTACATTTGCATGTGTTACACAAGGAACTGATGCTCACGTCATGGATTATATGTTCCAAGTCCCATGATCTGCTGTTGCAACCAGTAGACCCAGGAGAGCTGCTGGCATAACTCAGGCTGGCCTGAGGGCTGAGGACCTGGGTGACCTGGGCAGGAGAAATCCTCAGAAAAGAAGCAAAAATGGTCCCTCTAAGTAGCTGAGAGCTTTGAGAGAAAATCTATGTCCTTAATAGGAAGTACCTTTCACAGCTCTCTCTTCACCTGACCCTGGGCCTATGTTGTGTATTTTCTGGGTACCAAGAGGCCCTTGTTGTCCTCAGAGCCTCCTGGTGTCCTGAGCGCCCCCTGCAGCCCCGTCCTCCTTCCTCCCTCAAGAGGTTGCTTCTGGGCTCACACTGACTTCCTCTCACTGTGTCTGCTGCACAATAACACACAACCATGTCCTCAGCTCTCAGACTTCTCAGATCCATGTAGGCTCTGCTCATCGATGTGTCTGTGGTCAGGGAGACTCTCCCCGGGAATGTCTGTGTGTATCCAGTGTTATCACTGGAAGTGTAAATCCACACCATCACCTCAATCCCTTTTCCTTGGGCCTGTTGTAACCGCTGCAAGTAGGAATTGCTGAAGGTGGACCCAGAAGCTTTGCAAGAGACCTTCACTAAGACCCCAGGCCTCCTCCCCTGAGCCCCAGACTGCACCCACTGCTCCTGGGAGTTTACACCTGTGCAGAGGAAACAGGAGTGGGTGGAAATCCCCCTTGACTGTCCCTGGTCCCCTCCTCAGCCAGGGGACTGGAGAACTCTTACCTCTAGCCACTGCCACCAGAAGGGTTCTACAGCTCCAGTCCATGGTGAGTGGCTGACCTCTGGGCCCTTCTATAGGGAGTGTGTGGCTGTGGCACAGACTTATACATATTTAATCTAGTCTACCTAATCTAATTTACATATTCATGAGACGGAGTATTTTATAGCTGAGGACTGGACCGCACCTGAGAAGTGATAGATGTCACAGGGACCATGCTCAGTGGGAGTCGGAGTATCCTGGAAGACATGTGTCCCCTGCCAGGTCCCTGAGCTCTGTGCACACTGAGCCCCTCCCTGAAGAACAAGCCTCACAGGACTTTCCCCTTAATGTGAACCCACCTTGGAGTGACACGGGGACCTCCTGGACAAGCTCTGGACTCTGGTACCTGAATGTCTAACTCCTGGATCAGTGTGTCTCCAAAGTGCTGCACGCACTGAGGGCATAAAGCCCTCCCTGTGCAGCTCCTTACAACCCAGACGCCCTAGGAACATCCACTCTGTGTGTGGTTCTCATGTCTTACCGAGGTTGGTAAATGCTCTGACTGAACAGGATATGTGTAGTCACCTCAGCAGTCCTGTCCAAATTTCTGATTTTTATTTTATTTTTTTATGAGAAGAGAAAAACGCTGGTCTTTAGCGGAAATTCAAGCCCAGGTCTCGCTTCCCCAGCTCTTGATGCAGCAGCCCTGGGCTCCAGGGTCCTGAGCGCCCCCTGCTGCCCAGTCATTTTCCCCTGCAGGGAGGGTCCTTCAGGGCTCACAGGGCATTGACCTCTCAGCATCAACAGTCCAGTAGTAAGAGTTGTGCCCTGACTCAGACAGTCCCCTCAGGGACACCATATGCATTTATATCTGTGTACGTGGTGAACTTACCTTATGGAACCCGTGGCTCTGCAGGGAGACCCAAAGCCAGGGGTTTTGAAAGACACCAGGGAGCCCTTCCCTGAGCTGCCAGATGGACAGACAGAGTGACACTGGCCTGAGTCCTGAGGCTCTTGGCGACTCTTGGGCCTCTTATGTTCTTCGTGGCCTGTGGTTGAAGGTCTCATCTGAGTATCCCTCCCCGTGGCTCAAATTCCACTACTTTCTTCTATTTAATAAATCACACACACACACACACACACACACACACACACACACTCACAGGGATCGCTGTTATTGCTATGAATCCAGAGTTGCCCTCATTCCGTGAACCTAGCACATTGTCAGTGACTACAGGTGGATTTAGACCTGGAGTGACTTCCTTTGGAAGCTGACAAAATGCATCCTCTATACACAGATGTTTCAGTGCACATGTCTTGTGTGTCTCTGTTCTTGGAGATCCTGTGAATCCAAATGTTGATTAGATTGGATCAGACCGGCTCCAGGGAGGGTCAGGTTCCCCCATTGACTGAGGGGCCCTGTAGCTGAAGAGTCCCCTGCAGATGTCACACCCATATTAGGGCACCCCCTGAGAATGGTGAGTCTGAGGAGACTGGACTGTTGTCAGCTGTCAGGTGAGGGTGGTCTCCCAGATCACCTGGTGGGCGTGGCAACAGTGCCAGGGGAGTGAGGCTAACTCAGTGAGAGACAGCCTGGCTTCCTCAGGACACCTGATTTCAGGACTGGCTGGTGTTCATACATTATTTTTGCTCCACCCTGATAGTTACCTTTCTTCCTAACATCTTGCCCCATGGATCTCAGTTCCCCACACACACACGTGAAGACCAACTCTCTGTTCAGGCTGCCAACAGCTCTGCCCATCAGGCCCTGAAGGAGCCAACAACTTCACCTGCATCTGCATCTCTGGTTCAACCCTAGTCAACATTCCTTCACTGTGTAAGTCATCAGGAGTTAGAATTCAGGCTTCTGCTCCTGGGATGGTTCTTGTTTTTCACAGCCTTTAGTGATCTATACCCCTTCCGCATGGAGATTTGTGTCTGGGTTTATTATGACTTCCCTCACTGTGTCTCTTAGTAATACACAGCTGTTGTCTTGGCTCTCAGGCTGCTCATTTGCAGATACAACATATTCTTGGTGTTGTCTGTGGAGATGGTGAATCTCCCCTTCACAGTCTGTATAGTATGTGTTATGTCCATGACTATAAATTTGATTTATCCACCCCGCCCCTTCCATGAAACCTGGTGGACCAAGATGATCTAGCAGCTATTGCCGGTGCATCCAGAGTCTGCACAGGAGAGTCTCAGAGACCCCCCAAGCTGCCCAAAGGCTCCCACAGACTCCACCAGCTGCACCTCACACTGGACATCTGCAAACACAAAGACGTCCCATTCAGGAAACTGTCACACCTCCACTGTAATTTCTTCTATCCACTCAAACACTCAATGTCTTTTTTCTGCATAAAACACCTCTTAAAATAGCAACAAGGAAAATCCAGCTGAGCCCAAACTCCATGGTGAGTGGTCTGTGTTCAGTCCTGATCAGAGAATGGGGACACTTGAGGATTCTGGGGCTGGGCTCCAATCCCAATTCTCAGGTTCAAGGCTGGGATGGTTTTCATGACCAGAGAGGGCCAATTTGCATGTCCTCCTTCTATAGAGGCAGCTCTGGGTACAAAGGGGGCATTATGAACACGGTCCCAGTGTGTGACACGACCAAGGGCGTTTGCCCTTTAAGAAGAACTCCCCTGTCTGCAGTGAATGTGGAAATCGATGGAAGTTCTGTTGAGTTGGAAGAATTAGTATAATGTCCGATCATTTAAGAAATGGATTTTGTGACTAGCTTTAAAACTAGGACAAGGAACTAGTTTTATTTATTTATTTTTTTCTGGAAATAAAATTATTAAGAAAATGCATCTCTGGGGTTACTCTTGTTTTTGACAGAGGATCCTTTCCCAAGTGCCTTCTGTAGTTTCAGATAAGCAGGGGGAATGCAAAGTACTTGTATGGTAACTGTTTCCTTTTTTTTTTTAACTTTTTTTTTTTTTTTTGATCCTCACCCGAGGACATTTTTCTATTTTTTTGTTCATATAGAGTGAGAGGGAGAGACAAACAAATGACAAGAGACATATGAAGAAATGCTCAACATCACTAATCATCAGAGAGATGCAAATTAAAACAACAATGAGGTATCACCTCACACCTGTCAGAATGGCCGCCATCAACAAATCATCAAACAAGAAGTGTTGGTGAGGGTGTGGAGAAAAGGGGACTCTAGTACACTGCTGGTGGGAATGCAGACTGGTGCATCCACTATGGAAAACAATATGGTGTTACCTCAAAAATTTACAAATTAAACTGCCATTTGACCCAGTGATCACACTTCTAGGAATATACACTATGAAGCCTGAAACACCAATCAGAAAGAATATATGTACCCCCTTGTTTATAGCAGCACTATTTACAATAGCTAAGCTCTGGAAACAGCCCAAGTGTCCATCAGTAGACAAATGGATAAAAAAAGCTGTGGTACATGTACACAATGGAGGACGATGCAGCTGTAAGAAAGAAAGATCTCTTATCATTTGAGATGACATGAAGTGACCTGAAAAGTATTATCCTAAGTAAAACAAGCCAAGCAGAGAAATACAAGTATCATACGATCTCACTTATTTGTGGTATGTAACTAACACAACAGTCTGAGGGATGGGGTAGTCCCAGAAATGTGGAAGTGGGGTACAGACTGACAATCCCCAGAAGAGGCGGTGGTGAGGGAGAGATAAACCACAAAACTTATATGCATGTATGCATGGAAAATGGACATGAGCAACAAAGCTGGGGACAGGGCAGGGAGGGAATTGGAAAGGGGAATCAGTGGGGGGAAAAGGGAAAACATCTGTAACAAAAAAAAAAATTAAAAAAAAGAAGAAGTAAAACTAACACCTGTTATGATCAAACTATTCTAAAAAATTGAAGAGGAAAAAAGTCTTCCAAGCTCTTTTTATTAGGCCAGCATAATCCTAATTCCAAAACCAGATAAAGACACTACAAAGAATGAAAAAGGCTCGCAATATCCATGATGAAATTTGATGGCAAAATTCTCAACACAATATTAGCAAATGGGTTCCAGCAATATTTTTTTTTTAAAATTCTACCACGACCAAATGGGATTCATTCCAGGAATGCAGGGCTGTTACAATAGTCACAAATCAATAATTGTGATACACCACATAAACAAAATAAAAGATGAAATCATATGATCATATCATTAGACACTGAAAAAGCATTTGACAAAGTCCAGCACCAATTTCTGATAAAAATGTTGAGCAAAGTGGGAAAAGAGAGATGATATCTCAATATAATAAAGTCCATATTTGAATAACTTACAAGCAACATCATACTCAATGGGCAAAACCAAAAGCATTCCCCTTAAAAACAGGAACAAGACAGGGATTTCCAAGTTCACCACTCTTATTTAATATAGTACTTGAAGTCTTAGCTACAGCAATTAGACAAGAAGAAAAAATAAAAGGCATACAAATTGTAAAGAAGGAAGGAGAACTGTCATCATTCACAGATGGCATGCATGATATTGTGAATAAAAAACCGAGTTCTCTATTCTGTTCCATTGATCTACCTGCCTGTTCTTGTGCCAGTACCAGGCTGTTTTTATTACAGTGGCTTTGTAGTACAACCTCAAATCTGGTAATGTGATTTCTCCTACTTTGTTCTTTTTTTTTTTTTTTTTTTTTCAAGATTGGTATGGCTATTCAGGGTCTTTTTGTTCCATATAAACTTTTGGAGTGTTTGTTCTAGTTCTGTGAAATATGTTGTTGGTATTTTTATGGGAATTGCATTGTATCTATAGATTGCTTTGGGTAGTATGGACATTTTAATGATGTTAATTCTTCCAATTCATGAACAAGGTGGCTGGTGCTGATGGAATTGTCCGTGGAGATGGTGACGTGGCCACGAAAGGAGGGGCTGTATCCGGTATCTGAGACCCCAGGATAGATTTTTCCCATCCACTGCAGGCCCTTCCCAGGTGTCTGGTGCACCCAGCTGATCCAGCTACCAGTGAAGCTGTATTCAGAGGTTCTGCAGGAGATCCTCAGAGAGTCCCTGGTCTTTTCCCCTCTGCCCAGACTGCACCAGCTGCCCCTGGGCGCAGACACCTGTGTGGGAGAGCAGGACGCAGGTCAGGGCTCCCTCCTGCCTCCCTCCCCTGTGACCCTCACCTGGCCTGTGGCTCACCTGGGAGGATGAATAGGAGGATGGCTGTGAGGGACAGGGCTGAGGACCCAGATGGTGCAGGACACTGGCTGTGGAGGGACCCTGGGTTTAATGGGCTGTCCCCATTTGCACATTTATTGCCCCGCCCCTAGGTGAGACTTCTCACAGCTCATGGCCCAGAAGCCCAGGGGCTCCAGCAGAGGAGCTTGTCTGAGCCTCCCAGGAGGGACCGAGGCTTTCCACCCAGACTGTGGTCCTGGCAGGAGCAAACCCACAAGAGACTGGGGGTGGACTCTGCTTGGGACAGATGCCCGCCTCCCAAGGAGACATGGTCTGGAGTGACCCACTAGACCCCCGAGTGTGGTGGGTGTCATGGGCTGGGCTGGACTGAGCTGTCAGGCTGGGCTGAGTGCGTCACTGTTGCTTGGGCCCTCAGTGGGGAGTGTGGAGGGAGATTTCCTTTCTCACACATGCTCATGAAGGAAAGGCTGACTGGATTCAGGGGAGAGCTCACTGAAGTTTCTGGAGGAGAGAGAGATGAGTTCAATTCTCAATGCAACACGGACTTTCTGGAACATGGGTGCAGGAAGCAGGTGGGGTCACTATTCGGGAGTGGAAAGTACTAGGAGGGAACAGCAGGGTGAGGGGACGGGTTAGTTCACCAGGCAGACTTCTTGCTGAAGGCAGGCCAGGAATATCAGATGTCCCCTGGGGCGGTGCTGGATGGGGAACCCACTGAGGGATTGAGGGGTGAAATACTGAGGGTTGGGCACTCTAGTCAGACCATCTTCGCAGGACTCTTGCTGACACTGGGCTGTGCAAATGGACCCGAAAGCTACAGGTGTCAGCCTAGGTGGGGAGAGTTCACAGGAGCCTGCCTGAAGCTTGGTCAGAAAGGCTCGTCGTCCGGAGCTGCTCCAGGCTTGGGGGGGGCAGCCCTGGGCAGCCTCCAGGTCAGGGCCGGGGAGCCCAGTGTGGACACAGGGGCCCAAGGCCTGGAGGGCAGTGCCGATGGTGCTCTAAGGGCCACTGGCTTCCTGGATATGCTGACCCTGCTGAACACACTTTCCGGCACGGAGCTGGTGACTCACTGTAGGACTAATGCGGTTGATTGTACTGTACAGTGTTCATCGTCCGACAGGATTTTAACACTGAGTCCCCAGGTGATCCCAGGACATTACAGCCCTGAGTGTCAGGGAGCTGTGGAGACACATCGAAGGGTGTGATGGACGTGCCATGGACAAGCCACACTAACATGAGCAGGTTATTTCTGGACGATGAATGTGGCTGCAGGAGACTAAGGCTGCGACAGCTTGTTCAGACTGTGAGGTGAGGCGGACCGTCTGCATCTCCTGTGGCCGAGGGCTGCTACCCCAGTGAGAGCAGTGTGAGGAGTGGGGTGAAGACCCGAAACCAGCGGGAGGTGAAGAGTCCATAGACCCTGGAACCTGAGGACGGGCGGTGCACTTGGCCTCCAGACCCTCCAGGAGGACACGAAATGGGCACCTCTGAGGGAGGGAGATTTCCAAAGAGGATTCCCCAGGGCAGGGGTGAGGACCCACTCAGGAGACCTCCCTGGGCAGGACAGTGGAGGGCACGGCGCCCAGGGGTCACCCTGAGGCTTGGAGGCGGCAGGACCCAGGTGTCTTTCCTGCAGCCGAGCGCTGGGCCGGGCAGGTCCCACGTGTGCGTCAGGGCTGGTCTGTGAGGAGGAGAAGGACATGAGGACACAACAGAGAATTATTTACAGATTTGCAGTTTTCTTATTAATGACAAAATGGGACTAACTTTTTATTTGATATTTGCCATTTTGTGCCTGTCAGTGTGTGTGTGCCATCCAGGGTCGGTCCCGTTGGACAGTGAGTGGACAGAAGAGCCAGAGACCGTCAGTTACCATGTGCTGAGCCACACTTGGTGGAAACACACTTTGTTTCCTTCCCCAGGTTCTCAGGGACGCCCTTCTCCCTCTCAGGGACTGAATTTTGAGTTTTCTCTGAAGTTACTCCAGCTGTGCCCCCGTCCCGGCCCTGCCTCATGTGTGTGGTGTCCTCTCACAGCACAGGTGTCTGACTGGGGGGAAGCTCTGTCCAGGGGAATCTGTGACATGGGCTCAGCACCCCCCAGCCCATCCCCTGGGGGCTGCAGGGAACTGTCCCCTGGGAGGCTCTGCAGGTGGCCGGGTGTTGGGACCTCCTGGGACAGAAGGTGTGTTTGCTGCTGGGGGAGCCCTGTGCTGGCCCCCCTCCCCTGCACAGGCCTGTCCTGCAGCAGCCCTGAGGGACCTGGTATTCCACCTGAGCGCAGCAGGTGGGCGCAGGGAGGGAGATGGCAGGTTCAGGGCACTTGTCTGGGGCGTGTCCTGGGGTGTCCATGGAGGGATGTGCACGTCAGAGGAGGACAGGAAGTGGGTGGTGCATTGGGGACTAAAAGGTCATTCAAGGCCACAGGGGCACAGGGGGCCTGACTGAGGGGAGGGCCGTGCAGGGACCTTGTGCTGCTGTCTGAGGACAGAGTGTGAGCTTCAAACAAAGAGGTAGCTGACGTCAGTGCTGTTCCCCGGGAAGGAGACGTGTGCAGTGCAGGACCGTGACCCCGTCAGGACGCCCTGTTCATGGAGGAGGTCGTGGAGGACACCGGTGAGGGAAGGTCCTAGTGAGTGTCCATGCTCCCCTGTGCACAGTGCTCCTCCCGCTGCCTTGTCCCAGCGATGACGTGAGACATTAGATTCACCCAGCCTGAGATTCCCTGGGGACAGAGAACACCTGGGAGGGGAGAAGAAAACACCCATCACAACAGGAAGCCTGTCTCTGCCCCTCTGCAGCTGCCCAGGAGTAGACACGTGCGACCTGGTGTCCTGAACTCCCCCTAGTGTCCTGAGCACCCCTTGCAGCCCTGCCCTCCTGTCCCCTCAGGAGGTTTGTGTCTGGGCTCACACTGACTTCCCCTCACTGTGTCTCTCAAACAGTAATACACGGCCGTGTCCTCGGTGGTCACGGAGCTCAACTGCAGGGAGAACTGGTTCTTGGACTTGTCCATGGAAATGGAGGTGCGGCTCTTGAGGGACGGACTGTAGTTAGTGCTGCCATCATCACATATCTCCCCGATCCACTCCAGCCCCTTCCCTGGTTTCTGGCGGATCCAATCCCAGCAGTAATTACTGGTTGTGATGGAGAATCCAGAGACAGCGCAGGTGAGGGAGAGGGTCTGCGAGGGCTTCACCAGTCCTGGGCCCAACTCCTGCAGCTGCACCTGGGACAGAACACCTGGGGACAAGGAGCATTAGGATCTGTTTGTCATGTGCAGTCACAACCACCCCACAGACCCTGTCTGACTTCTCAGACCCTCACCTTGAAGGGCTGTCACCAAGCACAGGAGAAGACCCAGCAGCCTCATCTTCTTCTAGACCAGGGCTCTGCCTTCCCCAGAGACCTCAGCCCTGTGTGAGGAGAGAGCTGTGAGCCTCCCCAGCCCAGGGGAGGATTTAGCCTGGAGCTTGAGGGGAAATTTGCATGTGGGGCAGCCTGTTCCTTATAAGTGGAGGACTGAGGTCAGGCTGCCCTGGTCCTTCTGGAGCCCTGTGGGGGCATCTTTTCCCCAGAACTCCCTCAGCATTTAAATCAGGAATCGTGGATCACCTGGTGTGTGAGACACATGGGAATGAGGTCAAAGGATGGCCTCACCTTTCTGAGCATAAGAGAAACAATGGACTCGATGAGCAGATCACACTCTTAACTTCTCAGGCATCTTTCGATCAGGTTCAAAAGGGACAAGCATTTTCTAGGTAGTTTTTGAATCCCAATTCTGTAAAATATTGACAAATTTATAAATGTTTTATCATTATTTTTTACAAATAAATTGTACCATTGTGGAAAATAAAAACTAATACATAAATCACATCCATTTTTAGTAATTGTACCTTAATTTATGATGTTAGTCTGATCTGAAAAACCACCCCCCAATTACAGACAGGTGGGACATTTTTGTTCCTGATGTTGGAAGTTTTGTTGTAGTGTCTACAGCTTCTTGTACAAACTTTTCTTTTATGAAAGTTCATGGCACATTGCAGAGACCGCAAACTAGTTACATCAGAAATGATCATGGTTGTCCTGGTCTGTTTGGCAGAGAGATTTAAGCTTCAGCTAATGGATCAAGGCACCTAGGGTTTGACCCCCAGTCGAGGGAACGACCTGGGTTGAGGTTTGACCCTATCTGGTTCAGGTCTTGCAGGAGACAACAAATCCTTGTGTCTCCCTCACATCAATGACTCTCTCTCTCTCTCTCTCCCCTTCTTCCACCCTTTAAGCCAATAAACATATTCCCATGTAAGAATTAAATAAACAAATAATTGTAGTAGGTGTAGGATGTATTTAATGACACATTCACTACACACACACACACACACACACACACACATACACACACACACACACACACACACACACACACTGCGATGACTCTCATTGCTATGAATGCAGAGTTGCCCTTCTCCCCTGAACCTAGCACATGGGCAGTGACTGCAGGTGGATTCTAGGCCTGGAGTGACTTCCTGTGGAAGCTGATCAAATGCCCCCACGATGCACAAGCAGACTTTGCAGAGCACATGTCTCGTGTGTCTCTGTTCTTGCAGGTCCTG
Source organism: Molossus alvarezi (assembly GCA_037176705.1). NCBI lineage: Eukaryota > Metazoa > Chordata > Mammalia > Chiroptera > Molossidae > Molossus > Molossus alvarezi. The sequence goes on along the minus strand of CM073885.1, from coordinate 519,644 downwards.
TCACCCAGATGCTGATTAGAATGGACCTGCTCCAGGGAGGGTCAGAGGAGAAGCTGATGACCCCACTTACTGCAGGGCCTGCAGCTGAGAGTCCCTGGAGACCCCACACTTGTATTCCATGACCCCTGAGAATGGTGAAGCTCACCCAATAGTCAGTTGTCGGGTGAGGCTGCTCTCCCAGGTCACCTGATCGGTGGGGCAGCAGTGGGCAGGGAGGTGAGTTCAGCTCTGTGAGGGACACACTGGCTTCAGCATGACACCTGGTTTCAGGACAAGCTTGGTGTTTATCTATTGTTGTTTGCTCCATCCTGATGGTTATCTTCCTTCCTGAGCACCTGCCCCGTGGATCTGATTCCCCACATCCCATGTCAGACAGACTCTCAGTCACCCCATAGCTGTGCCCCTCAACCCCTGCAGGAACCACCATCTCCTCCTGCATCTGCATCCCTGATTCAATCTCGTGGATATTCCTGCACTGAGTGAGCCTTCACGAGTGATACTTCAGGCACAGCTGGTGATCACGGAGGCTCCATGCAGAGGAAAAGCCCAGGGAAAGACCTGTCTCTACAAACCACAGCCAGGGGCTGGTCTCTGCAGATCTGAGGTGGCGGGACCAGCTCCCACCTGAGACTCAGTAGTTATATAAACGTCTTCTCTTCCACCTGAAGAAGGCGAGAGTTGGTGCAGAAAAGGGCAAAGTTATACTACTCGAGATTTCTGTGCATGAAGAGAAAGGAATGGAAATGGGAACATGTCTTTCCTACAACACATGCAACCATTTCTCCTGTGCAAGGTCACTCTGAGCCAGGACACCCTCAGAATTCAGGGATAATGTATTTTGGATCAGTGTGGAAATTACAGTTGTTTGCAGACCACATGTTAATTTCACCCGCTAACTAAGACAATGAAATAAATTTGTATTATCCTATGTAGAATTCATAAAGTGTGTTAGCACTGAGAATGCCCCTCCCTGACCTCCAGCTGCAGGAGCAAAAGGAGCATGCCCCAGGCGCTGCTCTCTGGAATCCCCCGTGGTTGGTGCTGAAGACACAGCTGTGCACGTCGCCCAGACCCTGACTGACTTGGCGAGGACACTGAGGCAGGGCCATTACTGGGAGACACAGGTGTCGTCTGAGAAAAAGTTTTGGGTCATAAAATTCCTGACAGACTTGTTGGTTCTCCTGAAATGCAGGTATTTCCGGCAAGTTCCACTTTTCTTGGACAGATATTTCTTGTGAGTTGACAGTGTCCCCAGGCTCAGCAACGTTTCTACTTCTTTTCCTTCTCCAAGTAAAAAACACAGCCTCTGCTGTATGTAAGAAAGTTTCTACTAATATAATAACACTTATAAAATACAAAGTCGTCATGGTTGCCACAGAATCATTCGACTAGAGAGACTCGTGGAGAAAATATTATATAGGGGTGAAGCCAGGGCCATCAGAGGAAACAGCCAGGACCACCACCTGCACCTGCTCCTGGGCTGTTCTCTGTGAGCGGTGGGTCCTGAGCGCCCCCTGGTGTCCTGAGCGCCCCCTGCAGCCCCGCCCTCCGGTCCCCTCAGGAGGTTTGTGTCTGGGCTCACACTGACTTCCCCTCACTGTGTCTCGCACAGTAATACACGGCCGTGTCCTCAGATTTCAGGTTGGTCATTTTAAGAGAGACTGTGCTCGTAGGGTTGTCCCTGGAGATTGTGAACCTTCCTTGAACGGATGGCGCGTACCACTGATTATCTCCCGATGGTTGGCTCACTCTCGCCACCCACTCCAGCCCCTTCCCTGGAGCCTGGCGGACCCAGTTCATGCTGTAGTTAGTGAAGGTGAATCCAGAGGCTTTGCAGGAGAGGCTCAGGGACCCCCCGGGCTGCACCAAGCCTCCCCCAGACTCCACCAGCTGGACTTGGCACAGGACACCTGCAAACAGAGAAACAGACTGAGAACTGTCCCTGCAGCGTGGTACCCGCTGAGCCTGAGCCCAGGACGCACCTTTGACAGCGATGAGCAGGGAGACCCAGAGGAATGCGGACCCCATGGTGTGGACACAGGACGGGCTGACCCCTGAGGTTCCTCTCTGGGATCTGCAGGGACAGGGGCTGGGCAGGTTTTCATGAGCAGGGCCGGGTCCTCATTTGCATGTCTTTCCCCTGTGGACCTGTCTGAGCTGCCCACCCAGGCTCCTCCCTCCCTGCCTTGCATTCTGGGAGGGTGGGGGACAGTGTGCCTGGGCCTGGACCCAGGGGTACTCTGCTGGTCTGAAGGTTGTAGTATTTGTCTGTGAACAGTGACAGACACCTGGACCAGGATGGTAGTGGATATTTAAGGTTCTCCGGGCAGATTGCACATAAACCCACTGAGGACACGGACTGGGACAAAATTGTGGAGACGACAGTGCCCCTGGTGGTTTTTCTGAGCCACAAAGGTGGACAACGCTTGGTCTAAACCAGAGTCCTGAGACAAGGCAGGGGTGTCTGCCACAGGGAAGTCCCTCCTGGCATTTTGAAATGGTGGCAGCCCCAGTCCTGCTTCTCTCTTGTACAAGCTGAGTCTCTGCAAGGACACCTGAGCCTCAGGGCTGCCACCTTGGGGAGAACCTGAGGAACAGAACCCTCCTCAGTGCCAGGGGCATAGGCTTCTGTTTCCAGAGTCTCAGCTTGCACGTGTGAGGTGCTGTGACCTGCCTGGTTGCACCTCACTCACTCCAGAGTGTCCACCGTGTGTCACACCAGAGCCTCTTTAACTCGGTGGAGATGTTTTCTGACATTTTGGGAACCTTCGTGACTGTGGGGGGAGTAGAGATGTGGAGGGGGGTGAGTACAGGCACAGACTCACCGAGCACAGAGGGCAGCTCCGTGCCAAGGGACCAGACCCTTTACTTCAGCCCTGAGACCCTGTGTCTCTGACTCTAGGACATTGCTGGTGACCACAGGAGTAAATCGCAGTGGAGAGGACAGCACAGCTCTGTCCTCCTTGGTCTGGGACAGAGAATCAGGCCCCACCCCTTTGTGCTTCTGTCTGAAAAGGCATAGAGGGGTGATGGCAGTGACCACTTTGTATCCAAACTTCATGAAAGAAAGAGGCTCTGTCAGATGTGACCATCACTGTTATTATATCATTTCCCATCTGGGGGCAGAGGGGCTCTGAGGCCTCCCCTCTGACTGCACAAGGAACACCTGCTCTGCTCCAGGCCTCACCTGTCACACCTGTGTGAGGGGACAGGTCACCACCATCAAGCCTGTGTCCTCACCTCTGCATTGATTTTGATCTATTTGTTCTACACCCTGAACAGTAATTTCCTTTATTTTTGATCAGTAAAGACTTGAATGCAAAGTAGTGCACCCTGGTGTTCTATAGTATGTCTTGAAAGAAGTATGTTATAAACTCTATCTCCCTGGATGTAGGTAGTTGAAGAGCTAGCAGAATTTGAATGATGTAGAACAACAAAAAAAAAATCTGGGCTCCTTTCTGAGAACCTGGAGACGTGGGCTGAGCTGTTCCAGGGCAGCAGAGCTGAGAGTCAGAAACTGACTTCCAGAGCCAGGTGAGTCCATTCTCATCAAAGGACCCTGATCCCTGGGTTTGTTCATGTGTGCACAGGTCAGTCCTGGGAAGACAGAAATGTGAGCCTGGATGGAGAAAGTTCCATTTTGTTGTTCACGTGGAAGAAAATGGAACAGATGTACATATATTTATGCAGTTGGGAAGGTTGCTCAGGTGTGCTCTTCCCCAGGAAAGCAGGATTTAGGTCTACTGAAGAGAATGAGCTGTGAAGTTGTGGATATTCACAACTGAAGACGGAACTAGATCTCATGACAGTGATAAAGGTTAGATCCTGTGAGGAAATCACAAGTGGTCACATTGGAAAAGACAGGTGAAGATATAAATTTGATCCCTTTGAGAGTCACCAGTAATAAACTCACAAAGGTGAAGCAAATCTCACGACCAGAGAAATAATTTAAAGTATTTTTATGTTTCCTTTGAGATGATTTTCCCTACACAGGGTTAAGAGGATAATCTGGACCCTGGAGCCAGTGGTCCAAAGTTGGGAGACAGTAGGAATCTGTGTGGGTCACTGGGAAGCAGGATCATGAACTACAGAGAAGCAGACAGGGCTCCTAGGTCCGAATCCTTCAGGGAGTTTGGAACTGAAGATGCAGTAACTGCACAGCCTCCTCTGTGGGGTTTGTTTTCTAGACCTTGCTGGACCAGGTTCAGTCACTGGGGATCAAGAAGAACCTCAGTCATGGCCAGGGAGTTTAGGCAAAGTTGTAGGTAGAGATTTGTGAGTAGTTCAGTCTAGGTAATAAAAATGTTGTGATTGGAAATCTGATGTCTGCATGTGAGCCTTGGAAACGCTGTCACCATGTGTGTACCTGATGGGAGTCAGCTGGGACAGGAACCCGACTCAGGGCATCATTAGGGGGAAATGCTACCTGACTACATGAATAGGGCATTGACCAAGACTGAGGACACACACATACCGTGTGCTTGTTTCACAGGGTTCTCATTTTCATTGTTGTTCTTTTTTTAAGTCAGTTTGAATTATTTCCTCCAAAACAGCCACACACATTTCCAGGACTTACAAAGACACTTTGTTGAGAGTGTGCAGGAGCTCAAGTCATGTGTGTGTTGTTTTTCTACCTTACATCTTTCCTGAATTCACTTTCTAGTCATATCAGTCTCATGGTGCTGCTTTTAGGGTTCTCTACATGAGGTCTGGTCATATGTGCAGAGATAAAGACAAATATTTTAAATTGCTTGTTTCAGATTCAGACATTAAAAAAAAATTTGCTTGCCTAATTATTCTCACAAAAGCTTTCCGTTCTATTGAATAGAAGTAGCCACAGGGGTGCACTTGTGTTGGTCCTGATCTTAGAAGAGTAGCTTTGACATTTTCTCTGTGCAGCATGATGCCACTTGTTCGCTACTCTGATGTGGCCTTTGATATGTTGATGCACATCTTTCTGTAAGTAATTTGTTAAGAATTTTAATCATGAAGCCATTTTCCAGTTATTAAATGCTGTTTTTCTGCATCTATTTATGTGATTGTATCATTTGTCCTTCATTCTGTGAGTGAGGTGTAGCACATTTGCTGGTTTACGAACATTGAACCATCCTTGTATTCTAGGTCAATACTCTACTTTATGGTGGTCAATGATCCTATACCTCACAATTCAAAGATCCTTTCAATGTGATTTTAAATTTCCTAACACACCGTGAGGGTTTTTACATCTTTGTTCATCAAGGATGTTTACCTGTCATTGTTTATGCCCTTACTTGGTTTTCATATGAGAGTAATGGTCACCTTAGTAAATTTGTTTGGAATCTTGCCTCTTCTTTTAATTTTTGGAAGAGGTCAAGAGGAAATAATGTAAAAATCGTAAATTCTTGCCAGGTTAGTCTGGTTCAATGAATGGAGCATTGTCCCATAAACTCAGAGGCCCTGGTTTGATTTCTGTTCAGAGCACGTGCCAGGGTTGTGTGCTCGATCCCCACTAGAGACCATAGAAGAGGCAGCCAATTGACACTTCTTTCTCACATGGATGTTTCCATTTTATTCTCCATGTTTCTTACTCTAAATTAAATAAATAAATACATAAATAAATAAATAAATAAATAAATAAATAAATAAATAAAATTATGAGTCCTTGTTCTAGGTGTTTTTGCTCAGTAGAGTATTGGCCTGAGGACTGAAGTATCACAGGAGTGATTCATGGTCAAGACCACGTTCCTAGGTTGAAGGTTCAACCCCTACCCTGGTCGAGTTTTGTTGGAGGCAACCACATGGTATGTCTCCCTCACTTAGATGTTTCTGTCTCTCTCTTGGTCTTCCTTTGTCCCTTCAACTCCACTTAAAATCAATGGAAAAATAACCTCGGGTGAAGATTAACTACAGAACAAGAAAACTTATAAATTATTCTTTAAAGTTTCAGTAAAATTCACATTTAGGACCATTTCATCATGGACTTCTCCTTGTTGGCAAGTTTTTCTACTACCTCAATTATATTTTTAAAAATTCATAACCATCTTGCAAATATCAAATTTTTAGTATGAGCGCTTACCAAGTGGACAGAGAAATACAACTGCTGATATTCTAAGGGTGTGATCAGTGTGGAAATTACAGTTGTTTTTTTGTTGTTTTGTTTTGTTTTGTTTTTTAATGAAGGCCACCAAAAATTTTTGGTTGCCTCCCACACGAAAAAAAAAATGGGAGAGAGAGAAACATTGGAAATTACAGTTGTGTCCAGACCACATATTTATTTTATATGGCAACCAAGAAAATGAAATAAAGTCCGTATTATCTTATGTAGAACACATAAGGTGTCTTAGACCTGAGAATGTGCTGACCTGATCTCCAGCTCCAGGGGCACAAGGAACAGGTCCCAGCAGCAGCTCCCTGGAATCCCCCGTGGTTTGTGCTGCAGACACAGCTGTGCACGACCCCCAGACCCTGGGTGATGAGCTGGTGACAATAAGGCAGGGTCATTGCTGAGAGACACAGGAGTTGTCTGATGAAAAGTTTTGGCTCAGGAAATTCCTAACTGACCAGTTGGGTGTCCTGAAATGCAGGGAGGGCTAAGCAAGGTCCACCTTTCTTGACAGACATTGCTTGTGTGCTGACAGTTTCCCGATGCTCACCAACCCCTCTGCACATTTTCTTCCTCCATAAGTGATACACTACATGTCTTCAAGTCAGAATGCCTCAGAAATAAAGGTCTAGAGAGACTCTTGGAGCAACTCTTACCTAGAGAGGAAGCCCAGAGCCTCAGAGGAAACAGCCATAAACACTACCTACCTGCACCTGCTCCTGGGGATACAACGCAGACTAGGAGGGTCATCTGTGCTACCTGATCTTCTGAGCATCCCCTGGTGTCCTGAGCGCACCCTGCAGCTTTGCCCTACTGTTCCCCTCAGGAGGTTTGTGTCTGGGCTCACACTGACTTCCCCTCCCTGTGTGTCCTGCACAGTAATACACAGCTGTGTCATTGGCTCTCAGGCTGTCCATCTATAGATACAGGGTGCTTTCTGTGTTGTCTGTAGAGATGGAGAAAGGGGCCTTCACAGAGTCCGCATAGTATTTCTTCCTTCACTACATATAACTTCACCCACTGCAGCCCCTTCCCTGGAGCCTGGTGGACCCAGTGCCTGGTGTTGCCACTGACTGTGAATCCAGACGCTGCACAGAAGAGTCTCAGAGACCCCCAAGGCTGCACCAAGACTCCCCGACTCCACCAGCTGCACCTCACACGAGACACCAGCAAACAAAAAAATTTCTGATAAGGAAACTGTCAGATATCTACAGTTTCTATCTATCATATCTACACAACTATTCAGTGTCCCTTGTTCTCCATAAATTACCACTTAAAATAGCTGCAAGACAAAAACAGCTGAGCCCAAACTCCATGGTGGGTGTTCTGTGTTCAGTCCTGTTCAGGGAATGGGATCACCTGGGAATCCTGGGGCTGGTCTCGTGTTCCAGAGCTACAGGGTCGGGGCAGGGTTGATTTTCATTGGTATAGGGGGCACTATTTGAATGTTCTTCTACTATAATGGGAGCTCTGGGGTTGGAGATCTGAGAGAGGGTAGTGCCTATGTGCAGGTGACAGTGTCCTGGGGGAGAAATGTTGTCATAATAACATTTCAATAACTAAATCCATAATTCTATGGAGGTTAGGGGCATGTCCAAGAAGGAAAAATGGAGGCAGCTGGAGGAGACACTGTGTCAGGACACAGTCAGCCCTGGTCCTGGACCCTGTGCATCCACAGGAGCCTGGGTGTGTCTGCCTCAGTGTGTGGAGCCGTCCACCCTCAGGGCCCTGTGGACAATGAGTGGACATTCAGTCCCCACATAATGGAGCTTTCCTCTGGGAATGGGGAGGAGGAGACAGAGCCCAGAGAACTCCTGTGGTCTTAGGGGGCTGTGTGAACACCTAGGATATGCCCCTGTGTGATCTCTGAGACTGGATCATCCACTCTGAGTCATCACTGAGATGCTCCTATGCTAAGGTGTGGATCAGTGGATGGTTGTTTTCATTGCTGAGTAGAGTTCTATTGATAGCTGTTTTCAAGTTGCTTATTTGTAAAATTAGAAAAAAAAATGTTTGGGTTGTTGACTCTCCTAACACAAAGATGCTAAAAGTATTTTAATTCACATTTTTATAAACATAAGGATGAGTTTTTCTGGAGCAAACATTTATAGTGGACCATTGAGAAACATGTTGAGTATATATTTGATTTCATAAGGATCTGCAGTTTATTTTGTGGAAAACATAGTAACAGGATATAGAGGGACCTGGGGTAGGAGAGACCTCCAGTCACTGCCGACATGTCATCTGCACACACAGTGTCTGTCACCGCCTCACTTGTCTGCAGTGAGAATATGAGAAGTTAGAGCCACAGAGAAAAAGTAAGAATCATCCTGGATGCAGCTGAGAGCTGAGAGGAAATCCCTGCTCCCACCAGGAAGCCCCTTCTTCCCCCTCACTCTGCACCTGGTCCTGGGCTGTTCTCTGTGGTCAGTGCCTCCCGAACGCCCCCTGGTGTCCAGGGCGCCCCCTGTAGCTTCGCCCTCCTGACCCCTCAGGAGGTTTGTGTCTGGGCTCACACTGACTTCCCCTCACTATGTCTCTTGCACAGTAATACACGGCCGTGTCCTCGGTTCTCAGGCTGTTCAGTGTAATATACACTTGGCTCTTCGAGGTTTCCCTGGAGATGCTGAGTCGGGATTTCAGTGATGGGTTATATTTTGTGCTTCCACCAGACCATATAATCCCGACCCACTCCAGCCTTTTTCCTGGAGCCTGGCGGACCCAGTGCATATTATAGCCCATTAAAGAGAATCCAGAGACAGCACAGGTGAGGGAGAGGGTCTGCGAGGGCTTCACCAGTCCTGGGCCCGACTCCTGCAGCTGCACCTGGGACAGGACACCTGGGGACAAGGAGCATCAGGCCCTGTCAGTCATGAGCAGTCACCACCACCTCACAGACGCCTGTCTGACCCCTGAGACCCTCACCTTGGGGGGCTGTCACCAGGCACAGGAGAAGACCCAGCAGTCTCATCTTCTTCTAGACCAGGGCTCTGATTTCCCCAGAGACCTCAGCCCTGTGTGAGGAGAGAGCTGTGAGCCTCCCCAGCCCAGGGGAGGATTTACCCTGGAGCTTAGGGAGAAATTTGCATGTGGGGCAGCCTGTTCCTTATAAGTGGGGGACTGAAGTCAGGTTGCCCTAGTCTTCTGGGGCTCTTCTGAGTGTGTTTTTTTACGTTGAAATGGTGGCTACCTGAGATCTTCCTTCTCACTTGTACTCAGCTGAGTCTCTGCAAGGTTACCTGTGCCTCAGGGCTGCCACCTAGAGGAGAACCTGAGAACAGAGCCCTCCTCAGTGCCAGGGGCATGATGGGAGTCAACTGGAGCCGGACCTGACTCTGGGCCTCACTGGGGAAATGCTGCCTGGGTGCAGGAAGGGGGACAAAACAACACGGAACCCACACGTCCAGGGTGCTTGTTCCATCAGGTTCTGACTCTCCTGGTTGTTCACGGAGTTCACGTTTTCTTTCCTCACTTTCCTCTGAAATAGCCACAGCTGTTTCCCAGGGTCCTGGAGACACTGTGCTGAGAAGGGCAGGAGCACGAGTCCTTCGTGAGCTGGTTTTGTACCTGACATCTCTCTTGAATCCACTCTCTAGTCCTATCAGTTTTCTGGTGCAGGGTTTAGGGTTTTCGATACACAAGGTGTGTCCTATGTATACAGATAAAGAGACAGTTTGACTTGCTTCTTTCTGTTTAACACATTTTATAATTATTTCTTGCCTTATTATTCTGACAAAAACTTCCAGTTCTGTTGAATAGAAGTAGTCACAGGGGTGCCCTTGTGTGGACCCTAATGTTAGAAGAGTAGGTTTGACATATTTTCTGTGCACCATGAAGTCACTATTGGGTTTCGCAGACGTGGACATTGTTATGTTGATGGACATCAGTTCTGAACCTAATTTTTGAAGAATTGTATTTATGAAGCCATTTTTTTTTATCCTCACCTGAGGATATTTTTTTTTTCCATTTTTTTATTCACATGGAGTGGCAGGGAGAGAGAGGAAGAGAGAGAGAGGCATCAATGTGAAAGGGACACATCAAGTGTTTGGCACCCGCATGACCAACCAGGACCAGGGACAAACTGCAAGCGAGGTACTTGCCCTAGTGGGAACCAAACACGGGTCTCTCTAGACCGCAGGCTGATGCTCTAACTGGTGAGCCAAAATGGCCAGGGCCATTTTTAAATTTTAAAGGCTTTTTCCTGCATCTATATATGGTGGTAAGTCTATCCTTCATTTTTATATCCATACTTTAAACAATCCTTGCATCTAAGACCACATCCCAGTGCATCACGGGAAATGAGCCTTTCAATGTGCTGTTAACTTTCGCAGGATATGGAGAGGGTTTTTGTATTTATGATCATCAGGGCTATGGCCTGTCATTTTCTGTGTACACATACTTTACATTGGTCTGAATGTAATGGTCACTTCAGACCTCGGACAGTATCCACCTGTGAGGTGGAGGAATCTCGTTTGGAAGACCTAGGTAGGTAGGTTACACTTTTACTCCCCTTTAAAGCCAATTTAAAAGACACTAGCGTTTGTTAAGATAGTTTCTGAATCTCAACACCTTAGTATTTCCACTATTTCCAAATTCTTATATTATGATTTAATAAATGTAATGTTCAACTAAGGACAGGCATGCTCAATATCTTATATCTTAATTTTAATTAAGTATAATATTATATATTTTTTATTTTTTTAGAAGTAGAGGAATGGACAGTGGTGATATAATTAAGTTTAGGTTATAGAAATTTGGTTAAAAATATCTTGATGCCTATCAGTAGTACAGAACAAATCTAAATAAAATATCATTTATATAAAATATTTTTCTTTATCCATTTTTTACAAAATGAATAAGTCATTCAAATAAGCTCCCATTATTGCAGCTGATGCATCTGATTTTCTATAAACTGGTCAGCCTGGCTGTTCAGCTGTGTTTTCACCATCAGGGTCTGTGTCCAGGTGGACGTCTGACGTGGTCCAAACCAGGGCGGCAGGAGACAGGTGCATTCCTGGTTCCCCAGAAATAAATTTCAGATTCTTTCCTTGTGCGCACATGACTCTGAGGAATGCTGTCCCTAAGTCCACACACAAGGAGTCACCTGTAGTGTGACGTCTCCTGCTGTGGGTGTCACTGTGCAGAGCTCTGAAGAGATGCTCCCAGGTACATGGATGGGGACCAACAAGCCAGGGGCCACATTTCCAAGCTTTTGTTCTTTATGTCCTGAGTTTCCTCCTCATGGAGCAAGTTCTCAATGTCTCCTATCACTTTCCTCAGATATAACCACACATGGTAATCTAGTCATTAACATACAAACAACTGGCTTGGGAATTAGAATCCTCTTTACTCAGCCATAGAAAGAAGGAAGATGTCACCCTGAATATCCGCACAACCTGTCCTAGTCCCTCGGCCTCTGCCTGGTGTCAACTGCTCTTGGTGCTGTGAGCTTGATGCCAAGTCGATGACCATCACCACGTTGGGGCTTTTATCTCTAGCTTCAGTCACAGCCATGATGCCCACTGTCCACATGCATGTGTCCTGCTGCTGGCTGGTCAGGACCCTGAGCTGTGTGGAGCTTAGCAGCACTTTTGAGTCAGCAGAGACTCCTCTTCACACCTCCTCTTCCTCCTCCTACTCCTCCTTTTTATTTTTTTTTCTTTTCCTTCTCCTTTTTCTCATTCTTCTTCATTAATTCTCACCTGAGGATCTTTTATTTGAGTGTGTTGGAGGGAGGGATGGAAAGAGAAACATTGATGTGAGATAGACATATCAAATTGTTGCCTCTCCTACAACGCAAACCAGGGCGTCGGATTGAACCTGCAACTGAGGTGTGTGACCTGGACAGGAAATCCCACCCTTGACCATTTGGTCTATAGGCCAGCAGTCTGACTGCTGAGCCAAACCGGACCAGGAAGCTGGCCCTCTTGAAAGTCTAGGAAGATGTGGGTCAGAGATTTGATGACAAATTGTCATTTGGGCAAAAGTGTGTCTTAAAGCGACTCTCCCTTTTCTCCACTTGTGAATGTTGTCTCAGGTTATAACAGTTTTCTAACACAAAGACTTCAGAGTGAGCACTGAATTGAAAACTCAGAGAGGTTCCCTTAGGGAAACTGTGATATGAGGAGGAAACCAGCCCAAACCTCCAAATACACCTGCTCCTGGCATGGTTCTGTGTTCAAGACCCTGAGTGCCCTCTGGTGGTCACAGACTCTACTGCAGGAGGTTTGTGTCTGGGCTCACACTGACTTCCCCTCACTGTGTCTCTCGCACAGTAATACACGGCCGTGTCCTCGGCTCTCAGGCTGTTCATTTGCAGATACAGCGTGTTCTTGGAGTTGTCTCTGGAGATGGTGAATCGGCCCTTCACAGAGTCTGCATAGTATATATAACTACTGCTACTACTAATGGCTGAGATCCACTGAAGCCCCTTCCCTGGAGCCTGGTGGACCCAGTGCATCCAGTGGTTAGTGAAGGTGAATCCAGAGGTTGCACAGGAGAGTCTCAGAGACCCCCCAGTCTGCACCAGGGCTCCACCAGACTCCACCAGCTGAAACTCACACTGGACACCTGCAAACACAAAGACGTCCTGGTCTGGAAACTGTCACATGACCACTGTTTCTCTCTCTCATCCATTCTCACATTCAGTGTCTCTTGTTCTTCCCAAATTACCTCTTAAAATAGCAACAAGGAAAACCCAGCAGAGCCCAAAGTACATGGTGACTGGTCAGTGTTCAGTCCTGACTTGGGAATGGGGTCACCTGGGGATCCTGTCCCACAGCTGCAAAGTGAAGGCTGGGCCTGTTTTAATGGGCAGACAAGGCCCTATTTGCATGTCCTCCTACTATATAGGGATCTCTGGGGTTGGAGACCTGCAGAGAGGGCAGTGCCTCAGAGCAGGTGCGAGTGTCCTGGGGGAGAATCGTGCACATGATAACATTTCAATAACTAAATTACAATCATAGGGACATTTGGGGCATGTCCAAGTATCCACATCTCATAACAGTGAGCCCAGTATCTGACCTGTGCTCCTTTTAACTGGGCCCCATGGCTCCCCTGAACAGACACCAGGGCAGAGTGGGACCTGCCCAGTGAGGGTGCAGACCCCTTGTATGTAAGGTGAACATGACTGGACTCTGTATTCTAGGGTTACTCACACATCAGGGCTGTATCCACCTGTGGCCTCAGGTCTTCACGACAGTGGAGAGGGTCCTGCATCATCTGTGAGGGGGATCTCAAACAGCCGAGGTGAGGAAGGTCCACCCAGAACTATCACATGCAACTGAAGTCTGTGCTGCGCCCAGGAGCACTGTCCTGGATCCTCATGGTCCCTGTTCTGTCCACTCTGTCTCAAGGGCCTGCGACCACATCCAGACCTGATGTGGCTGGTCCTCACCACCTGAGTATCAGTAGCTCAGGTGTAACTGTCCCTGCTGCAGATGCCCTGTGGTCACACGTAGCCTCTGTCCATGTCACCTCCATGTGCACTCTGGGTCCCTGAGACTCTTCAACACTGGGGACAGTGGTCTCTGTGTGGATGTTTGTTGGAAAGACCCAGACTCAGAGCCCTGAGGGGCCGTGCCCTTCGATCTCCTGACCTTCATCAAGCAAGTGGAAAACAATCAGAATCCCTGTGATCAGTGAGAATGCTCAGACTTAAGGTGAATCAGTCATCTATGAAACACAGGCATTAGTCATTTACATTCACAGTGAATGCCAAGATGGTGAGTAGAATTGATCACACGGCTTGGTCCTTCTAATGTGTCTTTTTAGAGTCATGAGAGTTTATTGTTAAAAAAAAAGACAGCTGTGCCCTGGCCGGTATGGCTCAGAGGTTAGAGTGTTAGCCCAGGGAACAGAGTCCCGGGTTTGGTTTCCACTAAGGGCAGGTACCTTCGTTGCAGTTTGTCCGCGGCCCCAGTTGGAGTCTTGTGGGTGGCGGCCACTCCATGTGTCTCTCTCACGTCGATGTTTCTCTCTATCTCTTCTCCCCCTTTTCCCTCCCACTCTATCTGAAGATAAATGTAAAAATGTCCTCGGGTGAGGATAAAAAAGAAAAGAACACAGCTGAGTGTTCCCATAGCGTCTTGTCTTCCTGTGATAAACTTGTTTCAGAGCATGGAGATGAAGCCTGGACAGCAGATGTGTCCGGAAACCACCTGCTCCTGGGGGACATGGGCTCAGTGGATCCTGAGCTCTCCAGGGTCCTGAGAGCGCGCTTTCCATCAAAGCCCACAGAGGACCAGAGACCGATTGGAGTCAGGTTAATGTACGTGCTCATCAGTACTAAGTGTTGGATTAGATGAGTAGGTTATATTTCTAGTTTCTTATGCATCTTTCACTTAGATTTAAGGAGTTTACTTTGTTCCAGGTAGTTTATTAAACCCAGCTCTCTAATATTTACAGAATTTCAAAGTTTATTCTAAATAAGTGTATTGTTTAAACATAATTTAATAAACACAAATAATGTCTATTTCGATTTGAAAATCACTATATAAAGGACATTCATTGTCAGTATCCTATTAGTTTAATTTATCTTGTTACTTATATCCAAAGCACTATATCCCAGGAACATTTCATTGAGACTTCGTTGATGCTTTTTTAATTTTAATTTTTACTTTTTGTTAAAATGATATTTCTTACAAGTTCTGAGTAACACTCCCACATGCCTTTATTTAGTTTAATGCTAGAAAACTTTTCTTACAATCTATGCCAAACACTTTCAGAGCTAACTAGTGTCAGACCTGGTTGTCACTTGGATGGGAGACCCGTGATTCTTGATGTGGAAAATTTGGTAATTGTGCCTTTGCGTCCCTCCTCAAACTCTTCCTTTCACCAAGCCCAGGAAATATTTCAGAGACTCCCCACACACAAATATAAGACATACTACTATTTTTCTGTGGATAAATAATTGAAAATAAAAGACTACTTATTCATGTGTACAACTCAGAATCTGTCTTATGTGGAAATTGTAAAGGCAGCAGGTTAATTGACCGGTGTTTTTGGTGAAATATTTTCACTGATGTTGGGATCAGAGGGAGGCATTTGAAGAGGGTTCCCAGCACAGAGATGCTCATGGGAAAGGAAACTATAACCCTGACAGAAACCCTCAGTTCTAGCCTCACGGTGACCCTGTGGATGGTCCCTGTGGTCAGAGGTGCTGGGCTCTCCCACAGAACATACAATATCCTTAATGGGTACTGAACACATTCTCTCATCAGACATGTGATTTGAAAATACATTATTTCTGTGTATCTTGTGTCTTTATTACCTAAATTAAATATTTAGTGGAAGATATTTTTAATTTTAACAATGATCAATTCAGCACTATTTTCTTTAATGGGTCTTGTTTTTTATGTTTTATCTGACAGTTCCATTGCCCATGGTTGGAGAAACCATAACATGAACACAGTGGGCACAAAGTTTAATAGAGAAATGATGGCTGGGATCCTTAATATTACTGAGATCTGTGTGCTGTGTCCTATCAGGAGACCAACTCTCAATGGCTTGACACCCAGATTAAATTTAAAGATTAATTCAGTTGATTGGACTTTACGTTGTGAATTTCACTACACTACGTAGCATAGAAAATTAGGTTCACCCCTGAAAATTGTATCATATAGACGAAGGCAGATGAAGAAGGAAGCTCAAAGGACACAAGGAAGACGCTGAGCAGAGATGACAGAGACAGGATCCCAGAGGTTATTTCTCGAGGATGAAAGTGACCAGGAGGACGAAGGTGCAGAGAGGTCAGGAGAGGGAGACATGAGGAGATGAACTGGAGCTCATGTTGGGAAAGTGAATGTCCCAGTGAGAGCCCTGCATGGAGCTGTGTGTGCAGGACTCACATGGGACAGTGACAGAGCGAGGCCCTGGCGAGTGTGAGGACCTGGGGGATGGACTCTCAGTGTGTGTAGATGGTGACACCTGGGAAGGCAGAGGTGGGTTTTAAACCATGTTCTCCAAAGCAGGTGCTCAGATACCAACACTCAGGGGATACTGGGAACAGGACTGTGGGGCATGACAGTGCCCCCTGCTGGTGACTCTGATCCATGCAGACTGCATGACACTAGGGACTCAATCAGGTGCCTCTCCACCCACCAAGGACAGGGGAGGGGAGAGCTCACCTTTAAGGTCAGATAAACATGAGGACCAGATAAACATGAGGACATGATCAATGAAAGTATTTTTTCTTTTTTTTTATTTATTAATTTTTTTCAGAGATAGAGGAAGGGAGAGGGAGAAAGAGGTACAAACATTGATGAGAGAGAACATCGATTGGCCACCTACTGCATGTTCCCCAATGGGGATCAGTCCCACAAGTTGGGCATGTGTCCTGACTTGGAATCGAACCAGTGACCTCTTGGTGCCTGGGTCGATGCTCAATCACTGAGCTACACTTGGCCGGACCAGAGTATTTTTTTTTTATCATTTGCGTCATCCTCATTAGGGACATTTTGCTGTCATCTTTGGTGTATAAATTATTGGAGCGAAGAGCAGTTTCCCCTGCTCTGACTGGGTACCCTGGGCTTGAAGTCTCAGTCACAGTTCAGCTCCAGGGTACAGACCTGATCAGAACCCTCCTCCCACCTGTCCACAGAGACAGGTTTCAGACACTCTGTGTCCCTCCTTCTCCTCCCCTCTCCCAGGGCAGGGCAGCCCCTTCCTAGGTGAGCTGCTCAGGGCGACTCCCAGGTCCTTGACCACAGAGAGGCTCTGAGACTCTGGGCTCTTCATCTCCCAGAGAGACAGAGGCCTAATATTTCTCAATGGTGGATCATTCATCAATATTACCTTGGAGGCTGTGTCCAGGACTTACTGTGCTGATGTGAGTCTCCTTCAGAATCGGTCCCTCTCTCTGATGTAACCTCAGCCCAGAGGGCAGAAGGTGCTGCAGTGACCAGAGCTCATTCATCAGGAAGCGACCAGGGAGGAGACACAGAGGTGGGTGCACCACCTGCCTATGGGAGGCTATGCACACAACGTGGGCCTCATACCCTGGGAACCCCAAGGTGGAGACCACACATGTCCATGGTGGTTGTTTCTTCGGGATCTGACTTGCCTTGTGGTTTAGCCAGTTAATGTTTACTTTCCTCTGAAATAAGCACACTCATTTCTTAGGGTCATGAAGACCCTTTGTTGAGAGTGTGCAGGAACACAAGTAATTTGTACATAGATTTTGTACCTTACATCTTTCCTGAATTCTCTTTTACTTTTATCAGTTTTCTGGGGCAGTGTTTAGGGATTTTTATATAATATTCATGTTATCTGCATGCACATAGAAAGAGACATTTTAGCATTTTTTTAATTTAGTCATTTTTATTTATTTTTCTTGTGTAATTATTGTGACTAAAAACTTCCAGTTCTGTCGAATAAAAGTAGTCACCAGGGTGCCCTGTGTTGGTCCTATTGTTAGAACAGCTTTGAAATTTTCTCTGTGCACCATGATGTCCCTTGTTGTCTTCTCAAATGTGGCATTTTTATGCTGAGGAAGATGCCTTGAATAACAAACTTATATAGATATAATCATGAAATGATTTTAAATTTTTAAAATGTGATTTCTTCTTTACATCTATTCATACGATAACATGGTTTTGTCCTTCATGCTGTAAATGAAGTGAAGCACAGTTACTGATTTACAAAAATTGAACCATCCTTGCATTGTAGGATGCTATCCCACATGACCATGGCCAATGATCCTTTTACATTTGTTTTGAGTTTCCTAGTATATCTTTGAGGATTTTTGCATTTATGTTCATCATGGTTAAGGTGTGTCATTTTCTTTCTTTCTTTCTTTTTCTCCTTATTTGGTTTTGGTATAAGTGTAATGGCCACCTCAATAAAAGTCTCTGGTGTGTTCCTTCTTCTTTCTGTGGTAGGAAGAGTGTGGGGTGGATTGACTGACAGGACATTGACTGTTCTTTCAGTTTCAGTAGAATTCATCCCTGAATCAGTTAAATGATGGTTTTACTTCATTAGTGCATAATGAATTCTGCTTCAATTATTCTTTTAAATTAATATTAATTTAGCAACTTTGGGGTCAAATTCCTAATTTAAGGTCAAATTAACTGACTGAGAAAATCAGTATTAACCTTCCCAGGCTGTGGACTGCACATTGCAGTTCCCACAGCACACACGTGGAGCTGAGCAGTGACAGGCTCACAGGCTCCTGATTCTGCATCCCTCAGGGGGACCCGAGCTGCATGGACTGACAAGGGAGCAGCTCGGGGTCCCTGCCAGGGAAACACCTGTCTCTACAAACTGCAGCAGGGGCTGGTCTCTGCAGGTCTGAGGTTGTGGGACCAGCTCCCACCTGAGACTCTGCAGTCAGATATGCATCTTCTCTTCCCCCTGAAGAAGGGAGGTGTTAGGTGAAGAAAGGGACAGTTATTACCTCAGAGTTTCTGTGCATGGAGAGAACACAGTGGGAATGGGAACAAGTCTCACCACCCACATTCACAAATCACTCCTGTGAAAGGTCACTCTACTCAGGACACTCTCAGATTTCAGTGGTGATGCACTTGGGGGCAGTGTTGAAATTACAGTTGTTTACAAACCACATGGTTATTTCATATACCAATGAAGAGAAATGGTATAAAACCGTATTTTCCTACATAGAATTTATAAAGTGTCTTAGTCCTGAGAATGCCCCTCCCTGACCTCCAGCTCCAGGGGCAGAAGGAACAGGTCGCAGCCTCTGCTCTGTGGAATCCCCCGTGGTTTGTGCTGCAGACACAGCTGTGCACAACTCCCAGGGTCTCGTCTGATGAAAAGTTTGGCTCAGGAAATTCCTGGCAAATTCCATGGTCCTTCCTGAAATGCATGGATGTGCAGAAAATCTCCCTTTCACAGACAGACAATGCTGACAGTTTCCCCAGGCTCACCTAACCCTCTGGATTTTTTCTTCCCCAAATGAAAAATGCAGCTTCTGGTGCATGTGAGGATATTTTGACTAATACAGCGACACTTTTAAAACTTGCATTTGTCAGTGGCTGCCACTGAATCATGAATCTAGAGAGTCTCTTGGAGAAACTGTTATCTGGAAAGGAAGCCCAGAGTCTCAGAGGAAACAGCCATGAACACCACCTGCACCAGCTCCTGGGGCTGCAACACAGTGGTCCCTGGTGGCCTGAGCGCCCCCTGCAGCCCAGCCCTCCTGTTCCCTCAGGAGTTGTGTGTCTGGGCTCACACTGACTTCCTCTCACTGTGTCTCTGGCACAGTAATACACGGCCATGTTCTCGGTTCTCAGGCTGCTCAGTGTCATATATATTTGGCTTTTGGAGGTGTCCCTGGAGATGCTGAGTTGGGATATCAGGGATGGGTTATAGTATGTGCTTCCATCATCATCTATAACCCCGACCACTCCACCCCCTTTCCTGGAGACTGGCGGGCCCAGTGCACATAATAGTTAGTTAAAGAAAATCGAGACACATCACAGGTGAGGTAGAGGGTTTGCGAGGTCCTGGGTCCAACTCCAGCAGCTGCACCTGGATCAGGACACCTGGTGACAAAGATCATGAGGCCCTGTCAGTCACGTGTAGTCACAATCACCCCACAGGCCCCTGTTTGACCTCTGAGACCGTCACCTTCGGGAGATGTTACCAGGCACAAGAGAAGACCCAGTAGTCTCATCTTCTTCTAGACCAGCGCTCTGCCTTCCCCAGAGACCTCAACCCTGTGTGAGGAGAGAGCTGTGAGCCTCCCCAGCCCAGGGGAGGATTTACCCTGGAGCTTGGGGAGAAATTTGCATGAGGGGCAGCCTGTACCTTATAAGTGGAGGACTGAGGTCAGGCTGCCCTTGTCCTTCTGGGGCCCTGTGGGGGCATCTCTTACCTTGAACTCACTCCACATGTAGGTCAGGGATAGGGGATCCCCTGTTGCATGAGACCTACTGAATGGACATACTAATCTCTGGTAAAGCATGAACTTGATGAGCAGATTATATTTTTAATTCTTCATGCATCTGTCAAATATGTTTAATTGGATTATATTTGTCTGATAATTTTATAAACCTAACTCTAATTAATGCACAATTGTCAAATGCTTTATATACAATTATATGTACACAATTTTATATATACAAATACCATAAAACTTGGTTTCAAAATCACAAAATGAGGGACATTTAGTCCCAGTATTTTATTTGTTCATTTATGTTGTTACATTAATCCGAGGAACTAATAACTAGAATGGGTCTGTTGGAGACTCTTGTTCTTATCTATTCAGTTACGTTTAAATTTATTTATTTATTTATTTATATTTTTGGTTAAATTGGTATTTTATACAAATTCTGAGTAACACTATGCTAAGTACCTTTATTTAGGTTTCTCTTAGAAACATTTGCCTTGCAACCTTTGTCATTTTTAGCTCAGATGGGCTGGTACTGGTTAGTACTTTGATAGAAGACCCTTGATCCCTGACTCTCCCTCTGTGGACATTGCGTCCCAGTCACAGGGTGGAGATGATGCCCGGGGAGCTCAGTCTTTCAAGGAGACAACTGGGTCCCATGAGAACTAAGTGAGTCAACAAAGATGCTGCTGTTGCTTCTTCTTCTTCTTCTTCTTCATGTTCTTCTTATTCTTCCTCTTGTTGTTGTTGTTGTTGTTGTTGTTGTTGTTGTTCTTCTTCTTCTTCTTCTTCTTCTTCTTCTTCTTCTTCTTCTTCTTCTTCTTCTTCTTCTTCTTCTTCTTCTTCTTCCTCTTCTTCCTCTTTTGTTAATCTTCACCAGAATATTTTTCCATTGATTTTTTGATATAGTGGACGGGAGGGAAGGAGGAAGAGAGCAACATAGATATGAGAGAAACACATCAATATGTTGCCTCTCACACAACCCTGACCTTGGCTGGGGATCGAACCTGTAATCTACGTACATGCCCTCGACAGGGAATTCATCCCATGACCATTCGATCTGCAGGTCGACAGTCTAACTGCTTATCCAAAGTGAACAGGGCAAGAGACCCTCTTGTTAGACTTAGCACATGTGGGTCAGAAGATTTGATGATAGACTGTCATTTGGGCACAAGTGTGTTTAAAGACACTCTCTGCCTTTTTCCACTTGTGAATGTTGACGCACTTTAAAAGAGACTTTTCTAACCCCAACACTTCAGATATAAGAGCACACTCAGGAATCCAGAGAGGTTTCTTGAGTGAAACTGTGACATGAAGAGAAAACCAGCCAGGAAACCAACCTAAGCCTCCAACTGCACCTGCTCCTGGGAAGGTCCTTGTGTTTGAAGACCCTGATCGCCCCCTAGTGGTCAAATCCCCTTTGGCAGAGAGGTTTGTGTCTGGGCTCACACTGACTTCCCCTCACTGTGTATCTCGCACAGTAATACAGGGCAGTGTCCTCGGCTCTCAGGCTGCTCATTTGCAGATACAGCATGTTCTTGGAGTTGTCTCTCGAGATGGTAAATCTGCCTTTCACAGAGTCCGCATAAAATGTTTTACTTCCATCATTATAGATTCGACTTGTCCACTGCAGCCCCTTCCCTGGAGCCTGGCGGACCCAGTGCATTTCGTAGCTACTGAAGGTAAATCCAGAGGCTGTGCAGGAGAGTCTCAGAGACCCCCCGGGCTTCACCAGGGCTCCCCCAGACTCCACCAGCTGCACCTCACACTGGACACCTGCAAACACAAAGACGTCCTGGTCAGGAAACTGTCACACATCCACTGTTTCTCTTTCTCATCCACTCTCACACTCAGTGTCTCTTGTTCTCCATAAATTACCTCTTAAAATAGCAACAATGAAAACCCAGCAGAATCCAAACTCCATGGTGACTGGTCAATGTTCAGGCCTGATTTGGGAATGGAGTCACCTGGGGATCCTGGGTCTGAGATTCTGTTCCGGAGCTGCAGGGTGAGGGCTGGGTCTATTTTAATGGGCAGAGGGGGCCCTATTTGCATCTCCTCCCACTATATAGGGAGCTGTGGGGTTGGAGACCTGGAGAGAGGGCAGTTCCTCAGAGAATGTGCGAGTATCCTGGGGGAGAATTATGGTCATAACATTTCAATAACTAATTTTCAATCATAGGGACATTTGGGGCGTGTCCAAGTGTCCACATCTGGTTACAGTGATCCCAGCATCTGGCCTTTGCTCCTTCCCATTGGGCCCCATGGCTCCCCTGAACCAACACCAGGGCATAGCAGGATCTGCCCAGTGAGGGTGCAGACCCCTTGTATGTAACATGAACATGAATGGACTCTGTATTCTAGGGTTACTCACACATCAGGGCTCTATCCACCTGTGGCCTCAGGGTCCTCATCACAGTGGAAAAGGTTGTGCATCATCTGTGATGTGGTTCTCAAACAGCTTAGGTGCGGCAGGTTCACTCAGAACTGTCCCATACAACTGAAGTTTGTACTGGGCCCAGGAGCATTGTCCTGGATCCTCACAGTCCCTGTTCTGTCCACTCTGCCTCAAGGACCTGTGGTCATACTGAGCCCTGCTGTGCCTGGTCCTCACCACCTGAGTGTCAGTAGGTCAGGTGTAACTGTCCCTGCTGCAGATGGCCTTTGGTCACACTGAGCCTCTGTCTTGTCTCCTCCATGTGCACCCTGGGTCCCTGAGACTGTCCAACATTGGGAATTTGTGGTCTGTGTGTGGCCGTCTGTTAGGAAGACCCAGACCCAGAGCCCTGAGGGACCGTGGCCTCTGATCTCCTGGCCTTCATCAGGCAAGTGGGAAACATTCAGAATCCCTGTGATCAATGAGAATGTGCAGACTTAAGGTGAATCTCTCTATGAAACAGAGAATTTGCTCTCTAAATTCACAGTGAAGCCCTGGCCGGTCTGGCTCAGCAGTTAGAGCGTCGGTCTGTGGTCCAGAGAGAACCGGGTTTGGCTCTGGTAAGGGTACGTACCTCAGTTGCAGTTTGTCCCTGGCTTTGGTTGGGTCGTGGGAGTGGCAAGAGCTCGATGTGTCCCTTTCATGTCGATCTCTCTCTCTCTCTCTCCCTCTTTCTCCCCCTCCTACTCTATCTGAACAAAAGAAAAAAAAAAACTGAAAAATGTCCTTGGGTGAGGATTAAAAAAAAAAAAAAATCATAGTGAATGCCAGGGTGGTGAGTTGAATTGATCACACAGCTTGGTACTTCTATTGTGTCTTATATAGAGTTATGACAGTTTATTGTTAAAAGAGGATGTCTCTGGGTTTCCACAGCGTTTAAATAACGGTGTGTCCTATCTTCCTGTATTAAACGTGTTTGCAGAGCATGGAGATAAAGCCTGGACTTTCCCAGAACCCTACCTCCTCCTGCGGGAGGTGAGCTCAGTGGGCCCTGAGCTCCCCAGGGTCCTGAGAGCACGTTTTTCTTCAAAGCCCACAGAGGACCAGAGACTCCTCATTGCCTCCCCTCGCCCAGCCTGGCTGTCGGGTCCCTTCCCGCAGGAGCTCTATGGACCCTGCTGCTCACAGGACGTCCTCTCCTCATTCTTTTTGTTCATGGACGCCACCCTCTGCTCCTTGGCTATGAACCCCCAGAGTCTCTGCTGCACCACAGGGGATCCCTGTAACCCTCTTCTGTGGTGATGCCCCCACTGCAAGAGCCTTGAACAAAATCTTTCTTTAAAATATGGCGACTGTCAGAGAAAATTTCCACCAGGATAAAAGTGAGATATTTAAGGTTCTCCAGGCAGGTTACTGGTAAACTCACTCAGGACATGTCCTGGGACAGGATTGTGGAGGAGGCAGTACCCCCCTGGTGGTTGCTTTGAGCCTAAAAGGTTGATGATGCTGAGTCTGAACCAACTTCCTGAGACAAGGCAAGAGAGTCACACACAAGGAAGTCCTTCCTGATATTTTGAAACGGTGGCTCCCCCAGATCTTGCTTCTCACTGGTACTCAGCTGAGTCTCTGCAAGGTCACCTGTGCCTCAGGGATGTCACCTAGAGGCGAACCTGAGAACAGAGCCCTCCTCAGAGCCAGGGGCATGATGGGAGTCAACTGGAACCAGACCTGACTCTGGGCCTCACTGGGGAAATGCTGCCTGGGTGCAGGAAGGGGGGACGAACCAACACGGAGCCCACACGTCCAGGGTGCTTGTTCCATCAGGTTCTGACTCTCCTGGTTGTTCCCCGAGTTCACGTTTTCTTTCCTCACTTTCCTCTGAAATAGCCACAGCTGTTTCCCAGGGTCCTGAAGACACTGTGCTGAGAGGGGCAGGAGCACGAGTCCTTCGTGACCTGGTTTTGTACCTGACGTCTCTCCTGAATCCTCTCTCCAGTCCTGTCAGTTTTCTGGCGCAGGGTTTAGGGTTTTCTATACACGAGATATGTCCTATGTATACAGATACAGAGACACTTTAACTTGCTTCTTTATGATTTACACATTTTATAATTTGTTCCTGCCTACTGATTCTGACAAAAACTCCAGTTTTGTTGAATATAAGTAGTCACAGGGGTGCCCTTGTGTGGTTCCTGATGTTAGAAGAGTAGTATTAAAACATTTTCTTTGCACCGTGAAGTTACCCATTGGATTCTCAAATGCTGCCTTTGTTATGATAATGTACACAGTTCTGGACCTTATTTGTGAAGAATTGTAACCATAAAGCCATTTCAATTTTTAAATGCATTTTCCTGCATCTACATATGGTGGCAAATGTATCCTCCATTCTCATTACATACGTCAAACCATCCTTCATCTAAGACCACATCCCAGTGCATCACGGTACATGGTCCTTCAATGTGCTGTTAAGTTTCCCAGGACATGGAGAGGATTTTTTATTTATGATCATCAGGGGTATGACCGGTCATTTTCTGTACACATACTTTCTATGGGTCTGAGTGTAACGGTCACATCAGTAATTGAGTTTGGATGTCTTCTCTCTTCTTCCCATTCTTTGAACTGTTTGAGAAGTGATTGTAAATGTATATGTTTTCTTGACGTTTTCATAGAATCCACCCTTGTATAAATTTTGACATGCATTTTTTTGTTGACAGGTTTTTATTACTACTCCAATTTTTTAAAATGTCTTCATATCCAGTAGAGTCAGAGGAAATTATTATATCAAGAGACAAATTAGTGGACTAAGAAATACAATGATGACCTTCCCAGGCTGTGGACAGCACATTGCAGTTCCCACAGCACACACGTGGAGCTGAGCAGTGACAGGCTCACAGGCTCCTAATTCTGCATCCCTCAGGGGGATCCGAGCTGCATGGACTGACAAGGGAGCAGCTCGGGGTCCCTGCCAGGGAAACACCTGTCTCTACAAACGGCAGCCAGGTGCTGACCTGTGCAGGTCTGAGGGAGAGGGATCAGCTCCCCCCTCAGACTCAGCAGTCAGATCCATGTCTACTCTTCTTTCTGAAGAAAGGAGGGATTCAGGGAAGAAAGGGGCAAAGTTCTTCTACTGAAGATATCTGTGCATGGAGAGAAAGCAATGGAAATGAGAACATGTCTTCCCACACCACATGTAACCATTCCTCCTGTGAGAGGTCACTCTTAGCCAGGACACCCACATAATTCAGTGATAATGCACTTGCAGTCAGAATGGAGAATACTGTTGTTTGAAGACCACATGTCTATTTTATATTCAAACCAAAAGAATGATGTAAAAACTTAAAATGTCTTAGTTCTGAGAATACACCTCCCTGACCTCCAACTCCAGAGGCACAAGGAACAGGTTTCAGCTGGTGCTCCCTAAAGTCCTTCTGGTTTGTGCTGAACACACAGCTGAGCATCACTCCCAGACCCTGGCTGACTCAGTGGGAACATTGATGCAGGGCCATCGCTGGAGACACAGGTGGTGTCTGATCGAAAGTTTTGGCTTAGGAAATTTCTGATCAATTTCATGGTCCTTCCTGAAATGAAAATTTAGAAAATCTCCACTTTTCATGGAGGGACATTAATTGTGTGCTGACAGTATGCCCAGCCTCATAAATCCCTCTGCATTTTTCTTATCTGAATGAAAATGCCAGTTCTGATACATGTGAGAATGTTGTTACTAATAAAATAAAACTTAAAACACTGAGTCAGTAGTCGTTGTCACACAGCGATAGGTCTAGCGACCCTAGGAGAAACTGTTATATGGAGAGGAAGCCGAGAGCCTCAGAGGAAACAGCCCTAAACACCACAGGCCCATGCTCCTGGGGCTGCAACGGAGTCCCTGGGTTCTGAGCGCCACCTAGTGCCCTGAGCGCCCCCTGGTGTTCTGAGCGCACCATGCAGCCCCTCTCTCATGTCCCCCTCCGGAGGTTTGTGTCTGGGCTCACACTGACTTCCCCTCACTGTGTCTTTTGCACAGTAATACACGGCCATGTCCTTGGTTATCAGGCTGCTCAGTGTCACATAAACTTAGTTTTGGGAGGTGTTCCTGGAGATGCTGAGTTGAGATTTGAGCGATGGATTATGGTATGTGGTTCCAAACCTATCTATAGCACCAACCCACTCCAGACCCATTCCTGGAGCCTGGCCGATCCAATGTATATCATAGCTTGTTAAAGAGAAGCCAGAGACAGTGCAGGTGAAGGAGAGGGTCTGCGAGGGCTTCACCAGTCCAGGGCCCGACTCCTGCAGCTGCACTTGGGACAGGGTACCTGGGGACAAGGAGCATCAGACCCTGACAGTCATGTGCAGTCACCAAGACCCTACAGGCCCATGTCTGCCCTCTGACACCCTAACCTTGGGGGGCAGTCACCAGGCACAGGAGAAGACCCAGCAGTCTCATCTTCTTCTAGACCATGGCTCTGCCTTCCCCAGAGACCTCAGCCTTGTGTGAGGAGAGGGCTGTGAGCCTCCCCAGCCCAGGGGAGGATGTACCCTGGAGCTTGGGGAGAAATTTGCATGTGGGGCAGCCTGTATCTTATAAGTGCAGGACTGAGGTCAGGCTGCCCTGGCATTTCTAGGACCCTGTGGGGGCACCTGTCCCCTTGAACTCACTTACCATGTAAGTCAGGGATAGGGGATCACCTGGTACATGAACTCTTCAAGTCAGCTTAACGTGCAAATCTCTGATAAATGGTAGATCTAATTAGCAGATTATATTTTTAATTCTTTATGCACCTGTCAAAAAGATTTAATGGGTTGCATCTTCTTGTTAATTTTCTAAACCTAACTTTCTAATAAATGCACACTTGTCAAATATTTTTATATGCAACTATAGTTCTATATACACAATTTTATATATACAAATAAGGTCTAGCTTGGCTTGAAAATCAGAATATGGAGGACATTCAATCTCAGTATCCTATTTGTTAGTTTATGTTGTAACAAGAAACTTATGGACTAATCCCTAGAATGGGTCATTGGAAGATTCTTGGTTCTTTCCTATTCTGACATGTTTCATTTTTTTGTTAAAATGATATTTTATACAAGTTTTGAGTAACACTACAATGACTACCTTTATTTAGTTTTTTCTTAGAAATATTTTTCTTGCAATCTTTTTCATTTTCAGAAGCTCCGCCAGGCTGGTACTGGTTAGTACTTGAACAAGAGACCCTTGATTCTCGATGCTGAAAATTTCTTAATGGCCCAGCCAGTGGGGCTCAATGGTTGAGTGTAGACCCATGCAGCAAGAGGTCGCCAGTTCAACTCTAGTCATGGCATATGTCCTGGTTGTGGGCTGAATCCCCTGTGGGGGACATGTAGGAGGTGGCTATTTGATGTTCTCACTCATCGATGTTCCTATCTCTCTCCCTCTCACTGCCCCTGTCTTTAAAATCAATAACGAGAAAAAAATTAAAAGAAAAAGAAAATGTTGTCATGTGAACTGAGTCCCTTTAAAATCTACTACCTGTGTTAGCCCTTAGCTTATTGCACTGAATCTCAACAAATTACATCAGAAAGAATCACATGTAAACATTGAGAAAATATTGAAAATACAAAGAATGAGTATTTATTAGAAAAATTCAGACTCTTTTATATGTTGTGGTCGTAAAGGCAGCTGATTGACCAGTTTTTTCAGTCCAGTGTTATCAGTGACGTTGGGCTTCAGAAGGAGGGAAATGAAGAGAATTCCCAGCACACATTTGCTCGTAGGAAAGGGATCTTTAATCCTGACAGGAACCCTCCCTCCTGTCCTCCTCTGCTCTGTCCCTGGGGATGGTCAGAGGGTGCTCAGCTCTCCCACATAACCTATATGGTCCTCAACATATAATGCACACATTCTCCCACCAGACAAATAACATAGAAATATATTAGACAATATTATCTGTAATTTCTCTCAATGGAATTCTTGATGAGAATTTTTTTTTTTATGTTGAACAATGTTTAATTCATCGTTGTTTGACTTAATAGGTCCTGATTTTGAGGCTGTATGTAATAATTCACAAGAAAATGGTCACTCTCCATTGCACATGGGAGGGGAAATCCTGATGTGAACAGAGTGGGCACTAAATACAATGGAGAAATGAAGATTGAATCCTTAGTATCATTGCAATCTGTTTGCTGTGTCCTCTGACCAGGAGACCAACCTTCCATGGCATGTATCCCTAATTCATATTAAAGATTAATTCACTTGTTTGAACGTTACGGTGTGAATTTTATTATAGTATGAAGCATCGAAAAATAGACTAATCCCTGAGAAATTACATTATGTAGACACCAGTCAGACATGGAAGGATCCTCAAAGGACATGAGGAAGATACTGAGCAGAGATGACAGAGACAGGACCCCAGAGGGTATTTCACGAGGGTGAAAGTGACCAGGAGGACAAAGGTTCAGAGAGTTCGTGAGAGGGAGACATGAGGAGATGAACTGGAGCTGACGTCGGGAAAGTGAATGTCCCAGTGAGAACCCTGCATGGAGCTGTGTGTGCAGGACTCACATGGGGCAGTGAGAGAGCGAGGCCCTGGCGAGTGTGGGGACCTGGAGTGAGCTCAGACCCAGGGCGTGTGGGCACAATGACCCTTCCTCTGTGGAAACTGCCTCCTAGTCACAAAATGGAGAAAATGCCCGGGTGTTCAATCTTTCAAAGAGACAATGGAGACCCATGGGAACCTAGTGACATAATGGTTCGGGAGCCTCGACACGACTCATCTGGGAAAGTGAATGTTGTGGACACCATCGTCATCCTCAGTGAAATGAGGAAACACAGGGCCCAGGACAAGAAAGTCTCTGGAACACTGAACCACAGGAAAGGGAAAAGTTCCTTGAGCACCCCAGAGTGCTGTGTTATCCCCTCCATATGTGGTTTCTATGCTGTTTTCTGATCAATGGGTCCCCAGCATTCCCTTCTGGTCCTGAGTAATGTGTGGGGTCCAGAGTGCCCCTGGCATCATGATTTTTTTTTGATGGACCTGAGGGTCTCCTGCAGCTCAGCCCCTCTTGTCTTCCTGCAGGGAGTTTGTGTCTGGATCATACAGATGTCCTGTTGAGGACAATGTCACATGCCCAGTGTTTATCTTACTCATATTCATTCACTTTCTCTATTTTTCTAGTTTTCCACAAATTACCTCTTAAAATAGCAACATGGACAACCCAGTTGAGCCCAAACTCTATGGTGAGTGGTCTGTGTTCAGTCCTGATCAGGAAAGGAGAACATTGGGCATCCTGGGTCTGGGCTCCTGTCCCAGAGCTGCAGGGTCGGAGCTGGGCTGGTTTTCATGAACTGAGGGGCCCTATTTGCTTGTCCTCCTACTATAGAGGGAGCTCTGTGGTTGGACACAGGCAGAATGGGCACAGTTTCAGAGTGTGGTGTGTCCAGGGTCATATGTCTGAGTATAATTAGCCCTGGTGTCTGGGCCTCTGCTCCTCCGACTTGACCCAACTGATTCCCTGAATGACCTCCAGACAAGAGACATGCCCAAAGAGGTTTTCAGTGCTACCTGGCTGGACATGGGACCACGTTATAATGTGATCATGGTTCAGTACTGCTAGAAAAACTAAAGTAACAAAGAACTAACATACAGAGTGCAGTTTTAAATATCATTTCTTAGGAGGCTACCTGTATGAACACAGAAAGGTGTTCAACCATCACACCCAGAGGGAGAATAACATGTGGGAATTTCATGTTCAGGAGGTGGAAAAATCCCTCTGACACTATTTTCACTGCACAGTGTTCAGAGGAACTTAGAATAAAGTGTGACCTTCGAGCATGTGGACCAATGTTGGGGGACAGTGGGCATCTGTGTGGGTCACTGGGAAGCAGAAGCGTGAACTACAGAAAAGCCAACAGGGCTCCTGAGTCTGAGGCCTACAGGGGAGTTTGGAGCTTAATGTGCAGCAGCTGAACGGCCTCCTTTGTGGGGTTTGTTCTCTAGTCTCTGATTGACTATGATCAAGTGGGATCACATCCTAGCGTCCTAGAATCAAATTCCTGTCTCAGTTGACTCCCATCATGTACAGACATGGTGACGGCATTCCCAATGGTCACATGCAGACATCCGGTTTCCAATAACAACATTCTCATGACCTAACATGAATCATTAACAAGTCCCTACCTACAACTTTACCTAATCTCACGTGGTCATGACTTTCTATATCCCCAGTGACTGAAACTCTTGACTCTGGAAATTCCTGGAAGACTGGTTGGATCTCCTGAAATGCAGGGAGGTTTAGTCATGTTCCATATTTTGTGGATTTACATTACTTGTGTGCTCACAGTTTCTGAACCCTCACAAAGCCCTCTGCATTTTTATTCCCACATAAGTGATACACTACATTGCTGCACGCCAGAACGTTTCTAATAATATTATAAATCTTTCAGAGCCATCAGCATAGCCTCAGAACGAAAGGTCTAGAGAGATTCTTGGAGAAACAGTTGTCCAGAGAAGAAGCCCAGAGCCTCAGAGGAAACAGCCATGAACACCACGTGCACCTGCTCCTGGGGCTGCAACACAGAGTCAGTGGGTCCTGAGCGCCCCCTGGTGTCCTGAGCACCCCCTGAAGCCCTGCCCTCCTGTCCCCTCAGAAGGTTTTTGTCTGGGCTCACACTGACTTCCCCTCACTGTGTCCCTCGCACAGTAATATACGGCTGTGTCCTCGGGGGTCACGGAGCTCAGCTGTACAGAGAACTGGTTCTTGGACGTGTCTCTGGAGATCGAGGTGCGGCTTTTGAGGGACGGGCTGTAGTAAGTGCTGCCACTAGAACCTATGCACCCCGGCCACCCCAGCCCCTTCCCTGGTTTTTGGCGGATCCAGTTCCAGCAGTAACCACTGGTGATGGAATAAGCAGAGACCGTGCAGGAGAGGGAGAGGGTCTGCGAGGGCTTCACCAGTCCTGGGCCCGACTCCTGCAGCTACACCTGGGACAGGACACCTGGGGACAAGGAGCATCAGGCCCTGTCAGTCACGTGCAGTCATAAGCTCCCCACAGACCCCTGTCTGACCTCTGAGACCCTCACTTTGGGGGCTGTCACCAGGCACAGGAGAAGACCCAGCAGTCTCATCTTCTTCTAGACCAGGGCTCTGCCTTCCCCAGAGACCTCAGCCCTGTGTGAGGAGAGAGCTATGAGCCTCCCCAGCCCAGGGGAGGATTTACCCTGGAGCTTGGGGAGAAATTTGCATGTGAGGCAACCTGTTCCTTTTAAATGGGGGACTGAGGTCAGGCTACCTCGGTCTTACTGGGGCTCCTGTGGAGACAC
Source organism: Molossus alvarezi (assembly GCA_037176705.1). Classification (NCBI taxonomy): domain Eukaryota; kingdom Metazoa; phylum Chordata; class Mammalia; order Chiroptera; family Molossidae; genus Molossus; species Molossus alvarezi. The sequence goes on along the minus strand of CM073885.1, from coordinate 488,040 downwards.
CTCTTCCTTTAAATCACTCAGCATGTAAGTCCGGAAAATGGGATATTCAAGTTCAGAACTCATTGTGACAGGGTAAAATATGAGCCTCATTATTTTCAGGAAAAGAAAACACAATGGACTAGTTTGGTAGGTTACATTCTTCACTCCCCAAGCATCTTTCAATCTGATTTAAGAGTGATAGGGAATTGTTTAGATAGTTTCTGAATCCCAACATTCTGGTATATTAACTATTTCCAAATTTTTCTGTTATAATTTTATACGAATAATGTCTAGTTTGGTGCAAACATAAAGATAAAGGGTATCCATGCTTAATGTCTTATATATCAATTTTATTTAAATATATTTTATTGATGTTTAGAGATAACAGAAGTGCAGCGCAGATAGAAACTTCTATGTGAAAGAGAAGCATCCATATGCTGCCTCCTGCACGCCCCCTACTGGGGACGGAGCCAGCAACCCAGCCATGTGCCCTGACCAGGAATAAAACCTGGTCCTTTCAGACCATGTGACAAGGCTCAGTTCTCTGAGCCACACCAGCCAGGCACTCATATCTCAATTTATGGCGTTACCTTTATCTGAGAGACTGTCTCCCAAGCACAGGCAGCTGAGACATTCTTATTTATTGATGTTGGAAATTTTCTAACTGTATTTCTAGCTGTCTGGGCAAAATCCTCCGTTATGTACCCAATGGCCTATTGCAGAGACCCCAAACTAGTCACATGACTTTACATGGAGAAAAGACAAGAAATGTAAACAGAGTATGCCTGTGTGCTGCTCAGAATAGGCCGAAATGTTTATTGCAGGAGATTGACCTGTTTTCTCTGTCTACTGTTATCAGTGAGATCAGCATGGAGAGAGAGGTTAGTGAAGAGAATTACTTAGTAGATTTTCTCATAGAAGAGGGGTCTTCAAACCTGACAGAAATCTCTCACTCACAGACTCTGACTGCCCCTGGGGTCACTGTGGTCAGAGGTGCTGGGCTCTCCCACGGAACAGATAACGTCCCCAATGTGTAGTTAACACATTTTCCCATCAGAGACATTATTCAGAAATATATTCTCCGTGTAGGCCTGTCATTTAAATTCTTAAACACAATATTTTGTGGAACAAATGTAGTTAGTGGAGAAAAATCTAATTTACGCCTGCTTTCTGTATGGGTCTGTTTGAATCAATCACACAGACTCCCCAGGACATGCTGAGCCTCACAGGGGCATCGGCTGCAGCAGCCACAGGGACAGAGAGGTTCTGGCCCCAGGAGTGAGGGCTGCTGGGAAACTGCCCAGAACTGGAGGGAATTTTGACTGGGGTGAGGGGAGAACTCTGGACGTGTTCTGAGTCAGAGGACAGAGATGTGCCTGATGTTCATGGACAGAATGTTACTGGATATTTGGAATTAAACCACTTCCAGAGACAACCCAGGAAGAAGTGCAGGACATGATAGACACAGCTTCTGTCATCGTGGGAAACACCTGAGTGATTATGACCAGGAGTTTGTCAGAATAGAAATGTTAATGGTACTGCAGGCAGGGTCAAGGGAAATAAGGAACGTATCATTGCAAAGGGATGGAAGGGGATTCCTGTTACCCACATGCACCTTCTCAGTGTCTCTGTTTGAGGTACCAACTTCACAGGTTATTACTCACATGGTCACACCATGCTCCACCCCAGCTGCACAATCACTGGGGCCCCATCTATAAAATACCTCAACCCTTACAGGGAAGAGTGGACACCCCTCCCTGTAGGAACCTGTGTCTGTGTGAGGGGACCTCATGTCATTGACCAGGACACTGGCTCAGTCCATCGTCATCACCATCATCACCATTTGTTTATTTAAAATTGTTCTTATAATCTGTAGTCATGGTTGCTGTCCAAAACAATGACACCTTTTCTCATTTTGTGGTCATTTATTATATTTTCTAAGTAAAATATCCAGTCGGACTATTTCATTTTTATATTTTTAGTGCTGACAAATGAGGGCTCATTCTTTCCTCTTCTCCATCTGCCCCGCACTGGGATCTGATGAGAAAGGTTTGGTCTGCCCTCTATAGATGTCATTGGGATATTGTACCTCATAAACCCCTGGAAGGAGATTTCTCCCCCGCCCCCTGATTTCACCAAAATAAAAGCCCAGAGCCTGTCTCCTTTCCTGGAATATCAAAGCTCCTCCGACTTGCTGAAGGGCCTTTCCTCTGATTCCCAGATATTCCAACTGTGCACGTGATACGTGTCCCCTGTGTGTGCTTGTCCTCAGCCTGGACATCTGCACAAGCTGTCGTGGTCCCTCTGCCTCTGCCTGGTGTCAACTGCTCTGAGTGCTGTGAGCATGATGCCAAGTCAATGACCGGCTCCATCAGGAAATTTCACCTCTATCTTTGGGGTCACATTCCTCTGGTGTCCAATGTCGAGCACATGGTGTCCAGCTGCTGGCTGGCTGGGACCCTGAGTGGTGGAGCTGAGCTGCACTGTCGAATCAGCAGAGCCCCTGGTGGATGTAGCCTATCTGGGTCAGTGGATTCCGTGATTAGTTCGCATTTGTGAACAAGAGTGTCTGACAGAGACTCTCTGCCTTTTATTCATATGAGAAAGTGATCTTTCTGGACAATAGACATTTCTTTATTTTTGTGTTTAATTGTTGATATCATTACAGGTGTCCCCATTCCCCCCAACTGCTCCCCTCCACCAGCCCCCCCACGACTCCCCTGGCCATCAGCTCATGTTCTCTGAGTACATGGGCTTTGCTGTAGGTCCTTTGACTCCTCTCTTCACCTCCTTTTGTTCACTCATCTCCCCCCTCTGATCTCTGTCTGTTCTTTCCAGCGTCCACACCTCTGGTTCTATTTTGTTCCTAGTTTATTTTGTTCCTCAGATTTCACATATAACTGAGATCATATGGTATTTGTCTTTGTCTTATTTCTGTTAGCATAATCCTCCCCAGGTCCCTCCATGCTGTTGCACAGGGTGGGGGATGCTTCTTCCTAACAGCTGCGTAGTGTCCCCCTGGGTAAATGAACCTCAGGTTTTATCCACTCGTCTACATGTGAACTTGGGCTGTTCACAGATCTTGGCTGCAAATAACTCTGCTATGAGTACAGGGTGCATGTATTCTTTCTGACTGGAGCTTAGAAATACCTAAAATGTATTCCCAGAAGTGTGATCACTGCATTAAATGGGAATATCGGTTTTAATTTATTGAGGGAACTTCACACTGTTTCCACAGGGGCTGCACAGTCAGCATTCCCACCAGCAGGGCTTGAGGGTTCTGTTCTCTCCACATCCTCTCCAGCCCTTGATTCTTGTTGATTTACTGATGGGAGCCACTCTGGTGGACGTAGTTGTATTTTAAGAGGCATCTCTCGTACGTCTGTTGTCCATCTGTTTGTCCTCTTCAGAAAAGTGTCTATTCAGGGCCTCTTCCCATTTATTAATGAGATTGTTGGTCTGTGTAATGAGTTGTATAAGTTTTGTTTAAAAATACATTTCTTAATATAACCCCTTAACAGATGTACCATTAGCAAATAGACAATAAACTGTTCTAATTCAGAGAAGTCAGAGGTAAATAAAGAATCATGAACCCAGAGAGGTTTCCTGAGGAAAACTAAAGTAAAGAGGAAACCACACAGGAAACCAGCCCAAACCACCAACTGCACCAGCTTCTGGGATGGCCCTTGTGCTCATGGACTCTGAGCGCCCCCTGGTGGCCGTAGCCCCTCCTGCAGGGAGGTTTGTGTCTGGGCTCACACTGACTTCCCCTCACTGTGTCTTTCGCACAGTAATACAGGGCCGTGTCCTCGGCTCTCAGGCTGTTCATTTGCAGATACAGCGTGTTCTTGGAGTTGTCTCTGGAGATGGTGAATCGGCCCTTCACAGCGTCCGCATAGCTTGTGCTACCACCACTAGTAATGCCTGAGACCCACTGCAGCCCCATCCCTGGAGCCTGGCGGACCCAGCTCATGTAGTAGCTACTGAAGGTGAATCCAGAGGTTGCACAGGAGAGTCTCAGAGACCCCCCAGGCTGCACCAAGTTTCCCCCAGACTCCACCAGCTGCACCTCACACTGTACACCTGCAAACACAAAGACATCCTGGTCAGGAAACTGTCACAAGCCCACTGTTTCTCTCATCCACTCTCACACTCAGTGTCACTTGTTCTCCACAAATTACCTCTTAAAATAGCAGCAAGGAAAATACTGCTGAGCAAAAACTCCATGGTGAATGCTCTGTGTTTAGTCCTGGTCTGGGAATGTGATCACCTGGGGATCCCAAGGCTGAGCTCCTGTCTCAGAGCTGCAGGGTCTGGGCAGGGCTGGTTTTTATGAGCAGAGGGGGCCCTATTTGCATGTCCTCCTACTATATAGGGAGCTCTGGGATTGGAGACCTGCAGATTTGGTGGTGCCTCAGTGTGGGTTGGAGTGTCCTGGGGGAGAATTGTAGTCATGACAAAATTTCAATAATGAAATAAAGTCATAATAGGTAGGGGCATGTCCAAGATTCCACATCTGGTAACAATGAGCTCAGATACTGGGGTCAGCACCTAAACACTGTCTCCTAATTCTCCCTGAAACTACTTCAAGGCAGAGTGGCACCTGCGCAGTGAGGGTGCAGACCCCTTGGATATAATGGAGCATGGATGAACATCTGTATTCTGGAGTTTCCCAAAAATAAGGGCTGGGAACAATCTGACATGTGGAAAGAGACCACAGACTGCAGATATTGTAAGAGCAAATGTCATGCACATGGTGTATTGGTGCCCTTGGGCCTGACTGTCTCTGGCTTTCTGACCTTCAAGAAGACAAAGAAGACTGAGTGTTGTGTAGATGCTTTTCTATCCCTTGGGCGCAGATATACTGAGCAGTTGGAGAGATTCATGAAGGTGATGGAGAGCTTGTGGGTTTCCAACGTCTAGAAGTCCATCCATAGAGGTCTATTTCCATAGAGACTAATGAAAGCCTTACAGAAGTTGTTATAGTGAGATAAATGTTAGTCCAAATACCTATGATTAGTGAGAAGGCTCATATTTATGGTTAAACTTTCATTTATAAAGCATAGAGTTTTGCACTTTAAATTCACAGTGAATGTCATGGTGATATGAATTGAACTGATCACTCAGCTTGGACCTTCCCAAGTGTGTTATTACAACTGTGAGAGTTTATTGTCAAAAGGAACCACTTGATGATTCCACAGCATTTAGATAACAGTGTCGTCTCCTCGTGTAATAAACGTGTTTACAGACTCTGGAGATAAATCCTGGACAGTAGATGTGCCTGGACCCAACCTCCTTCTGGGGGACGTGACCTCAGTGGGTCCTGAGCTCCCAGGGTCCTGAGAGCATGTTTTCCTTTAAAGCCCACAGAGAACCAGAGACTCCTCATCGCCTCCTCTCATCCAGCCTGGGTGTTGGGTCCCTTCCTGCAGGAGTTCTATGGACCCTGCTGTCCACAGGACGTCCCCTCCTAGTTCTTTCCTTCTACAAACCTCACCCTCTGCTCCTTGGCTGTGAACCATTCGGGGTCTTTGTTGCGCATAGGGGATCCCTTTGTTCTTCTCTGTTGGTGATGCCCTTACTGCAAGAGCCTTGAACAAAATCTTCTTTCAAGTTTATAGACTCTAAAAACTGTTGTTGTTGTTGTTGTTTTTATAACAGAGAGAACAAACTGGAAGAGCTTTAAGTAGGTCTGAAGATTGTGTGTTATTTTTAAACTTTCGGAGACAGAATCCATAATCAAAGTTAGGAAACAGGTTGAGGAAGGCACTCTATTCCAACATGAGCACCTTCCAGCAGAAGGAAAGGTGTTGAGCACAGAGCACCAGGCCCAGGACTGGGGTCTGAGCCACAGAAAGTTGTTTTTGGCCTTGTGCTCATGAAGGTCACTGAGATGGATGTAACAATTGCTTCCGGGTGTGGATTTCTCTCTCACTTCCATTTTAACTCCTTGGATGGAGTACTGGCCCTGCAGCTTTGTTGTAGGAGAACATGACTAACTGGTCATGCCCACAGGTCTGCAAACAAAGACCACTTTGCCCCAAATAGTCTCCACACCTGACTGACAAGTGCAGTTGGGACTTTTCTAATGGGGACATTCAGGTGGATGTTGGACTTGAGGCCCTGCTCTCAGGGTCAGCATTCGAAGGACGTTGGTTTGTGCTGAATGCAGTGCCTGTGGGTGGATGAGAACCGGTGGAGGGTCAGGTGGCTGTGGTCCTGTGAGTCACACTCACAACCTGGGGATGTTACATGGCAAATGGGACTTTGTCATGTTAGATTCATGTGGAGATGTTGAGATACAAGCATTTCAGTAGATGACCCGGGTGGTTACTCCTATGAGAAGTGTTTACATCAGAGGGAGGCAGAGGGAGATTAGGCTCCAGGAGGACAAGAACACACTGTGACCTCTGAGCTCAGGGACCTCTTCCTGGCTGTGGAGATGGAGGAAGAGGCCACGAGACCAGGAAGGCAGTTCTAGTCTCTGGAAATCACCAGGAAACAGACTCCACTGTGTGACGATGGAGAAGCTGAGGACATACAGACCCAGAAACCAAGAAGCCATCAACAAGCTCCTGAGGAGACTCTTTGTCGTTAGGACACATAGAAGGACCAAGCTGCGTGATCAATTCAACTCACCATCCTGCATTCACTGTAATGTTTTTTCTTACTCAAGGTCATTTTTTCTTTTTCCTTTTTGTTCAGATAGAGTGGGAGGAGAGAAAGAGAAAAAAACATCAACATGAAAGGAGCACATCGAGTGGTTGCCACCTGCACCACCTACCAGGGCTGTGACCAAACTGCAACTGAGGTACGTGCCCTTAGCAAGAGCCGAACCTGGGTCTCTCTGGACGTGTCTCTGGAGATGGTGGTGCAGCTCTTGAAGGACGGGCCGTAGTAAGTGCTGCCACCAGAATAGATAATCCCAATCCACTCCAGCCCCTTTTCTGGGTTCTGGCAGATCCAGTTGCAGAAATAATGACTGGTTCTGATGGAGAATCCAGACACAGCGCAGGTGAGGGAGAGGGTCTGCGAGGGCTTCAGCAGTCCTGGGCCCGACTCCTGCAGCTGCACCTGGGACAGGACACCTGGGGACAGGGAGCATCAGCCCTGTCAGTCATGTGCAGTCACAACCACCCCACAGACCCCTGTCTGACCTTTGATAACCTCACCTTGGGGGGCTGTCACCAGGCACAGGAGAAGACCCAGCAGTCTCATCTTCTTCTAGACCAGGGCTCTGCCTTCCCCAGAGACCTCAGCCCTGTGTGAGGAGAGAGCTGTGAACCTCCCCAGCCCAGGGGTTATTTACCCTGGTGCATGAGGAAAAATTTGCATGTGAGGCAACTTGTTCCTTATAAGTGGGGGACTGATGTCAGGGTACCCTGGTCCTTCTGGGGCTCTTTTGAGTGCATTTCTTACCTTGAACTTACTCAGCATGTAAGTCAGGGATAGTGAATCACCTGGTTCAAGAGACATGTTGGAGTCAGGTTAATGGACATGCTCCTCTCTGGATGGGTTGAATTGATTATATTTTTAATTTCTCATATATCTTTGAAATAGATTTTAAATGATTACATTTGTCCAGGTAGTTTCTTAAACACAACTTTCTAATATATAAAAAAATTGTCAAACATTTTTAATAAACAATTGTATTTGTACAAACATAATTTCTTATATACAATGCCCCTCTTCCCTGAAAATCACAAAATAAAGGACATTCATTCTCAGCATCTTTTATGTTTATTTGTGTAGTTATGTTGATCCAAGAACTATATTCCAAGAACAGGTTAATGGGAGAGTCTCAATTCTTTCCTTTATTTTGTTTTGTTTGGTTAAAATGGTATTTATTATTTGTTATGAGTAACTCTATATGATATGCCATTTGTTTAGGTTATCTCTAGAACCATTTTTTTTTACAGTATTTACCAAACACCTTCAGCAGCTAAGCAGGGTCAGGCCTCATTAGTACTTGCATGAGAGACCCTTGAATCTTAATGTTGAGAATTGGTACTTCTGTCTTTGAGTCCCTCCTCAAACTCTCCCCTTCTGCAAGTCTATGGCCAGTTGCAGAGACTTAAATCTACTTGTACAAGACATAATTCAATTTATACATGGAGAAAGGATTGATAATGGAAAGAGTGATTATTTTTAGTAAAATTCAGATTCTTTGATATGTTGAGATAACAAAGGCAGCAGATTAACTGATCTCATTTTCACTCTAGTGTCATCAGTGATGTTGGGGTTCAAAGGGGGGTAGGGAGATGTTCCCAGTACAGATTTGCTCACAGGAAAGGGATCTTTAGTCCTGACAGGAATACCTCACTCTCACCCCTCCTTCTGCCCCTGGGATGGTCTCTGTGGTCAGAGGTGCTGGGCCTCCCACTCACATGTAACATCCTTACGTATAATGAACACATTCTCCCATCAGACATGTGTCCTGGCAACCTATTGTTTCTTTGCAGGCTCATATTTTTATTGCCTTAATGGACTGTTTGATGGGGAAATGTTTTTATTTTTAGCAATGTGCTATTCATCAGTATTTGATTTTATAAGATCAGTGTTTTTTTTTTTTATGTTTTATGTAATAACTCACCAGAAAATTGTCACTCTCCATTGTCCGCGGGAGGGGAAACCCTGCTATGTCCACAGTGGGCACTAAACCAGATAGAGGGATGTCGGCTGGATTCCTTAATATCATTGAAACCTGTGTGCTGTGTCCCGAACAGGAGACCAACCTTCGAAAGCCCCGGTTCATTTCAAGATTAATTCACTTGATTGGACTTTACACTGAGAATTTTCTTAGAGTATGTAGCATAGAAAACTAGACTAACCCCTGAGACATTATATCATGTAGATGTCAGGCAGACAAGAAAATAACCTTGAAGAATGTGAGAAAGATGCAGAGCAGAGATGACAGAGACAGGATCCCAGAGGTTATTTCATGTGGATGGAAGTGACCAGGAGGATGAAGGTGCAGAGAGGTCGTGAGAGGGAGACATGAGGAGATGAACTGGAGCTGACGTGGGGAAAGTGAATGTCCCAGTGAGAGCCCTGCATGGAGCTGTGTGTGCAGGACTCAGATGGGACAGTGAGAGAGTGAGGCCCTGGCGAGTGTGGGGACCTGGACTGAGCTCAGACCCAGGGCTTGTGGACACACTGACTGACCCTCTGTGGACACTGCGTCCTAGTCACAGGGTGGAGAGGATGCCCGGGGTGCTCAGTCTTTCAAAGAGACAACTGAGACCCATGGGAACCTAATGAGATAATGGTTCCAGGATCCCCGACACGACTCGGCTGGGAAAGAGAATGGTGTGCACACCATCGTCATCTTCAGTGACATGTGTAAACACAGGGCTCAGGACAAAGAAGAGTCTCTGGAACCCTGAACCACAGAAAGAGCGGAGTTCCTTGAGCACCCCAGAGGGCTGTTTCATCCCCACCATGCACAGTTTCTAACTATGTTTTCTGATCAATGTGTCCCCAGCATTCCCTGCTGATCCTGGGTGATCTCCGAGATCCAGAGCGCCCCCTAGAATTCTGACTTCTTCTGATGGACCTCTCCTGCAGCTCAGCCCTTTCTGTCTCCCTGCATGGAGTTTGTGTTTGGATCATACAGATCTCCTGTTCATGACAATGTCAAATGCCCAGTGTTTATCTCACTCATATTTATTCACACAGTCTCTGCCTCTAGTTCTCACATCAGTCCCTATAGGAACCACCATCTCCTCCTGCATTTGCGACTCTGGTTCAGCCTCGTGGACATTCCTACACTGAGTGAGTTGTTACAGGTGAGAATTCAGACACCTGGTTGTCACTCCGGCTCCCATTCAAAGGACGTCCTCTCGAGGTTGTTTATGAATGAGCTCCAGTGATTCCCCACGTGGACTACGTGTCCCCCAGCCCAGCAACCCACCAGGCACTGAGTCCCGGCTCAGCTCCAGGGACAGACAGGAGCATCTACTGAGGTTCAATTGTCTGGAGAATGTCACTGGGGGCTCCCATCTGGGAAAGGACTGAAGTCCCCACGTACTCAGGACCGTGGGTCTGTGCTGGTTAATCAGCACCCAGCAGGTGTGAGCCCCTCTTCCTTTGGGTCAGTGCACGTGCGTCTTCCATGTGCTCTTGTTATTATACTGAGTCATCACACTGGGACCCGCCTCACAAACACCCTTTCTGAACAAGGTTCAAAGCAATCCGAGGACTCAAATGTATCTCTATCACCTCAGTAAATGTACGTCAGAAACCTTCCCACAAGAAGGAAACTTGCAGGTGGTTACCGTCCGAGGTCTATGTGGAGGAATCTCGTTTGGAAGACCCATCCCAGAGGACCAGTGTCCTGTGGCTGGTTGTCAGCTCCGTCTTGCTGCGGTCGCCCAGTGAGCTCTGGCGCTGGGCAGTGCTGCTCTGTTCAGCCCTCAGGGACCCTCGGAGTATGCATGAGGCCCCTGCATCGTCACTGAGCTCACAGGTCTAGGGCCCAGGAGGGTTAGGGGCCAGCTCTGCACATTCTAACGTGTCAGCGATCACGGTGACCCTCTCCAATTGCTCACCAAGTGCCCGCTGCTGCTTTATGTTGACACCGTGTGGGCTCTGGTGGGCAGAGGGGCATGTCCTCTGCTGGACAGTGGTGTTGGTCATGGTCTCCCAGAGAGGCAGGACCGATAAATGCATATTTACTTGGACAAGTGTTGTACAAAGAACTGATGCCCACGTCACGGACTGTGAGACGTCCCATGTTTCATAATCTGCGGTTGCAACCAGTAGACCCAGGAGAGCTGCTGGCATAACTCAGGCTGGCCCGAGGGCTGGGGACCTGGGTGACCTGGGCAGGAGAAATCCTCAGAAAAGAAGCAAAAATGGTCCCTCTAAGTAGCCGAGAGCTTTGAGAGAAAATCTCTCTTCTTAGTAGGTAGTACCTTCCACAGCTCCCTCTTCACCTGACCCTGGGCCTATGTTGTGTGTTTTCTGGGTACCAAAACGCCCTTTCTGTCCTCTGAGCCTCCTGGTGTCCTGAGCACCCCCTCCGGCCCATCCTCCTTCGTCCCTCAAGAGGATGCTTCTGGGCTCGCACTGACTTCCCCTCACTGTGTCTGCTGCACAATAACACACAACCGTGTCCTCAGCTCTCAGACTTCTCAGCTCCATGTAGTCTGTGCTCATCGATGTGTCTGGTCAAGGAGACTCTCCCCGGGAATGTCTGTGTGTATCCAGTGTTATCACTGGAAGTGTAAATCCACCCCATTACCTCAAGCCCTTTTCCTGGGGCCTGTTGTAACCACTGCAAGTAGGAATTGCTGAAGGTGGACCCAGAAGCCTTGCAGGAGACCTTCACTAAGACCCCAGGCCTCCTCCCCTGAGCCCCAGACTGCACCCGCTGCACCTGGGAGTCGACACCTGTGCAGAGGAAAGAGGAATGGGTGGAAATCCCCCTTGACTGTCCCTGGTCCTTTCCTCAGCCTGGGGACTGGAGAGCTCTTACCTGTAGCCACTGCCACCAGAAGGGTCCTCCAGCTCCAGTCCATGGTGAGGGGCTGAGCTCTGGGCCCTTCTATAGGGAGGGTGTGGCTGTGGCACAGACTTATGCATATTTAATCTGGTCTACCTAATCTAATTTACATATTCATGAGGCAGAGTATTTTATAGCTGAGGACTGGACCCCACCTGAGAGGTGATAGATGTCACAGAGACCATGCTCAGTGGGAGTCTGAGGATCCACGTCCTAATCCTGGTAGGAAGACATGTGTCCCCTGCCAGGTCCCTGAGCTCTGTGCACACTGAGCCCCTCCCTGAAGAACAAGCCTCACAGGACTTTCCCCTTAATGTGAACCCAACTTTGAGTGACACGGGGACCTCCTGGACCAGCTCTGGACTCTGGCACCTGAACGTCTAACTCCTGGATCAGTGTGTCTCCAAAGTGCTGCACGCACTGAGGGCATAAAGCCCTCCCTGTGCAGCTTCTTACAACCCAGACGCCCTAGGAACACCCACTCTGTGTGTGGTTCTCATGTCTTACCCAGGTTGGCAAATGCTCTGACTGAACAGGATATGTGTAGTCACCTCAGCAGTCCTATCCAACTTTCTGATTTTTATTTGTTTATTTCTATTTTATTTTTTTTTATGAGAAGAGAAAAATGCTGGTGCTTACTGGAAATACAAGCCCAGTTCTCCCTCCCCAGTTCTATGCAGCAGCCCTGGGCTCCAGGGTCCTGAGCTCCCCCTGCTGCCCAGTAATTTTCCCCTGCAGGGAGGGTCCTTCAGGGCTCACAGGGCATTGACCTCTCAGCGTCAACAGTCCAGTAGTAAGAGCTGTGCCCTGACTCAGACTGTCCCCGCAGGGACACCATATGCTTTTGATATCTGTGTACGTGGTGAAATGGCCTTAAGGAACCCGTGGCTCTGCAGGGAGACCCCAAGCCAGGGGTTTTGGAAGACACCAGGGAACCCTTCCCTGAGCTGCCAGATGGACAGACAGAGCAACACTGGCCTGAGTCCTGAGGCTCTTGGCAGCTCTGGGGCCTCTTATGTTTTTCGTGGCCTGTGGTTGAAGGTCTCATCTGAGTATCACTCTATGTGGCTCAAATTACACTACTTTCTTCTATTCAATAAATCACACATGCAAACACACACGCACACACATTGTGATTGCTGTTATTGCTATGAATCCAGAGTTGTCCTCATTCCGTGATCCTAGCACATTGTCAGTGACTACAGGTGGATGTAGACCTGGAGTTACTTCCTTTGGAAGCTATCAAAATGCACCCTCTATACACAGATATTTCAGTACACTTGTCTTGTGTGTCTCTGTTCTTGGAGATTCTGTGAATCCAAATGTTGATTAGAATGGATCAGACCTGCACCAGGGAGGGTCAGGTTCCCCCATTGACTGAGAGGCCCTGTAGCTGAAGATTCAACTGCAGACGTCACACCCACATTAGGGCACCCACTGAGAATGGTGAGTCTGAGGAGACTGGAATGTTGTCAGCTGTCAGGTGAGGGTGGTCTCCCAGATCACCTGGTGGGCGTGGCAACAGTGCCAGGGGAGTGAGGCTAACTCAGTGAGAGACAGCCTGGCTTCCTCAGGACACCTGATTTCAGGACTGGCTGGTGTTCATACATTCTTTTTGCTCCACCCTGATAGTTATCTATCTTCCTGAAAACTTGCTCCATGGATCTCAGTTAACCATACCCCACGTGAAGACCAACTCTCTGCTCAGGCCCCCACAGCTCTGCCCATCAGGCCCTGAAGGAGCCAACAACTTCACCTGCATCTGCATCTCTGGTTCAACCCTAGTCAATATTCCTTCAATGAGTAAGTCATCATGAGTTAGAATTCAGGCTTCTGCTCCTGGGATGGTTCTTGTTTTCACACCCTTTAGTGATCTATAACCCTCCCACATGGAGATTTGTTTCTGGGTTTATTATGACTTCGCTCACTGTGTCTCTTACTTAGTAATACACAGCTGTTGTCTTGGCTCTCAGGCTGCTCATTTGCAGATACAACATATTCTTGGGGTTGTCTGTGGAGATGGTGAATCTTCCCTTCACAGTCTGTATAGTATGTATTATGTCCATGACTATAAATTTGATATATCCACACCGGCCCCTTTTATGAAACCTGGTGGACCAAGATTATCTAGCAGCTATTGCCGGTGCATCCAGAGGCTGCACAGGAGAGTCTCAGAGACCCCCCAGGCTGCCCAAAGTTTCCCACAGACTCCACCAGCTGCACCTCACACTGGACATCTGCAAACACAAAGACGTCCCATTCAGGAAACTGTTACACGTCCACTGTAATTTCTTCTATCCACTCAAACACTCAATGTCTATTTTCTCCATAAATCACCTCTTAAAATAGCAACAAGGAAAATCCAGCTGATCCCAAACTCCATGGTGAGTGGTCTGTATTCAGTCCTGATCAGAGAATGGGGACACTTGAGGATTCTGGGGCTGGGATCCAATCCCAATTCTCAGGTTCAAGGCTGGGATGGTTTTCATGAGCAGAGAGGGCCAATTTGCATGTCCTCCTCCTATAGAGGGAGCTCTGGGTAAAAGGGTGGCATTATGAACACAGTCCCAGAGTGTGACACGACCATGGGTGTTTGCCCTTTAAGAATAACTACCCTGTCTGCAGTGAATGTGGAAATCGATGGAAGTTCTGTTGAGTTGGAAGAATTGGTATAATATCTGATCATTTAAGAAATGGATTTTGTAACTAGCTTTAAAACTAGGACAAGGAATTAGTTTTGCTGCAAATAAGATTATTAGGAACATGCATCTCTGGGGTTACTCTTGTTTTTGAGAGGATCATTTCTCAAGCGCCTTCTGTAGTTTCAGATCAGCAGGGAGAATGCAAAGTACTTGTATGGTAACTGTTTCCTTTTTTTTTTAACTTTTTTTTTTTTTTTTGATCCTCATCCGAGGACATTTCTCTATTTTTTGTTCAGATAGAGTGGGAGGGAGAGACATACAAATGACAAGAGACATATGAAGAAATGATCAACATCACTAATCATCAGAGAGATGCAAATTAAAAGAACAATGAGATATCACCTTACACCTGTCAGAATGCTGGCCATCCACAAATCATTAAACAAGAAGTGTTGGCGAGAGTGTGGAGAAAAGGGGATTCTAGTACACTGCTGGTGGGAATGCAGACTGGTGCATCCACTATGGAAAACAATATGGTGTTACCTCAAAAATTTTCAAATTGAACTGCCATTTGACCCTTGATCCCATTTCTAGGAATATATCTTAAGAAGCCCGAAACACCAACCAGAAAGAATATATGTACCCCCATGTTCATAGCAGCACTATTTACAATAGCTAAGATCTGGAAACAGCCCAAGTGTCCATTAGTAGACAAATGGTTAAAAAAGCTGTGGTACATATACACAACGGAGGACTATGCAGCTGTAAGAAAGAAAGATCTCTTATCATTTGAGATGACATGAAGTGACCTGGAAAGTATTATCCTAAGTAAAACAAGCCCAACAGAGAAATACAAGTATCATACGATCTCACTTATTTGTGGTATGTAACTAGCATAACAGTCTGAGGAATGGGGTAGTCCCCGAAATGTGGAAGCGCGGTACAGACTGACAATCCCCAGAAGAGGCGGTGGTGGGGGAGAGATAAACCACAGAACTTATATGAATGTATGCATGAAAAATGGACATGAGCAACAAAGCTGGAGACAGGGCAGGGAGGGAGTGGGAAAGGGGAATCAGTGGGGGGGAAAAGGGAAACCATCTGTAACAAAAAAATAAAATAAAATAAAAGAAGTAAATCTAACACCTGTACTGATCAAACTATTCTAAAAAATTTCAGAGGAAAAAAGTCTCCCAAGCTCTTTTTATTAGGCCAGCATAATCCTAATTGCAAAACCAGATAAAGACACTACAAAGAAAGAAAAGGGCTGGCCAATATCCATGATGAAATTTGATGGCAAAATTCTCAACACAATATTAGCAATATTTTTTTTAAAATTCTACCACGACCAAATGGGATTCATTCCAGGGATGCAGGGCTGGTACAATATTCACAAATCAATAATTGTGATACACCACATAAACAAAATAAAAGATGAAATCATATGATTATATCATTAGACACTGAAAAAGCATTTGACAAAATCCAGCCCCAATATCTGATAAAAATGTTGAGCAAAGTAGGAATAGAGAGATGATATCTCAATATAATAAAGTCCATATTTGAATAACTTACAGCCAACATCATACTCGATGGGCAAAACCCAAAAGCATTCCACTTAAAAACAGGAACAAAACAGGGATTTCCAAGTCCACCACTCTTATTTAACATAGTACTTGAAGTCTTAGGCACAGCACTTAGACAAGAAGAAAAAATAAAAGGCATCCAAATTGGAAAGAAGGAAGGAGAACTGTCATCATTCACAGATGGCATGAATGATATTGTGTATAAAAAACCCTGAGTTCTCTATTCTGTTCCATTGATGTATCTGCCTGTTCTTGTGCCAGTACCAGGCTGTTTTGATTACAGTGGCTTTGTAGAACAACCTGAAATCTGGTAATGTGATTTCTCCTACTTTGTTCTTTTTTTTTTTTTTCAAGATAGGTATGGCTATGCAGGGTCTTTTTGTTCCATATAAACTTTTGGAGTGTTTGTTCTAGGTCTATGAAGTATGTCGTTGGTATTTTGATGGGAATTGCATTGACTCTATAGATTGCTTTGGATAGTATGGACATTTTAATAATGTTAATTCTTCCAATTCATGAACAAGGTGGCTGGTGCTGATGGAGTTGTCCATGGACATGGTGACCTGGCCACGAAAGGAGGGGCTGTATCTGGTATCCGAGACCCCAGGATAGATTATTCCCATCCACTGCAGGCCCTTCCCAGGTGTCTGGTGCACCCAGCTGATCCAGCTACCAGTGAAGCTGTATCCAGAGGTTCTGCAGGAGATCCTCAGAGAGTCCCGGGTCTTTTCCCCTCTGCCCCAGACTGCACCAGCTGCCCCTGGGCTCAGACACCTATGTGGGAGAGCAGGACGCAGGTCAGAGCTCCCTCCTGCGTCCCTCCCCTGTGACCCTCACCTGGTCTGTGACTCATCTGGGAGGATGAATAGGAGGATGACTGCGAGGAACAGGGCTGAGGACCCAGCTGGTGCAGGACACTGGCTGTGGAGGGACCCTGGGTTTAATGGGCTGTCTCTATTTGCACATTTACTGTCCCGCCCTCAGGTGAGACTTCTCACAGCTCATGGCCCAGAAGCCCACGGGCTCCAGCAGAGGAGATTGTCTGAGCCTCCTTTCCCGGGGGGGACAGAGACTTTCCACCCAGACTGTGGTCCTGGCAGGAGCAAACCCACAAGAGACTGGGGGTGGACTCTGCTTGGGACAAATGGTCGCCTCCCAAGGGGACGTAGTATGGAGTGTCCAACTCGACCCCTGTGTGTGGTGGGTGTCATGGGCTGGGCTGGGCTGGGCTGAGCTATCAGGCCAGGCTGAGTGCATCACCATCGCTCGGGCCCTCAGTGGTGAGTGTTGAGGGAAACATCCATTCTCACACGTGCTCACGAAGGGAAGACCGAGTGGATTCAGAGGGAGCATTCAATGGAGTTATTCTGTAGGAGAGAGAGACGGGGTCAAGTCTGAATGCAACAAGAACTTGCTGGAACTTGGGTGCAGAGAGCAGGTGGGGTCTGTGGGTGGAAAGTACTAGGAGGGAACAGCAGGGTGAGGGGATGGGTTAGTTCACCAGACAGCCTTCTTGCTGAAGGCAGGCCATCGAGATCAGACATCCCCTGGGGCAGTGCTGGACAGGGAACCCACTGAGGGATTGAGGGGGGTGAACTACTGAGGTTGGAGCACTCTAGTCAGATGAACTGCCCAGGACTCTTGCTGAAACTGGGCTGTGAAAATGGACCCGAAAGCTACAGGTGTCAGCCTAGGTGGGGAGAGGTTCACAGGAGCCTGCCTGAAGCTCAGTTAGGGAGGCTCGTCGTCCGGAGCTGCTCCAGGCTTGGTGGGGGCAGCCCTGGGCAGCCTCCAGGTCAGGGTCGGGGAGCCCGGTGTGGACACAGGGGCCCAAGGCCTGGAGGGCAGGGCCGATGGTGCTCTAAGGGCCACTGGCTTGTGGACCTTCTGACCCTGCTGAAGACACTTTCCGGCGTGGAGCTGGTGACTCACTGCAGGACTAATGCAGTTGATTGTACTGTACAGTGTTCATAGTCCGACAGGATTTTAACAGAGTCCCAAGGTGATCCCGGAACATTACGACCTTGAGTGTCAGGGAGCTGTGGAGACACATCGAAGGGTGTTACGGACGTTCCCGTGGACAAGCCACACTAATGTGAGCAGGTTATTTCCAGAAGATAAATG
The DNA here is from genome assembly GCA_037176705.1 of Molossus alvarezi. Lineage (NCBI taxonomy): Eukaryota > Metazoa > Chordata > Mammalia > Chiroptera > Molossidae > Molossus > Molossus alvarezi. The sequence goes on along the minus strand of CM073885.1, from coordinate 470,203 downwards.
TGGCCACCGGTGACTAAGGCTGCGACAGCTTGTTCAGACTGTGAGGTGAGGCGGGCCGTCGGGATCTCCCGTGGCCAAGGGCTGCTACCCCAGTGAGAGTAGCGTGAGGAGTGGAGTGCAGACCCCAAACCAGTGGGAGTTGAAGAGTCCATGGACCTTGGAACCTGAGGGTGGGCGGTGCACTCGACCTCCAGACCCTCCAGGAGGACACGGAATGGGCACCTCTGAGGGCGGGGGTTTCCAAAGAGGATTCCCCAGGGCAGGGTGAGGACCCACTCAGGAGACCTCCCTGGGCAAAACAGTGGAGGGCACAGTGCCCAGGGGTCACCCTGAGCCTTGGAGGTGGCAGGACCCAGGTGTCTTTCCTGCAGCAGAGCGCTGGGCGGAGCAGGTCCCACGTGTGCGTCAGGGCTGGTCTGTGAGGAGGAGACGGACACCAGCACACAACAGAGAATTATTTACAGATTTGCAGTTTTCTTATTAATGACAAAATGGGACTAACTTTTTATTTGATATTTGCCATTTTGTGCCTGTCAATGTGCGTGAGCCCTCCAGGGTCGGTCCCGTTGGACAGTGAGTGGACAGAAGAGCTGAGCCTCACGCAGTGGAAACACTTTGTTTCCTTCCCCAGGTTCTCAGGGACGCCCTTCTCCCTCTCAGGGACTGAATTTTGAGTTTTCTCTGAAGTTACTCCAGCTGAGCCCCCACCCCGGCCCTGCCTCATGTGTGTGGTGTCCTCTCACAGCACAGGGGTCTGACTGGGGGGAAGCTCTGACCAGGGGAATCTGTGACATGGGCTCAGCACCCCCCAGCCCATCCCCTGGGGGCTGCAGGGAACTGTCCCCTGGGAGGCTCTGCAGGTGGCTGGGTGTCGGGACCTCCTGGGACATAAGGTGTGTTTGCTGCTGGGGGAGCCCTGTGCTGGCCGCCCTCCCCTGCACAGTCCTGTCCTGCAGCAGCCCTGAGGGACCTGGTATTCCCCCTGAGCACGGCAGGTGGACCAGGGAGGGGAGATGGCAGGTTCAGGGCACTTGTCTGGGACGGGTCCTGGGGTGTCCATGGAGGGATGCGCACGTCAGAGGAGGACAGGAAGTGGGTGGTGCATTGGTGACAAAAATTTTATTCAAGGCCACAGGGGCACAGGGGGGCCTGACTGAGGGGAGGGCCGTGCAGGGACCGTGTGCCGCTGTCTGAGGACAGAGTGTGAGCTTCAAACAAAGAGGGAGCTGACGTCAGGGCTGTTCCCCGGGAAGGAGACGTGTGCAGTGCAGGACCCTGACCCCGTCAGGACGCTCTGTTCATGGAGGAGGTCGTGGAGGACACCGGTGAGGGAAGGTCCTAATGAGTGTCCATGCTCCCCTGTGCACAGTGCTCCTCCCCTGCCTTGTCCCAGCGATGACGTGAGACATTAGATTCACCCAGCCTGAGTTTCCCTGGGGACAGAGAACACCTGGGAGGGGAGAAGAAACACCCATCTCAACAGGAAGCCTGTCTCTGTCCCTCTGCAGCTGCCCAGGAGTAGACACGTGCGACCTGGTGTCCTGAGCGCCCCCTGCAGCCCCGCCCTCCTGTCCCCTCATGAGGTGTGTGTCTGGGCTCACACTGACTTCCCCTCACTGTGTGTCCTGCACAGTAATACACGGCCGTGTCCTCCGTGGTCACGGAGCTCAGCTGCAGGGAGAACTGGTTCTTGGACTTGTCCATGGAGATGGAGGTGCGGCTCTTGAGGGACGGACTGTAGTTAGTGCTGCCATCATCACATATCTCCCCGATCCACTCCAGCCCCTTCCCTGGTTTCTGGCAGATCCAATCCCAGCAGTAATTACTGGTTGTGATGGAGAATCCAGAGACAGTGCAGGTGAAGGAGAGGGTCTGCGAGGGCATCACCAGTCCTGGGCCCGACTCCTGCAGCTGCACCTGGGACAGGACACCTGGGGACAAGGAGCATTAGGATCTATTTGTCATGTGCTGTCTCAACCTCCCTATAGATCCCTGTCTGACCTCTGAGACCCTCACCTTGGGGGGCTGTCACCAGGCACAGGAGAAGACCCAGCAGTCTCATCTTCTAGACCAGGGCTCTGCCTTCCCCAGAGACCTCAGCCCTGTGTGAGGAGAGAGCTGTGAGCCTCCCCAGCCCAGGGGAGGATTTAGCCTGGAGCTTGAGGGGAAATTTGCTTGTGGGGCAGCCTGTTCCTTATAAGTGGAGGACTGAGGTCAGATGGCCCTGGTCCTTGTGGGGCCCTGTGGGGACATCTCTTTTCTTGAACTCACTCACCATGTAAATCAGGGAATGGGGATCACCTGTTTGATGAGACCTATTGGAATCAGGTTAACCAACATGCTCATCTCTGATTAATGTTGGAGTAGATGAGTACATTTTATTTTTAATTTCTTAGGCATCTTTAAAATAGATTTAAGAGGGTTTAAATTTTTCAAGGTAGTTTCTTAAACTCTAGTTTTTAATATATAAAAACTGTCAAACATATTTAATAGAGAATTACATTTTTATAAGTACAATTTTATATATACAAATAATGTCTCCCTTGTTCTGGAAATCAAAAAATAAAGGGCATCCAGTCTTAATATCTTATTTAATTTGTGATGTAAGTTTGATACAAGGAAATGTGTTCCAAGAAAAGACACTGGGAGACCCATGATTCTTTAGTTTGATTTTGTTAAAATGATATCCATTACAAGTTCTGAGTAAAACTATATTATATCCCTACATTTACGTTATTGGTATTAACCTTTTCTTACACTTTCAACAGCTGAGCAGATTTGGACCAGTTTGTACTTGGATGGGCGACCCTTGATTCTTGACGTTGACATTTGGTAATTGTGTCTCTGATTCCCTCCTCAAACTCTTCCCTTGTGCAAGCCCATGGGATACTGAAGAGTCTCCGAACTAAGGACGTCATATATAATCCCATTTACACATGGAGAAAGTATTGAAAAAAGGAAGAGTGATTATGCATTAGTAAATTTTAGACTATTTTATTTATTTTTAATTAATTAATTAATTAATTTTTGTTACAGATGTTTCTCCTTTTACCCCACTGATTCCCCCCTCCTTCAACATCCCCACACTGTCCACAGCTTTGTTGTCCATGTACATTGTTCATGCATACATGCATATAAGTTCTGTGATTTATCTCTTCCCCACCACCCTCTTTTCTGGGGATTGTCATTCTGTACCCCACATTCACGTCTCTGGGACTACCCCTTCCTCATACCATTATGTTCATTACATTCCACAAATAAGTCAGATCATATGATACTTGTCTTTCTCTGTTTGGCTTGTTTCGCTTAGGATAATACTCTCCAGGTCCCTCCATGTCATCTCAAAGGATAAGAGATCTTTGTCTCTTACAGCTGCATAGTACTCCATTGTGTATATATACCACAGCTTTTTTATCCATTCGTCTACTGATGGACATTTGGGCTGATTCCAGATCTTAGCTATTGTAAATAGTGCTGCTACAAACATGGGGGTACATATATATTTTTTTCTGATTGGTGTTTCAGGCTTCTTAGGGTATATTCCTATAAGTGGAATCACTGGGTCAAATGGCAGTTCAATTTTTAAATTTTTGAGGTAACATCATATTGTTTTCCATAGTGACTGCACCAGTCTACATTCCCACCAGCAGTGTACTAGAGTCCCCTTTTCTCCACACCCTCCTCAACACTTGTTGTTTGATGATTTGTTGATGGTAGCCATTCTGACAGGTGTGAGGTTATACCTCATTGTTGTTTTAATTTGCATCTCTCTGAGGACTAGTGATGTGGAACATTTTTTCATATGTCTCTTGGCCATTTGTATATCCTGTTTGGAAAGGTGTCTATTTAGTTCCTCTGCCCATTTCTTAATTGGATTCTTTCTCTTTCTTTTGCTGAGTTGTATGAGAACTCAATATATATTGGAAATTAACCCCTTATCTGATATGTCATTGGCAACTGTGCTCTCCCATACAGTGGGTGGCCTTTCATTTTGATGATTGTATCTTTTGCTGTGCAGAAGCTATTGAGTTTGATGTAGTCCCATGTGTTCATTTTCTTTTTTGTTTCTGTTGCCTTAGGTGATGTATCAGTGAAAATTCTGCTGCGTATGATGTCAGAAAATTTGTTGCTCACATTTTCCTCTAGGATATTTATGGATACATGAGTCACATTTTAGTCTTTTATCCATTTTGAGTTTGTTCCTGTGTATGGTGTAAGTTGATGGTCTAGTTTCATTTTTTTTTTTTTTGCATGTAGCTGTCCAATTTCCCCAACACCATTTATTAAAGAGGCTGTCTTAGTCCACTGTATGCTCTTGCCACCTTTGTCAAACATTAATTAATCATATTGCCTTGAGTTCATTTCTGGGTTCTCTGTTTTGTTCCACTGGTCCATATGCCTGTTCTATGCCAGTACCAGGCTGTTTTGATAACTGTGGCTTTGTATTATAACCTGAAATCTGGTAATGTGATCCCTCCAACTTTGTTTTGTTTTTTGTTTTATTTTTCAAGATTGCTGTGGCTATTCAAGGTCTTTTTTTTTGGTTCCATATGAACTTTTGAAGTATTTGTTCTAGTTCTGTGAAGTATGTCAATCGTATTTTGATGGGGATTGCTTTAAATCTAGATTGCTTTGGGTAGTATGGACATTTTAATGACGTTAATTCTTCCAATCCATGAACAGGGCATGTGCTTCCACCTTTTTATATCTTCCTCTATTTCTTTTTTCAAGGACCTGTAATTTTCTGTGAATAGGTCCTTTATTTCTTTGGTTAATTTTATTCATAGGTATCTTAAATTTTTTGCCACATGGTAAATGGTATTTTTATTTGTTTGTTTAGTTTCTCTTTCTGTGATTTCATCATTGGTGTATAAGAATGCCATCGATTTCTTGACATTAATTTTGTATCCTACTACTTTGCCAAATTCATTTATTAACTCTATTAAATTTTTGATGGAGTTGTTGGGGTTTTCTATGTATAGTATTATGCCATCTGCGGATAAAGACAGTTTCACTTCCCTTTTTCCCATTTGGATCCCTTGTAATTTTTCTTCCTGTCTGATTGCTTTGGCTAAGACTTCCAGTACTATGTTAAATAGGAGTGATGAAGTGGGCATTTTTGTCTTGTTCCTGTTCTTAAGGGAAATGGTTTTAGTTTTTGCCCATTGAGTATGATGTTGGCTGTAGGTCTTTTATATATGGCTTTAATTACGTCAAGATAGAATCCCCCTATTCCCAGATGTTGAGCTTTTGTATCAGAAATGGGTGCTGGACTTTGTTGAATGCTTATCCTGCGTCTATTGATATGATCATATGGTTTTTATCTTTCATTTTTTTTATGTGGTGTATCACATTTGTTTGATTTGCTAATATTGTATCAGCCTTGCATCCCTGGGGTGAATCCCACTTAGTCATGGTGAATAATTATTTGATGTATTGCTGTGCTCGATTTGCTAGTATTTTGTTCAGAATTTTGGCATCTATGTTCATCAGGGATATTGGTCTGTAGTTTTTTTGTAGTGTCTTTTTCTGGTTTTGGAATTAGAATTATGCTTGCCTCATAAAACAAGTTTGGAAGTCTTTCTTTTTCTTGAATTTTTTGAAATATTTTGAGGAGAATGGGTATTAGTTCTTCTTTGAATGTTCAGTAAAATTCCTCTGTGATGCCCTCTGGTCCTGGGCTTTTGTTTGCTGGGAGCGTCTTGATTATATCTTATTTTTTTGTTTGTTTTGTTTTGTTTATATTGTATGTTCAAGTTTTCTATTACTTCCCAGTTCAGATTTGGGAGACTATGTGTTTCTAGAAATTGGTTGTGATGTAGAATCCAGAGACAGTGCAGATGAGGGAGAGGGTCTGCGAGGGCTTCACCAGTCCTGGGCCCAACTCCTGTAGCTGCACCTGGGACAGGACACCTGGGGTCAAGGAGCATCAGGCCCTGTCAATCAAGTGCAGTCACAACAACCCCATAGACCCCTGCCTGACCTCTGAGACCCTCACCTTGGGGGGCTGTCACCAGGCACAGGAGAAGACCCAGCAGTCTCATCTTCTTCTAGACCACGGCTCGGCCTTCCCCAGAGACCTCAGCCCTGTGTGAGGGGAGAGCTGTGAGCCTCCCCAGCCCAGGGGAGGATTTACCCTGGAGCTTGGGGAGAAATTTGCATGTGGGGCAGCCTGTTCCTTATAAGTGGAGGACTGAGGTCAGGCTTCCCTGGTATTTTTGAGTCTTCTGTGGGTTATCTCTTCCCCTGAACTCACTCAGCATGTAAGTCAGGGAAGGGGGATCATCTAGTATTTTAAGCTGCATCTCTCTGATGATTAGTGACCTGGAGCAATTTTCGTATGTCTGTTGTCCATCTGTTTGTCCTCTTCAGAGAAGTGTCTATTCAGGGCCTCTTCCCATTTATTAATGAGGTTGTTGGTCTGTGTAATGATTTGTATAAGTTTTTTTTTTAATACATTTCTTAATATAACCCCTTAACAGATGTAACATTAGCAAATAGACAATAAACGGTTCTAACTTAGAGAAGTCAGAGGTAAACAAAGAATCATGAACCCAGAGAGGTTTCCTGAGGAAAACTAAAGAGGAAACCACACAGGAAACCAGCCTAAACCTCCAACCCCACCAGCTTCTGGGATGGTCTTTGTTTTCAGGGACCCTGAGCGCCCCCTGGTGGCCGTAGCCCCTCCTGCAGGGAGGTGTGTGTCTGGGCTCACACTGACTTCCCCTCACTGTGTCTGTCGCACAGTAATACACGGCTGTGTTCTCGGCTCTCAGGCTGTTCATTTGCAGATACAGCGTGTTCTTGGAGTTGTCTCTGGAGATGGTGAATCGGCCCTTCACAGCGTCCGCATAGTATGTGCTACCACCACTATCACTAATGGATGAGACCCACTACAGCCCCTTCCCTGGAGCCTGGCGGACCCAGCTCATGTCGTAGTCGATGAAGGTGAATCCAGAGGCTGCATAGGAGAGTCTCAGAGACCCCCCCAGCCTTCACCAAGGTTCCCCCAGACTCCACCAGCTGTACCTCACACTGGACACCTGCAAACACAAAGACGTCCTGGTCAGGAAACTGTCACATGCCCACTGTTTCTCTCATCCACTCTCAGACTCAGTGTCACTTGTTCTCCACAAATTGCCTCTTAAAATGGCAACAAGGAAAATACAGCTGAGCAAAAACTCCATGGTGAATGATCTGTGTTTAGTCCTGGTCTGGGAATGTGGTCACCTGGAGATCCCAAGGCTGAGCTCCTGTCTCAGAGCTGCAGGGTCTGGGCAGGGCTGGTTTTTATGAGCAGAGCGGACCCTATTTGCATGTCCTCCTACTACATAGGGAGTTCTGGGATTGGAGACCTGCAGATTTGGTGGTGCCTCAGTGCAGGTTGGAGTGCCCTGGGGGCGAATTGTAGTCATGACCAAATTTCAATAATGAAATAAAGTCAAAATAGGTAGGGGCGTGTCCAAGAGTCCACATCTGGTAACAGTGAGATCAGATACTGAGTTCAGCACCTAAACACTGTCTCCTAATTCTCCCTGGACCTACTTTAAGGCAGAGTGGCACCTGCGCAGTGAGGGTGCAGCCCCCTTGGATATAATGGAGCATGGATGAACATCTGTATTCTGGAGTTTCCCAAAACTCAGGCCTGGGGACCATCTGACATGTGGAAAGAGACCACAGGCTGCAGATCTTGTAAGAGCAAATGTCATGCACACGGTGTGTTGGTGCCCTTGGGCCTGACTGTCTCTGGCTTTCTGACCTTCAAGAAGACAAAGAAGACTGAGTGTTGTGTAGATGCTTTTCTATCCCTTGGGCTCAGATATACTGAGAAGTTGGAGAGATCCATGGAGCTGTTGGAGAGCCTGTGGGTTTCCACCGTCTAGAAGTCCATCCATAGAGGTCTATTTCCATAGAGAGTAATAAAAACCTCAAAGAAGTTGTTATAATAGAACAATTAGTGAGATAAATGTTAGTCCAAATACCTATGATTAGTGAGAAGGCTCATAATTTATGGTTAACCTCTCATTTATAAAGCAAAGAGTTTTGCACTTTAAATTCACAGTGAATGCCATGGTGATATGAGTTGAACTGATCACTCAGCTTGGTCCTTCCCAATTGTGTTATTACAACTGTGAAAGTTTATTGTCAAAAGGGACCACTTGATGATTCCACAGCATTTAGATAACAGTGTCGTGTCCTGGTGTAATAAACGTGTTTTCAGACCCTGGAGATAAATCCTGGACAGTAGATGTGCCTGGAACCAATCTCCTTCTGGGGGACGTGAGCTCAGTGAGTCCTGAGTTCCCCAGTGTCCTGAGAGCACGTTTTCCTTCAAAGCCCACAGAGGACCAGAGACTCCTCATCGCCTCTCCTCATCCAGCGTGGGTGTCGGGTCCCTTCCCGCAGGAGCTATATGGACCCTGCTGTTCACAGGACGTCCCCTTCTCGTTCTTTCCTTCTACAAACCCCACCATCTGCTCCTTGGCTGTGAACCTCTCGGGGTCTTTGTTGCACATAGGGGAGCCTCGTGCTCTTCTCTGGTGGCGATGTCCTTATTGCAAGAGCCTTGAAGAAAATCTTCCTTCAAGTTTATAGACTCTAAAAACTGGTTGTTTTTTTGTTTGTTTGTTTTTTTATACCAGAGAGAACAATCCGGAAGAGCTTTAAGTAGGTCTGAAGTTTGTGGGTTATTTTTAAACTGTCAGAGACAGAATCAATGATCAAAGTCAGGAAACAGGCTGAGGAAGACACTCTATTCGAACATGAGCACCTTACAGCAGAAGGAAAGGGGTCGAGCACAGAACACCAGGCCCAGGGCTGGGGTCTGAGCCTCAGAAAGTTGTTTTTGGCCTTGTGCTCATGGACGTCACTGAGATGGATGTAACAATTGCTTCCGGGTGTGGATTTCTCTCTCACTTCCATTTTAACTCCTTGGATGGGAATGCCTGTCCCTGGATGGAGTACTGGCCCTGAAGCTGTGTTGTAGGAGAACATGACTAACTGGTCATGCCCACACGTCTGCAGACAAAGAACATTTTGCCCCAAATAGTCTCCACACCTGACTGACAAGTGCAGTTGGGACCTTTCTAATGGGGACATTCAGGTGGATGTTGGACTGGAGGCCCTGCTCTCAGGGTCAGCATTCGGAGGACGTTGGTTTGTGCTGAATGCATTGCCTGTGGGTGGATGAGAACCGGTGGAGGGTCAGGTGGCTGTGGTCCTGTGAGTCACACTCACAACCTGGGGATGTTACATGGCAAATGGGACTTTGTCATGTTAGATTCATGTGGAGATCCTGAGATACAAGTATTTCAGTAGATGACCCGGGTGGGTCCTCCTATGAGAAGTGTTTACATCAGAGGGAGGTAGAGGGAGATTAGGTTCAAGGTGGACAAGGACACACTGTGACCTCTGAGCTCAGGGACCTCTTCCTGGCTGTGGAGATGGAGGAAGAGGCCACGGGACCAGGAAGGCAGTTCTAGTACCTGGGAAAGACCAGGAAACAGGCTCCCCTGTATGACGATGGAGAAGCTGACAACATACAGACCCAGAAACCAAGGAGCCATCAACAAGCTCCTGAGGAGATGCCTGGTTGTCAGGACACATTAGAAGGACCAAGCTGCGTGATCAATTCAACTCACCACCCTGCATTAACTTTAAGATTTTTTTTTTCTCACTCACGGACATTTTGTTCTTTTTTCTTTTTGTTCCAATAGAGTGGGAGGAGAGAAAGAGAAAAAAACATCAACGTGAAAGGGGCACATCGAGTGGTTGCCACCTGAACCACCTAACCAGGGCCGTGACCAAACTGCAACTGAGGTACGTGCCCTTAGCAAGAGCCGAACCTGGGTCTCTCTGGACCTGTCTCTGGAGATGGTGGTGCGGCTCTTGAGGGACGGGCCGTAGTAAGTTCTGGCACCAGAATTGATAAACCCCATCCACTCCAGCCCCTTTTCTGGGTTCTGGCAGATCCAGTTGCAGAAATAATGACTGGTTCTGATGGAGAATCCAGACACAGTGCAGGTGAGGGAGAGGGTCTGTGAGGGCTTCAGCAGTCCTGGGCCCAACTCCTGCAGCTGCACCTGGGACAGGACACCTGGGGACAAGGAGCATCAGACCCTGTCAGTCACGTGCAGTCACAACCACCCCACAGACCCTGTCTTACCTCTGAGATCCTCACCTTGGGGGGCTGTCACCAGGCACAGGAGAAGACCCAGCAGTCTCATCTTCTTCTAGACCAGGGCTCTGCCTTCCCCAGAGACCTCAGCCCTGTGTGAGGAGAGAGCTGTGAGCCTCCCCAGCCCAGGGGAAGATTCACCCTGGAGCTTGAGGAGAACTTTGCATGTTGGGCAGCCTGTTCCTTATAAGTGGAGGACTGAGGTCAAGCTTCCCTGGTCCTCCTGGGGTCCTTGTGTGGGGATTTATTTTTGTGAACTCACTCAGCATGTAAGTTAAGCTTAAGGGATCCCCTGATTGATGTGACCTATTTGAGTCAGGTCAATGGAGGTACTCACCTGTGATAAATGGTGGACTAGATGAGGCGGTTATATTTTTAATTTCTCATGCATCTTTCCAAGAGATTTAAGTTGGTTTACATTTGCCAAGGTAGTTTTTTAAACCCCACTCTCTAATATATGCACAATTGCCAAACATTTTTAACAAACAATCACATTTTCCTAAATATAATTTTATATGTATAAATAATGTCTACCTTGCTCTGAAAATCTCAACATGAAGGGCATTCATTCCCAGTATATTTTATTTATTATTTATCCTCACCTGAGGACATTTTTCCTTTTTTTTTTTGTTCAGATAGAGTGGGAGGGATAGAGAGGAAGAGAGAGAGAAACATTGACGTGAAAGGCACACATTGAGTGGCTGCCACCTGCATGACCCAACCAGTACCGGAGACAAACTGCAACCGAGGTACATGTCCTTAGCGGGAACTGAACTCAGGTTTGTCTGGACCGCAGGCCGATGCTCTAATCGCTGAGCCAACCTGGCCAGGACCATCCCCAGTATCTTATTTGTTTAATTAGTGATGATTCTTTGATTCAAGGAACTAAATTTGAAGAACATATTCTTTCACAACTCATGATTCATTTGTTTTGTTTTGTTAAAATGATACTCATTTCTAATAAAAAGTAAAAAAAAAAAAGAAAGGAAATATTTGCAAAAAGCACTTATGACAGAATTTTTTTACTGCCCCCCCAAAAAAACCCCTTAAAACTCAATGCTAAGAAAACAAACAACCTGATTTAAATATTGGCCAAAGACTTGGACACCTATGAAAGCAGATATCCAGGTGACAAATAAGAATATGGAAAGATATCCCACATCATTTGTCATCAGGGAACTGTAAGTCAAAAGAACAATAAAATACCTTGTCATACGTACTAGAATATCCCGAATCCAGAACAATGACATCACCAAATGCTGGCAAGGATGTGGCGCAATAGGAACTCTTACTCATTTTCGGCGAAAATTCAAAATGGGAGGACAACCACTTTGGAAGACAGTTTGGAAGTTTCTTTTGAAACTAAACACAATTGTTTCCTTGGGTGAGGATTAAAAAAAAACAAAACAAAACAACAACAACAAAAAAAACTAAACATACTCTTACTGTAAGATTCAGCAGTTGGGCTCCTTGGTATTTACCCCAAATAAATGAAAACACATGTTTACACAAATATCTCACACAAATGTTTACTCACAAAAGCTAAAACTTGGCTGCAACAAAGATGTTCTTCAATAGCTAAAAGGGTAACGAAACTGGAATGTTGAAATAGTGGAATGTTATTCAGTGCTGAAAAAGAGACAGCACTATCAAGCCTTGAAAATATATCAAGAAACTTAACTGCACATTACTAAGTGAAAGAAGCCAATCTGAAAAGAAAAGGAGGGTGGGGAGACTCTGTGGGGAGAGTTAAAGAGGAAGGGTTGCCTTCAGGGGGTAAGTGGTGAATAGCCAAAGCAGAGAAGATTTTTAAGGCAATGATAATACTCTGAATAACATTATAATGATGGAGTATCCAAACCTATAGAATGTACTGCAGTGAACCATAATGTAAGCCATGGACTTTGGATGATTATGATCTGTTCATGTAAGTTCATTAATTGTAACGAATGTACCATCCTGGTTGGGGATGTTGATATTGGTGAAGGCTAAGTTTGTGTGGCATCAGGGGGTATATGGGAAATCTCTGTACTTTTCCTTTAATTTTGCTGTAAACCTAAAACTGCTCAAAAACAATGAAGTCTTAGTAAGATAACAAATAAAATAAAGTAAATTAATGTTTAAAACACACATCTGATTAAGAACTTTTATCTAAATTATTGAAAGATCCTGGCTGATGTGGCTCAGTGGTTGAGCATTGGCCCTGCACCAAGAGGTCACCAGTTCGATTGCAGGACAGGGCACATGCCCAGGTTGTGAGTCTGATCCCCAGTGAGGGGCATGATCCCCACTGAGAAGCATGCACAAGGTGGCCAGTTGATGTTCTCTCTCATCGATGTTTTTATCTCTTTCCCTCTCCCTTCCTCTCTCGAAAATCAACAAAGAATAACTAACTAAATAAATAAATACTAAAGTAAAATGTGCAAAGATTGTTAAAAGAACAATGACAAAACAATGCAGTAATTTTTCGATGATTTTTATTTCATATATATAAAACATAACTTTTTTAATTTATTGATTTGAGGGAGAGATAAAAAGATAGGGAGAAGTTTATTTTTTGTTCCATTTATTCGTGCATTCATTGCTTGATTCATGGTTGCACCCTTACTGACAATAGAACCCAAAATGTTGGCATATCGTGATGAAGTTCTAACCATCTCAGCCACCATCCACGGCTATAAAATATAATTGTAAGATATATGAAATTATTAGACAGTTTTTATTTCAAGTAGAAATGAATAATTAATTCAAATGTGGTTGCCTACACTGAAATAAAAATAATTGAAATGTAACAAAAATGATACTTATTTCAAATTCCAAGTAACACTATACTCCATCCCTGTATCTCATTTATGTATATGAACAGTTTTCTCAAAACCTTTCTCGAGGACCCTTGATTCTTGATGTTGAACATAGATAATTTTGTCCATTTGCAAACTCTCCCCTTGTGCAAGCCCATGGCGTATGGCCGAGTCGCCAAACAAATTATATCAGACATAATTATGTGCCCAGGGTTCTCAGTCTTTCACAGTGACAATTGGGCCCATGGGAACCTGGTGAGATAATGTCCCCTGATTTTTAGGAAGAAATTATTTAAAAATAAGCTTGATTTTTATGTGCTTAATTCAGAATCTTTCATAGGTTGAAATTATAAAGGCAGCAGATTGACCTGTTTTCTCAGTCTAGAGATATCAGCGATATTGGGGTTCAGATGATGGGGGTTGGAGAGAATACTCAGTACAGATTTTGGTGTAGGAAGGGGAACGTTGGCCTGACAGGAACCCTCACTCTCAACCCCTCCCTCTGGCCCTGGGAACCATCACTGTGGTGAGAGGTGCTGCCCCCCACACTGACCATATAACGTCCTCATCGCATAATGCACACGTTCTCCCATCAGACATATATATTAGAAACATATTAGACAATAGTGTTTTCTAATCCCTTTAATGAAGTAAATTATGGAGAACTGTACTGTGGGCACAGAGTATGTAAATGAGTGTTAGTGACATAATCACTGGACATGTGAGATTTTCCTGAGCAGGGGTCTCTATGATCCAGATACAAACTCCCTGCAGGGAGACAAAAGGGGCTGACCTGCAGGAGACCCTCAGATCCACCAGGAGGGGTCAGGATGCCAGGGGGCGCTCTGGACTCCACAGAACCCTTAGGATCAGCAAGGGGCGCTCGGGACCAACAGACCTGGGTACATCCCATAGGAACCGCTCAGGGAGGGGCTGAGAACAGCTCCCTGGGGTGCTCAGGAATGGAATGTGGGTGGGAAAACAATTTTAATCAATGTTTACTTCATCACTATTTGAATTAATGGGGCCACTTTTTGATGTTTTATATTATAATCCTCAAAAAAAATTGTCACTCTTCCTTGCCCATGGTAGGAGAAACCCTGATGTGAACACAGTGAAAAAATATCTCAATAGAGAAAATAAGGGGGGATCCTTAATATCACTGAAATTGAGTTTGTGGTGTCCTCTGACCAGGAGACCGATGGTTGAAAGAAGAAGCACAGATTCATTTCAAATTAATTCACTTGATTGGACTTTACTTTGTGAATTTCCCTACAGTGTGTAGCATAAAAAACTAGACTAACCTATGAGTAATTAAATCATGTAGACGTCAGGCAGACGAGGAAGGAACCTCAAAGGACGTGAGGAAGATGCTGAGCAGAGATGACAGAGACAGGATCCCAGGGGGTATTTCATGAGGATGAAAGTGACCAGGAGGACGAAGGAGCAGAGAGGTTGTGAGAGGGAGACATGAGGAGATGAACTGGAGCTGACGTCAGGAAAGTGAATGTCCCAGGGAGAGCCCTGCATGGAGCTGTGTGTGCAGGACTCACATGGGACAGTGAGAGAGCGAGGCCCTGGCGAGTGTGGGGACCTGGGGGATGGACTCTCAGTGTGTGTAGACGGTGACACCTTGGTGGGCGGAGGTGGGTTTTAAACCATGTTCTCCAGGGCAGGTGCTCAGATACCACCACTCAGGAGATGCTGGGAATAGGACTGTGGGGTGATGGTTTCCCCCAGTGGTGACTCTGAGCCTTGCAGGCTGCAAGACCCTTGGGCCTAAACCAGGTGCCTCTCCACCCACCAAGACCAAGGGAGGGAAGAGCTCACCTTTAGGGTCAGAATTCTTTTCTCTGAAGAGGAGAGAGACATGAGGACTCAGACTATGAGGATCTTTTGTATCGTCTGCAACAGCCTCATTAGTGACGCACATGGGAGTATCTGTTCAATTTGGGATTTTTAGCATTTTTGTAGAAACTGCTGGAATGATAGTTTCAGAAATTTTGAATGAGTAGGAAGAATCAGCTGAACATACTGTTTTCAAATAAGCATAGCCATGGCTGGTGGTTAGTTGGAGGGTCATCCTGTATAGGGAATGGTTGCGGGTTCAATTCTTGGTGGGGCACAAACCTACCTTGTGGTTGTGATCCTTGGTTGTAGAGCATGTGGGAGGCAACCACGGATGTTTCTCTTTTCCATGCTTTCTGTAAAATCAACAAACATATCATGAGTGAGGATTAAATAAATAAATACAAAAATAAATAAGTATTGTAGGTATCATATTTATTAAAAAACACATTCTCTGCAAACACACACACACGCTCACTGATGGTTTCCATCATAATGAACCTTCAATTTCACTTCTCCCCTGTACCTATCACATGGGCAGTGCCCCACTGACCTTTACATAGTGCGTGACCTTCTTTCCCAAACAGAACAAACCAAACATGATTGACATGTAAACCTGGCTGTATCTGTATCCGTGTTTCCTGTTCTCCCAGCACCTGGAACATGGCACCTGTACCTCCCTCCCTTCCAGCAGGGGTGGGTGCACAGGAACTGTGGGGTCACCGAGAACAAGACAAGATCCTAAGGGTCAGGCTGTCAGCTGGAATTCACGTGGGGCTCAGGCATTAGATTGTCAAACCTGTATTTAAACCCCTCTGACTTCTCTGTGAAAACCTTAAAGGGAACAAGAGGCAGACGTCAGGGTCATGAACCACCTGCAGCTGAGAGGTGGAAACTCAGGGAGTCCAGGGAGATGGAGACACTGACAACACCCAGACTCAGAGATGGACAGGCCATAACAGGCTCCTGAGGAGACACCTGGTCATCAGGACCTGCACGTACAACCCCGCAGGAAATCTCCTCACAGCTGCAGGATGGCTGTTCTAGAAGGAAACTCACTGAAGTAGAACAGACCAGTGTTGGTGAGCGTTTGGAGAGAGGAACACGTGCACTCTCTCAGTGGGAAGGTGAGATCCTACAGCCACATGGAAAACAGCATGTCGCTTCCTCCAAAATGAGAGTAGAAACCCGTGTGATTGAGCAGTGAGCTCCTAGGTGTTCATGAGAATAATAAACCCAGGACTCTGGAGAGGTGTTGCACGGCCCCGTTCATTGCAGCCGTGTTCATGTCTCACACAGTCATGCACGGCCGTGTCCTCAGACTTCAGGACATTGGTCTGCAGATAGGCCGTGCTGACCGAGGTGTCCATGGAGAAGACAGATCGCTCTGAGCAGCCTGGGCACATGTGGGCTTCCCAGTGTTTGTGTGAAACCAGCTCACACACTGCAGGCCTGTCCTGGGGCCTGTCGCACCCGGTGCACGTAGCAGCTGGTGAGGTAGATCCAGAAGCCTTGCAGGGGACCTTCCCTGAGGCCCCAGGGTTCCTCCCCTCAGCCCCAGACTGCACCCTCTGCCCCTGGGAGTGGACACCTGTGCAGAGGAGACAGGAGTGGGTGGAAATCCCCCTGATTGTCCCTGGTCCCCTTCTCAACCCAGGGACTAGGGACCCCTTACCTGCAGCCACTGTCACCAGGAGGAGGGTTCTCCAGCCCCAGTCCATGGTGAGGGGCTGAGCTGTGGGCACTTATGTAGGGGGAGCGGCTGTGGGTGACGCTCTCAGGTGACAGACTTATGCATATTTAACCTGGACTCCCTCATCTCATTTCCATATTTATGAAGTGTAGTATTAGATAGTGGAGGGTTGGACTGCATCTGAGAAGTGATAGCGAGTACAGGGGCCGTGCCTAGTGGGAGTCTCAGGTTCGCATTCCAGTCCTGTAAAGAGGACACATGTCCCCTGCCAGGTTCCTGAGCTCTGTGCACACTGAGCTCCTCCCATTGCCCAGGACCTGGTGACAGTGAGGAAACACTGAGTCCCCACGGAGTGGACCTTTCACCTGTCAACGGGTGACAAGGCACAAAGGCCCAGCAAACCAGAAAATACCCTTTTGTCACACGGAGACCGAATCCTTCACACTGATAATCAATCACTGAGATCCTCCCGGGTTCAGGTGTATATCAGTAGATGGTTATTAGTATTGCTGACCAGTATTCCACTGGTGGGTGCTCCCTAGTTTGCTTATTGGTAAAACTAACGTACTTTTATGTTGTCATAGCTGCTGACATAAATAAAGATGGTAAATATATTTTAACATTTTTTTATGAACATAATTGTTTTTTTTTATGTACAGCAAACGCTCCCAGTGAAAATGGTGAGATACATGTTAGGTACATATTTAATTCAAAATTAACCACAATTCACTTTGAGAAGAAAGAGCAACAGGACACAGAGGAACCTGGAGAAGGGGAGGAGCCCTTTCTGACCTCTGAGACCCTCACCTTGGGGGGCTGTCACCAGGCACAGGAGAAGACCCAGCAGTCTCATCTTCTTCTAGACCAGGGCTCTGCCTGACCCAGAGACCTCAGCCCTGTGTGAGGAGAGAGCTGTGAGCCTTCCTAGCCCAGGGGAGGATTTACCCTGGAACTTGGGGAGAAATTTGCATGTGGGGCAGCCTGTTCTTTATAAGTGGGGGACTGAGGTCAGGCTGCCCTGGTCCTTCTGTTGCTAATGTGTAGGCTTCCCTTTTCTTGAATGGACGTAGTACATTTGTCAGTTACTGGGGAACTCCTGGTACACAGGATGTACTGGAGTCCGATTAATGCCGGTGCGCATGTCTGATAAGTGGTGAACTAGATGAGAAGATTACATTTTTATTTTCTCACTCATCTTTCAAATTGATTTAAAGGGATTAAATTTATTTAGATAATTTCTTAAACCCAGCTCTCTAATATCTACAGAACTGTCAAATATTTTTGTGAAAAGTTCTATTTCTATAAACATAATTTTATATAGCCAGATAATATCTAGGTCGGTTTGAAAATCACAAAATAAAGGACATTTATTTTCAGTATCTTATTTCTTTATATTGTAAGTTTTATCCAAGGAACTATATCCCAGGAACATGTCATTGAGATACCCTCGATTGTTTGTTTTTTTTTATTTGTTAAAGTGATATTTCTTACAAATTCTGAGTAACACTGTGCTATATGCCTTTGTTTAGGTTACAGATTGAAACTTTTTCTTGCAAAATTTGCCAGAGTTTCAGAGCGAAGTAGTGTCAGACCTGGTGAGTACTTGGATAAGAGACCCTCATTCTTGATGTTGAAAATTTGGTTATTGTGCCTTTGTCCCTCTTAAAATTCTACCTTTGTGCAAGGCCATGGCTTACTGCAGAGATTCAAACAAATTATATAAGACATATTTATATTTTTTCCTAAAGAAATGATTGAGAATAAAAGAGTAATTAATCCTGTGTACAATTCAGAATCTTTCATATGTGGAAATTGTAAAGGCAGCAGATTAACTGACCTATGTTCTTAGTCAATTATTTTCAGTGATGTTGGGGTCAGAGGAAGGTAGGAGGTTCCCAGCACAGATATGCTCACAGGAGAGGGAAGTTTATCCCTGACACACTACATGGGCAACTGGGCGGTTTTCCGATCTTGGATATTGTAAGTAATGCTGCTATGAACATGGGAGTGTATATGTTCTTTCTGATCTAAGTTTTGAGATAATTAGGATATATTATCAGTGGTTGGTGTTCTGGGTTAAAAAGCTGTTCTATTGTTATTTTTTTCTTTTGTATTAATTACGTAATCTTCCTGTCAGATATTTCTCCATTTCCCTCCCTAGACACCATCCTGCTCATCCCTACTCCTTACAGCATTGTTGTTTATGTTTATTGGTTCCCCACTGCCCCCCTCCTGTAGGGTTTGTCAGACTGAACGTCCTATTTTTTGTGTGAAGTAAATTCCATAGCGTTTTCCACAGTGGCTGCACCCGTCTGCATTCACACCAACAGTGCACCAGGGTTCTGTTTCTCCACGTCCTCACCAGCACTGGGTGTTTCTTGAGGTATTGATAGGAGCCATTCTGGCAGGTGCAGCTGTCATTTGAATTTGCACGTCTCTGATGATCAGAAATGCTGAGCATTGTTTCATATGTCTCATGACCGTCTGTACGTCCTCTTTGCAGAAGTGTCTATTCAAGTCATTGGCCCATATTTTAATTGGATTGTATGTCTTCCTGGTGTTGAGTTTTATGTAGTTTTAAATATTTTGGATTTTAAGCTCTTATCAAATGTACCTTTGGCAAATAGACCACAGCCTTTTCTAACTCAGTGATGTTAGAGGTAAACACTGAATCAAGAATCCAGAGAGGATCCCTGAGGGGAACTGACATGAAGAGGAAACCACACAGGAAACCAGCCCAAACCTCCAACTGCACCAGCTCCAGGATGGTCCTTGAGTTCACGGAACCTGTGCGCCCCCTGGTGATCGCAGCCCCTCCTGCAGGGAGGTATGTGTCTGGGCTCACACTGACTTCCCCTCACTGTGTCTCTTGCACAGTAATACACGGCCGTGTCCTCGGTGGTCACGGAGCTCAGCTGCAGGGAGAACTGGTTCTTGGATGTGTCTATGGAGATGGTGGTGCGGCTCTTGAGGGACGGGTTGTAGTAAGTGGTACTACCACTACCATATATGCGACCAATCCACTCCAGCCCCTTCCCTGGTTTCTGGCGGATCCAGCTCCACCAGTATCCACTACTGAGTGAGTCCCCAGAGACAGTGCAGGTGAGGGAGAGAGTCTGCGAGGGCTTCACCAGTCCTGGGCCCGACTCCTGCAGCTGCACCTGGGACAGGACACCTGGGGACAAGGAGCATCAGGCCTTGTAAGTCACATGCATTCACAACCACCCCAAAGGCCCCTGTCTGACCTCTGAGACCCTCACCTTGAGGGGCTGTCACCAGGCACAGGAGAAGACCCAGCAGTCTCATCTTCTTCTAGACCAGGGCTCTGCCTTCCCCAGAGACCTCAGCCCTGTGTGAGGAGAGAGCTGTGAGCCTCCCCAGCCCAGGGGAGGATTTACCCTGGAGTTGGAGGGGAAATTTGCATGTCGGGCAGCATGTTTCTTATAAGTGGAGGACTGAGGTCAGGCTGCCCTGGTCCTTCTGGGGCTCCTGTGGGGACATCTCTTCCCTTGGAGTCACTCAGCATGTAGGTCAGGGCTAGGGCAACACCTAGTACATGAGACCTACTGGAATCTGATTAATTGACATGTTGGTCTCTGATAAACAGTGGATTTGATGAGTAGATTATATTGTTAATTATTCATGCATTTGTCACATATATTTAATGAGATTATATTTGTTTAGTTAATTTCATAAATCTTACTCTCTAATAAATTCACAATTGTCAAATATTTTATATACAATTATAACTCTATGTACACAATTTTATATATACAAATACCTTTGAACTTGGTTGGAAAATTACAAAATGAGGGACATTCAGTCCCAATATCTTATTTGCTAATTTATGTCATTACACTAATCCAAGAACTAATAACGAAAATGGGTTTTTGGGAGACCCTTGTTTCTTTTTTATTCTGTTACTTTTTTTTTTTTTTTTGGTTAAAATGATATTTTATAGAAGCTTTGAGTAACACTATACAAAGTACCTTTATTCAGTTGCCTCTTAGAAACATTTTTCTTGCAAACTCTGTCATCTTTAGCACAGCTGGGATGGTACTGGTAAGTGTTTTGATAGGTGACCCTTGATCCTTGATGTTAACATTGTTGTAATGGCCCGGCCCATGTGGCTCAGTGATAGAGTGTCAACCTATGCCACAAGAGGTGAAAGGATTAATTCCTGGTCAGGGTACATGCCCAGGTTGTGAACCAAATCCCCAGTGGGGGTCATGCAGGAGGCAGCCAACCAATGTTCTCTCTCATCGATGTTTCTATTTATCTCTCCTTCTCACTACCTTTCTCTCTAAAATCAATAAAAAAATTTAAAAAGAAAAATAAAATTTCATCATGTGTCCCAAGTCCCTCCTAAAACTGGTACCTGTGTAAGCCTACGACTTATTGCAGTGACCCTCAACAAATTACATTAGACACAATCACATGTCTACATGGAGAAATAATGGGAAATATAAAGAATGACTGTCCATTAGGAAAAGGCAGACTCTTTTATATGTTGTGATTGTAAAGGAAACAGATTAACTGACCAGTTTTCTCAGTCCAGCGTCATCTCTGATGTTGGGGTTCAAAAGGAGGGAAATGAAGAGAATTCCCAGCACACATTTGCTCGTAGGAAAGGGATCTTTAGTCCTGACAGGAACCCTCACTCCTGTCCTCCTCTGCTCTGTCCCTGGGAGTGGTCAGAGGTGCTGTCTCTCCCCCACAATCTAGAACATCCTTAACGTACAGTGTACATGTTCTCCCATCAGACATAACCTAGAAATATATTAGATAGTATTGTCTTCAATTCACCTCAATAAATGTTTTGTGTAAATTTTTTTTTTATTTTGAACAGTGTTCAACTCATCACTGTTTGACTTCATGGGTCCCAATTTTGAAGCTTTATATAACAATTCACAAGAAAATTGTCACACTCTTCTGTACATGGGAGGGGAAATTCTGATATGAACAGAGTTGGCACTAAACCGGGTAGAGAAATGAAGGTTGGAAACCTTAGTATCATTGAAATCTGTTTGCTGTGTCCTCTGACCTGGAGACAACCTTCCATGGCATGCAGCCCTGATTCATTTCAAAGATTAATTCAATTGATTGAATTTTGCATTGTGAATTTTACTATATTATGTAGCTTAGAAAACGTGAGGAAGATGCTGAGCAGAGATGACAGAGACAGGATCCCAGAGGGTATTTCACGAGGATGGAAGTGACCAAGAGGACGATGGTGCAGAGAGCTCGTGAGAGGGAGACATGAGGAGATGAACTGGAGCTGACGTCGGGAAAGTGAATGTCCCAGTGAGAGCCCTGCATGGAGCTGTGTGTGCAGGACTCACATGGTGCAGTGTGTGTCAAGGGTGACACCTGGGTGGGTGGAGGTGGGTTTTAAAACATGTTCTCTAGAGCAGGTGCTCAGTTACCACCACTCAGGGGATGGTGGGGACAGATCTGTAGGGCATGACGGCGACCCCTAGTGGCGACTCTGGGCCATGCAGGCTGCAGGACCCTAGGGACTGAATCAGCTGCCTCTCCACCCACCAAGACCAGGGGAGGGAAGTGCTCACCTTTAGGGTCAGGCTTTTCCTCTCTGAAGAGGAGAGACAGGAGGACTCGGACAATGAGGATCCTGTGTATCATCTGCTACATCCTCATTAGTGACACACATGGAGTATCTGTTCTTTTTGGTATTTTTAGCATTTTTGTAGAAACTGCGGGAATGATAGTTTCAGAATGTGTGAATGAGTAGAAAGAATCAGCTGAACATACTGTTTTCAAATAAGGATGGTGATTAGTTGGTTGGAGGGTCATCCTGTACAGGGAAAGGTTGCGGGTTCAATTCTTGGTCAGGGCACACACCTACATTGTGGTTGTGATCCTTGGTTGTAGAGCATGTGGGAGGCAACCACGGATGTTTCTTTTTCCCGTGCTTTCTCTAAAATCAGTAAACATATCATTAGTGAGTATAAATAAATAAATACAAAAAAGCGAATAAGTATTGTAGGTATAATATTTATTAAAATACACATTCTCTTCAAACACACACACACACACACACTCACTGATGGTTTTCATCATAATGAACCTTCAATTTAACTTCTCCACTGTACCTAACACATGGGCAATGCCACCCATCCCCGGACCTTAACCTAATGTGTGACCTTTTTTCACAAACAGAACAATCCAAACATAATTAACACGTAGACAGGGCTGTGCCTGTATTTGTGTTTCCTGTTCTCTCAGCACCTGGCACATGGCACCTGTACTTACCTCCCTTCCAACAGGTGTGGGTGCACAGAAACTGTGGGGATCACCAAGAACAAGACAAGATCCCAAGGGTCAGGCTGTCAGCTGAAATTCACGTTGGACTCAGGCATTAAATTGTCAAACCCTGAATTTAATCCGCTCTGATTACTCTGTGAAAACCTTAAAGGGAATGAGAGGCAGACCTCAGGGTCATGAACCACCTGCACCTGAGAGGTGGAAACTCAGGGAATCCAGGGAGATGGAGACACCTAGTCGTCAGGACCTGTATGTCCAACCCCACAGGAAATCTCCTCACAGCTGCAGGACGACTGTGCTAGAAGGAAACTCACTGAAGTAGCACAGATTGAGTGTTGGTGAGGATGTGGAGAGAGGGACCCTTGCACTCTCTCGGTGGGAAGGTCAGATCCTGCAACCACGTGGAAAACAGCATGTTGGCTCCTCCAAAATGAGAGTAGAAATTTGTATGATTGATCAATGAGCTCCTGGTGTTCATGCGAATAATGAACCCAGGACTCTGGAGAGGTGTTGCATGGCCCTGTTCACTGCAGCCGTGTTCAGTGTAGTGAGACGTGGAAACAACTCTGTCCATCAGTGGGTGAGTGGACAAACCTGCGTGATATTCTCACGATATTACACACCCTTAAATCACAGGGAAACCCTGCACAAACCCCAGCCTGGAGGACACTGGAGGACACTGTGCTCTGTAAAATAAAGCTGTCAGGAAAGGCAGATGCTGTCTGATTCCACCTACACTGGGGACTAAATGAGGTGTCTTTCCAGCAGAGTGTGGAGGGGCCCAGGCCTGGGTGTGGTGAAGGCTCTGGCAGGAGACGAGATAGTGGAAGGTCGGCCGCCCTGGAGTCCTTCGCTGACGGAGAACAAAGACAGAGGAAGCTGGAGGAGACACTGTGTCAGGACACACTCAGCCCTGGTCCTGGGCCCTGTGCATCCCCAGGAGCCTGGGTGTGTCTGCCTCAGTGTGTGGAGCCATCCACCCTCAGGGCCCTGTGGACAATGAGGGAACATTCAGCCCTCACGGAGTGTACCTTTCCCCTGGGAATTGGGAGGAGGAGACAGAGCCCAGCAAACCCCTGTGGTCCTAGGGGGCTGTGTGAGCACCCAGGACATGCCCCTGTGTGATCTCTGAGACTGGATCCTCCACTCTGTGTCATCACTGAGATCCTCCTGTGTGAGTTGTGCATCAGTTGATGGTTATTGTCATTGCTGAGTAGTATTCCATTGATGCATGTTTTCTAGTTTGCTTATTTGTAAACTCAGGTAAACCTTTGGAATGTTATAGCTCCTAACACAAATAAAGATGCTAAAAGTGTATGCATGAAAAATGGACATGGACAGCAAAGCTGGGGACAAAGCAGAAAATGTGTGGAAGGGGGGAATCAGTGGGGAAAAAAGGAGAAATATCTGTAACAAAAATAAGTTCATTAATTTAAAAAAATGATGCTAAAAGTATTTTGATACACATTTTTATGAACATAAATATGTGTTCTTCTGGAGCAAACCTTTCTAGTGGGACCACTGAGATACATGTTAAGTATCTTTTTTAATTTAATAAGGATTTGCAGTTTATTTTGTGAAGACAGTATGCCAGAATATGGAGGGTCCTGGGGTTGGAGAGTCCTCCTGGCACTGCCCACATGCCATCAGGAAAGACAGAGTGTTTCCTCCTCACTTGTCTGCAATGAGAATATGAGGAGTTAGAACCACAGAGAAAAAGCGAAAACTTTCTTGGATGCAGCTGAGAGCTGAGAGAAAACCCCTGCTTCCAACAGGAAGCACCTCCTTCCCCCTCACTCTGCACCTGCTCCTGGGCTGTTCTCTGTGGTCAGTTGGTCCCTAACGCCCCCTGGTGTCCTGATCGCCCCCTGGTGTCCTGAGAGCCACCTGCAGCCCCGCCCTCCTGTCCCCTCAGGAGGTTTGTGTCTGGGCTCACACTGACTTCCCCTCACTGTGTCTCTTGCACAGTAATACATGACAGTGTCAACGGTTCTCAGGCTTTTCAGTGTCATATACACTTGGCTCTTGGAGGTGTCCCTGGTGATGCTGAGTCTGGATTTCAGCGATGGGTTATAGTTTGTGCTTCCACTATTCCACATAGCACCGACCCACTCCAGCCCCTTTCCTGGAGCCTGGCGGACCCAGTGCACATGGTAGCTTGTCAAAGAGAATCCAGAGACAGTGAAGGTGAGGGAGAGGGTCTGCGAGGGCTTCACCAGTTCTGGGCTCAACTCCTGCAGCTGCACTTGGTACAGGACACCTGGGGACAAGGAACATCAGGCCCTGTCAGTCATGTGCAGTCACAACCACCCCACAGGCCCCTGTCTGACCTCTGAGACCCTCACCTTGGGGGGCTGTCACCAAGCACAGGAGAAGACCCAGCAGTCTCATCTTCTATACCAGGGCTCTGCCTTCCTCAGAGACCTCAGCCCTGTGTGAGGAGAGAGCTGTGAGCCTCCCCAGCCCAGGGGAGGATTTACCCTGGAGCTTGTGGGAGAAATTTGCATGTGGGGCAGCCTGTTCCTTATAAGTGTAAGACTGAGGTCAGGCTGCCTTGGTTTTTCTGGGGCCCTGTGGGGGCATCTGTTCCCTTGAACTCACTCAGCATAACAGTCAGGGATAGGAGATCACCTGGTACATGAGACTTATTGGAGTCAAGTTAATAGATGAGCTCATCTGTGATAAATAGTGGTTGAGATATGTAGATTACATTTATAGTGTACGTGCATCTTTCAATTATTAAACTTATTATATTTGTCCAGGTAGTTTATTATAAGCCCAATTCTGTAATGTTTACAGGACTGTCAAAACATTGTTCTAAATATTTGTATTTTTAAACACAATGTTATATAGACAAATTATGTCTACATCATTTGGAAAATGACCAAATAAGGGACATTCATTGTCATTATCTTATTTGTTTAATGTATGCTGTAAATTTGATCCAAGGAACTATATTCCAGGAACATGTCATTGAGATACCCTTGATTCTGTTTTGTTTTGTTTGTTAAAATGATATTTCTTACAAATTCAGACGAACACTGTGCTGTATACCTTTATTTAGGTTAGTGCTATAAACATTATTCTTGCAATCTTTGCTAAACACTTTCAGAGCTAAGTAATGTCTGACCTAGTTAGTACTTGGCTAGGAGACCCCTGAATCTTGATGTTGACAATTTTGTAATTGTGCCTTTGTCCCTCCTGAGACTCTTTTCTTGTGCAAGCCCATGGCATATTGCAGAGACTGCAACTAATTATATCAGACATATTCATATTTTTACATGGAGAAATGATTGAGAATAAAAGAGTGATGATTCATGTGTAGAATTCAGAATCTTTCATATGTGGAAACTGTAAAGGCAGCAGGTTAACTGACCTGTTCTCTCAGTCAACTATTTTCAGTGATGTTGGGGTCAGAGGGAGGCAAATCATGAAGGTTCCCCGCATAGATATGCTCCTAAGAAAGGGAACTTTATCCCTGAGAGGAACTCTCACTCGCTGCCTCACTCTGCCTCTGGGCAGGGTCACTGTGGTCAGACGTGCTGGGCTCTCCCACTTAGCACAAAATCTTCTTTATTATAATGCACACATTCTTCCATCAGATATATGAGTTGGCAATATAGCATCTCTGTGTAGGCTTGTCTTTCAATTGCTTTAATAGAATAATTGTTGGTACAGATGTTATTAAGTCTAACAAAGTTTAATTTTTCACTATTCTTTATAGTGTGCTGTTTTGGGTGTTTTATCTGAAATCTTTATAACAAGTGTTCTCCCTTCTTTATCCATGGTGATGGAAATCTGGTGATAAACACAGTGGGCACTGAACCCAACTAGAACCCAATGACTGAAATCCTTAATATTCTTGACATCTGTTTGCTGTGTCCTCTGACCAGGAGACCGACCTTCCATGGCACAAAGCCCTGGTTAATTTCAGAGGTTAGTCCACTTTACTGGACTTTACATTATAAGCTTCCCTACAATATGTAGCAGAGAAAACTAGACAAATCCCTGAGAAATTACATCATGTAGACGTCAGGCAGAGGAGGAAGAAATCTCAAAGGACGGGAGGAAGATGATGAGTAGAGATGACAGAGACAGGACCCCAGAGGTTATTTCATGAGGTTGAAAGTGACCAGGAGGATGGAGGTGCAGAGAGGCCATGAGAGGGAGACATGAGCTGACGTCGGGAAAATGAATGTCCAGTGAGAGCCCTGCACGGAGCTGTGTGTGCAGGACTCACATGGGACAGTGAGAGAGCGAGGCCCTGGCGATGTGGGGACCTGGGGGATGGACTCTCAGTGTGTGTAGACGGTGACACCTGGGCTGGTGGAGGTGGGTTTTAAACCATGTTCTCCAGGGCAGGTGCTCAGATACCACCACTCAGGAGATGCTGGGAACAGGACTGTGGGGTGTTGGTTTCCCCCGGTGGTGACTCTGAGCCTTGCAGGCTTCAAGACCCTTGGGCCTAAACCTGGTGCCTCTCCACCCACCAAGACCAAGGGAGGGAAGAGCTCACCTTTAGGGTCAGAGTTCTTTTCTCTGAAGAGGTGAGAAACACGAGGACTCAGAATATGAGGATCTTTTGTATCATCTGCAACAGCCTCATTAGTGACGCACATGGGAGTATCTGTTCAATTTGGGATTTTTAGCATTTTTGTAGAAACTGCTGGAATGATAGTTTCAGAAAGTGTGAATGAGAAGGAAGAATCAGCTGAACCTACTGTTTTCAAATAAGCATAGTCATGGCTGGTGGTTAGTTGGAGGGTCATCCTGTACACGGAAAGGTTGCGGGCTCAGTTCTTGGTTGGGCACACACCTACCTTGTGGTTCTGATCCTTGGTTGTAGAGCATGTGGGAGGCAACCACGGATGTTTCTCTTTTCCATGCTTTCTGTAAAATCAACAAACATATCATGAGTGAGGTTAAATAAATAAATACAAAAAATAAATAAGTATTGTAGGTAAAATATTTATTTAAAAACACATTCTCTGCAATCACACACATGCTCAGTGATGGTTTTCATCATAACAAACCTTCAATTTCACTTCTCCCCTGTACCTAACACATGGGCAGTGCCCCCTCTGACCTTTACCTAGTGCGAGACCTTCTTTTCCACACAGAACAAACCAAACAGGATTAACATGCAGTCATGGCTGTGCCTGTATCCGTGTTTCCTGTTCTCCCAGCACCTGGAACATGGCACCTGTACCTACCTCCTTTCCAGCAGGTGTGGGTGCACAGGAACTGTGGGGTCACCGAGAACAAGGCAAGATCCTAAGGGTCAGGCTGTCAGCTGGAATTCACGTGGGACTCAGGCATTAGATTGTCAAACCTGGATTTAAACCCCTCTGACTTCTCTGTGAAAACCTTAAAGGGAATGAGAGGCAGACCTCAGGGTCATGAACCACCTGCAGCTGAGAGGTGGAAACTCAGGGAATCCAGGGAGATGGAGACACTGACAACACACAGACTCAGAGATGGACAGGCCATAACAGGCTCCTGAGGAGACACCTGGTCATCAGGACCTGCACGTGCAACCTCACAGGAAATCTCCTCACAGCTGCAGAATGGCTGTTCTAGAAGGAAACTCACTGAAGTAGAACAGACCAGTGTTGGTGAGCGTTTGGAGAGAGGAACACTTGCACTCTCTCGGTGGAAAGGTGAGATCCTGCAGCCACATGGAAAACAGCATATTGCTTCCTCCAAAATGAGAGTAGACACCCTGTGTGATTGAGCAATGCGCTCCTAGGTGTTCATGCGAATAATAAACCCAGGACTCTGGAGAGGTGTTGCACGGCCCCGTTCATTGCAGCCTTGTTCAGTGTTGTGAGACTTCGAAACATCTCTGTCCATCAGTGGTTGCGTGGACACACTTGTGATATTCTCAGGATAAGATATTACTCAGCCTTAAATCACAGGGAAACCCTGCACACACCCCAGCCTGAATGACACTAGAAGACACTGTGTTCTGTGAAATAAAGCCGTCAGGGAAAGGCAGATAGTGTCTGATTTCACTTACGCCAGTGACTAAATTAGGTTTCCTTCCAGCAGAGTGTGGAGGGGCCCAGGCCTGGGTGTGGGGAAGGCTCTGGCAGGACATGGAATAGTGGAGGGTCGGCCGCCCTGGAGTCCTGTGCTGACGGAGAACAAAAACAGAGGCAGCTGGAGGAGACACTGTTTCAGGACGCGACAGCCCTGGTCCTGGACCCTGTGCATCCACAGGAGCCTGGGTGTGTCTGCCTCAGTGTGTGAAGCTGTCCACTCTCAGGGCCCTGTGGACGCTGATGGACATTCAGTCCCCATGGAAAATGGGAAGGAGGAGACAGAGCCCTGTAAACCCCTGGAGTCCTGGGGGCTGTGTGATCACCTAGGACATGCCCTGTGTGATCTCTGAGACTTGATCCTCCACTCTGAGTCATCACTGAGATCCTCCTGTGCTGAGGGGTGGATCAGTGGATGGTTGTTGTCATTGCTGAGTAGTAGTCTATTGATAGGTGTTTCCTAGTTTGCTTATTGGTAAAATTTGAATGACTTTTGGATAATTTACAGCTTCTAACACAAAGATACTATAAATATTTACACATATTTTTGTATAAATAAATTGATTACTTCTTGTCCATCAAACAATCCTAGTGAAACCCATCAGATATATGTTAAGTGTATTTTTAATTAAATAAGAAACTGCAATTAACTTCGAGAAGAAACAATAACAGGACACAGTGGGACCTGGAGAAGGAGAGGTGCCCAGTCACTGCCTATATGTCATCTGCACCCACAGTGTCACCTCCTCATTTGTCTTCAGTGAGAATTTGAGAAGTTAGAGCCACAGAGAAAAAGGGGGATCATCCTGGATGCAGCTGAGAGCTGAGAGGAAACCCCTGCTCCCAACAGGAAGCCCCTCCTTCCCCCTCACTCTGCACCTGCTCTTGGGCTGTTCTCTGAGGAATGAGCGCCCCCTGGTGTCCTGAGCGCCCCCTGCAGCCCCCCCATCCTGTCCCCTCAGGAGGTTTGTGTCTGGGCTCACACTGACTTCCTCTCACTGTGTCTCTCGCACAGTAATACACGGCCGTGTCCTCGGTGGTCACGGAGCTCAGCTGCAGGGAGAACTGGTTCTTGGACGTGTCTCTGGAGATGGTGGTGCGGCTCTTGAAGGACGGGTTGTAGTAAGTACTGCCACTATAACGTATGCTCCCAATCCATTCCAGCCCCTTCCCTGGTTTCTGGCAGACCCAGCTCCAGTAGTAATCACTGCTGATGGAGTAACCAGAGACAGTGCAGGTGAGGGAGAGGGTCTGTGAGGGCTTCACCAGTCCTGGGCCTGACTCCTGCAGCTGCACCTGGGACAGGACACCTGGGGACAAGAAGCATCCGCCCTGTCAGTCATGTGCAGTCACAACCACCCCACAGACCCCTGTGTGACCTCTGAGACCCTCACCTTGGGGGGCTGTCACCAGGCACAGGAGAAGACCCAGCAGTCTCATCTTCTCCTAGACCAGGGCTCTGCCTTCCCCAAAGACCTCAGCCCTGTGTGAGGAGAGAGCTGTGAGCCTCCCCAGCCCAGGGGAGGATTTACCCTGGAGCTTGGGGAGAAATTTGCATGTGGGGCAGCCTTCTCCTTATAAGTGGGGGACTGAGGTTAGGGTGCCCTGGTCTTTCTGGGGCTCTTCTGTGTACGTTTCTAACCTTGAACTCACTCAGCATGTAAGTCAGGGATAGTGAGCATCTGGTTCAAGAGACATGTTGGAGTCAGGTTAATGGACATGCTCCTCTCTGGATGGGTTGAATTGATTATATTTTAATTTCTCATATATCTTTGAAATAGATTTAAAGTGATTGCCTTTGTCCAGGTAGTTTCTTAAACCCAACTTTCTAATATATTAAAAAATGTCAAACATTTTTAATAAACAATTGTATTTGTACAAACATAATTTCATATATACAATGTCTCTCTTCCCTGAAAATCACAAAATAAAGGACGTTCATTCTCAGCATCTTATATGTTTATTGGTGTAGTTATGTTGATCCAAGAACTGTATCCCAAGAACAGGTTAATGGGAGAGTCTCAATTCTTTTCTTTATTTTGTTTTGTTTGGTTAAAATGATATTTAGTATAAGTTCTGAGTAATACTATACCATATGCCATTTGTTTAGATTATCTCTAGAACCATTTTTAGTTCTTACAGTCTTTACCAAACACCTTCAGCAGCTAAGCAGGGTCAGGCCTGGTTAGTACTTGCATGAGAGATTCTTGAATCCTGATGTTGAGAATTGGTACTTCTGTCTTTGAGTCCCTCCTCGGACTCACCCTCCTGCAAGTCTATGGCCAGTTGCAGAGACTCAAATCTACTTATACAAGACATAATCCAGTTTATACATGGAGAAAGGATTAATAATGAAAAGAGTGATTATTTTTAGTAAAATTCAGATTCTTTTATATGCTGAGATAACAAAAGCAGCAGATTAACTGATCTCATTTTCAGTCTAGTGTCATCAGTGATGTTGGGGTTCAAAGGGGTGTAGGGAGATGTTCCCAGTACAGATTTGCTCACAGGAAAGGGAACTTTAGTCCTGTCAGGAACCCCTCACTCTCACCCCCTCCTTCTGCCCCCGGGGATGGTCTCTGTGGTCAGAGGCGCTGGGCCTCCCACTCACCATGTAACATCCTTACGTATAATGAACACATTCTCCCATCAGACACGTGTCTTGGCAACCTATTGTTTCTTTGCAGGCTCATATTTTTATTACATTAATGGACTGTTTGATGGGGAAATGTTTTTATTTTTAACAATGTGCTATTCATCAGTATTTGGTTTTATAAGATCTTTTTTTTTTATGTTTTATGTAATAACTCGCCAGAAAATTGCACTCTCCATTGCCCGCGGGAGCGGAAACCCTGATAAGTCCACAGTGGGCACTAAACCTGACAGAGGGATGACGGCTGGAGTCCTTAATATCATTGTAACCTGTGTGCTCTTTCCTGAGCAGGAGACCAACCCTCGAAAGTCCCGATTCATTTCAAGATTAATTCACTTGATTGAACTTTACACTGAGAATTTTCTTAGAGTACGTAGCATAGAAAACAAGACTAACTCCTGAGACATTATATCATGTAGATGTCAGGCAGACAAGAAAGTAACCTTGAAGAACGTGAGGAAGATGCTGAGCAGAGATGACAGAGACAGGATCCCAGAGGTTATTTCATGAGGATGAAAGTGACCTGGAGGACGAAGGTGCAGAGAGGTCGTGAGAGGGAGACATGAGGAGATGAACTGGAGTTGACGTCGGGAAAGTGAATGTCCCAGTGACGGTCCTTCATAGAGCTGTGTGTGCAGGACTCACATGGGACAGTGAGAGAGCGAGGCCCTGGCAAGTGTGGGGACCTGGAGTGAGCTCAGGCCCAGGGCGTGTGGACACACTGCCTGATCCTCTGTGGACACTGGTTCCCATTCACAGGGTGGACGGAATGCCCAGGGTGCTGAGTCTTTCAAAGAGACAATCGGTCCCATGGGAACCCAGTGAAATAATGGTCCCTGAGCCTGGACATGACTCATCTGGAAAAGAGAATGTTTTTGACACCATTATCGTCCTTGGGGAGATGAGGGGACAAGGCCCAGAACAAGGAGGAGGGTCTCTGAGACCCTGAACCCCAGGCAGAGCTGGAGCGGCCTGAGCACCATAGGGACCTGTGCTCAGCCCGTCCCTGCACTGTTTCTGGGGGGTCCTGAGAGCCCCCTTCTGGTCCTGAGGGATCTGAGGTATCCACCGTGCCCCTTTGTGTCCTCAACTCTCCTAGTGGACCTGTGTCTCCTGCAGCTCAGCCCCTCCTGTCTCCCCACAGGAAGTTTGTGTCTAAATCATAGAAAATCCTGATTAGACAAATGTCACATGTGCAGTGTTTATCACTGGTACTTATTCACATACTCTGTGTCTCTAGTTCTCCATAAATTACCTCTTAAAATAGCAACACGGACAACCCGGCAGAGCACAAACTTTTTGGTGAGTGGTCTGTACAAATTCCTGATCAGGGAATGAGAACATCTGGGATTCCGGGCCTGGGGTACTGTTTCAGTGCTGCTGGTTTGGTGCTGGGCTCATTTTCTTGAGCGGAGGGGCCCTTATTTGCATGTCCTCTTACTATAAAGGCAGCTCTGGGTTTGAACACTGATGTAAAGGACACGGGTTCTGACTTTGGTGTGTGCAAGGACATATGTATGTGGAGAACTAGCCCTGGTGGCTGGGCCTCTGTTCCTCAAACCTGGAGCCAACTGCTTCCCTGCATGACCTCCAGTCAGGGGGATATGCTTATTGAGGGTTTCAGTGTTACCTGGGTGGACACTGGTCCACATTAAAATGTGATCATGGTACAATATAGCAGGAAGAATTAATGTAATAGAAAACTAAGAGAAAAGGTACAGCTGTAATGTCATATCTCTGCAGGCTATGGACACAGGGAGGTGATCATCCATCAAGCCCAGAGGGAGATTAATGTGCAGGAACGTCATGTCCCATAGATGGGAAGTTTCCTCTGACTGTATTTCCTTACACAATAATCAGAGAATAAACTAAATACAGAGCGTGAACCTTGAGCCATTGGACCTGTGTTGGGGGATGAGTATCCCTGTGGGTCACGGGAAGCAGAAGCATGAACTACAGAGAAGCAGACATTGCTTCAAGATCTGAGTTCTTCAGGGGAGGTTGGAGCTGAAGGTGCAGCAGCTGAACGACCTCCTATGTGGGGTTTGTTCTCTAGTCTTTACTCAACCAGTTTCAGTCACTGGAGATGTAGAAGGACCACCATTATGACCAGGTGTGTTTATGTAAAATTGTAGGTAAAGATTTGCGAGTGATTAAGATTATGTCATAAAAATGTTGTTATTGGAAACCTGATGGCTCCATTGACCCTTTAGGAACGCTGACACTGTGCTCATACATGATGGGAGTCACCTGAACCGCAACCTGACTCAGTGCAATAATGAAGGAAATTCTACCTGGGTACATTAACGGTGGAATTAATGGACACTGAAGATACATGTCTGGGGTTTTGTTTCATCGGGTTCTGATTTTCCTTGATTTTTTAAAAGCTAGTTTAAATATTCTTTCCTCTGACATAGCCACACATAATTCCTAGGCTCATGAGGACACTTTCCTGAGAGTGTGCAGGAGCACAAGTCATTTGTGTGTTGATTTTGTACCTTACATCTTTCCTAAGTTCACTTTCTAGTTCTATCAGTATCATGGGGCAGTTATTAGGGGTCTCAATACCCAAGGTCATGTCATATGTGCAGGGATAAAGAGAAACATTTTAACTTGTTTCTTTCTGATTTAGTCATATCTAAAATTTATTTTCTTCCTATTATCACAAAAGTTTTTAGTTCTGGTGAGTAAAAGTAGTCACATTGATGCCCTTGGGTTGACCCTGATCTTAGAAGA
The DNA here is from genome assembly GCA_037176705.1 of Molossus alvarezi. Taxonomy (NCBI): domain Eukaryota; kingdom Metazoa; phylum Chordata; class Mammalia; order Chiroptera; family Molossidae; genus Molossus; species Molossus alvarezi. The sequence goes on along the minus strand of CM073885.1, from coordinate 435,969 downwards.
ATAGTTATAAAATTCTTTTTGTTCACCATAATATCACTGTTAGCTTCTCAAATGTGGCCTTTGCTATGTTGATGTACATCTTTTCTGTACCTAATTGGTTAATAATTGTAATCATGAAGCCATTTTTATTTGTTAAATGCTTTCTTCTGCATCAATTTATATGACGGTATCATTTATCCTTTATTCTGTGAATGAGGTGTAGCACATATACTGACTTACAAACATTGAACCATCCTTGCATTCTAGATTGATACCCCAAATTTATCTTGGTCAATGATCTGAAACCCCACGGTTCAATAATCCATTCCATGTGCTGTTAATTTTCCTAGTACATTGTGAGGATTTTTGCATGTCTGATCATCAGGGATGTTGACCGATCATAGTTTATGCCCTCAGTTGGTTTTCATATGAGTGTAATTGTCACCTTAATAAACTTGTTTGTAATATTGCCTCTTCTATTAATTTGTGAAAGAGGTCAAAGGGAATGATTTATAAATCGTAAATTCTTTCTAGGTTAGTGTGGCTCAATAAATGGAGCATTGTCCCATAAACTCAGAGGCCCTGGTTTGATTTCTGTTCAGAGCACTTGCCAGGGTTGTGTGCTTGATCCCCACTAGAGAGCATAGAAGAGACAGACAATTGATGCTTCTTTCTCACGTGGATGTTTCCATTTCATTCTCCAAGTTTTTATATATATATATATATATATATATATATATATATATATAAAGTTATGAGTTCTTGTGTTCTTGTTCTAGGTGTTTTTGCTCAGTAGTCAGAGTGTTGGCCTGAAGACTGAAGTATCACGGGATTGATTTATGGTCAAGAATACGTTCCTAGGTTGAAGGTTCAACCCCTACCCTGGTCAAGCTTTGTTGGAGGCAACCACATGACATATCTCTCATTTCGATGTTTCTCTCTTGCTCTTCCTTTGCCCCTTCAATTCCAACTAAAACCAATTGAAAAATAACCGTGGGTGAAGATTAACCACAAAACAAAAAAACATATAAATTCTTTGAAGTTTCAGTAAAATCCACATTTAAGTCCATTTAATCATGAACTTCTCTTTGTTGGAAAGTTTTTCTACTACCTCAATTATTTTTAAAAATTTATAACAATCTTGCAAATATCAAATTTCTAATATGAGCAACTATCAAGTGGACAGCGAAATACAACTGCTGAAATTCTCTGTGTGATCAGTGTGGAAATTACAGTTGTGTCCAGACCACATATTTATTTTATATGGCATCCAAGAAAATGAAGTAAATCCATATTATGCTATGTAGAATTCATAAAGTGTGTTAGCACTGAGAATGCCCCTCCCTCACCGCCAGCTCCAGGAGCACAAGGAACAGGTCCCAGGCGCTGCTCTCTGGAATCCCCCGCGGTTTGTGCTGCAGACACAGCTGTGCACGACTCCCAGACCCTGGCGGACTCGGCGGGGACACTGAGGCAGGGCCATTGTGGGAGACACATGAGTCATCTTACAGAAAGTTTGGCTCCGGAAATTCTTTTCAATTTTCTTGGTCCTTCCTAAAATGCAGAAAGCTTTTGGAAATCTCCACCTTTCCTTGACAGACTCAGTGCTGACAATGTACTGAGGCTCAGCAACCCCTGTGTATTTTTTTCTTCTACAAATAAAAAGTCACCCCTGGTGCATGTGAGAATGTTGCTCCTAATATGATGAAAAGTTTAAAACACAGAGTCATTAGTGGCTGACACAGAATCACAGGTCTTGAGAGACTCGGCAGAACTGTAATCTGGAAAGAAAGCCTAGAGCCTCAGAGGAAAATGTCGTAGACACCACCTGCATCTGCTCCTGGGGCTGCAACACACAGTCCGTGGGTTCTAAGCTCCCCCTGTGTCCTGAGCGCGCCCTGCAGCCCCGCCCTCCTGTCCACTCAGGAGGTTTGTGTCTGGGCTCACACTGACTTTCCCTCACTGTGTGTCCTGCACAGTAATACACGGCCGAGTCCTCAGCTCTCAGGCTGTTCATTTGCAGATAGAGTGTGTTCTTGGAGTTGTCTCTGGAGATGGTGAATCGGCCCTTCACAGTGTCTGCATAGTATATATAATCACTGCTACTACTGATGTATGAGACTCACTGAAGCCCCTTACCTGGAGCCTGGTGGACCCAACTCATTGCATAGTCATCAAACGTGAATCCAGAGGCTGCACAAAAGAGTCTCAGAGACCCCCCAGGCTGCACCATGCCTCCCCCAGACTCCATCAGCTGTACCTCACACTGGACTCCTGCAAACACAAACACAAAGACATTCTGGTCAAGAAACTGTCCCATGTCCACTGTTTCTTTCTCTCATCCTTTCACACACTCCATGTCTATAGTTCTCCACAAATTACCTCTTAATATGGCCACAAGAAAAACCCAGCTGAGCCCGTACTCCATGATGAGTGCTCTGTGTTCTGTCCTGGTCAGGAAATTGGGTCACCTGGGGATCCTTGGGCTGGGCTCCTGTCTCAGAGCTGCAGGGTTGGGGCAGGACTGGATTTTATGGGCAGAGTGGGCCCTATTTGCATGTCCTCCTACTATATAGGGATCTCTGGGGTTGGAGACCTGCAGAAAGGTCTGTGCCTCAGAGCAGGTGTGAGTGTCCTGTGGAAGAATTGTGATCATGATAACAACTCAATAACTAAATATAGAATCATGAGGACACTGAAGGATTTTCTGTGTCCACATCTGGTAACAGTGAGGTCAGCATCTGGCTTGTGCTCTTCTGCACTGGCCCCTCAACTCCCCTGACTCAACTCCAGGACAGAGCGGGACCTGCCCACGAGGGCGCAGACACCTTGTAGGTAATGAGAGCATGAATGAAGGACTGTATCCTGGTTTTACACACATGTTCGGTCTGGCGATGAGCAGACACATGGAAGGAGACCGCAGGCTGCAGATCTTGTGAGAGTGGACGTTGTGTACAAGGTGTGTTGGTGCCCTTGGCCCTAGTGTCTCTGGTGTCCTGATTCTTAAGGAGTGAAAGAAGACAGAGTGTTGAGAAGATGCTTTTCTATCTCTGTGACTCAGAGACACTGAGAAGTCAGGGAGATTCATGGAGCTGATGGAGAGGCTCCGGGTTTCCTACATCCGGAAGTCTATGTTCAGAGGGTCTGTCTGCATAGACAGTAATGAAAACCTTAAAGAAGGTGATGCAATGGAAAAATCAGTAGTACATATGTAAGTCAGAATACCTGTAATCAGCAAGAATGCTCATATTTAAGGATAATCAGTCATCTATGTAGTAGAACATTTGCAATTTTAGTTGAAAGTAAAGGCCATGATATGTTACATTGATGACTCAGCCTGGTCCTTCTCACCTATGTTATTGCTATTATGAGAGTTTACTGTAAAAAGGGACAGCTGTGTGTTTACACAGTGTTTAGATAACGATGTGTCATGTCCTCATGTAACAAACGTGTTTGCAGAGCATGGAGATAAAGACTGGATAGTAGACGTGCCCGGAACCCACCTCCATCTGGGGAACGAGAGCTCAGTGGGTCCTGAGCTTCCAGGGTCCTGAGAGCACGTTTTCCTTCAAAGCCCACAGAGGACCAGAGACTCCTCATCGCCTCCCCTCATCCAGCCTGGGTGTCGGGTCCCTTCCTCCCGCAGGACCTCTATGGAACCTGCTGTCCACAGGATGTCCCCTCCTCGATCTTTCCTTCTACAAACCCCTCCCTCTGCTCCTAGGCTGTCAATCCCCCAAGGTCTCTGCTGCACCACAGAAGAACACTGTGTTCCTCTTTTGTGGCGATGCCCCCATTGCAAGAACCTTGAACAAAACCGTCCTTTAAAATTTAGAACTGTCAGAGAACCTTCCACCAAAATAAAAGTGGAATAGTTAAGGTTTTCCAGTGCGGATTGCACATAAGCCCACTCAGGACACGACCTGGGTCAGGATTGAGGACACGACAGTGCCCCTTGGTGGTTGTTCTGAGCCACACAGGTCGAGGCATCTATTTATATGATGGTATCGATTATCTTTTATTGTGTGAATGAGGTGTAGCATCTTTAATGATTTACATATGCAAAACCATTCTTGCATTCTGCGTTCATATCCCAATGTATCATGGTTAATGATCCTTTTAATGTGCTGTTCAGTTTTCATGTATATTGTTGAATATTTTTGCACTTAAGTTCATCAAGGATATTGACTTGACATTTGTTATGTCCCTATTTGGCTTTCATATTAATGTAATGGTCACCTCAGGAAATTAATTTGGAAGTGTTGCCTCTTCTTTTAATTCTTGGACAAATTTCAGAGGCATTGATTTAAAATTTATAAATTCTTGCCAGGCCATGTAGTTCAGTGGATGGAGCATCATCCCATGGACTGAGAGGTCCTGTTTGATTCCTGGTCAGGACACATACCAGGGTTCTGGGCTCAATCCCCAGTAGAGGGAGTGCAAGAGGCAGCAGAGTGATGTTTATCTTTCATAAGAATGTTGCTATTTCTTTGTCCCCTATTCTCTCTCAAAAATACATAAATAAATGAACAAATAAGTAAATATAAAATGTTATACATTCTTGTTGTAGCTGGTTTGGTTTGCAGTTAGAGTGTTTTCCCAAGGATTGAAGTGTTACAGGTTCAATTCCTAGTCAAGGGCACATTTCTGCATTGCAGCTTCGACCCTGACCCTTGGTTTGAGGCAACCACTTGACTTGTCTCTCTCCTCTCTCTGTCTCTCTCTGTCTTTCACTCTCTCTCTCTCTTTCTCTTTCTCTGTTTTTTTTTTTTTTTTTTTTTCATTTCATCTAAAGTCAAAAGAAGGCCTAGCCACTTTAGCTCAGCGATTGGAGCATTGCCCTGCGGACCAGAGAGTCCTGGGTTCGGTTCCCACTAGTGGCACATACCAAAAATAAAGTCAAAGGAACATAACCTTGGGTGAGGATTAACAACAACATAATAATAAGTAATATATCTTCTTTGACATTTTGGTAGAATTCACATTTAAGTCCATTTGGTCCATTGGGTTTCAATTTGTTGGCAAGTTGTCACTACTACCTCAATTTTTTTTCTATCCTCACCCAAGGAATCTTTTTTTCCCATTTATCTTCAGATAGATTGAGAGGGAGAAAAGGAGGGCAGAGAGAGAGCGAGAGAGAGAGGGAGAGAAACATCTACCTGATAGTAGCCCATGGGTTGTCTCCTGCACGACCTTGAACAGGGAGAAGGACCAAACTGTATCCGAGGTAACTGCCCTTGATGGAATTAAACCTGTGACTTTTTGGACTTTAGGCAGATGCTCTAACCACTGAGCCAAACCAGCTAGGGCATACATTAGTTAGTTTTGAAACTTTCATAGCAATCTAGCAATAATGAAATCAAATTTCTATTTTGAACATCTACTAAGCATACAGAGAAATACTACTGTTGGTATTCGCAGGGTGTAGCTGGTGCGGAAGTTACTGTTGTGTCCTGATCACATATTTATTTTATTTGCCATCCATGAGAATGAAATACACTTCTATTATCATATAATCTTGGTCCTGAGAATGCATCTCCCTGACCTCTGACTCCAGAGGCACAAGGACCAGCTCCCAGGCGCTGCTCTCTGGAACCCCCATGGTTTGTGTTGAGGACACAGCTGTGCAGGACTCCCAGGCTCTGGCTGACTCAGCGGGGACACTGAGGCAGGGCCATGCTGGGAGACGCAGGTGTCGTCTTACAGAAACGCTGGCTCAGACAATTCTTGACTGAGTTGTTGTGTCTCCTGAAATGCAGGCAGAATCAGGCAACTTCCACCTCTTGTGGACAGACATTGAATGTGTGCTGATAGTTTCCCGAGGCTCACCAACCCCTCTGCATCTTCATCCCTCTATAAGCGATACACTGCTTTTCGTACATGACAATGATTTTAATAATATCATAAGTATTACAATATACAGAGCTGACAGTGCAACTTCAAAACCAAAGTCCTAGAGAAACTCTTGAAGAAACTATCATCTGGATAAGAAGCCCAGAGCCTCAGAAAAAACAAACGTAACCTCCTCCTGCACCTGCTCCTGGGGCTGCAACACAGAGTCCGTGGGTCCTGAGTGCAACCTGGTGTCCTGAGCATCCCCTCAGCCATGCCCTCCTGCCCTCCTCAAGAGGTTTGTGTCTGGGCTCACACTGACTTTCTATCATTGTCCCTTACCTAGTAATACACGGCCCTGTCAGTCATGTGCATTCACAATCACCCCATACACCCCTGTTTGACCTCTGAGCCCCTCACCTTGAAGGGCTGTCATCAAACACAGGAGAAGACCCATCAGTCTCATCGTCTACACTATGGCTCTGCCTTCTCCAGAGACCTCAGCCCTGTGTGAGGAGAGAGCTGTGAGCCTCCCTAGCCCAGGGGAGGGTTTACCCTGGAGCTTGGGGGGAAATTTGCATGTGGAGCAGCCTGTTCCTTATGAGTGGAGGACTGAGGTCAGGCTGCCCTGGGCCTTCTGTTGTTAATGTGTAAGGTTCCCTTTTATTGAATACATTTAGTGCATTCATCAGTTAGAGGGGATCTCCTGGTACACAGGATACACTGGAGTCCGCTTAATGTCTGTGGTCATTTCCGATAAGTGATGGACGACTTAATTATATTACACTTTTAAATTCTCATGCATCATTCAAATAGATTTAAAAAGATTAATATATTTTAGGCAATTTCTTAAACCCAGCTCTCTAACATTTTCAGAACTGTCAAATATTGTATAAAATTTTTATTTTTATAAACATAATTTTATATAGGCAAATAATATCTAGGTTGTTTTGAAAAATCACAAAATAAAAAAGATTCATTCTCAGTGTCTTATTTCTGTATGATGTTTATTGCAGGAGATTGATCTGTTCTCTCTGTCTAGTGTTATCAGTGAGGTCAGCATTGAGAGGGAGGTTAGTGAAGAGAATTACTTAGTAGATTTTTTCATAGAAAAGAAGTCTTCAAACCTGACAGAAATCTCTCACTCACAGACTCTGACTTCCCCTGGGGATGGTCACTGTGGTCAGAGGTGCTGGGCTCTCCCACGGAACAGATAACTTCCCCAATGTGTAGTTAACACATTCTCCCATCAGAGACATTATTCAGAAATATATTCTCTGTGTAGGCCTGTCATTTAAATTCTTAAACATAATATTTTGTGGAACAAATATAGTTAGTGGAAAAAAATCTAATTTACCCCTGCTCTCTGTATGGGTCTGTGTGAATCAATCAGACAGGCTCCCCAGGACATGCTGAGCCTCACAGTCCAGGGCCATCGGCTGCAGCAGCCACAGGGACAGAGAGGTTCTGGCACCAGGATTGAGGGGTGCTGGGAAACTGCTCAGAACTGGACGGGACTTGGACCTGGGTGAGGGGAAAACTCTGGACGTGTTCTGAGTCAGAGGACAGAGATGTGCCTGATGTTCATGGACAGAGTGTTACTGGGTATTTGGGATTAAACCACTTCCAGAGACAACCTAGGAAGAAGTTCAGGACATGATAGACACAGCTTCTGTCATCGAGGGAAACACCTGAGTGATTATGACCAGGATTTTGTCAGAATAGAAATGTTAATGGTACTGCAGGCAGGGGTCAAGGGAAATAAGGAACATGTCATTGCAAAGGGATGGAAGGGGATTCCTGTTACCCACATGCACCTTCTCAGTGTCTCTGTTTGAGGTAACAACTTCACAGGTTATTACTCACATGGTCACACCATGCTCCACCCCAGCTGCACAATCACTGCGGCCCCATTTATAAAATCCCTCAACCCTTACAGGGAAGAGTGGACACCCGTCCCTGTAGGAACCTGTGTCTGTGTGAGGGGACCTCATGTCATTGACCAGGACCCTGGCTCAGCATCATCTTCACCATCATCACCATCATCACCATTTGTTTATTTAAAATTGTTCTTATTATCTGTAGTCATGGTCGCTGTCCAAAACAATGACACCTTTTCTCATTTTGTGGTCATTTATTATATTTTCTAAGTAAAATATCCAGTCAGACTATTTCATTTTTATATTTTTAGTGCTGACAAATGAGGGCTCATTCTTTCCTCTTCTCCATCTGCCCCACACTGGGATCTGATGAGAAAGGTTTGGTCTGCCCTCTGTAGATGTCATTGGGAGATTGTACCTCATAAACCCCTGGAAGGATAATCCCCCCCACCCGATTTCACCAAAATAAAAGCCCAGAGCCTGTCTCCTTTCCTGGAATATCAAAGTTCCTCCGACTTGTTGAAGGGCCTTTTCTCTGATTCCCAGAGATTACAACTGTGTACGTGATACGTGTCCCCTGTGTGTGCTTGTCCTCAGCCTGGACATCTGCACAAGCTCTCGTGGTCCCTCTGCCTCTGCCTGGTGTCAACTGCTCTGAGTGCTGTGAGCATGATGCCAAGTCAATGACCGGCTCCATCAGGAACTTTCACCTCTGTCTTTGGGGTCACATGCTTCTGGTGTCCAATGTCGAGCACATACGTGTCCAGCTGCTGGCTGGCTGGGACCCTGAGTGGTGGAGCTGAGCTGCACTGTGGAATCAGCAGAGCCCCTGGTGGATGTAGCCTACATGGGTCAGGGGATTCCATGATTAGTTCGCATTTGTGAACAAAAGTGTCTGACAGAGACTCTCTGCCTTTTATTCATATGAGAAAATGATCTTTCTGGACAATAGACATTTCTTTATTTTTGTGTTTAATTGTTGATATCATTACAGGTGTCCCCATTCCCCCCAACTGCTCCCCTCCACCAGCCCCCTTCCCCCACGACTCCCCTGGCCATCAGGTCATGTTCTCTGAGTCCATGGGCTGTGTTTTAGGTTCTTTGACTCCACTCTTCACCTCCTTTTGTTCATTCATCTCCCCCCTCTGATCTGTGTCTGTTCTTTCCAGTGTCCACACCTCTTGTTCTATTTTGTTCTTAGTTTATTTTGTTCCTCAGATTTCACATATAACTGAGATCATATGGTATTTGTCTTTGGCTTATTTCTCTTAGCATAATCCTCCCCAGGTCCCTCCATGCTGTTGCACAGGGTGGGGGGTGCTTCTTCCTAACAGCTGTGTAGTGTCCCCCTGGGTAAATGAACCTCAGGTTTTATCCACTCGTCTACATGTGAACTTGGGCTGTTCACAGATCTTGGCTGCAAATAACTCTGCTATGAGTACAGGGTGCATGTATTCTCTCTGACTGGAGCTTAGAAATACCTAAAATGTATTCCCAGAAGTGTGATCACTGAGTTAAATGGGAGTATCGTTTTTAATTTATTGAGGAAACTTCACACTGTTTCCACAGGGGCTGCACAGTCAGCATTCCCACCAGCAGGGACTGAGGGTTCTGTTCCCTCCACATCCTCTCCAGCCCTTGATTCTTGTTGATTTATTGATGGGAGCCAGTCGGGCGGATGTGGTTGTATTTTAAGCGTCATCTCTCTGATGATTAGTGACCTGGATCAATTTTCGTATGTCTGTTGTCCATCTGTTTGTCCTCTTCTGAGAAGGGTCTATTCAGGGCCTCTTCCCATTTATTAATGAGATTGTTGGTCTGTGTAATGAGTTGTATAAGTTTTTTTTTTTTTAAATACATTACTTAATATAACCCCTTAACAGATGTACCATTAGCAAATAGACAATAAACCGTTCTAACTCAGAGAAGTCAGAGGTAAACAAAGAATCATGAACCCAGAGAGGTTTCCTGAGGAAAACTAAAGAGGAAACCACACAGGAAACCAGCCCAAACCGCCAACTGCACCAGCTCCTGGGATGGTCCTTGTGTTCAGGGACCCTGAGCGCCCCCTGGTGGTCGCAGCCCCTCCTGCAGGGAGGTTTGTGTCTGGGCTCACACTGACTTCCCCTCACTGTGTCTCCTGCACAGTAATACACGGCCGTGTCCTCGGCTCTCAGGCTGTTCATTTGCAGATACAGCGTGTTCTTGGAGTTGTCTCTGGAGATGGTGAATCGGCCCTTCACAGCTTCCGCATAGTATGTGCTACCACCACCACTACTAATTTCTGAGACCCACTGCAGCCCGTTCCCTGGTGCCTGGCGGACCCAGCTCATGTCGTAGCTACTGAAGGTGAATCCAGAGGCTGAACAGGAGAGTCTCAGAGACCCCCCAGGCTGCACCAAGGTTCCCCCAGACTCCACCAGCTGCACCTCACACTGGACACCTGCAAACACAACGATGTCCTGGTCAGGAAACTGTCACATGCCCACTGTTTCTCTCTCTCATCCACTCTCACACTCAGTGTCACTTGTTCTCCACAAATTACCTCTTAAAATAGCAACAAGGAAAATACAGCTGAGCAACAACTCCATGGTGAGTGCTCTGTGTTTAGTCCTGGTCTGGGAATGTGGTCACCTGGAGATCCCAAGGCTGAGCTCCTGTCTCAGAGCTGCAGGGTCTGGGAAGGGCTGGTTTTTATGGGCAGAGGGGACCCTATTTGCATGTCCTCCTACTATATAGGGAGCTCTGGGATTGGAGACCTGCAGATTTGGTGGTGCCTCAGTGCAGGTTGGAGTGTCCTGGGGGCGAATTGTAGTCATGACAAAATTTCAATAATGAAATAAAGTCATAATAGGTAGGGACATATCCAAGAGTCCACATCTGGTAACAATGAGCTCAGATACTTGGGTCAGCACCTAAACACTGTCTCCTAATTCTCCCTGAATCTACTTCAAGGCAGAGTGGCCCCTGCGCAGTGAGGGTGCAGACCCTTTGGATACAATGGAGCATGGATGAACATCTGTATTCTGGAGTTTCCCAAAAGTCAGGCCTGGGGACAATCTGACATGTGGAAAGAGGCCACAGGCTGCAGATCTTGTAAGCGCAAATGTCATGCACACGGTGTATTGGTGCCCTTGGGCCTGACTGTCTCTGGCTTCCTGACCTTCAAGAAGACAAAGAAGACTGAGTGTTGTGTAGATGCTCTTCTATCCCTTGGTCTCAGATATACTGAGCAGTTGGAGAGATTCATGGAGCTGATGGAGAGCCTGTGGGTTTCCAACATCCAGAATCCATCCATAGAGGTCTATTTCCATAGAGAGTAATGAAAACCTTAAAGAAGTTGTTATAATAGAACAATTAGTGAGGTAAATGTTAGTCCAAATACCTATGGTTAGTGAGAAGGTTCATATTTATGGTTATCCTATCATTTATGAAGCAGAGAGTTTTGCACTGTAAATTCACAGTGAATGTCATGGTGATATGAGTTGAACTGATCACTCAGCTTGGTCCTTCTAAGGGTGTTATTACAACTGTGAGAGTTTATTGTCAAAAGGGACCAGTTGATGATTCCACAGCATTTAGATAACAGTGTCGTGTCCTCGTGTAATTAACGTGTTTACAGACCCTGGAGATAAATCCTGGACAGTAGATGTGCCTGGAACCGACCTCCTCCAGGGGGACGTGAACTCAGTGGGTCCTGAGCTCCCCAAGGTCCTGAGAGCACGTTTTCCTTCAAAGCCCACAGAGGACCAGAGACTCCTCATCGCCTCCCCTCATCCAGCCTGGTGTCAGGTCCCTTCCCACAGTAGCTCTATGGACCCTGCTGTCCACAGAACGTCCCCTCCTCGTTCTTTCCTTCTACAAACCCCACCCTCAGCTCCTTGGCTGTGAACCCCTCGGGGTCTTTGTTGCACATAGGGGAGCCCCGTGTTCTTCTTTGGTGATGATGCCCTTACTGCAAGAGCCTTAAAGAAAATCTTCTTTCAAGTTTATAGACTCTAAAAACTGTTTTTTTTTATAACAGAGAGAATAAACTGGAAGAGTTTTAAGTAGGTCTGAAGATTGTGGGTTATTTTTTAAACTGTCAGAGACAGAATCAATAATCAAAGTCAGGAAACAGGCTGAGGAATGCACTCTATTCCAACATGAGCATCTTCCAGCAGAAAGAAAGGTGTCGAGCACAGAGCACCAGGCCCAGGGCTGGGGTCTGAGCCTCAGAAAGTCGTTCCTGACCTTGTGCTCATGGAGGTCACTGAGATGGATGTAACAATTGCTTCTGGGTGTGGATTTCTCTCTCACTTCCATTTTAACTCCTTGGATAGAGATGCCTGTCCCTGGATGGAGTACTGGTCCTGCAGCTGTGCTGTAGAAGAACATGACTAGCTGGTCATGCCCACAGGTCTGCAGACAAAGACCACATTGCCCCAAATAGTCTCCACACCTGACTGACAAGTGCAGTTGGGACTTTTCTAATGGGACATTCAGGTGGATGTTGGGCTTGAGGCCCTGCTCTCAGGGTCAGCATTCGGAGGACGTTGGTTTGTGCTGAATGCAGTGTCTGTGGATGGATGAGAACCGGTGTAGGGTGAGGTGTCTGTGGTCCTGTGAGTCACACTCACAACCTGGGGATGTTACATGGCAAATGGGACTTTGTCATGTTAGATTCATGTGAAGATCCTGAGATACAAGCATTTCAGTAGATGACCCGGGTGGGTCCTCCTATGAGAAGTGTTTACATCAGAGGGAGGCAGAGGGAGATTAGGTTTCAGGAGGACGAGGACACACTGTGATCTCTGAGCTCTGAGCTCTTCCTGGCTGTGGAGATGTAGGAAGAGGCCCCGGGACCAGGAAGGCAGTTCTAGTCTCTGGAAAAGACCAGGAAACAGGCTCCCCTGTGTGTCGATGGAGAAGCTGACAACACACAAACCCAGAAACCAAGAAGCCATCAACAAGCTTCTGAGGAGAAGCCTGGTCATCAGGACCTACATGTCCAATCCCAAAAAAACCTCCTCACAACCACAGGACGGCTGTTCTAGAAGAAAGTACATGAAGTAGAACAGATCAAGTGTTGGTGAGAGTGGGTGGCAGGAACACTTGCACTCTCGGTGGGAAGGTGAGATCTTGCAGCCGCATGAAAAACAGCGTGTTGGTTCCTCGAAAATGAGAGTAGAAACCCATTTGATTCAGCAATGAGTTCCCAGGTGTTAATGTGAATAATAAACCCAGGACTCTGGAGAGGTGTTGCATGGCCCTGTTCATTGCAGCCGTGTTCAAGGTGGGGGGACGTGAAAACATCTGTGTCCATCAGTGGGTGAGTGGACACACATGTGTAATGTTCTCTCGACGGAATATACTCAGCCTTAAATCACAGTGAAACCCTGCACAAACCCCAGCCTGGAGGACACTAGAGGACACTGTGCTCAGTTAAATAAAGCCGTCAGGTAAAGGCAAATGGTGACTTGTTCCACCTACACTGTGTCAGAGACCGGGAGTCGCAAGGGGGGTTCGCGCTGAGATACCCAGGGTGAAGACAGCATGTGGAGCCGACATCAGGAGGGATCAACAAACGACAACAGATTCATTCCGTGCAGCTAATGGCTTTTATAGACGCGAGTGGCGGGACACTGTGCACGGTGTGGTGCACGACAGGGGGCAGAGTACATATGTCCTAGGCTTTTGCTGTTCTCCTAACAGTAAGGTGTTCTGCGCCTGCGCAGCCAGCCCCGAGCTCATGTCCTGAACCATGGCCTCTTTGAACAAGCCGGTTCCAGGGCCCTAATACACTGGGAATTAATTAGGTTTCCTTCCAGCAGAGTGTGGAGGAGCCCAGGCCTGGGTGTGGTGAAGGCTCTGGCAGGAGACGGGAGAGTGGAGGGTAGGCGCCCTGGAGTCCTGCGCTGACGGAGAACAGAGACGGAGGCAGCTGGAGGAGACACTGTGTCAGGACACAGTTAGCTCTGGTCCTGGACCCTGTGCATCCACAGGAGCCTGGGTGTGTCTGCCTCAGTGTGTGGAGCCGTCCACCCTCAGGGCCCTGTGGACAATGAGGGAACATTCAGTCCCCATGGAGTGGAGCTTTCTCCTGGGAATGGGGAGAGGAAGACAGATCCTAGCAAACCCCTGTGGTCCCAGGGGGCTGTGTGAACACCCAGGACACGCCCCTGTGTGATCTCTGAGACTGGATCCCCCACTCTGAGTCATCACTGAGATCCTCCTGCGTAAGGTGTGGATCAATTGATTTTTTTTTTTTTTTTGCTGAGTAGTATTCATAAATGTTCCCTAGTAGTTTGCTTATATGTAAAATTAGGTCTTTTTTCTTGTTTGTATCTTTTAATTCAAATATCCTATAAATATTTGCATACGTTTTTGTATGAACACAAAGATTCTTTCTTCCCAGAGGGCCAGCTGAGATACATGTTAAGTATATAATTAATTTAATAAGAAACTGCAATTCACTATGTGAAAAAAGAATAACAAGAATAGAGGAACCTGGAGAGGGAGAGGAGCCCAGTCACTGTTGACATGTCATATGCAAACACAATGTCTTCTTCTCACTTGTCTGCAGTGAGACTATGAGGAGTTAGAGCCATAGAGAAAATTTTTAAATTCTTCCTGGATGCAGCTGAGAGCTGAGAGGAAACCCCTGCTCCCAACAGGAAGCCCCTCCTTCCCCCTCACTCTGCACCTGTTCCTGGACTGTTCTCTGAGGTTGGTTGATTTTCAGTTGCCCCCCTTGTGTCCTGAGCGTGCCCTGCTGCCCTGCCCTCCTGTCCCTTCAGGAGGTTTGTGTCTGGGCTCACACTGACTTCCCCTCACTGTGTCTCGCACAGTAATACATGGCCGTGTCCTCGGCTCTCAGCCTGTTCAGCTCCATGTAGGCTGTGCTTGTGGATGTTTCTGCGGTCAAGGAGACTCTGTCCTGGAACTTCTGGGCGTAGTCTGTGGCACCATCTTCAGGGTCAACCCGCCCCATCCACTCAAGCCCCTGTTCAGGAGCCTGTCGCACCCAGTGCATGTAGTAGTCAGTGAAGGTGTATCCAGAGGCCTTGCAGGAGACCTTCACTGAGGCCCCAGGCTTCCTCACCTCAGCCCCAGACTGCACCAGCTGCACCTGGGAGTGGACACCTGTGGAGAGGAGACAGGAGTGGGTTAAATCCCCCTTGACTGTCCTTGGTCTCTCCTCAGCCCAGGAACTGTGGGGCCCTTACCTGTAGCCACAACCACTAGGAGGAGACTCCTCCAGCTCCAGTCCATGGTGAGGGGATGAGCTGTGGGCACTGCTGTAGGGAGGGTGTGGCTGTGGGTGATGCTCTCAGTGCACAGATGTATCCATATTTAACCTGGTCAACCTCATCTAATTTGCATATTCTTGAGGTGGAGTATTTTATAGCTGAAGGCCTAACTCCATGAGAGAGATTATGGAGGGACTGGGACCATGCTCAGTTGGAGTCTGAGGGTCCACGTCCTGATCCTTGTAGGAGGACATGGGTCCCCTGCCAGGTCCCTGAGCTCTGTGCACACTGAATCCCTCCCTGAGGAACCAGCCCCACAGGGCATTCTTCTCACTGTGAACCCACCTTTGAGTGACAGGGGGACCTCCTGAACCAGCTCTGGGCTTTGATACCTGAATGTCTTATTCCAGGATCAGTGTGTATCCAAAGTGCTCCACCTGGTGATGTCATAAAGCTGTCCCTGTCACAGGTCCTTATAATTCAGAACCCCTAAAATGGTCCTTTGAGTGTGGTTCTTATTCCTTATAAAATTACAAATATGCTCGTGAAAAATATGATATTTTCAGACAAATCAGCAGTCCCTGCTCATCTGTTGTACTACAAAGAGTTTTTTCAGGAAGCCCCTAATTCTTTGAATAAATCCCTGCTCAGCTTTCTCTGCACCTGCTCCTGGGCAGCAGCCCTGTGTTCATGGGTCGTGAGCTCCCCCTGCTGCCCAGCGTGGGCCCTACAGGGGAGGGTCCTGTCTGACTCTCAGGTCATTGACCTCTCAGTGTCTCTAGTCCAGTGGTAATGTCTGTGCCCTGACTTCAGAATTTTTTCTCAGGGACAATTTTGATATCTCTGGACAGAAGAATTGTTCTTATTAAACCCCATGGGTCTGCAGGAATACCCCAGTCAAGGCTTTATGAAGCCACCATGAGTCCTTTTCTGCAGCTGCCAGATGGACAGACTCAGGAGACACTCCCCTGAACCAGAGCACTCCTGGGCTCCTGGTGCCTCTATGTCCTTAGGTTTCTGTGGTTGAAGGTCTCCTGTGAGTATCCCTGCATGTGGCCCAAATCCCACTGAACATCTATTATTCAATAAATCACACACACACTCACACACGCACACACACACACACACACTGTGATGACTGTCTTTGCTATGAATCCTGAGTTGCCCTTTTCCCCTGAACCTAGCACATGTGCAGTGACTGAAGGTGGAGTCTAGGTCTGGAGTGATCAAATGCACCCACGGTGCACAAGCAGACTTTGAGAGCAAGTCCTTCATGCTTCTGTGCTCTTGCAGGTCCTATGAAGCCAGATGCCAGTTAAAATGTATCAGACCTCCTGCAGGTAGGGCCGAGATGAGGCTGGGTCATACCCTTGACGGCAGGTTCCTGTAGCTTGGAGTCCCCTAGAGACCACACATTGGACTTAGGGACACGCTGAGATTGGTGAGGCTGAGGAGACAGCACCGTAGGCAGGTGGGAGGCGAGGCTGCTCCACCAGGTCACCTAGTGGGCAGGGAAGCAGTGGGCAGGGGTGTGCAGTCGACTCTGCAAGAGACACCCTGTCTTCCTCAGGACACCAGGTTTCAGGACAGGCTTGGTGTTCATTCATTTTTGTTGCTCCAACCTGATAGTTGTCTTTCCTCCTGACCACCTGGGTTGACACATCCCACATGGAGACTCAGACCCTACAGCTACTCCCATTAGTCCCTGCAGGAGCCACCATCTCCTCCTGCATCTGGGTCTCTGATTCCACCTCGTGGACATCCCTGCACTGAGTGAGTTGTTACAGGTGAGAATTCACACAGCTGGTTGTCACTCAGCCTCCCATTCAAAGGAGGTCCTCTCGAGGTTGTTTATGAATTAGGTCCCGTGATTCTCCAAGTGGACTACGTGTCCCCAGCCCAGCAGCCCTCCAGGCACTGAGTCCCTGCTCAGCTCCAGGGACAGACAAGAGCATCTACTGAGGTTCCGTTGTCTGGGGAATGTCACTGGGGGCTCCCACCTGGGATAGGACAAAAGTCCCCACATCCTCAGGACTGTGGGTCTGTGCTGGTGAATCAGCACCCGGCAGGTGTGAGCCCCTCTTTCTGTGGGTCAGTGCAAGTGTGTCCTCCATGTGCTCTTGTCGTTATACTGAGCCATCACACCAGGATCCGCCTCACAAACACCCTTTCTAATCAAAGTTCCCAGTGATCTGAGGACTCAAATGTATCTCTATCACCAGTACATGTATGTCAGGAACCTTCCCGCAGGAAGGAAGCTTGCAGGTGGTTACTGTCCGAGGTCTGTGTTGAGGAATCTCATTTGGAAGACCCATCCCGGAGGACCAGCATCCTGTGGCTGGTTGTCAACTCCGTCCAGCTGCGGTCGCCCAGTGAGCTCTGGCGCTGGGCAGTGCTGCTCTGTTCATCCTTAAGGGACCCTCAGAGTCTGCACGAGGCCCCTGCATAGTCAGTGGGTTCACAGGTCTATGGCCAAGGAGGGTTAGGGACCAGCTCTGCACATTCTAACATGTCAGCGATCACGGTAACCTCTCCATTTGCTCACCAAGTGCCCGTTGCTCCTTCACATTGACCGTGTGGGCTCTGGTGGGCAGAGGGGCATGTCCTCTGCTGGACAGTGCTGTTGGCCAGGGGTCTCCAGAGAGGCAGGAGCAATAAAGGCATATTTACATTTACATGTGTTGCACAAGGAAGTAATGCTCACGTCATGGACTGTGAGACGTCCCAAGTCTCATGACCTGCTGATGGAACCAGGAGACCCTGGGGAGCTGCTGTTTTAACTCAGCCTGGCCTGAGGGGCAAGGACCCAGGTGCCCCGGGTAGAAGTTCTCAGAAAAGAAGCAAAAGTCGTCCCTCTAGGTAGCTGAGAACTTTGAGAGGAAATCCTTGCTGTTAACAGAATATTTAGAAAAAAAAATCAACCAATAAACCAAAAGGAAAAAAAAAAAACAATTTAAAAACAGGAAGACAAATTAAGAGAACTGTGGGACAACTGGAAACGTAATAACATTCGCATCATAGGAGTTCCCGAACAGAAAAAAAATGGGCAAAAGTTGGAGAATATATTTGAAGAAATGACAGTAAGCCTTCCTAACGTGGTGAAGAAAGAAGACATTCAAGTTCAAGAAGCACAGAGAACCCCAAGTAAGAAGAACCACAATAGGCCCACACCAAGACACATAATAATTAAAATACCAAAAATCAAAGACAAAGAGAGACTCCTAAAGGCAGCAAGAGATAAGCAACATGTTACCTACAAAGGAAACCCCATAAGGCTCTCCACTGACTTCTCAACAGAAACACTACAGGCCAGAATGGAGTGGCATATGGAATCAAGGTCATGAAATACAATGATCTGAATCCAAGACTACTCTATCCAGCAAAGCTATCATTCAAAATAGAAGGCCAAATAAAAAGCTTTTCAGAGAAAAAAGGCTAAGGGAATATATTAACACTAAACCAGCACTGCAAGATATGCTAAAAGGACTGTTGTAATTAGTAGAAGATATAGGAAGGAAAATAGAACCACACTAAACAAAAATGGCAATAAATAAGTACAGATCAATTATCACATTCTAGACAAAAAAAAAAAAAATAACAAGGAAACACAGACTCTGAATGAAGCTCTAGATCAAATGGATTTGATCGATATCTACAGAGAATTACACCCCAAAATTTCAGAATTCCCATTCTTGTCAAGTGCACAGGGGACATTCTCAAAGATAGACCACATGTTAGGGCAGAAACTAAGTTTCTACAAGTTCAAAAAGATTAAAATCATATCAAGTATCTTCTCAGATAATAATGTAATGCTATTAGAAATCAATTGCCACAAGAACATGCAAAGACATTTGAAAACATGGAGGCTAAATAGCATGTTATTGAACAATGAATGGGTTACCATGGAGATTAAAAAAGAAATAAACACAGGTGTTCAGATCACAACTTAACAGGAGGATGGTTCTGCCTCCCCCTGAACTCAGTCCAATGAGGTTGATTCATGCTCAGACCTTCAGAGTGTAGAAAATGACCGTGAGCAGACTGAAGCCAGGTGTGTGGTCATGTGACTCGGTTGTCCTAGAAATGCACAGACTGGGCATGGTCTCCATTATCAAGGGTGTTCCCACACTTCTGCCACATAATGACCTCTGATGGCCCAGGGACAAGGACAATGTGGGGCTGGGGATCCGAGAAGGAGTCTCTTTGGTGTGTCCCTCTGCAGGGAGGCCTGTGAGACACTGTGCTGACCAAGCTGTGCTTGAACCTGCTCCCCTGCCAACCAACAGCTTCCCACCTTTTGAGCTGATGGTGCTGCCAGAATGTCGCGGGTGTGGTGCTTGGCCACAGACAGGGACACAGAAATTCATCCTTGACGGTCTCCTTTGTCTTGTTCCCCAACCCAGTGCCATGTTTCAGAAAGAGGGAACATCCTAGAATCTGTGAGGGGGACACTCCTGTCCAGACCCTAAAGTCTGACACCAGGCAGGTGTCCCCAGGTGATGCCTCAGTGATTATTCCTCATTCAGAGAACAGGAGGCTCCAATGTGCCCTGGAAAATAACAATGAAGAACAGGTCCTTTCAGGAACATCTTCCCTGCCAATTCCTTGTTGTGCATTTGACCCTGTGACCTTCCCCTGGATCACTGACTCCCCTGTGACAGCATCGCTCCTGGTCTCAGGGGCTGACTGTGTGAGGAGTCAGGAGGCTCCTGGCCCTGCATCTCCTCCCCCAGCACAGCTTCCCTGTGGCTCGGGGTCCAGGATCCTCCCAGGACGGGGTCCTCACACTGTGTCTCACACAGTCATGCACAGCCATGTCCACAGACCTAAGGACATTGACCTGCAGATAGGCCGTGCTGACCAAGGTGTCCATGGAGAAGACAGATCGTTCTGAGCAGCCGGGGCACACGTGGGCTTCCCAGTGTTTGTGTGAAACCAGCTCACACTGAAGTCTTGTCCTGGGACCTGTCGCACCTGGTGCACGTAGTAGGTGGTGAGGTGGATCCAGAAGCCTTGCAGGAGACCTTACCTGAGGCCCCAGGCTTCCTCCCCTCAGCCCCAGATGCACCCACTGCCCCTGGGAGTGGACACCTGTGCAGAGGTGACAGGAGTTGGGATAAATCCTCATGACTGTGCCTGGTTCTCTCTTCAGCACAGTTGCTTGTGGACCCTTACTCGTTGCCACTGCCACCAGGAGGAGGGTTCTCCAGCCCCATTCCATGGTGAGGGGCTGAGCAGTGGGCACTTCTGTAGGGGGTGTGGCTGTGGGTGATGCTCTCAGGGAACAGACTTATTCACATTTAACCTAGTGTACCACGTCTTATTTGCATATTCCTGGCAGGTGATAGAGGTCTCAGGGACCATGCTCAGTGGGAGTCTGAGGGTCCATATCCTCGTCTGTGTAAAAGGACATGTGTCTCCTGCCAGGTCCCTGAGCTCTATTCACATGGAGCTTCTTTCATCCCGCAGGGCCCTGGTGACAATGAGGGAACACTCAGTCCCTGAGGAGTGGTGCTCTCCCCAGGAATGAGGAGAAGGAGACAAAGGCCAGCAGAACTTCCGTGATCCTAGGGGCCTGTGTGAACGCCCAGGACACACCCCTGTGTGATCTCTGAGACTGGATCCTCCATTCTGAGTCATCACTGAGATCCTCCTGTGCTGAGATGTGGATCAGTGGATGGTTGTTTTCATTACTGAGTAGTAGTCCATTGATAGGTGTTTCCTAGTGTGCTTATTGGTAAAATTTGAATGAATTTTGGAAAATTTGCAGTTTCTAACATAAAGATACTATAAATATTTACACAAATTTTTGTATGAATAAATTGATTACTTCCTGTCCATCAAACAATCCTAGTGGATCCCATCAGATATACGTTAAGTGCATTTTTAATTAAATAAGAAACTGCGATTCACTTTGAAGAAGAAAAAATAACAGGACACAGAGGGACCTGGAGAAGGAGAGGAGCCCAGTCATTGTCGACATGTCATCTGCACACACAGTGTCACCTCCTCACTTGACTGCAGTGAGAATTTGAGAAGTTAGGGCCACAGAGAAAAAGGGGGATCATCCTGGATGCAGCTGAGAGCTGAGAGGAAACCCCTGCTCCCAACCGGAAGTCCCTCCTTCCCCCTCACTCTGCACCTGCTCCTGGGCTGTTCTCTGAGGTCAGTGGGTCCTGAGCGCCCCCTGGTGTCCTGAGCGCCCTGCAGCCCAGCCCTCCTGTGCCCTCAGGAGGTTTGTGTCTGGGCTCACACTGACTTCCCCTCACTGTGTCTCTCGCACAGTAATACATGGCGGTGTCCTCGGTGGTCAGGCTGTTCAGTGTCATATAAACTTGGCTCTTGGAGGTGTCCCTGGTGATGCTGAGTCGGGATTTCAGCGATGGGTTATAGTATGTGCTTCCACCACCCCATATAGTACAGACCCACTCCAGCCCCTTTCCTGGAGCCTGGCGGACCCAGTGCACAGCATAGCTCGTCAAAGAAAATCCAGACACAGTGCAGGTGAGGGAGAGGGTCTGCGAGGGATTCACCAGTCCTGGGCCCGACTCCTGCAGCTGCACCTGGGACAGGGCACCTGGGGACAAGGAGAATCAGGCCCTGTCAGTCACATGCAATCACAACCACCCCAAAGACCCCTGTCTGACCTCTGAGACCCTCACCTTGGGGGGCTGTCACCAGGCACAGGAGAAGACCCAGCAGTCTCATCTTCTTCCAGACCAGGGCTCTGCCTTCCCCAGAGACCTCAGCCCTGTGTGAGGAGAGAGCTGTGAGCCTCCCAGCCCAGGGGAGGATTTACCTTGGAGCTTGGGGAGAAATTTGCATGTGGGGAAGCCTGTTCCTTATAAGTGTGGGACTGAGGTCAGGCTGCCCTGTTCCTTCCTGGCCCCTCTGTGGGCATCTCTTTCCTTAAACTCACTCATCATGTAAGTCAGGGATGGCAGATCACTTGGTTCATGAGACCTATGCAGTCAGCTTAATACCCATGCTCATCTCTTGTAAATGGTAGACTGGGTGAGAAGATTATCTTTTTAAAATTTTGTGTGTCTTATCTGTAGATTTATTGGAATTATATCAGTCTAGGTAGTTTCTTAAATTCAATTCTGTAATATATACACAACTGTCAAAAAGTTTTATAAACAATTGTGTTTTTATACACATTATTTCATATATGCAATGTCTACCTTCTCAGAAAATTACAAAATAACATATTTATTTATGTTGTTATGGTGATCCAAGGAACAAAATTCCAAGAAGATGTTAATGGGAAATCCTTGATTATTTTCTATATTTAGTTTTCTTTGGATAAAATTGTATTCGTTATTAGTTCTTAATAAAACGATATGATATGCAATTTTTAGGTTGTTGCTACATCCATTTTTCTTACAGTCTTTACTGCACACCTTTCAGCAGCTAATCAGGGTCAGGTTAGTACTTAGATGGGAGATCCTTGATTCTTCATATTCAAAATCCCTCCTCAAACTCTTCCTTCTGCAAGCCCATGGCTTATTTCAGAGACCTCAATCTAATTATATCACAGATAAGCACATTTACATATGGAGAAATGATTGAAAATAGAAAGTAATTATGTATTAGTAAAATTCAGGTCATTTTATATTTTCTCCCCCTTCCTCTGCCCCTGGGGATGGTCGCTGTGGTCAGAGGTGCTGGCCACACTTACCATGTAACATCCTTAACATCCTCAATGCACACATTCCCCCATCAGACACACAACTTGGAAATCTGTACTCTCTTTGTAGGCTACTCTTTCATTCCCTTAATGGAATGTTTGTTGGGAAAATGTTTTTACTTTTAACAATGTTCATTTAATAACTCTATGGTTTCATAGACCTATTTTTGATTATTTACGTAACACCTCACCAGAAAATTGTCACCCTTAATGCCCACAGGAGCGGAAACCCAGATATGAACAGTGGGCACTAAACCCATGGAAGAAATGATGGTTGGAATATATATTATCACTGAAATCTGTTTGTTGTGTCCTCTGACCCAAAAACAACGGTCCATGGCATGAAGCCCTGATTCACTTCAGAGTTCCATTCACTTTACTGGACTTTACAATGTGAACTTCCTACAGTATGTAGCATAGACTAGCCTCTAAGAAATTATATTGTGTAGACGTTAGGCAGATGAGAAAGGAAACTCAAAGGACGTGAGGAAGATGATGAGCAGAGACGACAGAGACAAGATCCCAGAGGTTATTTCACAAGAATGAAGTGACCAAGAGGACCAAGGTGCAGAGAGGTCGTGAGAGGGGACATGAGGAGATGAACTGGAGCTGACGTTGGGAAAGTGATTGTCTCAGTGAGAGCCCTGCATGGAGCTGTGTGTGCAGGACTCACATGGGACAGTGAGAGAGCGAGGCCCTGGCGAGGGTGCAGACCTGGGGGATGGACTCTCAGTGTGTAGATGGTGACACCTGGGTGGGCAGAGGTGGGTTTTAAACCATGTTCTCCAGAGCAGGTGCTCAGATGACCATCACTCAGAGGATGCTGGGAACAGAATGTGGGATGACGGTTACCCCTTGTGGTGACTCTGAGCCTTGCAGGCTGCAAGACCCTAAAGACTGAACCAGCCTCCTCTCCACCCACCTAGACCAGGGGAGGAAAGTGCTCGCCTTTAGGGTTAGACTTCTTCTCTCTGAAGAGGAGAGAGACTCGAGGACTTGGGCAATGAGGATCTTTTTTATCATCTGCAACAGCCTCATTAGTGACACATATGGGAGAATCTGTTCAATTTGATATTTTTAGCATTTTTGTAGAAAGTGCTGGAATGATAGTTTCAGAAAGTGTGAATGTGTAGAAAGAATCAGCTGAACATGCTGTTTTCAAATAAGCATAGTCATGGCTGGTGGTTAGTTGGTTGGAGGGTCATCCTGTACACAGAAAGGTTGCGGGTTCAATTCTTGGTCAGGGCACACACCTACATTGTGGTTGTGGTCCTCCGTTGTAGAGAATGTGGGAAGCAACCAAGGATGTTTCTCTTTCCCGTGCTTTCTCTGAAATCAATAAACATATCATGAGTGAAGATTAAATAAATACAATAAATAAGCAAGTATTGTAGGTATGATGTTTATTGAAAGACACATTCTCTGCAAACACACACACACACTCACTGATGGTTTTCATCATAATGAACCTTCAATTGCACTTCCCCCCTGTACCTAACACATGGGCAGTGCTCCCCTGACCTTAACCTAGTGTGTGACCTTATTTCCCAAACAGAACAAACCAAACACGATTAACATGTAGACAGGGCTGTGCCTGTATCCGTGTTTCCTGTTCTCCCAGCACCTGGAACATGGCACCTGTAACTCCCTCCCTTCCAGCAGGTGTGGGTGCACAGGAACTGTGGGGTCACCGAGAACAAGACAAGATCCTAAGAGTCAGGCTGTCAGCTGGAATTCACGTGGGACTCAGGAATTAGATTGTCAAACCTTGGATTTAAACCCCTCTGACTTCTCTGTGAAAACCTTAAAGGGAATGAGAGGCAGACCTCAGGGTCATAAACCACCTGCAGCTGAGAGGTGGAAACTCAGGGAATCCAGGGAGATGGAGACACTGACAACACACAGACACAGAGATGTACAGGCCATAACAGGCTCCTGAGGAGACTGGTCATCAGGACCTGTGTGTCCAACCAACAGGAAATCTCCTCACAGCTGCGGGATGGCTGTTCTAGAAGAAAACTCACTGAAGTAGAACAGACCAGTGTTGGTGAGCGTTTAGAGAGAGGAACACGTGCACTCTCTCAGCGGAAAGGTGAGATCCTGCAGCCACATGGAAAACAGCATGTCGCTTCCTCCAAAATGAGTAGAAACCCTGTGTGATTGAGCAACGCGCTCCTAGGTGTTCATGAGAATAATAAACCCAGTGCTCTGGAGAGGTGTTGGACGGCCCCATTCATTGCAGCCATGTTCATGTCTCACACAGTCATGCACGGCCGTGTCCTCAGATTTCAGGACATTGGTCTGCAGATAGGCCGTGCTGACCGAGGTGTCTATGGAGAACAAAGATCGCTCTGAGCAGCCTGGGCACACGGGGGCTTCCCAGTGTTTGTGTGAAACCAGCTCACTCACTGCAGGCCTGTCCTGGGGCCTGTCGCACCCGGTGCATGTAGTAGCCGGTAAAGGTGGATCCAGAAGGCTTGCAGGAGACCTTCCCTGAGGCCCCAGGCTTCCTGCCCTCAGCCCCAGACTGCACCCGCTGCCCCTGGGAGTGGACACCTGTGGAGAGGGGACAGGAGTGTGTGGAAATCCCCCTGATTGTCCCTGGTCCAGTCCTCAGCCAAGGTACTGGGGAGCCCTTACCTGTACCCACTGCCACCAGGAGGAAGGTTCTCCAGCCCCAGTCCATGGTGAGTGGCTGAGCTGTGGGCACTTCTGTAGTGGGTGTGGCTGTGGGTGATGCTCTCAGGTGACAGACTTATGCATATTTAACCTGGACTCCCTCATCTCATTTGCATATTTATGAAGTGTAGGATTTGATAGTGGAGGGTTGGGCTGCACCTGAGAAGTGATAGTGGGTACAGGGACCATGCCTAGTGGGAGTCTGAGGTCCACATTCCAGTCCTATAAGGAGGACATATGTCCCCTGCCAGATTCCTGAGCTCTGTGCGCACTGACCTCCTCCCATCTCCCAGGACCTGGTGACAATGAGGAAACCCTGAGTCCCCACGGAGTGGACCTTTTCACCTGTCAATAGGCAAAAGGCACAAAGTCCAGCAAGCCAGAAAACACCCCTGTGTCACCCTGAGACCGAATTTTTCACACTGATAATCACTGAGATCCTCCCGGGTTCAGGTGTGTATCAGTAGATGGTTATTAGTATTGCTGACCAGTATTCCACTGGTGGATATTCTGTAGTTTGCTTATTTGTAACATTGAAGGACTTTTGAGTTGTTGTAGCTGCTGACATAAATAAAGATGCTAAATATATTTTAACATTTTTTGTTATGAACATAATTGTTTTTTTATCTACAGTAACACTCCCAGTGAAAACGCTGAGATGCATGTTAGGTATATATTTAATTCAAAAGACACCACGGGTCACTTTGAGAAGAAAGAACAACAGGACACAGAGGGACCTGGAGAAGGAGAGGAGCCCAGTCACTGCTGATATGTCATCTGCTCACACACAGTGTCACCTCCTCACTTGTCTGCAGTGAGAATATGAGAAGTTAGAGCCACAGAGAAAAAGTGAGAACCGTCCTGGATGCAGGTGAGAGAAAACCCCTGCTCCCAGCAGAAAGCTCCTTCTTCCCCCTCACTCTGCACCTGGTCCTGGGCTGCTTTCTGTTCTGGGTGGGTCCTGAGCGCCCCCTGCAGCCCCGCCATCCTATCCCCCTCAGGAGGTTTGTGTCTGGGCTCACACTGACTTCCCCTCACTGTGTGTGTCTCACACAGTAGTACACGGCTGTGTCCTCTGCGGTCACGGAGCTCAGCTGCAGGGAGAACTGGTTCTTGGACGTGTCTCTGGAGATGGAGGTGCGGCTCTTGAGGGACGGGCTGTAGTAAGTGTTCCCACCAGAATTTATCTCACCAATCCACTCCAGCCCCTTCCCTGGTTTCTGACGGATCCAGTCCCACCAGTAACCACTGGTAGTGAGGGAGACTTTATAGTGAGCGCAGGTGATAGTGAGGCTCTGTGATGGCTTCACCAGTCCTGGGCCCCACTGCTGCAGCTGTTCCTGGGACAGGACACCTGGGGACAAAGAGCATCAGGCCCTGTCAGTAACGTGCAGTCACAACCACCCCACAGACCCCTGTCTGACCTCTGAGACCCTCACCTTGGGGGGCTGTCACCAGGCACAGGAGAAGACCCAGCAGTCTCATCTTCTTCTAGACCAGGGCTCTGCCTTTTGCAGAGACCTCAGCCCTGTGTGAGGAGAGAGCTGTGAGCCTCCCCAGCCCAGGGGAGGATTTACCCTGGAGCTTGGAGAGAAATTTGCATGTGGGGCAGCCTGTTCATTATAAGTGAGGATTGAGGTCAGGCTGCCCTGGTCCTTCTGTTGCTAATGTGTAGGCTTCCCTTTTCTTGAATGGACTTAGTACATTCATCAGTTACTGGGGAACTCCTGGTACACAGGATATACTGGAGTCCGATTAATGCCGGTGCGCATGTCTGATAAGTGGTGAAATAGATGAGTAGATCACATTTTTACTTTCTCCCACATCTTTCATAGAGATTGAAAGGGATTAAATTTGTTTAGACAATTTCTTAAACCCAGCTCTCTAATATCTACAGAACTGTCACATATTTTTGTAAAAAGTTCTATTTCTATAAACATAATTTTTTATAGCCAGATGATATCTAGGTAGGTTTGAAAATCACAAAATAAAGGACATTTATTTTTATTATGTTATTTCTTTATATTGTAACTATGATCCAAGGAACTATATCCCAGGAACATGTCATTGAGATACCCTTGATTCTTTTTTCTTTTTTATTTGTTAAAATTATATTTCTTACAAATTCTGAGTAGCACTGTGCTACATGCCCTGCTAAGTAGTGTCAGACCTGGTGAGTACTTGGATAGGAGCCTCCTGATTCTTGATGTTGAAAATTTGGTTATTGTGCCTTTGTCCCTCCTAAAATTATTTTCTTGTGCAAAGCCATAATTAATTGCAGGGATTCCAACAAATTATATCAGACATATTCCTATATTTTTCATAAAGAAATGATTGAGAATAAAAGAGTAATTAATCCTGTGTACAATTCAGAATATTTCATGTGTGAAAATTGTAGAGGCAGCAGGTTAACTGACCTATGTTTGCAGTAAAATATTTTCAGTGATGTTGGGTCAGAGGAAGGTAAATCATGGAGGTACCCAGCACAGAGATGCTCACAGGAGAGGGACCTTCATCCCTGACAGGAACCCTCATTCCCAGGACACACCACATGTGGCAACTGGGCAGTTTTCAGATCTTGGATATTGTAAATAACACTGCTATGAACACGGGATGTATATATACTTTCTGATATGCCTTTTGGGATAATTAGGATATATATTCAGAGGTGGATTAGCTGGGTCAAAAAGCAGTTCTATTTTTACTTTTTTTTTTGTATTAATTACTTTCTCTTTGTATTAGATATTTCTTCATGTTTCTCCCCAGACACCATCCTCCTGACCTCCCATTCCCAGAGCATTGTTGTCTATGTCCACTGATTAAGTAGATATGCAGGAACATTATTTGGTTTATATTACCCTTCCTGCCACCCCCTCCTCTGGGGTTTGTCAGACTTAACGTTCTATTTTTTTTTTTTTTTTTTGAGGAAACTCCATAGCGTTTTCCACAGTGGCTGCAGTAGTCTGCATTCACATCAACAGTGCACCAGGCTCAGGTTCTCCACGTCCTCACCAGCACTGGGTGTTTATTGAGGTATTGATAGGAGCCATTCTGGCAGGTGTAGTTGTCATTTCAATTTGCACGTCTCTGACGATCAGAAACGCTGTTTCATATGTCTCAGGGCCATCTGTACGTCCTCTTTGGAGAAGTGTTGATTCAGGGCATTGACCCATATTTCAATTGTGTTGTGTGTCTTCCGGGTGTTGAGTTTTATGTAGTTTTTAAATATTTTGAAATTTAAGCCCTTATCAAATGTACCTTTGGCAAATAGACCACAGCCTTTCCTAACTCAGTGATGTTAGAGGTAAACACTGAATCAAGAATCCAGAGAGGTTCCCTGAGGGAAACGGTGACATGAAGAGGAAACCACACAGGAAACCTGCCCAAACCTCCAACTGCACCTGCTCCTGGATGGTCCCTGTGTTCAGGGACCCCGTGCGCCCCCTGGTGGTCGCAGCCTCTCCTGCAGGGAGGTGTGTGTCTGGGCTCACACTGACTTCCCCTCACTGTCTCTCTCACAGTAATACACGGCCGTGTCCTCGGTGGTCACGGAGCTCAGCTGCAGGGAGAACTGGTTCTTGGACATGTCACCGGAGATGGTGGTGCGGCCCTCGAGGGACGAGCTGTAGTAAGTGCTACCAGTACTAGGACTTATGCTACCAATCCATTCGAGCCCCTTCCCTGGTTTCTGGCGGATCCAGCCCCAGGAAGCATAGCCGAGTGAGCCCACAGAAACCGTGCAGGTGAGGGAGAGGGTCTGCGAGGGCTTCACCAGTCCTGTGCCCGACTCCTGCAGCTGCAGCTGGGACAGGACACCTCGGGACAAGGAGCATCAGGCCCTGTCAGTAACGTGCAGTCACAAACACCCCACAGACCCTGTCTGACCTCTGAGACCCTCACATTGGGGGGCTGTCACCAGGCACAGGAGAAGACCCAGCAGTCTCATCTTCTTGTAGACCAGGGCTCAGCCTTCCCTAGAGACCTCAGCCCTGTGTGAGGAGAGAGCTGTGAGCATCCCCAGCCCAGGGGAGGATTTACCCTGGAGCTTGGGGAGAAATTTTCATGTGGGGCAGCCTGTTCCTTCTAAGTGGAGGACAGAGGTCAGGCTGCCCTGGTTTTTCTGGGGCCCTATGGAGGCATCTCTTCCCTTGGACTCACTCAGCAGGTAGATCAGGAATAGGTGATCCCCTGGTACATGAGACCTATGAAGTCAGCTTAATGGATGTGCTCATATCGGACAAAAGAGTGGAACTAATGAGTAAATTATAATTTAATCATGCATTTGTCAAATAGAGTTAATGAGATTAGAAATTTTTTGTTAATTTTTTAAATATAACTCTGTAATAAATGAACAATTGTCAAATATTTTACATACAATTATAATTCAATGTACACAATTTTATATATGCAAATATCATGTAACTTGGTTCGAAAATCACATAATGATGAACATTTATCTTATTTGTTAATTTATGTCATTACATTAATCCAAGGATCTAATAACTAGAACGGGTCTTTGGGAGACTCCTGGCTGTTTTTTATTTTTTTACATTTTATTTTGTTTTGTTAAAATAATATTTTATACAAGTTCTGAGTAACACTAATCTAGTACCTTTAGGTTTTTTTTAGAAACATTTTTCTTGGAACTTTTGTCATATTCAGAAGCTCAGCTCGGCTGGTACTGGTTATTACTTTGATAGGAGACCCTCGATCCTTGATGTTAAATTTTTTGTAATGGCCCAGCCCATGTGGCTCAGTGATAGAGTGTCAACCCATGCAAAAAGAGGTCACTGGATTGATTCCCAGTCAGGGCACATGCCCAGGTTGTGGGTTCGATCCCCAGTGGGGGCCATACAGGAGGCAGCCAATCAATGTTCTCTCTCATCGATGTTTCAGTCTCTCTTTCCTTCTTATTATCTGTCTCTCCAATATCAATAAAAAATTTAAAAAGAAAAATGAAATGCCATCATGTGTCCCGAGTACCTCCTAAAACTAGTACATATCTAAACCCACGACTTATTACAGTGATCCCTTCAAAATTATATAAGATACCCTCACATGCATACATGGAGAAATGATGGGAAATACAAAGAATGAGTATCCATTAGTAAAATTCTGACTCTTTTATATGTTGTGATTGTAAAGGCAACAGATTAACTGACCAATTTTCTCAGTCTAGTGTCATCAGTGATGTTGGGTTTCAAAAGAAGGGACATGAAGAAAATTTTCAGCACATATTTGTTCATAGGAAAGGGATCTTTAATCCGGACAGTAACCCTCCCTCCTGTCCTCCTCTGTTCTGTTCCTGGGGATGGTCAGAGGTGCTGTCTCTCCAACACAATCTAGAACATCCTTAACATACAGTGTACAATTTATCCCATCAGTCATATAGCCTAGAAATATATTATATAATATTGTCTACAATTTACCTCAGTGAATGGTTTGTGTAAAACTGTTTTTATTTTGAACAATGTTCAAGTTATCATTGTTTGACTTAATGGGTCCTGATTTTGAAGCTTCATATAACAATTCACAAGAAAATTGTCCCCCTCTATTGCACCTGTTGCACCTGGCAGGGGAAATCCTGATGTGAACAGAGTGGGCACTAAATCCAGTAGAGAAATGTTGCTGGATCCCTTTATGTCATTGAATTCTGTTTGCTGTGTCCTCTGACCTGGAGACCAACTTTTCATTGCAACAAGCCCTGAATCAATTCAAAGATTAATTCAATTGATTGAACTTTACATTGTGAACTTCACTACAGTATCTAGCTAAGAAAACTAGCCTCACCCCTGAGACATTATATCATGTAGACATCAGGCAGATGAGGAAGAAACCTCAAAGGATGTGAGGACTGTGTGGGCTGAGGGAAGTTTTAAATCTCCTTCTCCAGAGCAGGTGCTCAGATGACCACCACACAGGGGATGCTGGGAACAGGACTATTTTGTGACAGTGTCCCCTAGTGGTGACTCTGAGCCATGCAGGCTGCAGGACCATAGGGAGGGAACCAGCAGCCTCTCCACCCATGAAGAGCAGGGTAGGGAAGGGCAGGCTTCTCCTCTCTGAAGAGAGATATGAGGACTCGGGCCAGGAGGGTATTTTGTATCATATGCAAGGTCCTTATTAGTGATGTACGTGGGGGTATCTTTCATAAATTTGGTAATTTTTACATTTTTATACAGACAACTAGAATGACAGTTTTAGAAAATGTGAGTAAAATGGAGAAGCTGAACATATTGTTCCTAAATAAGCACAGCTCTGGTTGCGTTGTGAGTTGGGTGGATCGTAATTCTGTACACTGTAAGGCTGTGGGTTCAGGTCTTGGTCAGGGCACACGCCTACGTTATGGTTGTAATCTCTGGTCGGAGAGCATTCAGGAGACAATGAACTGATGTTAATAAAAAAAAGAAACATAAAAAAATTAAAATGAATAAAATAAATAAAGTGACCAGGAGGACATAGGCGCAGAGAGGTCATGAGAGGGAGACATGAGGAGATGAACTGGAGCTGACGTCGGGAAAGTGAATGTCCCAGTGAGAGCCCTGCATGGAGCTGTGTGTGCAGGACTCACATGGGACAGTGAGAGAGCGAGGCCCTGGCGAGTGTGGGGACCTGGACTGAGCTCAGACCCAGGGCGTGTGGACGCACTGACTCTCCCTCTGTGGACACTGAGTCCCAGTCACAGGGTGGAGAGGATGCCCGGGGTGCTCAGTCTTTCAAGGAGACAACTGGTCCCATAGGAACCTAGTGAGATAATAGTCCCTGAGTCTGGACACGACCCATCTGGGAAAGAGAATGTTGTCGACACCCTCTTCGACCTCAGTGAGATGAGGGAACACAGGGCGCAGGACAAGGAGGAGGATTCCTGGGACCCTGAACCTCACGAAGGGTGGCAGCGCCCTGAGCACCCCAGAAAGCTGTTCTCAGACCCTCCCTGCGTGGTTTCTGTGTGATATTCAAGAGTCAGTGCATCCCAAGAAGCCCCTTCTGGTCATGAGAGGTCTGCGGGATCCAGAGCGGCCCCTGGTGTTCTGACCCCTCCTGATGGACCTGAGGGTCTCCTGCAGCTCAGCACCTCCCCCCCCCAGATATCCCTGGTCAGGATGTTTAGTAATTATCTCACTCACACTCATTCATATGATCTGTGTCCCCAGTTCTTCATAAATTCCTTCTTAAAATAGCAACATGGGCAACCCAGCTGAGCCCAAACTTCATGATGAGTGGTCTGTGTTCAATCCTGATCAGGGAAGGAGAACATCTGGGAACCCAGGGCTGGGCTCCGGTTCCAAAGCTGGAGGGATGGAGCTCCTCTGGTTTTATGAGCTGAGGGGCCCCTATTTAATTTGCTCCTACTTTGGAGGGAGCTCTGGGGTTGGACACTGGCATAAAGGACACGATGTCAGACTGCGGTGTGTCCAAGGACATATGTCTGTGTAGAATTAGCCCTGGTGTCTGGGCCTCGGCTCCTCCCTACTTGACCCCAAGGCTTCCCTGAATGACCTTTAGACCACGGGACATGCCCAGTGAGGGTTTTAGTGCTACCTGGGTGGACACTGGACTATGTTATAATGTGGTCATGGTACCATATAGCAGGAAAAATGAGTGAAAAATGAAACTAAAAGAAAGAATAGTATTCTAAATATTATATCTTAGAAGGCTACATGTATGAACACAGGAAGGTGATCAACCATCACACCCAGAGGGAGATGAACGTGTGGGAACTTCATGTTCAGGAGACGAAAGTTCCCTCGGACACTGTTTCCCCTGCACACTGTTCAGAGGATAAACTGAGAACAGAGTGTGAATCTAGAGCCAGTGGACCAATGTTGGGTGTCTGGGTGGGACCCTGGGAAGTAGAAGATTTAACTACTGAGAAGCAGACTGTGTCCCGAGTCTGAGTCTTTCAAGGGAGTTTGGAGCTGATGCAGCAGCTGCACGACCTCCTCTGTGGGGTTTGTTCTCTAGACTCTGCTGGACCAAGTTCAGTCACTGGGGATGGAGAAGAACCTCAGTCATGACCAGGGGTGTTTAGGTGAAGTTGCAGGTAGAGATTTGTGAGTAATTAAGATTAGGTCATGAACATGTTGTTATTGGAAACCTGATCTGTGCATGTGACCCTGGGAACACTGTCACCATGTCTACCTGATGGGAGTCAACTGGGACAGGAACCTGACTCAGGGCATCACTGGGGGGAATGCTATCCGGGTGCATGAATGAAGGGAGTAAGCAAGACTGGGGGCACACGTCCAGGGTTCTTGTTTCATGAAGTTCTGACTTGCTTAGTTGTTGACCCAGATCAAGTTTTCTGTCCTCACTTTCTGAAATAACACATGTTACTGAGAGTCCCGAAGACACTCTGTTGAGAGTGTTGGGAGAACAAGTTCTTTGTCATTTGATTTTGTACTTGACATCTCTCCTGAATTGAGTCTTTAGGTCTACCAGTTTTCTGGTGCTGTGTTTAGGGTTTTTGATATACAAGATGTGTCCTATGTATAGAGATGAAGAGACACTTGAATGTGTTTCTTTCTGATTTAGACATTTCATAATGTTTTTGCCTAATTAATCTGGATAAAAAAACCTCCAGTTCTGTTGAATAGAAGTAGGCACAGGGGTGCCCTTGTGTGGGTCCTCATTTTAGAAGAGTAGCTTCAAAATATTTTCTGTGCACCATGATGTCACAAGGTTGGATTCTAAGATGCAACCTTTTTTATGTTGATGTCCATCAATTCTGAGCCTAACTTGTGAAGAATTAAAATCATGAAGCCTTTTCAAATTTTAAAGTCATTTTCCTGCATCTATATATGGTGGCAAGTGTATCCTCCATTCTCGTTTCATACGTCAAACCATCTTTCATCTAAGACCGCGTCCCAGTGCATCACTGTATATGATGCTTTAATGTGCTGTTAAGCTTCCCAGGACATGCAAAGGATTTTGTATTTATAATCATCAGGACTATGGCCTGTCATTTTCTGTGTTCACATACTTTAGATTAGTCTGAATGTAATGGTCACATCAGTAATTGAGTTTGGATGTCTTCTCTCTTCTTCCTGTTCTTTGAAGTATTTGAGAAGTGATTGTAAAGGTATAATTTTTCTTGACTTTTCAATAGAATTCAGCCTTATATAAATATGTACACGTGCTGTTCTTTTCAGGTAAGTTTTTATAACTACTCCAATTATTTTTTAAAATTTTACAAATGCAGCATAGTCATGGGAAATTCTTAAATTAAAAAACAAATAAGTGGGCTGAGAAATACAATGTTGACCCTCCCAGGCTGTGGACAGCACATTGCAGTTCCCACAGCACACTCGTGGAGCTGAGCAGTGACAGGCTCACAGGCTCCTAATTCTGCATCCCTCAGGGGGATCCGAGCTCCATGGAATGACAGGGGAGCAGCTCGGGGTCCCTGCCAGGGAAACACCTGTATCTAAAAACTGCAGAATGGACTGGTATCTGCACGTTTGAGGTGGCAGGACCAGCTCCCACCTGAGACTCAGAAGTCAGATCCACGTCTGCTGTTTCTCCTGAAGAAGAGAGGGAATCAGTGAAGAAATGGGGAAAGTTATTCACCGCAGGATTTCTGTGCATGGAGAGAAAACAATAAAAATGGGAACAAGTCTTCCCACAACACATTTAACAATTCCCCCTGTGAAAAGCCCCTCTGAACCAGGACACCCTCAGGATTCAGTGATAATATATTTGGGGTCAGTGTGGAAAGTACCATGGGTTTCAAACCACATATTTATTTCATACGACATCCAAGAGAATGAAATAAAGCTGTATTTTTTCTATATAGTATTCATAAAGTGTCTCAGTCCTGTGAATGCATCTTCCTTACCTCCAGCTTCAGGGGCACAAGGAACAGGTCTCAGCCGCTGGTCTCTAAAATCCCTCGTGATTTGTGCTGCAGACACAGCTGTGCACCACTCCCAGACCCTGGCTGATTTGGTGGGGTCACTGAGGCAGGGCCATTGCTGGGAGACTCAGGTGTCGTCTGACAGAAAGTTTTGGCTCAGGAAATTCCTGACAGACTTGTTGGGTCTCCAAAAATGCAGGTAGTTCAGGCAAGTTTTAACTCTCTTGGATAAATATTTCTTGTGTTCTGACAGTGTCCCCAGGCTCCGCAACACTTCTGCATTTTATGCTTCTCCAACTAAAAAAAATTTAAAAAATAAATAAATAAATAAAAATAGCCTCTACTGAACCTGAGAAAGTTTCTACTAATATAATGAAACTTATAAAATGCAAAGGCATCATGGTTGCCACAGAATCATTCGACTGGAAAGACACATGGGGAAAGTGTGTGGGGAGGAAGCCAGAACTCTCAGAGGAAACAGCCCTAAACAGGGCCTGCACCTGCTCCTGGGCTGCTCTTTGTGATCAGTGGATCTTGTGAGCCCCCTGGTGTCCTGAGCGCCCCCTGCATCGCCGCCCTCCTGTTGCCTTCAGAAGGTTTGTGTCTGGGCTCACACTGACTTCCCCTCACTGTGACACGCACAGTAATACACGGCCGTGTCCTCGGTGGTCACGGAGCTCAGCTGCAGGGAGAACTGGTTCTTTGACGTGTCCATGGACATGGAGGCGCGGCTCATGAGGGACGGGCTGTAGTAAGTGTTTCCATTATAGAGTATGCTCCCTATACACTGCAGCCCATTCCCTGGTTTCTGGCGGATCCAGCTCCAGTAGTAACCACTGGTTGTGATGGAGAATCCAGAGACAGTACAGGTGAGGGAGAGGGTCTGTGAGGGCTTCACCAGTCCTGGGCCCGACTCCTGCAGCTGCACCTGGGAAAGGACACCTGGGGAAAGGAGCATCAGGTCCTGTCAGGCACGTGCAGTCTCAACCATCCCACAGACCCCTGTCTGACCTCTGAGACCTTCACCTTGGGGGGCTGTCACCAGGCACAGGAGAAGACCCAGCAGTCTCATCTTCTAGACCAGGGCTCTGCCTTCCCCAGAGACCTCAGCCCTGTGTGAGGAGAGAGCTGTGAGCCTCCCCAGCCCAGGGGAGGATTTACCCTGGAGCTTGGGGTGAAATTTGCATGTGGGGCAGTTTTTTCTTATAAGTGGAGGGACTGAGGTCAGGCTGCCCTGTGCCTTCTGGGTCTTGAGCTCATTTTTTCTCATGGACTCAGGGAGGTAGGTCTCGAATTGGAGAGCAACTTGGTTATGAGACACCTTAAAATTTGGTCAGTAGATTGGCCCATGTTTTTAACTTTAAAAATAAATGTTGCGCTAGGTGAAGAAATTACAAAATTTATCCTAGTAGTTCATTCAATCCTGCAATTAAATGGATTAAAATTATGTAGAAACATCTTCTCAAGTTCAAAGAAACACACTGAGTTCTGAGACTCAAAGTTGCCAAACTGGACAAACATAACTTCCTACAAAAAAAAAAAAATTGCTATCATCTTTTGTATATAAATTACTGCAGTAAAGAGCAGTCCTCCCTGACCTGGCTGGGTGCCCTGGGCCTGCAGCCTCGGTCTCAGTCCAGTTCCAGGGATCAGGCCTGGTCAGGACCAACCTCCCACGTGTCCATAGCAGTCTGTGCCACAGAGACAGGTTTCAGACACGCTGTGTCCCTCCTTCTCCTCATCTCTCTCAGGGCAGGACAGCCCCTTCCTAGGTGAGCAGCTCAGGGCGGTTTCACAGGGTGGCCTCCCAGGTCCTTGACCAGAGAGAGCCTCTGAGACTCTGGGATCATCATCTCCCAGAGACACTCGGGCACTTTCTATGGACCAGCAGGGTCTGAGATGGGTGTGGACCCAGGACCTGCTGCTGGTCACAGGGTCAATTTGGGACCTGCCATCCCAGCGTTCCCCTAAGACATGGGAGGAAGGGAATTTGGGGGATGATTTCCTGGGAAAAGAACTGTGAGCTCACGATGGGCTAAGACTACAGATGGAGGGGAATGAAATCACAGAGATGCGGAATCTTTTATCAAATCTCTTATGTGGGAAGCAACACATGGTGGGATTTAACAAGATGGTAAACACTTCACACCTCGTTTAACTATCATGTGACCCACATATTTTACGCTCTCAGCAGACTTGGACTGCCCCCCCCATTTTGAAGAAACTCTCCATGACCTACGATCAGCAGCTTCATCGACTGAGGGAAATACCAGGGAAATGGCTTTGAGCCTTGCTGAAGACACCCTAACCCTCACCCTCCCCTCCCCTCCTTCCTCCATCCCCCCTTCATCCCTGGCTTTCTCATTCTCTTCTCTTTCTCTCTCTCCCTCCCTCCATATCTGTCTCTGGCTAATCAGACCTTTGCCCTTTTTTATATGTTAAACATGTATGCTTATTACTTTCATTAAAATTTAAAGGCTTGCAAGTAAGTAAACATTAGAAATGAGGATACTGAAGAGAACAAGAGGTCTTTTGAATACTTAAGAGGCTCTGAATTATTCATTGACAGGCCCCTGACACCCCAATCCTGTCTGTGAGTTAGAGCAGGCCCCTGACACCCCAAACCTGTCTGTGAGTTAGAGCAGGCCCCTGACACCCCAATCCTGTCTGTGTGTTAGAGCAGGCCCCACATACAGGCCCTGGGACATCCCTAGTGATGGTCACTGGGGGTCACTGTCTGACCTCGAAATACTGCAGTCACAGTCCTCTGAGAAGAGCCCCGACTTAGAGAATATGGAGATGTATGTGTGACTTTGCCTCTACCTAAAATCCCTACCATCTGTCTGTCCATCTGCGTGTCTGCCCATTCAGCCAGGAACAGAGGTGCTGAGGACCAGGCCTCATGCCGTGTGGAGGGGACACAGGTCAGCAACAGCTCCTGGTCTGCATCAGGGGAGACCTGAGGAGAGGCCTCCACCCTGCACCGGCGTGGGGACTGCGGACTCACTGGTGGTGAAGTGTGAGCCCGGCACTGGCCGAGTCCCATATTTCCTGGTGGGACAGGGGGGCATGGGCCAGGCAGTGTGGCCTCAGAGGGTCCCGCCCGCTCCACCATGGTCTCTCCCAGGAACGCAGCTGCGCCCTCAGGCGGCGGGGTTAATTCTGTGCACCCTGCATCCTGCCCGCTCCGGACTCCTGAGCATCCGCAGGAGCTGCCCCTCCGCGGAGGAGGTCGGGCTGCAGCCTCCGCCCTTGACCTTCAATGCAGCGTTGCCACCTGGAGAAGGAAGCTTCACCCTCAGTTTCCACATCCGCACGGTGGGGGGATGGTAACTGCCACACGGGTCCTTTTGTGGCTTAAATGAAGTCGAGTCACGGGGATGTCAGGAGCTGCTTGTCGTCTTGTACTGATCCTGGTGCGTCCACCTGCCTTTGCTGCGGCGTCGCTGCCCGTGGCGTGTGCGTGTCAGAAACGTGGTCCCCCAGCCGGGCTCACAGCGCTGAGCTGTCCAGGGAAGGTCACGTGGAAGGAGAGGGGGCGGGAGCTGCTGGGGAGGCCTCAACTCAGGCAGGTCCTGGGGAGCCAGGGGCCTCCTTTCCCTCCAGCAGCCAGGGGCGGGATTGGGGCTCTACCTGTCTCCTTGCTCATAAAGGATGCATTTCCCATGACAGATAGAAAGGGGAGGGACGCAGGTATCCGTGAGGGAGGGAGAGGTTGGGACCTGGAGACTCTGCAGAGCTCAGGTGTCCTTCAGAGCCCGTAGTGATCCTAGGGAATGTGGGTTCATGACTACCTTTCTGTTCCTTTCTTTTTTCTTTCTTTTGCGTGACTGTTGTGCTGGTCACCTGACAGTGCTGCAGCCTGGGGGAGGGGCACACAGGTGAGCTGTGCTCCAGCTGGGAGGCTGCGCCAGGAGGAGACTGAGGAAACACAAGGACAGTGTGATGATGTGTCACAAGCAGATCTTGGTGTCGCCCCAGATCTGAGGAGTGAGCAGGTCCCGTGCCCAGTACCAACCCCGGTGCAGGCAGCCAGGTGCAGTGGTGCTGGGGGTCCACCCGTCAGAGCAGATGGGGGTGTGCATGGGTGTGACTGTGACTGAGGATGTGTGAGAGTGTGTGCCTGTGTCATAGTTGTGCCTGTGTGTGTGGAGGCATGTGTGTGTGAGCGTGTGTGGGGTGAGTGTGCGTGTGCCCCAGGGAGGAGGTTCTTCCATCGTAACCTCAAGGCCTTAAATGTAGACCTTTCGTCTCCTCTCCAGATGAAGTTAAAGTCACAGGAGACAGGGACAGCCTTGAACAATGGTGCCATCTGCTCCTCACATGTGTCCCTAGTGGGCACAGCACCAACCAGCCCTGTGCGTCAGTACTTCAGGAAGTAATTATCATATGGAATCAAGAATTTGGGCTGATAAGGTTTATTGATGTAAACATGTTATTTATTTATCTATTTAGTAATCCTCAGCTGAAGATAATTTTCATTGATTTATAGATAAGAGTGGAAGGGAAGGAGGGAGGGGTCAAAAGAGAGAGAGAAACATTGATTGGTTGCCTCCCACATGACCCTAATTCATGACCCCAGGGCCAGGGATTGAACGTACCCTTGACTGGGAATCAAACCCTCGACCTTTTGGTCTGAAGGCTGATGCTCTAACCACTCAGTAAACCGGCCAGGGCTTTGATGTGCACACTTAAAAAGGGCACCATGGAGGCCCTGTGGGCAGGTCTCTGCTGACTCTTTCAGGGGTGGCTCCCGGGTGCGGCAGGCTGGTGGGGTCACCCTATGGGGTTCCATTGTCACCTGTCCAGCAGGCTACCAGTTGTCCCCAGACATGTGAGAAGGCAGCGTCTCTGCTGCACACACAGAGGGACTCCCCACAGGAGCTTCCTTTCCATCTCCCTCGGCCTGTGAGACAGACAGGAGGGAACCGGGGCTTGTCCAGGGCTGCTCATCGGCCCTCGGACCCCAGGCTCTGCCATCTCCGTGGTCCAGAGGCCTCATGAGAGCAGTTCAGGTGGCCTGAGCACATTTCACCATGGTTCTGTTTCTAAGGCCGGGCCTTCTTTTTCTTTTTTTCTTTTTTTGACAGTTTTATCACATAAAATATACACAATGAAATTTATCTCTTTTTTGCCGCACAGTTCAGTGGTGTTAAGTACATTCACACTGTTGTGCAGCTGTCACCACATCATCTCCATCTCTGTTACCATCTTCTCCAACTGAAACTGTCCCCACTGAACAACTTTCCATCCCCCACCTTCACCTCGGCTGACCTTTGTCTCACCTCTGTCTCTGACTGCGACGACCCTGGGGACGTCATGTGAGTGGACTCCCACAGTGTTTGTCTTTCTGTGACTGGCTTTTCCCAGAGCATAATGTCCACATGGCCCATCCGGATTGTAGTAGCTATCAGAATGTCCTTCCTTTTTAAACTGAGTCTATTGGGGTGACAGTCATTAATAAAATGATATAGGTTCAGGGGTACAATTCAGTAATACATCATCTGTGTATTGTATTGTGTGTTCACTACCCCAAGTCAGGTCTCTTCCATCACCATTTACCCCCCTTTACCTCTTCTCCCTCCCACCCCCTTTCCCTCTGGAAATCACCACACTGTTGTCTGTGTCTGAGTTGCTTATTTTTCTTTGCTTAACTCCTTCATCTTTTTCAGGCAACCCCCATTCCTCCTCCCCTCTGAGAGTGGTCAGTCTGTTTTCTGTATCTGTGAGTCTGATTCTGTTTTGTTAGTTTATTTTGTTCATTAGATTCCACATATAGTGAAATATTATGGTATTAATCTTTTTCTGACTGGCTCATGTCACTCACCATAACACTCTCCAGGTCCATCCATACTGTCACAAAAGGTGGGGTTTTCCTTTTATTTTCAGCCAAGTAATGTTCCACTGTGTGAATGTACCACAGCTTTCTTATCCAGTCATCTACTGACGGGCACTTGGGTTGCTTCCAAATCTCGGCGACTGTAAATAATGCTCCAAAAAATATAGGGGTGCATATACTTTTTTTTTTTTCTTTAAACTAGTGTTTTGGGTTTCTTCAGATATATTTGCCGAAGTGGAATCGCTGGGTCATAAGGAAGACCCATTTTCAGTGTAATTTTTTTTTTTGTTAATTCTAACCTGACCTGAGCATATTTTTTTCATTGATTTTTGGAGAGAGTGGAAAGGAGAGAGAGAGAGAGAGAGAGAGAGAGAGAGAGAGAAACATTGACCTGAAAGAGATGCATCAATTGGTTTCCACAGGTATGTGTCCCAAGCAGGGCCTGGGATCTAGCCTGCAACTCAGGTACCTGCCCTTGACAGGAAATTGAACTCAAAACCCTTCTGTGTCCAGGTGGATGCTCTAACCACTGAACCACCCTGGCCAGGTCATTTTTAATGTTTTGAAGTAACACCACACTGCTTTCCACGGGGACTGCACCGGTCTGCATTCCACCAGCAGTGCACGAGGGTCCCCTTTTCTCCACACCCTCACCAACTCTCTTGCTTGTTGATTAAGTGATGATAGCCATTCTGACTGGTGTGAGGTGATATCTCACTGTGGTTTTAATTTGCATTTCTCTGGTGATTACTGACATTGAGCAACTTTCCATATGTCTACTGACGGTCTGTATGTTCTCTTTGAAGATGTGTTTATTCAGGTTCTTGGGCCATTTTTTAATTGTATTGTTACTTTTTTTGTTGTTGAGTTTTTAAAATATGTTTTTATTGTTTTTAGAGATAAAGTGAAAGGGAGGGAGAGGAAGGGAGAGAGAAAAAGAAAGAGAGAGACAGATGTCTATCAGCTGCCTCCAGCATGCACCCTGACTGGTGATCAAGCCTGCAATCTGGGCATCAGCCCTGACCAGGAACTGAACCCACAAACTTTTGGTACATGGGACAGTGCTCAGCCAACTGAGCCACACCTGCCAGAGCTAGTGTTGAGTTTTATAAGTTTTTTAAATTAATTTTAGATATTAAGCCCTTATCAGATGTATCGGTGAATATGCTCTCTCATTCAGTGGGTCGTCTTTTCATTTCGTTGATGGGTTGCTCTGCTGTGCAAAAACTCTTCAGGTGGATGTATTCCCATCTGCTTATTTTTGTTTGTTTGTTTCCCATGCCTGAGAAAAAATGTAAGAAAAAAAAAATTTCTACAAGAAATGTCCAAGGTTTTACTCCCTGTGCTTCCTTCTAGAAATATTTGGTTTTGTTTCCAATATTGTAGAATTTTTATGGTTTTGATTCTACCATTTTTAATCCATTCTGAGTTTCTATTTGTGCATGGTGTCAGAAGGTGGTCTAGATTTTTTTGTTTGTTTGTTTTTGTTTTTTCACTTATCTGTCCAATTTTCCCAACACCATTTATTGAATAGACTATTTTACCCCATTGTATGTTCTTGCGTTCTTTTTCACATATTAAAAGACCATAAATGCGTAAATTTATTTCTAGGTTCTCTAGTCTGGTCCATTGATCTGTGACTGTTTTTATACCAGTACCAGGCTATTTTGATTGCTATGGCTTTACAGTATAGTTTGATGTCAGGTAATGTGATTCCTCCAACTTTGTTCTTCTTTCTCAAGATTGCTGTGTCTATCTGTGGTCTTTTGTGGTTCTGTATAAATGTTTGGAATTTCACTGTAGTTTTGTGAAATGCACCATTGGTATCTTGATAGAAATTGTGTTGAACCTATAGGTTACTTTGGGCAGGATGGACATTTTAATGATGCTATGTTTTCTTGTCCATGGACACAGTGTATGCTTTCACTTATTTGTATCTTTTTTCATTTCTTATTTCAGTGTCTTATATTTTTTATGAGTATAGGTCTTTGACACCCTTTGTTAGATTTATTTTCAGGTGTTTTATTTTTTTGGTGCCATTGTGAAAATACATTTTTTTTTTTTAGCCTCCCTTGTGATAGTTCTCTAACGGTGTATAAAAATGCAACTAATTCCTGGATATTTACTTTGTATCCTGTTACTGTACTGAATTTCTTTATCAGTTCTAGTAGATATTTGGTGGAATCCTTTGGGTCCACTATATAGAATAGTATGTCATCTGCAAATAATGACAGTTTTAATTCTTCCTTTTCAATTTGAATGCTTTTTATTTATTCTTTTTGTTTAATTGATGTGGCCACAACTTTGGGTCCTATGTTGAACAAGAGAAGTAAGGCAGCCATCCCTGTCTTGTTCCTGATCTTAAGGTAAATACTTCTGCTTTTTTCCTATTAAGTGTGACATTCGCTGTGGGTTTGCATTGTATGGCCTTAATTATCTTGAAGTATATTCCCTCTATTCCCACTTTGATGAAAGTTCTCTGTATTTGGTGGGACCTGGGCCCACCCTGGTGTCCTGGGCGTTCCCTGCAGCCCTGCCTTCCTGTCCCCTCAGGAGGTTTGTGTCTGGGCTCACACTGACTTCCCCTCACTGTGTTCCGCACAGTAATACACGGCCGTGTCCTCGGTTCTCAGGCTGTTCAGTGTTATATAAACTTGGCTTTTGGAGGTGTCCCTGGTGATGCTCAGTCGGGATTTCAGCGACGGGTTATAGTATGTGCTTCCATCAGTACCTATAGCACCGACCCACTTCAACCCCTTTCCTGGAGCCTGGCGGACCCAGTGCACACCATAGCTCGTCAAAGAAAATCCAGAGACAGCGCAGGTGAGGGAGAGGGTCT
This sequence comes from Molossus alvarezi, assembly GCA_037176705.1. Taxonomy (NCBI): domain Eukaryota; kingdom Metazoa; phylum Chordata; class Mammalia; order Chiroptera; family Molossidae; genus Molossus; species Molossus alvarezi. The sequence continues at coordinate 392,143 of CM073885.1, read as the reverse complement.
GTGAGGGTTTCACCAGTCCTGGTCCCGACTCCTGCAGCTGCACCTGGGACAGGACACCTGGCAACAAGGAGCATCAGGCCCTGTCAGTCACGTGCAGTCACAACCACCCCACAGACCCCTGTCTGACCTCTGAGACCCTCACCTTGGGGGGCTGTCACCAGGCACAGGAGAAGACCCAGGAGTCTCATCTTCTTCTAGACCAGGGCTCTGCCTTCCCCAGAATGTGGGTGAAAGTGACCCCTAGTGGTGACTCTGAACCATGCAGGCTGCAGGACCCTAGGGACTGAACCAGCTGCCTCTCCACCCACCAAGACCAGGGTAAGGAAGTGCTCACCCTTAAGGTCAGGCTTTTCCTCTCTGAAGAGGAGAGAGACACGAAGACTCAGACCATGAGGGTATCTTTTATCAGCTGCACCATACTCACTAGTGACACATGTTGGGGTATCTCTGGTCAATTTGGTATTTTTAATATTTTTGAAGGAAATACTAGAATGATAGTTTAAAAAGTGTTAGAGAGAAGCGTGAAAAATCGTGGCGGAGTGAATGGAAGCTACCCAGACCATCTCCGAGGAACAAACTGGAATTACAAGAAAAATAAAGAAAAATCATCAGGAAGGGGCAACCGAAAGGCAGCTTGTAGGACCACATAACCAGGAACACTGACTTAATCCTGGTAGGCTTGCGAGGACGTGCGAGGGGGTCTGGAGGCCACGGTCCGAAGGTCTGAAGCGGCCTGGGCTGAGACTTGCAGTGGCCTCTGCTGGGACCTGCTGCGACCTCGGCTGGGACCTGCGGCTTCAGCCACCCTTAGCTGGGAGCAGCGCCCTTGGGTTAAAGTCCCAGGTGGCTCCACAGCGCAGAGCCTGGACAGAAGCTAAATTGGCAGCAGCCACTCACCTTGGGCTCCAGCAGAGGGAGGGCAGACTGGACTGGAACTGTGTGGGGAAACTCGGAATTTAAAGGGTGCCCAAAGCTTTTGCAGAGTTGCAACCATTCAGGAATATGGTCATCTTACTCCTTCCCAGAGCCCTGGGGAGAGGCAGTGGCCCCTCCCTTGGAGATTCAATCCCACCCTGTGGCCATTGAAATGCTAACTGAGGCCCATTAACAACCAGCATCTGCCCCACCCTAGGGAAATTCTCTTACACTGAGCACCTGAGGGAGTTTTTCAGTCAACTCAGAAACCAGGGTTCTTCAGGTGACTGCTACTAATAGCCTCCAGGCAAAAGAGCTAGAGGATAACTACCATTCCCTGGACTAGCAACTCTAACCAGAAAGTTTGGACTTGACAGTGGTATTTAAAGTTGGTCCTCGCTGCCTCATCCAGACCCAGGAGAGGGAGGCACAAACAACAGAGCACCAACACCCACAGTAAAAATTTGGCAGACTCCAAAGCCCACTGTGATAGCCAAAATGGTGAAACACAGACAAGAGCCAAATGAAAGAACAAGAGACCACTACCAAAGATGAAATAAATGAGGTGCAGTTAAGCAAGTTAACAGAACTAGTATTCAGAGTCATAATCTTGAGGAAGCTCAAAAGCATGTGTAAAAACATGAGCACCATGAGTAAAGACATAGAAATGTTGAAAATCAACCAGTTAGAAATTAAAAACCATTAAGAAGAAATGAAGAATAACATATCAGAAATAAAAAAATAAAAAAAAAACACATTGGAAAGTCTAAATAGCAGAGAAGAGGAAGCTGAGGACTGGATCAGTGAATTAAAAGATAGGGTAGAAAAAAATCAGCCAATCAGAAAACCAAAAGGAAAAAATAATTGAAAAACAGGAAAACAGCTTAAGAGAACTACGGGACAACTGGAAACATAATAACTTTCACATCATAGGAGTCCCTGAAGAAGAAGAAAATGAGCAAGGGTTAGAGACTATATTTGAAGAAATAGTGACAGAAAACTTCCCTAATTTGGTGAAGGAAGAAGGCATTCATGTTCAAGAAGCACAGAGAGCCCCAAGTAAGAAGAACACAAACAGGCCCACACCAAGACACATGGTAATCAAAGTGCCAAAAATTAAAGACAAAGAGAGAATCCTAAAAGCAGCATGAGGAAAGCAACAGGTTACCTACAAAGGAAACCCCATAAGGCTCTCAGCTGACTTCTCAACAGAAACACTCCAGGTCAGAAGGGAATGGCATGAAATAATCAAGGTCAAGAAAAACAAGAATCTGATCCAAGACTACACTACCCAGCAAGGCTTTCATTCAAAATAGAAGGTCAAATAAAGAGCTTCTCAGACAATAAAAGGCTAAGGAAATACATTAGCACCAAACCAGTACTGCAAGAAATGTTAGAAGAACTGCTGTATTTAGCAGGAGAAACAGGAAGAAAAAATAGAACCACACTAAACAAAAATGGCAATAAATAAGTACATATCAATAATCACCTTAAATGTAAATGGATTGAATGCTCACATAAAAAGACACAGAGTAGCTGATTGGATAAGAAAGCATCACTCATCTATATGTTGTTTACAAGAGACCCACCTAACAACAAAAGACTCACATAGGTTGAAAGTGAAGAAATGAAGAAAAATCTTCCAAGCAAATGGAAAAAAGAAAAAAAAAAAAACTGTGGTATCAATACTCATATCTGATAAAATAGATTTGAAAATGAAGGCCATAACTAGAGACAAAGAAGGTCACTACATAATATTGAAAGGATCTATCCAACAGGAAGATATAACCTTAGTAAACCTATATGCACCCAATATAGGAGCATCAAAATATATTAAACATCTTCTGGAGGACTTCAAATGAGAAATCGATAGCAAGACAATCATAGCAGGGAACACCATACCCCGCTGACATCACTGGATAGATCCTCTAGACAAAAAATTATCAAGGAAACAGAGACTCTAAATGAAGCACTAGAGCACATGGGTTTAATAGATATCTACAGATAATTACACCCCAATACTGCTGAATTCACATTCTTCTCAGGTGCACATGGAACGTTCTCAAAGATAGACCACATGTTAGGACACAAACTAAATCTCTACAAGTTGTTGAGCATTTATTCATATGCCCCTTAGCCATTTGTATGTGCTGTTTGAAGAGGTGTCTATTTAGTTCCTCTGCCCATTTTTTAATTGTGTTCTTTGTCTTCCTTTTGTTGAGTTATATGATTACTCTATATATTTTGGAAATTAACCCCTTATCTGATGTATCATTGGCCATTATGTTCTCCCATACAGTGGGTTTCCTTTCCATTTGATGTCTGTTTCTTTAGTTGTGAAGTATCTTTTTAGATTGATGTAGTGCCATATGTTCATATTTTTCTTTGTTTCTGTTGCCTTAGGTGATGTATCAGTGAAAATTCTGTTGTGTATGATGTTTGAAATTTAGTTGCCTACATTTTCTCCTAGAATTTTTATAAATTCACAAGTCACATTTAAGTCTTGTATCGATTTTGAGTTTATTTTTATGTATGGTGTAAGTTGATGGTTTAATTTAATTTAATTTAATTTTTTGCATGTAGCTGTGTAATTTTTCCAACTCCATTGTGTGCTCTTACCTCCTTTGTCAAATAGTGATTGAGCATAATGTCTTGGGTCCATTACTGGGTTCTCTATGCTGTTCAACTGTTTTATATGCCTGTTCTTGTGCTAGAACCAGGCTCTTTTGTTCACAGTAGCTTTGTAGTATAACCTGATATATGGTATTGTGGTTTCACTTACTTTGTCTTTCTGTTTCAAGATTACTATGCCTATTCGAGGACTTTTTTGGTTCCATATGAACTTTTGAAGTATTGGTTCTAGTTCTGTGAAATATGTCATTTGTATTTTGATGGAAATTGCATTTAATATATATATTGCTTTCGGTAATATGGATATTTTAATTATGTTAATTCTTCCAATCCATGAACATATTATGTGCTTCTACTTTTTTATATCTCCCTCTATTTCTTTTTTCAATGTCCTGTAGTTTGTTGCAAATAGGTCTGTTATTTTGTGGTTAAGGTTATTCCTAGGTACTTTAATTTTTTTTGCCACAATGGTAAATGGGATGATTATTGCAGGAGATTAACCTATGCTTACTGTCTAGTGTTATCAATGATGCCAGCGATCAGAAGGAAGTTAGTGAAGAGAATCACTTCGTAGATTTTCTCACAGATAAGGCGTCTTCAAACCTGACTGAAATCTCTCACTCATAGACTCCCTTGGTCCCTGGGGATGGTCACTGTGGTCAGAGGTGCTGGGCTCTCCCACAGAACATTTAAGGTCTTCTGTGTGTAGTTAACACATTCTCCCATCACAGACATTATTCAGAAATGGATTCTTAGTGTAGTCCTGTCATTTAAATTTCTAAAGGCAATATTTGGTGAGACAAATGTAATAGGAAAATCTAACTTGCTCCTGTGTAATGTCGGGCCTGTGTGGGTAAATCAGACCGATGCCCAGAGATTGCCGAGCACCATGGTCCTGACTTTCTTGGCCCAACTCCAGCGAGAGCAGGACCTGCCCATGAGGGTGCAGAACCCTTGTATGTAATGAGAGCATGAATGAAGGACTGTGTCCTGGTGTTACACAACGTTAGGTCTGGAGACAAGCAGACACATAGAAAGAGACCACAGGCTGCAGATCTTTTAAGAGTGGACATTGTGTACATGGTGTGTAGGTGGCTTGGCCCTTAGTGTCTCTAATGTCTGGAACTTCAAGAGACAAAGAAGAGAGAGTGTTGAGAAGATACTTCTTTATACCTGGGACTCAGAGACACTGAGAAGTCAGGGAGATTCATGGAGCTGATGGAAAGACTGTGGGTTTCCAACACCTAGAAGTCCATCTACATAGAGTCTCTCAGCATAGACAGTAATGGAAATTTTAAAGGGGGTGATATGATAGAAAAATTAGTGAAGTAATTGTGGATCATGATACATATGATCAGTGAGGGGGCTGTTGTCTGAGTCATGCTGGGGACCTTTGTATATTATGTGCAAAGGGGCTTTGTCCTATTTGAGTCATTTAAAGATATTCTCATCCCAATATTGTCCAGGGTCATCTAGACAGGTCCTACTATGAGAAGTGTTTACATCAGAGGGATTCCTAGAGAGTTTAGGCTGTAGGTGGACAAAACCAAACTGTGATCTCTGAGGTCAGGGGACCTATTCCTGGCTGTGGAGATGGAGGCAGAGGCCAGAGGACCAGGAATTGGCTTCTAGAATCTGGAAAAGACCAGGAAACAGACTCAGCTGTCTGAGATTATTCAGGCAGAAGTAACAAAATGCCTGGGTTGGGAGATGATAAAAAACAAACACTCATTTGTGTCCCACAGATCTGGAGGCTTAAAGTCCTCAGTCCAGGTGCCATCAAGGTGCCTCCTGGAGACGGACGTCCTCCTGGTTCTTATCTGACAGCCTCTTGCTGGATCTGCAAGTGGTGGCTCGACAGGCAGGACCTCTGGGCTCCATGAGGAAGGCACTGACCCCATCAGGATATCCCCTCATGACCTAACCATCCCCCTGAGACTCCAACTTCTAACACCATCATGTTTAGGGATGAGAATTTAAACATGTGAAATTGTGGAGCACAGATGTTCAAACCACAGCACCATCCTGAAGCCTCTGCAGGAGGGTGGGCCTGCCTCCCTCTGACCTCAGCCCAGTGAGGTGGATTCGTGCTCTGACCTTCAAACTGTAGGGAATGACCATCTGTGTTGATGTTACTCGGTTGTCTTAGGAATGCACTAGGAGGAGGGTTCTCCATCCCAGTCCATGGTGAGGGGCTGAGATGTGGACACTTCTGGAGGGGGTGTGGCTGTGGGTGACTCTCAGGTCACACTCTCATCTATATATAATCTGATGTCCCTCATGTAAATTGCTTATTCATAAAGCAAAATATTGATAGTGGGTGCCTGGACCACACCTGAGAGGTGATACAGGGCACAGGGATTGTGTTCAGTGGGAGTCTGAGGTCCACACCCCAATTCTGTAAGGAGGACATGTGTCCCTGCAAGGTCCTTGGACTGTGTGCACACTGAGCTCCTATCATCCCCCAGGGCCCTGCTGACAATGAGGGGACCATCAGTCCCCACAGAGTGGATCATTTCACCTGTCAGTGGGCAAGAAAGGACAAAAGTGCAGCAAATCAGATTATGCCCCTGTGTCACCCTTGAGACTGGATCCTTCACACTGATAATCACTGAGATCCTCCTGGATTCAGGTGTGTATCAGTAGATGGTTATCATTATTCTTGAACAGTATTCCACTGATAGTTTGTTTATTGGTAAAATTATATTAAAAAAATGTTTGGGTTGTTGTAGCTCCTAACACAAATAAAGATGCTAAAAGTGTTTGTATTCATATTTTTATGAACATGTAGATGCATTCTTCTGGAGCAAACATCCCTTGTGGGAGCCCTGAGATATGCATTAGGTACGTGTTTAATGTAATAAGAATCCGCAGTTCATTTGTGAAGAAAGAATAACAGGATATAGAGAGACCTAGGGTAGGAGACACCTCCAGTCACTGCCGATATGTCATCAGCACACACAGTGTCACCTCCTCACTTGTCTGCAGTGAGAACATGAGAAGTTAGAACCACAGGAAAAAAAGGCGAGAATCATCCTGGATGCAGCTGAGAGCTGAGAGGAAACCCCTGCTCCCAACACGAAGACCCTCCTTCCCCTCACTCTGCATCTGCTCCTGGGCTGTGCTTTGTGGGCTGTGGATATTGAGCGCCCCCTGGTGTTCAGAGCGTGCACGTCAGCCCCGCCCTCCTGTCCCCTCAGGAGGTTTGTGTCTGGGCTCACACTGACTTCCCCTCACTGTGTCTCTCGCACAGTAATACACGGCCGTGTCCTCGGTGGTCACGGAGCTCAGCTGCAGGGAGAACTGGTTCTTGGACGTGTCACTGGACATGGTGGTGCGGCTCTTGAGGGACGGGTTGTAGTAAGTGCTCCCATCACTACCATATATTCTCCCGATCCATTCCTGCCCCTTCCCTGGTTTCTGGCGGATCCAGCCCCAACAGTAACCACTTAATGAGCCCCCAGAGACCGTGCAGGTGAGGGAGAGGGTCTGCGAGGGCTTCACCAGTCCTGGGCCTGACTCCTGCGGCTGCACCTGGGACAAGACACCTGGGGACAAGGAGCATCAGGCCCTGTCAGTCACGTGCAGTCACAACCACCCCACAGACCCCTGTGTGACCTCTGAGACCCTCACCTTGGGGGGCTGTCACCAGGCACAGGACAAGACCCAGCAGTCTCATCTTCTTCTAGACCAGGGCTCTGCCTTCCCCAGAGACCTCAGCCCTGTGTGAGGAGAGAGCTGTGAGCCTCCCCAGCCCAGGGGAGGATTTACGCTGGAGCTTGGGGGGAAATTTGCATGTTGGACAGTCTGTTCCTTATAAGTGGAGGACTGAGATCAGGCTGCCCTGGTCTTTTTGAGGCTTCTGTGGGTCATTTTTTCCCCTGAACTCACTCAGCATGTAAGTCAGGGAAGGGCGATCCTGTAGTTCAAAAGATCTATGGAGTCAGGTTAATTAACATGCTCATCTCTAATAAATGGTGGATTAGTTGAGTAGATTATATTTTTAATTTTTCATTCATCTTTCATATATATTTAAAGGGATTACTTTTGTCCAGGTTGTTTCTTAAAAGCAACTTTCTAATATATACAATATTCTCAAATATTCTTTAAAAACAATTGTATTTTATAAACATAATTTCATACATACTATGTCTGTCTTCTCTGAAAATCACAAAACAAAGGACATTCATTACCAGTATCTTATATCTTTATATGTGTTGTTATGGTGATTCAAGAAAGTATATCTTAAGAACATGTTAATGGGAGAGTCTCAATTTTTTTTAAAATTTATTTTGTTTTGTTTGTTTAAAAATATCCAGTATAGGTTCTGAGTAACACGATATGATATGTCTTTTTTGTCTTAGCACTGGAACCATTATTTACACTCTTGACCAAACACCTTCAGCAGCAAAGCAGCATAGAGCCCAGGTAGTACTTGCATGAGAGACCCTTGCTCCTTGATGCTGAAAACTGGTCCTTCTGAGTCTGAGGCCCTTCTCACACTCTCCCCTTCTGCACGTCCATGGCCCATTGCAGAGCCTCAGCCGAGTTATACCAGACACAGTCATGTCCATACACGGAGAGATGATGGAAAGTAGGAAGAGTGATTATTTTTAGTATAACTCAGATTCTTTTATATATTGAAATAATACAGGCAGTAGACTAACTGATCTGATTTTCAGTCTAGTGTTATCAGTGATGTTGGGATTCAACAGGGGTTGTGGACATAATGCCCAGTACCAATTTGCTCACAGAAAAGGGAACTTTATTCCTGACAGGAACCTCTCATTCTCACCCCCTCCCTCTGCCCCTGGGGATGGTCACTGTGGTCAGAGGTTCTGGGCCCTCCCACTTACCATGGAACATTCCTAAAGTATAATGAACACATTCCTCCATCAGCCATGTGAGTTGGAAACCTGTTGTCTCTTTGCAGGCTCATCTTTTCATCACCATAGGGGACTCTTTCATGAGAAAATGTTTTTATTTTTAATGCTGTGCAATTTATCACTACTTGATTTAATGGGATCTCTTTTTATGTTTTAGGTGACAACTCACGAGGAAATTGTCACTCTCCATTGTCCAAGGGAGGGAAACCCTGCTATGAACACCATGGGCACTAAACCCAATAGAGGAATAATGCCTGGAATCCTTAATATGATTGAAATCTGTTCTCTGTGTCCTCTGACCACGAGCCACACCTTACACAGCAGGAAGCCCTGATTGCTTTCAAAGATTAATTCAGTTGATTGGATTTTACATTGTAAATTTTCGTAGAGTATGTAGCATAGAAAACTAGACTAACCCCTGAGAAATTATACCATGTAGAAGTCAGGCAGTCAAGGGAGGAAACTCAAAGGACGTGAGGAAGATGCTGAGCAGAGATGACAGAGACAGGAACCCAGAGGTTATTTCACAAGAATGGAAGTGACCAGGAGGACGAAGGTGCAGAGAGGTCGTGAGAGGGAGACACCAGGAGATGAACTGGAGCTGACGTCGGGAAAGTGAATGTCCCAGTGAGAGCCCTGCATGGAGCTGTGTGTGCAGGACTCACATGGGACAGTGGGAAAGCGAGGTCCTGGGGAGTGTGGGGTCTTGAAGTGAGCTCAGACCCAGGGCGTGTGGACACACTGACTCTCCCTCTGTGGACACTGCGTCCCAGCCCCAGGGTGGACAGGATGCCCGGGGTGCTCAGTCTGTCAAGGAGAAAATTGGTCCCATGGGAACCTAGTGGGATAATGGTCCCTGAGCCTGGACACTACTCATCTAGGAAAGAGAATGTTGTCAACACCATCGTTGTCCTCAGTGAGATAAGTAAACATAGGTCCCAGGAAAAAGAAGAGATTTCCTCGGACCCTGAACAGCAGGAAAATCTGGAGCTCCCTGAGCACCCCAGGGAGCTGTCTCAGCCCCTCCCTGTGCATTTCCTGAGCTTTGTATTCTGGTGGGTGAGTCTTGAGCGCCCCCTGGTGTTGCTGAGGTGTCTGTGGTGTCCCAGCGCACCCTGGTGCCCTGACCTCTTGGCGGACCTGAGGGTCTCCTGCAGCTCAGCCCCTCCTGTCTCCCTGCAAGGGTGTTTGTAACTGCATCATAGACACCCCTGGTCAGGAAAATGTCACATGTCAAATGTGTATGTCACTCATACTCATTCACATAGTCTGTGTCTCTAATTACCTCGTAAAATAACAACGTGGCCAATGCAGTTGAGCCTAAACTCCAAGGTGAGTGGTCTCTGTTTAGTCCTGATCAGGGAAGAAGAACATAAGAGATCTCCGGGCTGGGCTTCTCTCCCAGTGCTGCAGGGTTGGGGCTGGGCTGGTTTGCTTGATCTGAGGGGTCCTATTTTCATGACCGTCCATTATATAGGAAGCTCTAAGTTTGGATGTTGACATAAAGACACAATTTCAGAGTGTGGTGTGTTCAGGGTCATACGTCTATGGGAAATTAGGCCTGGTAACTGGGCCACTGCTGCACCCAACTTTATCCAACTACTTCCTTGAATGACCTCCAGACAGGGGGACATGCTGAGTGAGGGTTTTAGTGCTGCCTGGCTGGACACTGAACAGTTAAAATGTGACCATGGTCTAATACAGCAAGCAAAATCAATGTAACAGGAAACTGAAAGAAAGGATATGATTGTACATATTATATTTAGAAGGTTACCTGTATGAACACAGGAAGGTGATCCACCATCATACCCAGAGGGAGGTGAACGTGTGGGAATTTTATATGCAGGAGGCAGAAGTTTCCTCTGATACTGTTTCCCCTGCACAGTGTTCAGAAGACACACTGAGAACAGAGGGGGCCTGTGGGGGACAGTGGGTGTCTGTGTGGGTCCCTGGGGAGCAGAAGCATAAACTACAAAGACACAGACTGTGTGCTGAGTTTGAGTCCTTCAGGGAATTTGGAGCTGAATGTGCAGCAGCTGCACAGCCTCCTTTGTGGGGTTTGTTCTATAGGCTCTGCTGGACCAGGTTCAGTCCCTGGGGATGGAGAAGAACCTCAGTCATGGCCAGGGGTGTTGAGGCACAGTTGTGGGAGTAATTAAGTTTAGGTTATAGAAATGTACTAATGGAAAATTTTAATGCATATAACTAATAGAGAATAACAGATCTAAATAAAACAATATTTTATGAAAATATTTTTTTTTTACTATCCATTGATTACAGAATGAATAAGTCATTCAAATAACCTCTCATTATCGTAGCTCATTTATCTGTTTTTCTATAAACTGGTCAGCCTGGCGGTCCACCTGTGTTCTCACCATCAGGATCTGTGACCAGGTGAACGTCCGACGTGGTCCAAACCAGGGAGGCAGAAGACAAGTGCATTCCTGGTTGCTCAGAAGTAAATTTCAGTTACTTTCCTTGTCTGCACATGACACTGGGGAATGCTGACCCCATGTCCACACACAGGGAGTCACCTGGAGCGTGACATCTCCTGCTGTGGGTGTCACTGTGCAGAGCTGGGAAAAAATGCTCCGGGGTACATGGATGGGGACCAACAAGCCAGGGACCACTCCCAGGGCTCTTGTTCTTTATGTTGTCAGATTCCTCCTCACGGAACAAGTTCACAGTGTCTCCTGTCACTTTCCTCAGACACAGCCACACACGGTAATGTAGTCATTAATATGCAAACAACTTGCTTGGAAATTACCATGCTCTTTACTCAGCCATAGAAGGAAGGAAATCCTACCATTTGTGTCAAAGTGGATGGACCTAGAGGGACTTGTGCTGAGTGAAGAAAGTCAGACAGAGACACACACCCTGTGAATTCACAGACATGAGGAATCTACAGAACAATGTAAAGTAACAGGCAGAACAGAAACAGACTCATGGACTCGGGACAGACTGATGGGGCAGAGGGAGCGCAGTTGGGGGCCTGGGAGAAAGGGGAGGGACTGAGGAGCACAGATTGGCAGTTAGTGGCAGTGACAGGATGGGAAGTGCAGCCCAGGGAACAGACAGTCGTATTGTCATAACTGGTGTGGGGCCAGGCGGGCACTGGAACTACTGGTGCCTCACTTCATAAATTATATGACTTCTGACAACGGGGCTGTGCACCAGGAGCTAGTATAAAATAAGATAGACTGTCAATGGAAATTAAAAAAAGAAAAAGAAAAAGAGAACTGATCCTAAGTCCAGTGAGATTAAACCAAGGGTGTTGTGGGTGTGACCCAGGCAGGGGACAGGGCTGAATTCCAGGTCTGTGCTCACAGGTGTGTCTTCTCTGGGAAAGTTCTGACATCGTAAGAGTCATTAGAGGCTCCACTGAGAACCTGGACCTGAAATTATGAGCTGAGGGTTCACATCTCAATAACAAACTGAAGAATGTGAGCCAGGACTTAGGTCAACAATCAGACTTGAGGAAGGGCCTTTCCTGTGCTTCTCTGAGATTCCAACTGTGTACGTGATACACGTCGCGTGTCCCCTGTGTGTGCTTGTCCTCAGCCCGGACATCTGTACAAGCTGTCCTGGTCTCTCTGCCTCTGCCTGGTGTCAAATGTTCTGGGTGCTGTGAGCATGATGCCAAGTCAATGACAGCCCCCCCCCGCGGGTCCTTATTCTCTAGTTTGTGATCACACACTTCTGGTGCCCACTGTGACATGAAGAGGAAACCACACAGGAAAGCACCCCAACCCTCCAACTGCACCTGCTCCTTGGATGGTCTCTGTGTTCAAGGACCCTGGGCGCCCCCAGGTGGTCACAGACTCTCCTGCAGGGAGGTTTGTGTCTGGGCTCACAGTGACTTCCCCTCACTGTGTCTCTCTCGCACAGTAATACACGGCCGTGTCCTCGGCTCTCAGGCTGTTCATTTGCAGATACAGCGTGTTCTTGGAGTTGTCTCTGGAGATGGTGAATCGGCCCTTCACAGCGTCCGCATAGTATGTGCTCCCTCCATCAGTATTAATTTGACCCACCCACTGCAGCTCCTTCCCTGGAGCCTGGCGAACCCAGTGCATCCAGGAGCTACTGAAGGTGAATCCAGAGGCTGCACAGGACAGTCTCAGAGACCCCTCAGGCTTCACCAGGGTTCCTCCAGACTCCACCAGCTGCACCTCACACTGGACACCTGCAAATACAAAGACGTCCTGGTCAGGAAACTGTCACACATCCACTGTTTCTCTCTCTCATCCACTCTCACTCTCAGAGTCTCTTGTTCTCCAAAAACTACCTCTTAAAATAGCAACAAGGAAAACCCAGCAGAACCCAAACTCCATCGTGACTGGTCAGTGTTCAGTCCTGATCAGACAATGGGGTGTCCTGGGGATCCTGGGTCTGAGCTTCTGTTGCAGAGCTGCAGGGTGAGGGCTGGTCCTATTTTAATGGGCAGAGGGGGCCCTATTTGCATGTCCTTGTACTATATAGGGAGCTCTGGGGTTGGAGACCTGCAGAGAGGGCAGTGCCTCAGAGCAGGTGTGAGTGTCCTGGGGGAGAATCTTGGTCATGATAACAGTTCAACAACTAAATGAGAATCATAAGGAGATTGGGGCATGTCCTGTGTCCACATCTCCTGAGCATGAGCCCAGCATCTGGCCTGTGATCCTCCTCCCTGGGCCCCTTGACTCCCTTGAACCAACTCCAGGGCAGAGCAGGACCTGCCATTGAGGGTGCAGACCCATTGTAGGTCATTAGATCACGAATGAAAGTTTATATTCTAATACTACCCACATGTCAGGGCTGGAGACAAGCAGACACGTGGACAGAGACCGCAGACTGCAGATACTGTAAGTGTGGACGTCCTGTGTATGGTGTGCCAGTGGGGGCTGCTGCCTCTCCCCAGGGCTCAGGGAAGGAGTAAGATGACCACAGTCCTGTGTGGCTGCAACTCAGCAAAGACTCTGAGCGCCCTCCAAATCCCGAGTGTCCCCACACAGTTACAGTCCAGTCTGCCCTCCCTCTGCTGGAGCCCAAGGTGATTGGCTGGTGCTAATTTAGCCTCTGTCCCAGCTCTGCGCTTTGGAGTTGCCTGGGACTTTAACCAGAGGGTGTTGCTCTCAGCTAAGGCCATGGCTTTTGGCAGAGGCTGTGGCAGCTTCCAGCCAAGGTCACAGGTCCCAGCTGAGGCCTCAGGTCTCAGCCAAGGCAGCATGTCCCAGCGGAGGGTGCAGGTCCCAGAAGAGGGCGCAGGTCCCAGCCCAGGCCACAGTTCCCAGCCCACACCGCTGCAGACCATTGAATCCCTGCCCCCTCTCGCGTCTGCGCAAGCCTACCAGGATTGAGTCAGTGTCCCCGGTTATGTGGTCCTCCAAGCTGCTTTTTGGTTGCCTTTTCCTGACGATTTGTCTCCATTTCCATTGTAATTCCAGATTGGTCCTGGGGGATGGTCTGTGTAGCTTCCATTCCCTCCACTGCATCTTCAGTCTTCTCGTATTTTCTCTCTTATATTCCAAATTGATGGTTTGCTTCTTGGCTTCACCTACTCCACTATTGATTCGCTACAAATTATTCTTTATTTCAGTAGTGCATCCTTTATTTCTAACTGGTTCTGTTTGATGTTGTTGATGTTCTTGCTAAGTTCCTTGGAGGTCTCCTTAAGTTCCTTGAAGGTCTCACTAAGTTCTTTGAATGCCTCACCAAGTTTATTAAGCAACCTTATAACCAGTGTTTTGAACTCTGCATCTGATTGATTGCTTATCTCCATTTTGTTTTATTCTATTTTTGGAGTTTTGTTCTCTTGTTTCATTTGGGACGTGTTTCTTTATCTCCTAATTTTGAATGCTTTTCTGTCATTGTTTCTATGTATTAGGTAGTGTTGCTATGTCTCCTAGGCTTCATAGGGTGGCCTATTATTGTAGATGTCCTGTAGGATTTAGTGCCACAGCCTCCCTGATCACCCCAGCGGGACCCTGAAGGTGCCAACCTAGTGTGGACTATACACCCTTCTGTTGTAATTGAGTCTTGATTGCTGTTGGCATGCCAATGGGAGATATATACTCAGGCTGATCAGGTGCAAGGACTGGCTGTCCCCACTGACCACTGGCTTCTGACTACCTTGAAGGATCAGCTCTGCAAGCGGCCTATCACACAGAGCAAGTCACAACAGGGCTCTGGTACCCACTGAGTCCACTCCTTGAGTGTGTCACTTAAGGTAGATGTGTGGTGGTGTTTTCATGTGACCTAATGCTGTCCACTGGGTGTGCTGAGGAAAGTCCAGCCACTGTATGTGTTATATCTGGGCCACCCAGCAAAAGTTACAAAGCGATCTGCAGATGGATGCATCTTGTGCTTGGCTTGGAGTTGCCCAGGGAAAGCCCAGTTGTTAACTAAGTCTGCCTTCTTCTAGTGTCAGGCCTGGGGGCACTTAATGAGAGGTATGGGGCTTGCTGATACCAGATGCTGCTTGTTTGAGAGATTTTAGAAAACTCTGAAGGAGGATCCTAAACAGGCCAATGCTATGGTAAAGCCTATGGAAACAGCTTGGGTGAGCCAGAAATTTTAGTGTGGCAGGTCCTCAGGGAATTTCTAGAGTGGGGCAAACAGTGTGAGTCAGGTTGCTAAAGTCTGAGATGTGGGGTCAATCTGCCATCCCAGGGAAGGGGTCACCAAAGGAACATCAGCCTCAGCCTGCAAGTCTGTCCAGGAGAAAGCTTTCTCTTGAGACTTTGTTATGAACCAAAAATCTCTTCTTCCCAGTGTGTCTCTGGTGTGTTTCAAACAACCTTCCCTCCGAGCTTAGAGGGAGCATGTCTGAGTAATTTTTTATGTGGGCTCTTTAAAAGGAGCTACCTGGGGCTCCTGCAGCCACAGCCTCACCCAGCCTCAGTTCCTGCTGTTTTTTTTTTTTTTTTTTTTTTTTTTCAGCCAGAAATTATGGGTAATTCTCTTCCTGGTGCTGGAACCCTGAGCTAAGCACCTGTGTGGTACAGAGAGCCCTCACTTCTCATGGAGTACCTTCACAGATGAGGTACCCTCCTGATACTTATTGTCCATACATGGTTGTGGGACTAGCCTGTCCGTGCTTCCGCCCCTCATACCAGTTTTTATGTGTCTGCTTCTCTAAATTTGTAGTTGTGGGACTCCCATTCACCTCGATTTCAGAAAGTTCTGAATGATGTTTTTGTTGTAGTTTATTTGGCATTTTGATGTGGTTGTGGGAGGAGGCGTGTAGCACGTTTACCAACATCACTATCTTGACCAGAAGTGCAAGGGTAGAGTTTTAAGCATCGTATCTTACAAGGCTATCTGTAGGAACACGTGAAATTGATCCACTATCTCAGCCAAAGGGAGAGTAACCTGTGAGAATGTCATGGTCAGAACATGGGAAGTTCCCTCTGACACTGTTTTCCCTGTACAGTGTTGAGAGGACAGAGAACAGGGTGTGAACCTAGAGCCAGTGGACCAATGTTGGGGGACACTTGGCCTCTTGTGTGGGTCACTGGGAAGCAGGAGGGTGAACTACAGAGAAGCAGACAGGGCTCCTGGGACCAAGTCTTTCAGGGATTTTGGAGCTGAAGGTGCAGCAGTTGCATTGCCTTCTCTGTGGGGTTTGTTCTCTAGTCTCTGATGGGACCAGCTTCAGTCATTGGGGATGTAGAGGAATCTCAGTCATGATCAGAGAGTTTAGGTAAAGTTGCACGTAGAGACTTGTGAGTAAGTCTAGGTCATTGAAATGTTGTTATTGAAAACCTGATGTCTGCCTGTGACCCTTGGGAAGGCTGTCCCATTCTCATTTGCATTTGTCAAACCATCCTTGCATTCTAGGACTTTGTCCCTCTGCATCATGGTAAATTTCATTGCAATGTGTTGTTAAGTATCCTAGGACATTGACTCAGTGTTCATCAAGGATGCGGTCCTGTCATTTTTTGTGTTCTTACATGGCTTTCCTATGAGTGTGCAACTACATGAACAACTTTGTATCAGTGCTCATGTGGAATGCATGTCGGTGATCGAACTGAGTGTTTGACCTTGTGCCTGTGAGCTTGTGACTGTGGCTGTGGCTGTGTGTGTAACTTTTTGTGTGTGACAGCATGGGGCTGTGTATTTGTGACTGTGTGCGACTGTATGTCCTGTGTGTGACCCTGTGTGTGGCTTTGTGTGCAATTTATGTATCTGTGTGTGTGAGTTTGTATGTGTGCATGTGTGTGTGATCATGTGCCTGTATGTGGCTGTGTTTGTGACTTCATATGTGACTTCTAGTGTGTGCATTTATGTTTGGGTGTGTGGGTGATTCTGTGTGACTGTATTTAACAGGAAACTAGTAAGAGAAGGATATGAGCATTGATCACTCTTTGTGTTAAAAGATATATTTACTCTGCATATTTTGTTATGTATGGAAAGGTTAACAATGACATTTTTAAAAAATTGAAACCAAGTTACGTATTTCTTCCCACAAAAAAAACTTTTGTATAAAAATGCACCAGTTCCGACCATTGTGATCATGGATGTCAATCCGGGGGACTCAGGGGTCCCGTGGACTGTTCCTAGGTTTCCAACATGCTCCTGATACAAATCCTTCTGCAGTGAAGACCTTGGGTCCATCAGCAAATGTGGAGAAAGGAGCTCCATGGTGCACCCCCCAACACTCAGGGTTGCTTGACCCCACTGTGGGGTTAGGACTGCTCCCTGCAGGACAGCAGGGGTCCCTCCTTAGGATGAATGTGGGGATTCTTGTGTTTGGAGCACTGAGCTGAAGTCACTTCCCAGGGGTCAATGTGGACCCAGAGGTGATGGGTGAGGTCCAGCAACCCTGACCTCGCTGAAGCCTTTCAGCACATGGAGGCCCTGCGGTCTCCCTGGAACCAGGAGAGGGAGCGGCACAGGGAACCAGACACTGTGTGGTTGTGACCACCTGAGGGACAGATGCAGAGCTGTGCACAGACACATCAGCCAGCAATAACCTGTGGAGTTCAGATTCATCAGGGACACGTGAGAAAGGCACCGGGGAAAGTCACCTAGAATTTGTGGTCAGGCACACTGTTCAGCAGCTGAGTCTCGGTTGGAAAATTAGGAAAGGCTTCTTTTTTCATGGAACTCATGCCACTGTGTAGAGTATAACACCACCCAGGAACACACATACACTTACATGCACAGTAATGGACACAGCACACACTGTAGCACACACACTTACGCATGTATGGCACACAGATAGGACACATGCAGTCACCTCCACACAGAGGGAAGTCCCTGGTGTCATGATTCCACTGTGTAAGGAAAGTGCAGGTGAGAACGACCACTGGCCCTCGTGCACCCTGCCCTCTGCAGCCCCTCTCTGGGGATTCACCAGCCCTGAGCCGGCCTCTTGCAGCTCACCTGGGACAGGACAACGGTGCACAGGAGGACATTGTGATTAAGGGAAGGATGCTGTGTCCATGACACACTCTTGTTCTTAAGATGACACTCAGCTCCCTAGGGGGAAACAGGAACAAATCAGACTAAAACTATTGTGATCACTGAAAGCAGATGAGGGGGTGGGTTTGCACATCCACCCGAGTCCATGAAGACCTACAGGACCACGTGTGATGGGGAGGATGGAGAGCTGGGGTAGAAGTCCTGGGAGACGATCCTGATGATCATGGGGCAGGTGTGCGTGTCAGAAGGAAGAACACATGGGACAGGTGGGCATGAGGGCACAGAGCCTGAGCTCAGCACACGGTGCTTGGGTTGTGCTTGGGTCCCTCCTTGTGGGAGATGTTCTCATAGACAGGAAGACACACGTAGGATGGTCTCTTTGTTGAGAAAGAAAAATAGAAAATACAAAGACTTGTTGAAGGAGAGGTCTGCAGTAACTGTTGATATGCCATCTGCAAACAGACAATATTCTTCTCCATTTGTTGTATTTGTGGAGAATATGAGAAATTAGAGCCACTAATAAGGAAGACGTGCCCATGACTGCAGCTGAGAGCTGAGAGGAAATCCCTGTGCCCAACTAGAAACCCCATCCCACTCTACACCTGCTCCTGGGCTGTTCTCTGTGGTCAGTGGATCCTGAGCGCCCCCTGGTGTCCTGAGAGCCCCCTGCAGCCCCAGCCTCCTGTCCCCTCAGGAGGTTTGTGTCTGGGCTCACACTGACTTCCCCTCACTGTGCATCTTGCACAGTAATACACGGCCGTGTCCTCGGTGGTCACGGAGCTCAGCTGCAGGGAGAACTGGTTCTTGGACGTGTCTCGGGAGATGGAGGTGCGGCTCTTGAGGGACGGGCTGTAGTTAGTGCTTCCATCATCACATATCTCCCCGATCCACTCCAGCTCCTTTCCTGGTTTCTGGCGGATTCAATCCCCGCAGTAATAACGGGTTGTGATGGAGAATCCAGAGACAGCACAAGAGAGGGAGTGGGTCTGCGAGGGCTTCACCAGTCCTGGGCCCGACTCCTGCAGCTGCACCAGGGACAGGACACCTGGGGACAAGGAGCATCAGGCCCTGTCATTCACGTGCAGTCACAACCACCCCAAAGACACCTGTCTGATCTCTGAGACCCTCACCTTGGGGGGGTATCACCAGGGAATGGAGAAGACCCAGCAGTCTCATCTTCTAGACCAGGGCTCTGCCTTCTCCAGAGACCTCAGCCCAGTGTGAGGAGAGAGCTGTGAGCCTCCTCAGCCCAGGGGAGGATTTACCATGGAGCTTGGGGTGAAATTTGCATGTGGGCATCCTGTTGCACATAAGTGGGGCGCTGAGGTCAGGCTACCCTGGTCCTTCTGGGGCCTTGTGTGTCATCTCTTTCCTTGGACTCACTCAGCATGTAGGTCAGGGCTAGGGCAACACCTGGTACATGAGAACTACTGGAATCAGATTAATTGACATGCTGGTCTCTGATAAACAGTGGATTTGATGAGTAGATTATATTGTTAATTCTTCATGCATTTGTCAAATATATTTAATGAGATTTTATGTGTCTACTTAATTTCATAAATCTAACTCTCTAATAAATTCACAATTGTCAAATATTTTATATAAAATTATAACTCTATGTAAACAATTTTATATATACAAATACTGTTGAACTTGGTTTGAAATTCACAAAATGAGGGACATTCAGTCCCAATATCTTATTTGTTAATTTATATCATTACATTTTCCAAGAACTAATAACAAAAACGGGTTTTGGGGAGATCCTCGGTTCTTTTTCATTCTGTTACATGTTATTTCGTTTGGTTAAAATGATATTTCATAGAAGCTTTGAGTACCAGTATACTAAGTACCTTTATTTAGGTTCCTCTTAGAAAAATTTTTCTTGCAAACTTTGTCATTTTCAGCTCAGCTGGGCTGGTACTGGTTAGTGCTTTGATAGGTGACCCTTGATCCTTGATGTTAAAATTCTGTAATGGCCCGGCCCATGTGGCTCAGTGATAGAGTGTCAACCTATGCAACAAGAGGTCAGAGGATTGATTCCTGGTCAGGGCACATGCCCAGGTTGTGAGCCAAATTTCCAGTGGGGGTCATGCAGGAGGTGGCCAATCAATGTTCTTTCACATCGATGTTTCTATTTCTCTCCCCTCCTCACTTCTCTCTAAAATCAATAAAAACAATTTTAAAAGAAAAATAAAATTTCATCATGTGTTATGAGTCCCTCCTAAAACTGGTACCTGTGTAAATCCACTACTTATTGCAGTGACCCTCAGCACATTACATCAGACACAATCTCATGTGTACATGGAGAAATAATGGAAAATATAAAGAATGCGTGTCCGTTAGTAAAATGCAGACTCTTTTATATGTTGTGATTGTAAAGGAAACAGATTAACTGACCAGTTTTATCAGTTCAGTGTTATCAGTGATGTTGGGGTTCAAAAGGATAGAAATGAAGAGAATTCCCAGCACACATGTGCTCGTAGGAAAGGGATCTTTAGTCCTGACAGGAACCCTCACTCCTGTCCTCCTCTGCTCTGTCCCTGGGGATGATCAGAGGTGCTGTCTCTCCCACACAACCTAGAACATCCTTAACGTACAGTGTACATGTTCTCCCATCAGACATAACCTAGAAATATATTAGATAGTATTGTCTTCAATTTACCTCAATGAATGTTTTGTGTATAAATTTTTATTTAAACAATGTTCAATTTATCACTGTTTGACTTCATGGGTCCCAATTTTGAAGCTTTATATAACAATTCACAAGAAAATTGTCACTCTCTTCTGCACATGGGAGGGGAAATTCTGATATGAGCAGAGTTGGCACTAAACCCGGTAGAGAAATGAAGGTTGGGATCCTTGATATCATTGCAGTCTGTTTGCTGTGTGCCCTTGGGGCAGTGGCGGGGTGGGGCCGGCCCAGGGACACACAGGGCACCCAGAATACTGAGCTCACACAGCTTCTCACTTAGTTTTAAGTGTAACCACACACCCGTCGGTCAGTGTGACTGTCTCCACTAGATAATGAGAAAAGGGAGCCGTAATGACAGGGACAGAGGTCAGATTCAACTTGCTAGTCGCAGTGACCGCCCTGAGCAGCTGAAGGGACAAAACTATTCAATACATGGTCTAAGCAGGCGGGGCGAGGAACTATTAAGGAAGGTTTCAGAGAAATGGCACCTCGAAAGAGCTTCGGCCCCGCAAAGATATATTTCCACAGCCCCAGACTGTCTGCAGGGGCAGAGTTGCATTTCCTTGGTGCTGAGCGCCAGGCAGTGACCCTCGGAGCCTTCGTGCCCGGCAGCTTCTCCTGGCAGGACGGTGCTCCCTGAACAGCCAAACTCTGGGCTGCAGGATGGTGCTGTCAAGGACGAGCTGCTTCTCATCTGGAGAGGTTGGGGTGCTCAGAGCATGTGGGGTTGGGTGGAAGGGTAAGAGAGGGTGTCCAGGCTGGACGGAGGTTGCATGTATGTCCTCGCAGACCTGGGGTCCCCGGGTAAGGGTGTTCGGGGTGCAGTGAGACTTGCCTCAGTCCCTGCGGGGTGGGCAGCTCGGCCCTGAGCTGAAACAGCTGCTACTCAGAAGTAAGGGCGTGGGGACTTTTAGACAGAAAAAGAGAGAAGACTTCAGGGTGGGGTTGTGTCCCCAGGGAGCCTGGGAGTCCTCACTGCCAAACAGAACAGACGTTGCCACACTCACCACACCTGGGACGTCGCCAGCCCTGTGACACACACCCCTGTCTGCTCCTCACAAGGGCTCTGTGAGGTCCAAGCTCCGCCCGTCCCCTCTCACAGGAGGACAGTCCAGCTCAGACAGGTTCCCTCTGCCAGAGGACGGCCCGACTGAAGCCCGTCCACCGCTGCTGGTGCCGAAGGTCCCACCAGGTCTCACCCAATCCTCACGTCCTTCATGGACTCTACTGGCTATTTCTGGATTTCTCGCCTGACTGGACTCCTGACACGTCTAATTTACACTCGTCCTACTGTCCTGAGCTGGCGGCTGTGGACCTTGGAGGAGGTGCTGTCTCCACACAGCTCAGGGTCCAGGGCGCACGTGTGTACCAGCGGTGCCGAGTACTGGTGCACTGCCCACCCCACGCCTGTGCACGTCGGTGATGTGGGTGGGGCCCCCAGAGCTGTTGGACCAAGCTGGTGGCGGCCTGGACACCAGTGAGTGACAGGCACAGGGAGAGGCCCCTGGCCACACCCCTTTCCTGGGAGGCAGTAGGTTTTGCCCGGGGTGCAGGTTCTCTGGTGCTATGCGTTCCCCTGCACATCTGATGAAAGGGGACCTTTCTGGTGGGCAAGGTGCACTGTGTTTCAGGAGAAGAGAGGAAGGTGCAGTGGGTTCAGCTTGCCCTGGTGCTCAGTCTGTCAAGGAGACAATTGGGTCCCCTGGGAACCTAGTGAGATAATAGTCCCTGAGACGTGGGACTATTATCGTCTGGGAAAGAGAATGATGTCGACACCATCATCGTCCTCAGTGAGATGAGGGAACACAGGGTCCAAAATACAGAGGAGGGTGCCTCGGACCCTGAACCTCAGGAAGAGCGGGAGCACCCTGAGCACCCAGGGAGCTGTTCTCACCCCTCCCTGCATGGTTTCTGTGCCATGTTCCTAGGTAGGTGGGTTCTGAGCGCCCCCTGCTGATCCTGAGTGGTCTGCAGGGTTCAGAGAGCCCCCTGGTGTCCTGACTCCTCCTGGTGAACCCGAGGGTCTCCTGCAGCTCAGCCCCTCCTGTCCCCCTGCAGGGAATTGGAGTCAGCATTATAGAGACTTCCTGGTCAGGAAAATGTCACATGTCCAGTGTTTATCTCACTCATACTCATTGACACACTCTGTGTCTCTAGGTCTCCATAAATTACCTCTTACAGTAGCAGCACAGACAACCCAGCTGAGCCCAAACTCCATGGCGAGTGGTCTGTGTTCAGTCTTGATTGGGGAATGAGAACTTCTGGGAACCCGGGGCTGGCTCTTATCTCACAGATTCCAGATCGGGGTGGGCTGGTTTTCATGAGCTGCGGGGGCCCTGTTTGCACGTCCTCCTACTGCAGAGGGAGCTCTGGGGTTGGATGCTCACATAAATGACATGGTTTCACAGTGTGGTGTATCCAAGGGAATGTGTCTGAGTAGAATTATCCCTGGTGTCTGAGCCTCTGCTCCTCTCAACCTGACCCCACTGCTTCCCTGAGTGACCTCCAGACCACGGGCCATGCCTAGTGAGGGTGTCAGTGCTACCTGGCAGGACACTGGACCTCATTAACATGTGATCATGGTCCAATACAGCCTAAAAGTCAATGTAATAGGGAACTAAAAGAGAGGTTAAGGTTTTAAATACCATATCTTAGATGGGTACCTGTATGAACACAGGAAGGTGATCAACCATAACACCCAGAGGGAGATTAAAATGTGGGAAATTCATGTTCAGGAGGTGGACGTTCCCTCTGATACTATTTTCTTTGCACAGTGTTTCGTGGATAAACTAAGAACAAAGTGTAACCCTTGAGCCAGTGGACCAATGTTGAGGGACAGTGGGTATCTTTTGGGTCCCTTGGAAGGAGAACCGTGAACTACAGAGAAGCACACAGGGCATCCAGGTCTGAGTCCTTCAGGGAGGTTGGAGCTGAATGTGCAGCAGCTGCACAGCCTCCTTTGTGGTGTTTGTTCTCCAGACCCCACAGGACCTGTTTCAGTCACTGGGGTTGGAGAAGAACTTCAGTCATGATCAAGTGTGTTTTGGTTAATTTGTGAGAATAACTAAGTTTAGGTTACAAAAATTTTGATATGAAAAATTTTGATGCTTGTTACTAATATAGAATAACAGATGTAAATAAGGTATTATTTATTGAAGATATCATTTTTTCTGTATTCTTTGATTACAAAATGAATAAGTAATTGAAATTACCTCTTTTTACTGGAGCCAAAGGATCTGTTTTTCTGTAAATTTGTAAGACTAGCAGTTCAGTTGTGTTCTCACCATCAGCATCTGTTTTTATGTGGACGTCTGACGTGTTCCAAACCAGGGCGGCAGGAGACAGATACATTCATGGTTCCTCAGAAGTAAATTTCAGTCACTTTCTTTCTCTGCACATGACCCGGGGGAATGTTGTCTCCAAGTCCAAACACAGGGAGCCACCTGGAGTGTGACATCTCCTGCTGTGGGTGTCACTGGGCAGAGCAGGGGAGAGATGCTCCCAGGTACATGGATGGGGACCAACAAGCCAGGGGCCACACTCCCAGGGCTCTTGTTCTTTATGTCCTGAGTTTCCTCCTCATGGAGCCCATTCTCAGTGTCTCATATCACTTTCCTCAGACATAACCACACAGGGTAATCTAGTCATTAATATACAGACAACTGGCTTGGGAATTAGAATCCTCTTTACTCAGCCGCAGAAAGAAGGAAGATGTCAGCCTGGACATCTGCACAAGCTGTCGTGGTCCCTCTGCCTCTGCCTGGTGTCAACTGCTCTCGGTGCTGTGAGCATGAAAGCAAGTCAATGACCATAACCACGTAGGGGCTTTTATCTCTAGCTTCAGGTCACAGCCATGAAGCCCAATGTCCACAAGCTGTGTTTTGCTGCTGGCTGGTCGGGACCCTGGGCTGTGTGGAGCTGAGCTGCATTTTTGAGTCAATATAAACCCCTCCCTCCTCCTTCTCCTCCTCTTCCTCCTCCTTTTTCTCTTTCTCCTTCTTCTCATCCTACTATTTCTCCTTCTCCTTATTCTTCCTCCTCCTCCTTCTTATTTTTCTTCGTTAATTCTCACCTGAGCGTATATATATATATATATATATATATATATATATATATATATATATATATTAGTGTGTGTGAGGGAGGGAGAAAAAAAGAAACATTGATATGAGATAAAAATATCAAATTGTTGCCTCTCCTACAACCCAAACCAGGGCCTCTGATTGAACCTGCAACTGAGGTTCGTGACCTGGACAGGAAATCCTACCCTTGACCCTTCAGTCTTCAGGCCGGCAGTCTGACTGCTGAGAAAAACCAGACAGGGCAGCAGACCCTCTTGAGAGACTTAGGAGATGTGGGTCAAAGATTTGATGATAAATTGTCATTTGGGCACAAGTGTGTGTAAAAGGGACTTTGTTTTTTCTCCACTTCTGAAAGTTGTCTCACTTTACAACAGTTTTCTAACTCAAAGACTTCAGAGTAAGTACTGAATTGGAAACCCAGAGAGGTTCCCTGAGGGAAACTGTGATATGAGGAGGAAACCACACAGGAAAACAGCCCAAACCTCCAAATACACCTGCTCCTGGATGGTCCTGTGTTCAAGACCCTGAGTGCCCCCTGGTGGTCGCGGCCTCTCCTGCAGGGAGGTTTGTGTCTGGGCTCACACTGACTTCCCCTCACTGTGTCTGTCGCACAGTAATACATGGCCGTGTCCTCGGCTCTCAGGCTGTTCATTTGCAGATACAGCGTGTTCTTGGAGTTGTCTCTGGAGATGGTGAATCGGCCCTTCACAGCGTCCGCATAGTATGTGCTACCATCACTCTTAATGAGTGAGACCCACTGCAGCCCCTTCCCTGGAGCATGGCGGACCCAGTGCATCCCAGTACTACTGAAGGTGAATCCAGAGGCTGCACAGGAGAGTCTCAGAGACCCTCCAGGCTGCACCAGGGCTCCCCCAGCCTCCACCAGCTGTACCTCACACTGGACACCTGCAAACACAAAGACGTCCTGGTCAGGAAACTGTCACACGTCCACGATTTCTGTCTTTCATCCACTCTCACACTCAGTGTCTCTTGTTCTCCACAAATTACCTCTTAAAATAGCAACAAGAAAAACCCAACTCAGCACAAACTCCATGGCGACTGGTCAGTGTTCAGCCCTGATCAGGAAATGGGGTCAGCTGGGGATCCAGGGTCTGGGCTCCTGTCCCACAGCTGCAGGGTGAGGGCTGGTCCTTGTTTTAATGGGCAGACAAAGCCCTATGTGCATGTCCTCCTACTATATAGGGAGCTCTGGGATTGGAGACCTGCACAGAGGTCAGTGCCTCAGAGCAGGTGTGAGTGTCCTGGGGGAGAATTGTGGTCATAATAACATTTTAATAACTAAATTGCAGTCATAGGGACATTTGGGTCATGTTCAAGTGTCTACATCTGGTATCGCTGAGCCCATCATCTGGCCTGTGCTCCTTCTTACTGGGCCCCATGGCTCCCCTGAACCAACTGCAGGACAGAGGGAGACCTGCCCAGTGAGGGTGCAGACCCCTTGTATGTAATGTGAACATGAATGGACTCTGTATTCTAGGGTTACTCACACGTCAGGGATGTATCCACCTGTAACCTCAGGGTCCTCACAACAGTGGAGAGGGTTGTGCATCAGCTGTGAGATGGATGTCAAACAGCTGAGGTGAGGCAGGTTCCCCCAGAACGGTCACGTACTACTGAAGTCTGTGCTGGACCCAGGAGCACTGTCCTGGACCCTCATGGTCCCTGTTCTGTCCACTCTGTATCAAGGGCCTGCAGCCACATCCAGCCCTGATGTACCTGGTCCTCCCCACCTGAGTGTCAGGAGGTCAGGTGTAACTGTCCCTGCTGCAGCTGCCCTGTGGTCACACTTAGCCTCTGTCCCTGTCCCCTCCATGTGCACTCTGGGTCTCTAAGACTGTCCAACACTGAGGATCAGTGGTCTGTGTGTGGCAGTTCGTTGGGAAGGGTCAGACCCAGAGCCCTGAGGGGCCATGGCCTTCGATCTTTAGACCATCATCAGGCAAGTGGGAAACAATCAGAATCCCTGTGACCAGTGAGATGCGCAGACTTAAGGTGACTCACTCACCTATGAAACAGGCATTTGCCCTCTACATTCACAGTGAAGGCCATGGTGACCACTTGAGTTGATCGCATGGCTTGGTCCTTCTAACGTGTCTTATTAGAGTTATGACACTTTATTGTTAAAAGAGGACAGCTGTGCCCTGGCCCGTTTGGCTCGGCGGTTAGAGTGTTGGCCCGGGGAACAGAGTCCCGGGTTTGGTTCCCGCTAAGGGCACGTACCTCTATTGCCTTTTGTTTCGTCCCCAGTTGGGGTCTTGTGCGCCATGGCCACTCGATGTGTCTCTCTCATGTCAATATTTCTCTCTCTCTCTTCTCCCCTTTCTCCCTCCTGCTCTATCTGAAGATAAATGTAAAAATGCCCTCGGGTGCGGATAAAAAAGAAAAGACAGCTGTGTGTTTCCATAGCTTTTAGATAAGTCGTGTTTTGTCTTCCTGTAATGAACGTGTTTGCAGAGCATGGAGGTAAAGCCTGGACAGCAGATGTGCCCGGAACCCATCTCCTTTTGGGGGACGTGAGCTCAGTGGGCCCTGACTCCTCAGGGTCCTGAGAGCACGTTTTTCTTCAAAGCCCACAGAGAACCAGATACTCCTCATCACCTCCCCTCATCCAGCCTGGGTGTCGGGTCCCTTCCCGCAGGAGCTCTATGGACCTTGCTGTTCACAGGACGTCCCCTTTTTATAATTTCTGTCCATGGACCCCACCTTCCTCTCATTGGCTGTGAACCCCCAGGGTGTCTGCTGAACCAGGGGGGAGCCCTGTGTCTCTCTCCTGTGGCGATGCCCCTACTGCAAATAATTTGAACAAAATATTTCTTTAAAATTTAGCCACAGCCAGAGCACTTTCCTCCAGGATGGATGTGAGATATTTAAGGTTCTTCTGTGCATATTGCACATAAACCCACTCAGGAGGCCCCGGGACAGGACTGTGGAGACGACAGTGCCCCCTGGTGGTTGTTCTGAGCGGTACAGGCTGACGACCCTGGGTCTGCACCAGCTTCCTGAGACAAGGCAGGTGGTCCGCCACAGAGAAGTCCTTTCTGGCATTTTGAAACGTAGGCACCTCAAATTTCGTGTCTTTCTTGTACACAGCTGTGTCTCCGTAAGGACACCCGGGCATGTCTCCTGACTGAGAATCAAACCAGCAACCTCTTGGTTCATGAGTCAATGCTCACTCACTGAGCCACAGCAACCGGGCATAGCATACTTTTTCTGATTTAGACTTTTTTTTTTTTTACTTCTTATCTTGTTTTATTATTCTCAAAATAACTTATCGTTTTGTTGCATAGAGGTAGTCACGGGGCGCCCTTGTGTTGGTCCTGATCTTAGAAGAGTATCTTTGAAATTCTCTCTGTGCAGCATGATGTCACTTGGCTTCTCAAATGTGGTCTTTGCTATCGTGAGGTACATCTCTTCTGTACATAATTGTTAAAAATTGTAATTATGAAGTCCTTTTTTATTTATTAAAATCTTATTTCTTCATCTGTTTATATGACCGTATCATTTACTCTTTATTCTGTGAATGTGGTGGCACACATTTACTGGTTTACAAACATTGATTTGTCCTTGCATTCTAGGTCCATAACCCACATTTTTGTGCTCATTGATCCAATATCTCACACTTTAATGATCCATTCAATGTTCTCTTAAGTTTCCTAGTGCATTGTGAGGATTTTTTGCATCTGTGTTCATCACGAATGTTGATCTGTCATTTTTAAGCCCTTACTGGACATTCATATGCTTGTCATGGTCACCTCAGTACATTTGCTTGAAATGTTGCCTCTTCTTTTAATTTTGGAAGAATTCAAGAGGATTGATTAAAAAGTTATAAATTTGTGCCAGGCCAGTGTGTCTCAGTGGATACAGCATCAGCCTGAGAGGCCCTGGTTTGACTCCTGATGAGAGCACATGCTGGGGTTGTGGGCTCGATTTCCAGTAGAGGGCGTGCAAGAGTCAGCTGAGTGGTGTGTATCTCTCACATGCATGTTTCTATTTCTTTCTCTCTTATTCTCACTTTAAAACAAACAAACAAATAAACACATTCTTGTTCTTGCTGATTTTAGTTAGAGGTTAGAATGTTGGCTTGAGGACTGAAGTGTCACAGGTTGATTCTTGGTCAAAAGCACATTCCTGGGGTGAAGGTTCAACCCCTACCCTAGTCAAGTTTGTGTTCTAGGAAACCACCTGGCATGTCTCCCTCACATCGATGTCTCTCTCTCTCTCTCTCTCTCTCGCTCTCGCTCTCGCTCTCCCTTTCCCCCTTTAACTCCACCTCAAATAAACAGAAAAATAACCTCAGATGAGGATTAACATTAAGAACAAAAAAGTTATTAATTCTTTGAAATTTTCGTAAAATTCACTTTTAAGTTTATTTCGTCGTGGGCTTCTGTTTGTTGGTCAGTTTTCACTACTATCTCAATAATATTTTAAATAATTCATAGCAATGTTACAAAGATCAAATTTCTAATATGAGCACCTACCAGGTGGACAGAGAAATACAACTTTTAATATGCCCAGGGTGTGGTCAGTGTGGAAATTACAGTTGGGTCCAGACCACATATATATTTTATATGGCATCCAAGAGAATGAAATAAGTCTGAATTATTCTATACAGAATTCATAACGTGTCTTAGTCCTGAGGATGCAACTCCTTTACTTCCAGCTCCAGCAGCACAAGAAACAGGTCCCAACCGCTGTTCCCTGAGATAGCCGTGGTTTGTGCTGAAGACACAGCTGTGCATGAATTTCACACCCTGGATTTGTTGAGGGTTACACTGAGGCAGGGCCATTGCTGGGAAATACAGGTGTTGTATGACAGAACATTTTGGCTCAGGAAATTCCTGACAATTTCCTTGGCTCTCTTGAAATGCAGAGAGATTTAAGAAATCTCCACCTTTCCTGGACAGACTCAGACTGAGTGCTGACAGTGTACTGAGGCTCATAAACTCCACGGTTTTAATTCTCCTAATAAAAATGCTCCCTCTGGTGCATGTGAGAATGATGCTATCAATAAGACAAAACTTTTAAAATACAGAATCATCAGTGATTGACACAGAATCACAGTTCTACTGAGATTCTTGGATAAAATGTTATGGGGAGAGGAATCCAAGAGTCTCAGAGGAAACACTCTTAAACACCACCTGCACTTGCTGCTGGGGCTACAACCCGGAGTCGGTGGGTCCAAAGTCCATTGTGAGTGCTCTGTGTTCAATCCTGATCAGGTAATGTGGACACCTGCAAATCTTGGGGCTGGGGTCCAGTCCCAGAGCTGCAGGTTTGGTGCTGGGCTGGTTTTAATGGTCAGAAGGGGCCCTATTTGCATGTCCTCTTACTATATGGGGATCTCTGAAGTTGGAGACCTGCCTCAGAGCAGGTGTGAGTGTCTTGGAAGAAAATTGTGGTCGTGATAACAGTTCAATAACTAAATGAGAATAATAAGGAGGTTGGGGCATGTCCTGTGTCCACCTCTGGTAACGTGAGCCCAGCATCTGGCCTGTGCTCCTCCTCCAGGGGCCCCTTGACTCACCTGAACCAACTCCAGGGCAGAGCAGGACCTGTCATTGAGGGTGCAGACCCATTGTAAGTCATGAGAGCATGAATGGACATTTATATTCTGGAGCTACCCACATGTCAGTGCTGGAGACAAGCAGACACATGGAAAGAGACCACAGACTGCAAATATTGTTAGAGTGGACATTGTGTATATGGTTTGTAGGTGGCCTTGACCCTGAGTGTCTCTGGCATCTTGACCTTGAAGGAGACAAAGAAGACAGAGTGTTGAGAAAATTTGTTTTTATCCCTGGGACTCAGAGACCCTAAGAAGTTAGGGAGCAATTCATGAAGTTTATGGAGAGGCTCATCTACAGAGGATCTGTCTGCACAGACAGTAATAAAATCCTTAAAGAAGGTGATAATAACAGAACAATTACTTAGATAAATTAAACCAGAATACCTGTGATCAGCAAGAGGGCTTATATGTAAGGTTAATTACTCATCTATGACATCAAGACATTTGCAGTTTAAATTCACAATAAAGGCCATGGTGATGTGAGTTGAATCTATCAAAGCACCTGCTCCTTGTCACTCATGTTATTAC
Organism: Molossus alvarezi; assembly: GCA_037176705.1. NCBI lineage: Eukaryota > Metazoa > Chordata > Mammalia > Chiroptera > Molossidae > Molossus > Molossus alvarezi. The sequence goes on along the minus strand of CM073885.1, from coordinate 361,420 downwards.
AACTCTGATGTTTAATGTAAAAAGGGACAGCTGTGGGTTTCCACAGCGCTTAGATAACGATGTGCCGTGTTCTCATGTAACAAACGTGTTTACAGAGCATGGAGGTAAAGCCTGGACAGTACACGTGCCCAGAACCCAGCTCCTCCTGGGGGACGTGAACTCAGTGTGTCCTGAGCTCCCAGGGTCCTGAGAGCATGTTTTCCTTCAAAGCCCACAGAGGACCAGAGACTCCTCATCGCCTCCCTTCCAGCCTGGGTGTCCGGTTTCTTCCCGCAGGGGCTCTATGGACCCTGCTGTCCACAGGATGTCCCCTCCTTGTTCTTTCCTTCTACATACCCCGCCCTCTGCTCCTAGGCTGTCAATCCCCCGAGGTCTCTGCTGCACCACAGAAGAACGCTGTGTCCCTCTTTTGTGGCGATTCCCCCATTGCAAGAACCTTGAACAAAACCGTCCTTTAAAATTTAGAACTGTCAGAGAACCTTCCACCTAAATAAAAGTGGGATATTTAAGGTTTTCCAGTGCGGATTGTACATAAGCCTACTCAGAACACGCCCTGGGACAGGCTTGAGGAGACGACAGTGCCTCCTGGTGGTTGTTCTGAGCCACACAGGCCGAGACATCTATTTATATGATGGTATCGATTATCTTTTATTGTGTGAATGAGGTGTAGCATCTTTAATGATTTACATATGGAAAACCATTCTTACATTCTGGGTTCATATCCCAATGTTTCATGGTTAATGATCCTTTTAATGTGCTGTTCAGTTTTCATGTATATTGTTGAATATTTTTGCACTTAAGTTCATCAAGGATATTGACTTGACGTTTTTTATGTCCCCATTTGGCTTTCATATTAAAGTAATGGTCACCTCAGTAAATTAATTTAGAAGTGTTGCCTCTTCTTTCAATTCTTGGACAAATTTCAGAGGCATTGATTTAAAATTCATAAATTCTTGCCAGGCCATGTAATTAAGTGGATGGAGCATCATCCCATGGACTGAGAGGTCCTGGTTGATTCCTGGTCAGGAACATACCAGGGTTCTGGGCTCAATCCCCAGTAGACAGCATGTTCTTGGAGTTGTCTCTGGAGATGCTGAATTGGCCCTTCACATCGTCCGCATAGTATGTCCTACTACTCTCAGAATTAATATCTCCTACTCACTCCAGAACCTTCCCTGGAGCCTGGTGGACCGAGTCCATCCAGGAGTCACTGAGGCTGCACAGGAGAATCTCAGAGACCCCCAAGGCTTCACCAAGGCTCCTCCAGACTCCACCAGCTGGACCTCACACTAGACACTGACAAATACAAAGACGTCCTGGTCAGGAAACTGTCACATGTCCATTGTTTCTCTCTCTCATCCACTCTCATACACAGTGTCTCTTGTTCTCCACAAATTACATCTTAAAATAACAACAAGGAAAATACAGCTGAGCACACACTTCATGGTGAGTGCTCTGTGTTTTGTCCTGGTTAGGAAATGTGGTCACCTGAGGATCCTGAGGCTGGGCTCCTCTCCAAGAGCTGCAGGGTTTGGGAAGGGTTGGTTTTTATGAGCAGAGGGAGGCCCTATTTGCATGTTTTCCTACTATATAGGGAGCTCTGGGATTGGATACCTACAGATATGGTGTGGGCTCAGTGCAGGTGGGAGTGTCCTGGGAAAGAATATTAGTCATGACATAATTTCAATAATGAAATAAAGTCTTAATAGGTAGGGGTATGTCCAAGAGTCCACATCTGGTAACAGTGAGCTCAGATACCGGGGTGAGCATGTAATCACTGTTTCCTAATTCTCCCTGAAACTACTTTAAGGCAGAGTGGCACCTGCGTAGTGCGGGTGCAGACCCCTTGGATATAATGAGAGCACGAATGAACCTCTGTATTCTGGAGTTTCCCAAAAGTCAGGTCTGGGAAAAATCTGACATGTGCAAAGAGTCCACAGGGTTCAGATCTTGTAAGAGTGGATGTCATGCACACGGTGTGTTGGTGCCCTTGGCCCTGACTGTCTCTGGCTTTCTGACCTTCAAGAAGACAAAGAAGACTGAGTGTTGTGTAGATGCTTTTCTCTCTTGGACTCAGAAATACTGAGCACTTAGAAAGATTCATGGAGCTGATGGAGAGCCTGTGGGTTTCCAACACCCAGAACTCCATCTACAGAGGATCTATCTCCATACACAGTAATGCAAACCTTAAAGAAGTTGGTATAATAGAACAATTAGTGAGATAAATGTTAGTCCAAATACCTGTGATTAGCGAGAAGGCTCATATTTATGGTTATCCTCTCATATATGAAGCAGAGAGTTTTGCACGTTAAATTCACAGTGAATGTCATGGTGATATGAGTTGAACTGATCACTGAGCTTGGTCCTTCTCAAGTGTGTTATAACAACTGTGAGAGTTTATTGTCCAAAGGAAGCACTTGATGATTCCACAGTGGTTGGATAACAGTGTCGTGTCCTCATGTAGTAAACGTGTTTACAGTCCCTGGAGATAAATCCTGGAGAGTAGATGTGCCTGGAACCCACCTCCTGTGTGATGGGGGCCTAGTGGGTCCTGAGCTCCCCAGGGTTCTGAGAGCATATTTTTCTTCAAAGCCCACAAAGGACCAGAGACTCCTCATCGCCTCCCCTCATGCAGCCTGGATGTCAGGTCCCTTCCCGCAGGAGCTCTATGGACCCTGCTGTTCACAGGACGTCCTCTCCTTGTTCTTTTCATCCACAGACCCCACCCTCCGCTCCTTAGCTGTGAACCCCTTGGGGTCTCTGTTGTGCATAGCGGAGCCCCGTGTTCTTCTCTGGTGATGATGCCCTTACTGCAAGAGCACAGAACAAAATTTCCTTTCAAGTTTATAGACTTCTAAAAACAATTTTTTTTTTTTTATAACAGAGAGAACAAACTGAAAGGGCTTTAAGTAGGTCTGAAGGTTGTGGGTTATTTTTAACCTGTAAGAGGCATTAGAATCAATAATCTACAGTTAGGAAACAGACTGAGGAACGCGCTCTATTCCAACAGGAGCACCTTCCAGCAGAAGGAAAGGGGTCCGAGTGCAGAGCACCAGGATCAGGGCTGGGGTCTGAGCCTCAGAAGGTTGCTCCTGGCCTTGTGCTCATGGAGGTCGCCGAGATGAATGTAACAATAGCTTCCACATGTGGATTTCTCTCTCACTTCCATTTTAACTCCTTGGATGAAAATGCCGGTGCCTGGATGAAGTACTGGCCCTGCAGCTGTGTTGTAGGAGAACATGACTAACTGGTCATGGCTGAAGTTCTGCAGATGGAGAACTTTGCCCCTAAGAGTCTTCACACCTGACTGACAGGTGGATTTGGGACTTTTTTTTTCATTATACACAAAACGTTTATTTTAGAAATCACATATCTTTAGAAAAACAACATAGCAGTTTTAAGCTCTTATCCTGACTGGATAATATTCACCATGGGAATGGTGCGATGTTGTGGCAGAATTAATTATGTGTGGATACCAAGTCCATAAATATGCCTGACATTTATACTAGTTCAAACATGAATGTAATTTTTAAAAGGAAAAAATGTTTATTTTAAAAACACACAAAAGTATCTTGATCTTGTAAACAGAAGTCCTGAAACTACAGATCCATTGCAGAGACTATTTCAAAAACTAAAAAAGTGGGTATTGGCGTTCTAACTCGGAACAGTGAGATTATATTTCTAGACACTCCCATCCAGATCATGAGGTATTTGTATTTCAGGATAAATATAAACCAGTTCCTTGGTGTGGGGAATTTTGTGCGTTCTGACCCAGCTAGGGCTGAATCCAGAGAAATATTGTCACGTTCTAAAAAGTGTCAAGAAAAAGAAAATGCCTATCAGTTGCTGAATTGTAACGATCTTCTGAGAACAGTTGCTGTGTGCGTTCACAATAAGTTGCCTCAATTTGAAAAATAAGATGTAAAATGACAGAAGAACAGAGTTAATCAGCAGTAAGCATTCATGCAGATGAGCAACACCCGAGGCAGTGGTGGGCTCACCTAATGCTGGTCAGGTCGGGTATGATCCCCAAACGGACGCTCCCTTCAATGGAGCCACTAGGTGGGAGATGCGCCCCTGGAGGCGGGCACTGCGGGTCCAGAAAGGCTAAGGCGGCAGGGGTGATGGAAGAGGCTCCTGTCCATCTGCAGAAAGCGGCTGCTCCCTTCCTGAGCGAGTGAGTGACAGGGGCACTGCGGGCCTGAGCTGCTGCAGGACGTCATTTCCAGCAGCGCTGGTTCTGGAATGGTGTCAGGAGGGCGGAGCTCGGTTCTGGGGCCGCACACCCACCTGTCTGCCAAAACGCGTTCTGAAAGGAGAAGCACAGAGAGGCTGTGGAACAGGCACGGGGGTGACAGAGAGCCGGTGAGAAGTGCTCAGGACGGAGCCACCTGAGGTCGGAAAGCACTTTGACACCCGACCCTTCTCCAAGGATCAAGAGACCCAGAGACGCGGCGAGTCCCGTGTTTACAGAACCGAGGGAGTCACACTGTGAGGAGCAGTGAGTTCAGACCCGCACGGTCTGCGTTTCCCACTTTATCCACCTGATTCCACATCAAGGTACAAAAGATCCTTCTGTACGAATCCAAGGAGGAGGTGGAGGTGGCAGCCGGCTGCACAGAGGGTGCACGACGACTTACTACGGAGGCTGGTGGCGGGGCACAGGGCCGGGGGGGGGTCCTCAAGAAGAGACCTATTGAAGGCCGGGGCTCTAGTCCGGGGTTGACGTCCGGTACTGAACCTGGCCCTGAGGCCGTCGCTGCAGGTCAGGAAGCCGGGGTAGGTGGGCGAGTGCACGATGCAGCGCAGGATGGTGCTGCGGCCCAGGGGCAGCAGGGTCCGGCGCTCGGCGGTGCGCGAGTCCCGGCAGCACAGGCTGACGGTCCTCTCGTGGGCAGCAGCACGGAGTCCTCTGTGTGATGGGAGACGGCCTGTGTCCGGTGCACCTGCCGCCCGCTCAAGCCAGCGCCCTTGTACTGACCAGCCTTCGTCCTGTTGATAGTTCCCAAAGTTTAGCTACAGAGTCTTTTCCTCTTGAAAGAATGTATTTAGAATTTTTGCAAAAAATAGCAGAACAAACTTCAGCTCTGTCATGTGCTTTCTCAAAGGTTGTGATGCATTGATTCGAGACACTGTCCCACAACTTGCAGCCGTTCTTGCTGCCGGTCACATACATGTTGGCACTGGGGTTGTAGTTAACAGAACATATGGCATCTGTGTGCTGATCTTGAGGACTGCAAGAGACAAAACACTGAACTATGTTGATATCATAAAGCTGAAGAGTAGGATGCTGACTCCCAACAAGTATAACGTCTCCGGAAGTTGAAAAGAGATGGAGTGTAACATTTTGGCTTCCTGGATGTACCTGAAGGCCCTTTTTGCAGATACTTTGGAATAGTCCACTACCTTCAGAGTGTAATGCCTTGAACCAGTGAAGAGGATCTGTTCCATTGGGTATAAAGCAAGTCACATGACTCCATCCACATGGTCATAAGGAGTCCAAATCACCAGTTGGTTTTCCATATTCTGTTGTACAGTCTCACTCATCATAACCTCTATTGATATGGCATTTTTGTCCAACTTTCCTTCTGTGCCAAGTGTCTTTATGGAGGCGTCAGCAGACCCAGTAGCTATTAGCTGCCCATCTCTACTGTAGGTTGCTACTCGGCAAGGTCCTTTGTGGGACGTGACATAGCAGGTTTCATACTCTGAAGCCTCTAGGGACATGCTCTGGATATCTGCATCGAATTCCAGGTCACTCCTCATGCCTCGGTCAACCGGGTCTGAATGGCCAATTGCACACAGAACTTCAGTGTCATCGTTTCCCATTCCTAGTTTGATGAAATTCAGGAGCTGCTCTGAGGGAGCACAGACAGACAGAGGCTTGATTCCACTGATGAGGCCATTAGCAATGCTGATGCAGCCCTCACACAGCAGCTGGCTAGTGATGAACCTGTAGAGCTGATTGATGGCGGTCCTTCACCCACTTTCGTTATGTACATCTTGGAGAAGAGGAAACAATGTCTCTGCCAGCTGCGAGTCCAGCTCTCTCAATCTCCTGTGCTTCTAGAAAATCGGGATTTTCTAATGGGAACATTCAGATGGATGTTGGACTTGAGGCCCTGCTCTCAGGGTCAGCATTCGAGGATGTTGGTTTGTGCTGAATGCAGTGCCTGTGGGTGGATGAGAACTGGTGGAGGGTGAGGTGGCTGTGGTCCTGTGAGTCACACTCGCAGTTTGGGGATGTTACATGGCAAATGGGACTTTCTCATATTTAATTCTTGTGGAGATCCTGAGATACAAGTATTTTAGTAGATGACCCGGGTGGGTCCTCCTATGAGAAGTGTTTACATCAGAGGGAGATTAGGCTCCAGGAGGACAAGAATGTGCTATGATCTCTGAGGTCAGGGGATCTTTTCCTGGCTGTGGAGATGGAGGAAGGGGTCAAGGGACCAGGAATACAGTTCTCAAAGCTGGAAAAGATAAAAAATATAGACTCCCCTGTGGGATGATGGAGAAGCTGACAACACACAGACTCAGAGATGAACAGGCTGTTACCAGTGTTCTGAGTGGACGCCTGGTCATCAGGACCTGCATGCATGTCAGACTCCATCAGGGAACCTCCTCACACCTGCAGGATGGCTGTTCTAGAAGAAACACACTCTACCCTTGCACACTCTGGGTGGGAAATTAAGGTCCTTCAGCTGCATAGAAAGTGGTGTGTATCCTGACTGGTGTGGCTCAGTGGTTGAGCTTTGTCCCATGTACCAAGAGGTCACTGATTGAATTCCTGGTTCAGGGCACATGCCCAGATCGTGGGCCCAATCCCCATTGGGGAGCATAAAGGAGGTGGCAAATAAATATTCTCTCTCATTGATCTCTCTCTCTCTCTCTCTCTCTCTCTCTCTGTCTCCCTCTCTCTCTCTCTCTAAAATCAGTAAAATAAAATAAAAAATAATTAAAAAAGAAAATAGTGTGTTGGTTCCTCCAAAATGACAGAAGAAACCCAGTGTGATTGAGCAGTGAGCTCCTAGGTGTTCATGCCAATGATAAACCCAGGACACTGGGGAGGTGTTGCACGGCCCTGTTCATTGCAGCCGTGTTCAGTGCAGTCAAGACGTGGAAACATCTCTGTCCATCAGTGGGTGAGTGAAAACACATGTGGGATATTCTCAGGATAAAATATTACTCAGCCTTAAATCACAGAGATACCCTGCACACGCACCAGCCTGGATGACACTAGAGGACACTGTTTTCTGTGAATTAAAGCCGTCAGGGAAAGGCAGATAGTGTCTGATTTCACCTACACTGGGGACTGAATTAGGTTTCCTTCCAGCAGAGTGTGGAGGAGCCCAGGCCTGGGTGTGGTGAAGGCTCTGGCAGGAGACGGGATAGTGGAGGGTTGGCTACACTGGAGTCCTGCGCTGACGGAGAACAAAGACGGAGGCAGCTGGGAGAGACACTGTGTCATGACAGAGTCAGCCCTGGTCCTGGGCCCTGTGCATCCACAGGATCCTGGGAGTGTCTGCCTCAGTGTGTGAAGCCGTCCTCCCTCAGTGCCCTGTGGACAATGAGGGAATATTCAGTCACCACGGAGTAGAGGTTTCCCCTGGGAATAGGGTGAAGGAGACAGAGCCCAGCAAATGCAGGAAGGTTTAGGCAACTCCGACCTTCCATGAACTAGCATTGCTTGTGTGCTGGCAGTTTCCTGAGTCTCAGCTACCCTTCTGCATTTGTATTATACTCCATACGTGATGGACTGCATTTCTGTACTTTAGAATGTTTTGACAAGAATAATAAATCCTTCAGATTATAGTGCCATCAATGTAGCCTCAGAACCCAAGTTCTAGAGAGTCTCTTTGAGAAACTGTTATCTGGAGAGGAAGCCCTGAGCCTCAGAGGACACAGCAATAAACACTACATTCACCTGCTCCTGGGACTGCAACACCTTCGGAGGATCCTGAGTGCCCCCAGGTATTCTGAGCAATCCCTGGTGTCCTCAAAGCCCCATGATATTCTGAGCGCTCCCTGCTGCCCTAGGATAGTACTGCAGCTTAGACCTCTTGTCCTGCTCAGGAGTTTTGTGTCTGGGTTCACACTGACTTCTCCCCACTGTGTATCTTGCACAGTAATACATGGCCATGTCCTCAGTGGCCAAGGAGCTCAGTTGCAGGAAGAACTTGTTCTTGGGCATGTCAGTAGTGATAGAGATGTGGCCCTGGAAATCTGAGTTGTACCCTGTGCCCCCACAACAGTACGCCATCAACTCCAGTCCCTTCCCTAGTTTCTGAAGGATCAAGCTTTAGTAGTAACTACTGGTGACTGAGCCCCCAGAGACAATGAAGGTGAGGAAAAGGGTCTGCGAGGGCTTCACCAGTCCTGGGCCTGACTCCTGCAGCTGCACCTGGGACAGGACACCTGGGGACAAGCAGCATCAGGCCCTGTCACTCACGTGCAATCACCACCTCTTCACATACTCTGTCTGACCACTGAGACCATCACCTTGGGGGGCTGTCACCAGGCACAGGAGAAGACCCAGAAGTCTCATCTTCTTCTAGACCATGGCTCTGCCTTCCCCAGAGACCTCAGCCCTGTGTGAGGAGAGAGCTGTGAGCTTCCCCAGCCCAGGGGAAGATTTACCCTGGAGCTTGGGGAGAAATTTGCATGTGGGGCAGCCAGTTCCTTATAAGTGGGGGACTGAGGTCAGGCTTCCCTGGTTCTTTTGGGGCCCCTTTGGGGTCATCTCTTTCCTTGCATGGACTCAGCATATAAGCCTAAGCTTGGGGATCCCCAGGTTCAGGAGACATTGGAATGTGGTTTAACATTGGCCTCACATTTCTGAGCATATGAGGAAAGGATGGACTAAACAGGAAGGTTAAATTTTTACTTCCTATGCACCTTTCAAAACAATTAATAGGAGTTAGCATTGGTCAGATAATATCTGAATTCCTACACTTTAGTATATCCAGTGTTTTAAAAGTTTTATATAACAAGATCATGCAAATAATGGGTACCTTCTTGCAAAAACATAAATAAAGAACAGACATGCTCAGTATCTTATATTTTAATTTTATTTAAATCTATTGTTATAGATTTCTGATTTTTAGAAAGAGACAATCATCAATTCTCTGGGCCGCACTGTGCAGTCTCTGCCATCTTTATTCCCGAGGTTGCTTTGACCAGAGAAACCCCTCAGCTCAGGCAGGTTGCAGACGGGCTTGAATTTGGACGCGGGAAGTTCTGTAACTGCGCCTGCAGCCTCCTGCGCAAGCCCTTCGGTGCCGCAACCCGTGGCCTGTGGCAGAGACCCCACTGCGAGCTCAGAAGTGACCATGGCTTTACATGGAGAAAAGACAAGAACTGAAGCAGTGGTTGTGTGTGTGCCTCTCAGAACCACACATTTCCTGAGATGAGTATGGAAGGACATTGACCTGCTTTCTCTGTCTAGTGTTATCAGTGATGCCGGGGATCAGAAGGAGGAAAATGAAATTATTTCCATGATAGATTTTCTCATAGGAAAGGAACCATCGAACCTCACAGAATCCTTTCACTCCATCCTCCCTCCTTCTGCCCCTGCAGATGGTCAATATGGTCAGGGGTGCTGGTCATAATCGCTCAGATGTTTCCTACGACGACTAAAGCTGTGTCTATCATGCTCTCCATGTCCCCCTGGGTTGTCATGGGAAGAGGTTTAACCTACTTGGTTAACAGACAGAACATATAATGTCCTTAATGGATAGTGAACGCATTCTCCCATCAGATATATGATTTGGAAATATAACCTCTCTCTAAGCTTAGCTTATAAACATTTGATGGAATACTTGGGACAATGGATTTAATTTTCAAAGTCTAATTCACCCCTGTTTTCTGTACTGGGCCTGTTTTGGTGAATTACACAGACCCCTCGGATGTGCTGAGCCTCATGGTCCAGGGGCATCAGCTGCCGCACCCGCAGGGGCAGAGAGGTTCTGGCACCAGGAGTGAGGGCTGCTGGGAAATGGCCCAGAACTGGACAGGGCTTTGTCCTGCATGAGGGGAGGAAGCTGGACGTGTTCTGAGTCACAGGACACAGGTGTGTCTAACCTTCATGGACAGAGTGTTACTGGACATGTGGGTTTATTGATTTTTGGAGAGAGAATAAGGAATAGAGAGGTAGAAACATCAATGAAAGAGAAGATTGACTGCTCGCCTCCTGCATGCCTCCAACTTGGGATTGGGCCCACAACCTGGGCATGTGCCCTGACTGGAAATCAAACCTGTGACCTCTTGGTGTATGGGTCCATGCTCAACCACTGAGCAACACCAGCCAGGCCTGGACAAGTAGGTTAAATCTCTTCCCATGACTACTCAGGAGGACGTGCAGGGTATGATAGACACAGCTTTAGTCATTGTAGGAAACACCTGAGCGATTATGACCAGGAGATTGTTAGAACAGAGAAGTTAAATGTTCTGCAGGCAGAAATCAACAGAAATTAGGAACGTGCGATTGCAAAACGGGGGGAGGGGATTCATGTTACCCACATGCACCTGCTCAAAGTGTCCCTGTCTGTGTGGTAACAACTTCACAGGTTCAGGGGTTTAGCACTTTTACACCTGCGGGGTCATTACTCACATGGTCACACCATACCTCACCCAACTGCACAATTCATTGGGGCACAATTTATAAAATTCCTCAAAACTTTGATGGTAGAGGTGATACCCCATCCTGCAAGATTCATGGTGCTGGTGTGTCTGTATGAGGAACCATTATGTCACTGCCCAGGACCCTGTGTCTACCCATCGTCATCGTCATCTTTATCATTTTCATCCTCATAACTATCATCATCACCATCGTCATTACCATCACCATCACCACCTTCATCATCTTCATCCTCATCACCATCACTTGCTTACTTATGGTTGTTTTCCTCATTTTCCATAGAAATGTTTGTTGTCCACCGAGAATTACTTTTACTGGGGATAAATAGAAGGCTTCTTGCCCAGCCAGTGTGTCTTACTGGTTGAGCATCGACCCATGCACCAAGAGATCGCCAGTTCGATTCCTGGTCAGAGAAAATGCCCAGGCAGTGGGCCTGATCCCCATGGAGAACATGTAGGAGGCGGCCAATCGATGATCTCTCTCATCGATATTTTGATCTCTCTCTCCCCTTCCCTTCTTCTCTCTAAGTCAATTGCTGAGTAGTATTCCATAAACGGATGTTCCCTAGTTTGCTTCTTTGTACAACTAGAATGGTTTTTGGGTCGTTTGTAGCTTTTGGCACAATAATGCTATAAATATTTGGATATATTTTTGTGTTAAAATAAAGATTTCTTGTTTTAAACCAATCAGTCCAGGTGGAAACCCTGAGATACATGTTAAGTATATATTTCATTTATTTTTTTTATTATTTTGCATCCTCACTCGAGGACTTTTTTTTTTCATTTTTTTTGCTCAGATAGAGTGGGAGGAGAGAGAAAAAGAAGGAGAGAGAGAAACATTGACGTGAAAGGGACACGTCGAGTGGCTGCCACACGCACAATCGAACCAGGCCCTGGGATAAACCGCAACCGAGATACGTGCCCTTAGCGGGAACCAAACCCGGGTCTCTCTGGACCGCAAGCCAATGCTCTAACCGCTGAACCAAACCGGCCAAGGCAGTATATATTTCATTTAATAAGGAACTGTGATTCACTATGTGAAGAAAGAATAACAGGACACAGAGGGACCTGGAGAAGGACAGGAGCCCAGTCACTGCCGACACGTCATCTGCACACACAGTGTCACCTCCTCACTTGTCCGCAGTGAGAATATGAGAAGTTAGAGCTCAGAGAAAAAGTGAGGATCCCCAGGAAGCAGCTGAGAGGAAACCCCTGCTCCCAACAGAAAGCCCCTCCTTCCCCTCACTCTGCACCTGCTCCTGGGCTGGTCCCTGTGGGTCCTGAGCGCCCCCTGGTGTCCTGAGCGCCCCCTGCAGCCCCGCCCTCCTGTCCCCTCAGGAGGTGTGTGTCTGGGCTCACACTGACTTCCCCTCACTGTGTCTCGCACAGTAATACACGGCCGTGTCCTCAGATTTCAGGTTGGTCATTTTAAGAGAGACTGTGCTCGTAGAGTTGTCCCTGGACATTGTGAATCTTCCTTGAACGGATGGAGCGTACCACTGATTTGTTCCCGTTGGTTTGCTCACTCTCGCCACCCACTCCAGCCCCTTCCCTGGAGCCTGGCGGACCCAGTTCATGCTGTAGTCAGTGAAGGTGAATCCAGAGGTTTTGCAGGAGAGGCTCAGGGACCCCCCCGGGCTGCACCAAGCCTCCCCCAGACTCCACCAGCTGGACTTGGCACAGGACACCTGCAAACAGAGGAACAGACTGAGAAAGGTCCCTGCAGCGCGGTCCCCGCGGAGCCCGAGCCTGGGGACGCACCTTTGACAGCGATGAGAAGGGAGGCCCAGAGGAGTGCGGACCCCATGGTGTGGACACAGGACGGGCTGACCCTGAGGCTCCTCTCCAGGATCTGCGGGAACAGGAGCTGGGCAGGTTTTCATGAGCAGGGCCAGGTCCTCATTTGCATGTCTTTCCCCTGTGGACCTGTCTGAGCTGCCCACCCAGGCTCCTCCCTCCCTGCCTTGCATTTGGGGACGGTGGGGGACAGGATGCCTGGGCCTGGACCCAGGGCCACCCTGGTGCTCTGAACATTGTAGTGTTTGTCTGTGAACAGTGACAGACACCTAGACCAGGATGGAAGTGGGATATTTAAGGTTCTTCAGGCAGGTTGCAGCTAAACCCACACAGGAGGTGTCCAGGGACAGGATTGTGAAGACGACAGTGCTCCCTGGTGGTTGTTCTGAGCAACACAGGCTGACGACACTGGGTCTGCACCAGCTTCCTGAGACTAGGCGGGGGTGTCTGACACAGGGAAGTCCTTTTTGGGAATTTGAAATAGTGGCATCCCCAGTCCTGCTTTTTTTTGGTACTCAACTGAGTCTCTGCAAGGACACCTGAGCCTCAGGGCCCCCACATACGGGAAAAACTGAGGAACAGAACCCTCCTCAGTGCCAGGGTCACAGGCCTCTGCTGCCAGAGCCTGAGCTTGCTCGTGGGAGGAGCTGTGACCTGCCTGGTTGCACCTCACACACTCCAGAGTGTCTACTGTGTGACACACGAGAGCCTCTTTTACTTGGTAGAAAAGTTTCCTGACATTTGTGGGAACCTCCGTGACTGTGGGCAGTAGAGCTGCAGAGGGGGGTGAGCTCAGGCACAGACTCACCGAGCACAGAGGGCAGCTCCCTGCCCAGGAGTCGGTCCCTTCACTGCAGCCCTGAGACCCTGTGTGTCTGATTCTAGGACTGAGCCCGAGACCGCAGGAGTAAGTCACAGAGGAGAGGACAGCACAGCTCCATCCTCCTTGATCTGGGACACAAGGATGGGGCCCCACCCCTTTGTGCTTCTGTATGAAAAGATGTAGAGGGGAGATGGCAGTGATCACTGTGTATGCAAACTCCATGAAAGGAAGCAACTCTGTCAGATGTGACCGTCACTGTTATTATATCATTTCTCACCCTTGGTCAGGGGGCCTCTGAAGCCTCACCTCTGGCTGCAGAAGGACCACCTGCTCTGCTCCAGGCCTCACCTGTCACACCTGTGTGAGGGGACAGGTCACCACCATCAAGCCAGTGTCCTTACATCTGCGTTGATTTTGATTTATTTTTTCTAGATCCTGAAAAATAATTTTCTCTCTATATATATTTTATCAACAAGACTTGAATGCAAAATAGTACACCCTGGTGTTCCATAGCATGTCTTGGATGACTAAATTACAAACCCTTCCTCCTTGGATGTAGGTTGTGGAAGATACACCAGAATTTGGATGATTCAGAGCAACAAAAAAATCTGGACCCCGAGGTGAGAACATGAAAACCTGGGCTGAGCTGTTCCCGGGCAGCAGAGCTGAGAGACAGGATCTGACATCCAGGACCAGGTGAGTCCTTTCCCATCATGGGGCCCTGGTCCTGGGTTCGTCCATGTGTGCACAGGTCAGTCCTGGTCAGACGGAAATGTGAGCCTCAATGGAGAAAGTTCCATTTTCTTGTTCACGAAGAAGATAATGCATGAGGTGTGCATATGTTTATGTTTTTGGGAAGGTTGCTCAGGTGTGCTCATCCCCAGGAAAGCAGGATGTAGGTCTACTGGGGAGAATGAGCTGTGACGTTGTGGAGATTCACAACTGAACAGGGAACTAGATCTCGTGACAGTGATAGAGGTTGGACCCGGTGGGGAAACCACAAGTGGTCACATAGAGAAGACAAGTAAAGATATAAATTTGATGCCTTTGAGAGTCACCAGTATTGAACTTACAAAGGTAAATCAATCTCACAACCAGAAAAAGAATCAATAGGATATTTCTGTTTAGGAGATGGAAAATTTCCTCAGACACTGTTTCCCCTGCACAGGGTTCAGAGGACACACTGAGAACAGAGTGTGAACCTAGAGCCAGTGGACCAATGTTGGGAGACAGTGGGCATCTGTGTGGGTCACTGGGAAGCAGAAGCGTGAACTACAGAGAAGCAGACAGGACTCCCGGGTCTGAATCCTTCAGGGAGTTTGGAGCTGAAGGTGCAGCAGCTGCACAGCCTCCTTTGTGGGGTTTGTTCTCTAGACTCTGCTGGACCAGGATCAGTCACTGGGATGGAGAAGAACCTCAGTCATGACCAGGTGTGTTTAGGTGAAGTTGCAGGTAGAGATTTGTGAGTAATAAATATTAGGTCATGAACATGTTGTTATTGGAAACCTGATCTGTGCATGTGACCCTGGGAACACTGTCACCGTGTCTTTACCTGATGGGAGTCAACTGGGACAGAAACCTGACTCAGGACATCACTGGGGGAATGCTATCCCGGTGCATGAATGAAGGGAGTAAGCAAGACTGGGGACACACGTCCAGGGTTCTTGTTTCATGAAGCTCTGACTTGCTTAGTTGTTCACCCAGATCAAGTTTTCTGACCTCACTTTCCTCTGAAATAACACATGTTACTGAGGGTCCTGAAGACACTGTGCTGAGAAGGGCAGGAGCACGAGTCCTTCATGAGCTGGTTTTGTACCTGACGTCTCTCCTGAATCCACTCTCTAGTCCTATCAGTTTTCTGGTGCAGGGTTTAGGGTTTTCAATATACAAGATGTGTCCTAGGTATAGACATGAAGAAACACTTTTACTTGTTTCTTTCTGATTTAGATTTTTCATAATATTTTTTTTTTGCTTGATTAATCTGGGAAAAATCAAAACAAAACAAAACAAAACAAAAAAACCTCCAGGTCTGTTGAATAGAAGTAGTCACAGGGGTGAACTTGTGTGGGTCCTCATGTTAGAAGAGTAGCTTCAATGATGTCACACATTGGATTCTAAGATGCAACCTTTGTTATGTTGATGTCCATCAATTCTGAGCCTAATTTGTGAAGAATTGTAATCATGAAGCCATGTCAATTTTTAAAAGCATTTTTCTGCCTCTATATACGGTGGCAAGTGTGTCCTCCATTCTCATTACATACGTCAAACCATCCTTCTTCTCAGACCGCGTCCCAGTGCATCACAGTACATGATCCTTCAATGTGCTGTTAATTTCCCCAGGACATGCAGAGGATTTCGTAATTATGATCATCAGGGGTCTGAGCGGTCATTTTCTGTGTACACATACTTTACATTGGTCTGAGTGTAATGGTCACACCAGTAATTGAGTTTGAAATTCTCCCTCTTCGTCCCGTTCTTTGAAGCGTTTGAAAAGTGATTGTAAAGGTACAAATTTTCTTGACATTTTGATAGAATTCAGCCTTCTATAAATATGGACACGTGCTGTTCTTTCCAGGTAGGTTTTTATAACTACTGCAATTATTTATTAAAATTCTATAAATGCAGCATAGTCAGGGGAAATTCTTAGATTAAGAAAGAAATAAGTGAGCTGAGAAATACAGTGTTGACCTTCCCAGGCTGTGGACAGCACATTGCAGTTCCCACAGCACACACGTGGAGCTGAGCAGTGACAGGCTCACAGGCTCCTAATTCTGCATCCCTCAGGGGGACCCGAGCTGCATGGACTGACAAGGGAGCAGCTCGGGGTCCCTGCCAGGGAAACACCTGTCTCTACAAACTGCAGCCAGTGGCTGGTCTCTGCAGGTCTGAGATGGTGGGACCAGTTCCCACCTGAAACTCCACAGTCATATAAACTTCTTCTCTTCCACCTGAAAAGGAGATAAAATTGGTGAATAAAGGGGCTTAGAACTTCACTTCAAGATTTCTGTGCATGGAGAGAAAGCAATGGAACAGAAATAAGTCTTCCCACAACACATGTAACCGTTCTTTTGTGCAAGGTCACTCAGAGTCAGGACACCCTCAGGATTCAGTGATAAAGTATTTGGGGTCAGTGTATAAATTACAGTTTCTTTCAGACCATATGTTTATTTCATATGCCAACAACAACAAAAATAATATGAAACCGAATTTTTTTTTTTTTTTTGTATAAGTCGTAAATTGTGCTAGCACTGAGAATGCCCCTCCCTGACCTCCAGCGCCAGGGGCACTAGGAGCAAGTCCCAGGCTCTGCTCTCTGGAATCCCCCGCGGTTTGTGCTGCAGACATAACTCTGCACGACCCCCAGACCCTGGCGGACTCGGCGGGGTCACTGAGGCAGGGCCATTGTGGGAGACGCAGGTGTCGTCTGATGGAAAGTGTGGGTTAAAATAAAAAGCTCTGATGAATTTTAAGGGTCTTTTGAAATCAGAGTTTTAGGCGAATCCCACCTTCCATGGAGTGACACTGCGTGTGGGCTGGCAGTTTCACGAGGGTCGCCAACCTCTCTGCATCTTCAATCCTTCGAAATTGATGCACTACATTTCTGAACTTCCGAATGTTTCTAATCATATAACACATCTTTCAAAATCAGAGCCATCAGCGTAGACTCAAAACGAAAGGTGTAGACCGTCTCTTGGAGAAACTGTTATCTGGAGAGGGAGCCCAGAGCCTCAGAGGAAACAGCCATGAACACCACCTGCACTTGCTCCTGGGGCTGCAACACAGAGTCAGTGGGTCCTGAGCGCCCCCTGGTGTCCTGAGCGCCCCCTGGTGTCCTGAGCTCCCCCTGCAGGCCCGCTATCCTGTCCCCCTCAGGAGGTTTGTATCTGGGCTCACACTGACTTCCCCTCACTGTGTCTCTCGCACAGTAATACACGGCCGTGTCCTCGGTTCTCAGGCTGTTCAGTGTAATATACACTTGGCTCTTGGAGGTTTCCCTGGAGATGCTGAGTCGGGATTTCAGTGATGGGTTATATTTTGTGCTTCCACCAGACCATATAATCCCGACCCACTCCAGCCTTTTTCCTGGAGCCTGGCGGACCCAGTGCATATTATAGCCCGTTAAAGAGAATCCAGAGACAGCACAGGTGAGGGAGAGGGTCTGCGAGGGCTTCACCAGTCCTGGACCCGACTCCTGCAGCTGCACCTGGGACAGGACACCTGGGGACAAGGAGCATCAGGCCCTGTCAGTCATGAGCAGTCACCACCACCTCACAGACCCCTGTCTGACCCCTGGGACCCTCACCTTGGGGGGCTGTCACCAGGCACAGGAGAAGACCCAGAAGTCTCATCTTCTTCTAGACCAGGGCACTGATTTCCCCAGAGACCTCAGCCCTGTGTGAGGAGAGAGATGTAAGCCTCCCCAGCCCAGGGGAGGATTTACCCTGGAGCTTGGGGAGAAATTTGCATGTGGGGCAGCCTGTTCCTTATAAGTGGGGGACTGAAGTCAGGTTGCCCTGGTCTTCTGGGGCTCTTCTGAGTGTGTTTTTTTACGTTGAAATGGTGGCTACCTGAGATCTTTCTTCTCACTTGTACTCGACTGAGTCTCTGCAAGGTTACCTGTGCCTCAGGGCTGCCACCTAGAGGAGAACCTGAGATCAGGACCCTCCTCAGTGCCAGGGGCATGATGGGAGTCAACTGGAGCCGGACCTGACTCTGGGCCTCACTGGGGAAATGCTGCCTGGGTGCAGGAAGGGGGACAAAACAACACGGAGCCCACACGTCCTAACCCTAACCCTCAACCTCCCCTTCCCTCCTTCCTCCATCCCCCCTTCATCCCAGGCTTTCTCATCCTCTTCTCTTTCTCTCTCTCCCTCCCTTCGTATCTGTCTCTAGCTAATCAGCCCTTCACACTATTTTATATGTTAAACGTGTAAGTTTATTACTTTCATTAAAATTTAAAGTATTTAAAGGTTTGCAAAGTAAGTAAACATTAGAAATGAGGTTACTGAAGAGAACAAGAGGTCTTTTAAATACTTAAGAGGCTCTGAATTATTCATTGACAGGCCCCTGACACCCCATTCCTGTCTGTGAGTTAGAGCAGGCCCCTGACACCCCAATCCTGTCTGTGAGTTAGAGCAGGCCCCTGACACCTCAATCCTGTCTGTGTGTTAGAGCAGGCACCTGACACCCCACTCCTGTCTGTGAGTTAGAGCAGGCCCCTGATACCCCACTCCTGTCTGTGAGTTAGAGCAGGCCCCTGACACCCCATTCCTGTCTGTGAGTTAGAGCAGGCCCCTGACACCCCAATCCTGTCTGTGAGTTAGAGCAGGCCCCTGACACCTCAATCCTGTCTGTGTGTTAGAGCAGGCACCTGACACCCCACTCCTGTCTGTGAGTTAGAGCAGGCCCCTGATACCCCACTCCTGTCTGTGAGTTAGAGCAGGCTCCTGACACCCCATTCCTACCTGTGTGTTAGAGCAGGCCCCTGACACCCCAATCCTGTCTGTTAGAGCAGGCCCCTGACACCCCACTCCTGTCTATGAGTTAGAGCAGGCCCCTGACACCCCACTCCTGTCTTTGAGTTAGAGCAGGCCCCTGACACCCCACTCCTACCTGTGTGTTAGAGCAGGCCCCTGACACCCCAATCCCATCTGTGAGTTAGAGCAGGCCCCTGACACCCCACTATCCTGTCTATGAGTTAGAGCAGGCCCCTGACACCCCACTCCTGTCTTTGAGTTAGAGCAGGCCCCTGACACCCCACTCCTGTCTGTGAGTTAGAGCAGGCCCCTGACACCCCACTCCTGTCTGTGAGTTAGAGCAGGCCCCTGACACCCCACTCCTGTCTTTGAGTTAGAGCAGGCCCCTGACACCCCACTCCTGTCTGTGAGTTAGAGCAGGCCCCTGACACCCCACTCCTGTCTGTGTGTTAGAGCAGGCCCCACATCCGGGACCTGGGACATCCATAGTGATGGTCACTGGGGGTCACTGTCTGACCTTGAAATACTGCAGTCACAGTCCTCTGAGAAGAGCCCCAACTTAGAGAATATGGATATGTATGTGTGACTTTTCCTCTACCTAAAATCCCTGCCATCTGTTTGTCCATCTGTGTGTCCACCCGTTCAGCCAGGAACAGAGGTCCTGAGGGCCGGGCCTCATGCCGTGTGGAGGGGACACAGGTCAGCAACAGCTCCTGGTCTGCATCAGGGGAGACCTGAGGAGAGGCCTCCACCCTGCACCGGCCTGGGGACGGTGGACTCACTGGTGGTGAAGTGTGAGCCCGGCACTGGCCGAGTCCCATATTTCCTGGTGGGACAGGGGGCATGGGCCAGGCAGTGTGGCCTCAGAGGGTCCCGCCCGCTCCACCATGGTCTCTCCCAGGAACGCAGCTGCGCCCTCAGGCGGCGGGTTAATTCTGTGCACCCTGCATCCTGCCCCCTCCGGACTCCTGAGCATCCGCAGGAGCTGCCCCTCCGCGGAGGAGGTCGGGCTGCAGCCTCTGCCCTTGACCTTGAATGCAGCGTTGCCACCTGGAGAAGGAAGCTTCACCCTCAGTTTCCACATCCGCACAGTGGGGGGATGGTAACTGCCACACGGGCTCTTTTGTGGCTTAAATGAAGTCGAGTCACGGGGATGTCAGGGACTGCTTGTCCTCTTGTACTGTTCCTGGTGCGTCCACCTGCCTTTGCTGCGGCGTCGCTGCCCGTGGCGTGTGCGTGTCAGAAACGTGGTCCCCCAGCCGGGCTCACAGCGCTGAGCTGTCCAGGGAAGGTCACGTGGAAGGAGAGGGGGCGGGAGCTGCTGGGGAGGCCTCAACTCAGGCAGGTCCTGGGGAGCCAGGGGCCTCCTTTCCCTCCCAGCAGCCAGGGGCGGGATTGGGGCTCTAAAGGTCTCCTTGCTCATAAACGATGCATTTCCCATGACACCTAGAAAGGGGAGGGATGCAGGTATCCGTGAGGGAGGGAGAGGTTGGGACCTGGAGACTCTGCAGAGCTCAGGTTTTCTTCAGAGCCCGTAGTGATGTTAGGAAACGTGGTTTCATGACTACCTTTCTGTTCCTTTCTTTCTTTTGCGTGACTGTTGCGCTGGTCACCTGACAGTGCTGCAGCCTGGGGGAGGGGCACACAGGTGAGCTGTGCTCCAGCTGGGAGGCTGCGCCAGGAGGAGACTGAGGAAACACAAGGACAGTGTGATGACGTGTCACAAGCAGATCTTGGTGTCGCCCCAGATCTGAGGAGTGAGCAGGACCCGTGCCCAGTACCAACCCCGGTGCAGGCAGCCAGGTGCAGTGGTGCTGGGGGTCCACCCGTCAGAGCAGATGGGGGTGTGCATGGGTGTGACTGTGACTGAGGATGTGTGAGAGTGTGTGCCTGTGTCATAGTGTGTGCCTGTGTGTGTGGAGGCAAGTGTGTGTGAGCGTGTGTGGGGTGAGTGTGTGTGAGTGTGTGTGTGAGTGTGCATGTGGAGGTGAGGGTGTGTGAGCGTGTGTGGAGGCGAGTGTGTGTGTGCCCCAGGAAGGAGGTTCTTCCATCGTACCCTCAAGGCCTTAAGTGTAGACCTTTCGTCTCCTCTCCAGATGAAGTTAAGTCACAGGAGACAGGGACAGCCTTGACCAATGGTGCCATCTGCTCCTCACGTGTGTCCATAGTGGGCACAGCACCAACCAGCCCTGTGCATCAATACTTCAGAAAGTAATTATCATATGGAATCAAGGATTTGGGCTGATAAAATTTATTGATGTAAACATTTTATTTATTTATCTATTTAGCAATCCTCAGCTGAAGATATGTTTTTATTGATTTATAGATAAGAGTGGAAGGGAAGGAGGGAGGGGGGCAAAAGGGATAGAGAAACAGCGATTGGTTGCCTCCCACATGACCCCAATTCATGACCCCAGGGCCAGGGATTGAACGTATCCTTGACTGGGAATCAAACCCTCGACCCTTTGGTCTGAGGGCTGATGCTCTAACCACTGAGTTAACCGGCCAGGGCTTGATGTACACATTTAAAATAGGCACCATGGAAGCCCTGTGGGCAGGTCTCCGCTGACTCCTTCAGGGGTGGCTCCCGGGTGCTGCAGGCGGGTGGGGTCACCATATGGGGTTCCATTGTCAGCTGTCGGGCAGGCTGCCAGCTGTCCCCAGACATGTGGGAAGGCAGCGTCTCTGCTGCACACACAGAGGGACTCCCTCAGGAGCTTCCTATCCATCTCACTCGGCCTGTGAGACAGACAGGAGGGGACCAGGGCTTGTCCAGGGCTGCTCACCGGCCCTGGGACCCCAGGCTCTGCCATCTCCATGGTCCAGAGGCCTCGTGAGAGCAGTTCAGGTGGCCTGAGCACGTTTCACCATGGTTCTGTTTCTAAGGCCTGGTGTTTTTCTTTTCTTTTTCTTTTTTTTTCTTTGTTTTTATTATGACAGTTTTATCACGTAAAATATACACAATGAAGTTTACCCCGTTATCTCTCTTTTGCAGCACAGTTCAGTGGTGTTAAGTACATTCACACTGTTGTGCGGCCGTCGCCACATCATCTCCATCTCTGTTCCCATCTTCTCCAACTGAAACTGTCCCCACTGAACAACTTTCCATCCCCCACCTTCACCCTATCTGGCCTCCGTCTTACCTCTGTCTCTGACTTCGAGGGCCCTGGGAACCTCATGCAAGTGGACTCCCACAGTGTTTGTCTTTCTGTGACTGGCTTTTTCACTGAGCATAATGTCTGCATGCTCCATCTGGGTTGTAGCAGGTGTCACAATGGCCTTCCTATTTAAACTGAATCTATTGGGGTGACAGTCATTAATAAAATGATATAGGTTCAGGGGTACAATTCTGTAATACATCATCTGTGTATCATATTGTGTGTTCACCACCCCAAGTCAAGTCTCTTCCATCACCATTTACCCCCCTTCACCTCTTCTACCCCCCACTCCCTTTCCCTCTGGAAATCACCACACTGTTGTCTGTGTCTGAGTTGGTTATTTTATTTGATTAATCCTTCCCCTTTTTCAGGCAACCCCCATCCCCCCACCCCTTCTAACAGCAGTCAGTCTGTTCTCTGTATCTGAGTCTGTTTCCATTTTGTTAGTTTATTTTTTACATTAGATTCCACCCAAAGTGAAATCTTATGGTGTTAGTCTTTCTCAGACTGGCATATTTCACTCACCATAACAATCTCCAGGTCCATTCATGCCACCACAGAAGGTAGGGTTTTCTTCTTTTTATTTTCAGCAGAGTTGTATTCCACTGTGTGAAAGTACCACAGCTTTCTTATCCACTTATCTACTGATGGGCACTTGGGCAGATTCCAAATCTTGGTGACTGTAAGTAATGCTGCAAAGAATATAGGGGTGCACATATTCTCTCAAACTAGTGTTTTCAGTTTCTTCAGATATATTTGCAGAAGTGCAATTGCTGGGTCATATTTTAATTTAATTTATTGTTTGTTAATCCTTACTTAAAATGTTTTAATTAATTAATTTATTTTTGTTACAGATATTTTTTCTTTTGCCTTTACTGATTCCCCATTCCCGCCCCTTTCTGCCCTGTCCCCAGCTTTGTTGTCCATGTCCATTCTTCAGGCATACATGCATATAAGTTCTGTGGTTTCTCTCTCCTTCACCACCCCCACTTCTGGGGATTGTCAGTTTGTACCCCACTTCCACCTCTCTTGGAATACCTCGTTCCTCAGACTGTTATGTTCATTATATTCCACAAATAAATGAGATCATGTGATATTTGTGTTTGTCTGTTTTGCTTGTTTTGCTTAGGATAACACTTTCCAGGTCCCTCCATGTCCTCGCAGAGGATAAGAGATCTATCGTTCCTACAGCTGCATAGTACTCCATTGTGTACATGTACCACATATTTTTTATCCATTTGTCTACTGATGGATATTTGGGCTGTTTCCAGATCTTAGCTATTGTAAATAGTGTTGTTATGAACATGGGGGTACATATAGTTTTTCTAATTGGTGTATCAGGCTTCTTTGGGTATATTCCCAAAAGTGGGATCACTGGGTCAAATAGCAGTTAAATTTTTAATTTTTTGAGGTAACACCATATTGTTTTCCACAGCGGCTGCACCAGTCTGCATTCCCACCAGCAGTGTACTAGAGTCCCCTTTTCTCTACACACTCGCCAACACTTGTTGTTTGATGATTTGTTGATGGCGGCCATTCTGACAGGTGTGAGGTGATACCTCATTGTTGTTTTAATTTGCATCTCTCTGATGATTAGTGATGATGAGCATTTCTTCATATGTGTCTTAGCTATTAGTATGTCCTACTTGGAGAGTTGTCTATTTAGATCCTCTGCTCATTTTTTAATTGTGTTCTTTTTCTTCCTTTTGTTGAGCTGTATGAGCACTCTCTATATATTGGAAATTAACCCCTTATCTGATGTATCTTTGGCAATTATGCTTTCCATAGAGGGCATTGCCCTTTTATTTGGTGGTTCTTTCTTTTGCTGTGCAGAAGCTTTTGAGTTGGATGTAGTCCCATGTGTTCATTTTCTCCTTTGTTTCTGTTGCTTTAGGTTATGTATCAATGAACATTTTGCTAAGTCTGATGTCTAAAGTTTTGTTGCCTTTATTTTCTTCTAGGATATTTATGCATTCATGAATCACATTTAAGTCTTTTATCCATTTTGAGTTTATTCTTGTGTAGGGTGTAAGTTGATGGTCTAGTTTCATTTTTTTGCATGTATCTGTTCAATTTTCCTAACACCATTTATTAAAGGGGCTGTCTTTACTCCACTGTATGCTATTGCCATCTTTGTCAACTATTAATTGAGCATATTGTCTTGGGTCCATTTCTGGGTTCTCTAGTCTGTTCCATTGATCTATCTGCTTGTTCTTGTGCCAGTACCAGACTGTTTTGATTACAGTGGCTTTATAGTATAACCTGAAATCCGGTAATGTGATACCTCCAACTTTGTTGTTTTATTTCGAGATTGCTGTGGCTATTCGGTGTCTTTTTTGGTTTCCTATAAACTTTTGAAGTATTTGTTCTAGTTCTGTGAAGTGTGTTGTTGGTATTTTGATGGGAATTGCATTGAATGTATACATTGTTTTGGGTAGCATGAACATTTTAATGATGTTGACACTTCCAATTAATGAACAAGGTGTGTGCTTCCACTTTTTTATATCTTCCTCTATTTCTTTTTTCAATGACTTGTAGTTTTCTGCGAATAGATTCTTTATTTTTTTGGTTAAGTTTATTCCTAGGTATCTTAATTTTTTTTTTCCACGATGGTAAATGGGATTGTTTTTTCAGTTTCTCTTTCTGCGAGTTCATCATTGGTGTATAAGAATGCCATCGATTTCTTGACATTAATTTTGTATCCTGCTAGTTTGCAAATTTATTTATTAAACATGGTAAATTTTTGCTGGAGTCTTTGGGGTTTTCAACGTATAATATCATGTCATCTGCTAATAATGACAGTTTCACTTCCTCTTTTTCAATTTAAATCCCTTTCATTTTTCCTTTCTGTCTGATTGCTGTGGCTAAGACTTCCAGTACTATGTTAAATAAGAGTGGCAAACATGGAAATCCTTGTGTTGTTCTTGTTCTTAAGGGAAATGCTTTTAATTTTTACTCATTGAGTATGATGTTGGCAGTAGGTCTTTCATATATGGCCTTTGCTCTGTTGAGTTATGATCCCTCTATTTCCAGGTTGCTGAGCATTTTCATCAGAAATGGGTGCTAGAGTAGAAATGGGAAGAAAAATTGAACCACACTAAACAAAAAAAGCAATAAATAAGTACAAAGCAATAATCACCTTAAATTTAAATGGATTGAATACTCCCACAAAAAGACACAGAGTAGCTGATTGGATAAGAAAGCATGACTCATCTATATGTTGTTTACAAGAGACCTACCTCACAACAAAATACTCACATAGGTTGCAAGTGAAGGGATGGAAAAAAATTTTCGAAGCAAATGGAAAGCAAAAAAAAAAAAAAAAGCTGGGGTAGCAATTCTCATATCTGATAAAATAGATTTCTAAATGAAGACCATAACTAGAGACAAAGAAGGCCAGTACATAATATTGAAAGGATCTATCCAACAGGAATATATAACCTTGATAAACATATATGCACCCAATATAGGAGCACAAAAATATATTAAAAATCTTTTGGAGGACGTCCAAGGAGAAATCGACAACAATACAATCATAGCAGGGGACTTCAACACCCCGTTGACAGCACTGGATAGATCCTCTAGGCAAAAAATTAGCAAGGAAACAGAGACTCTAAATGAAGCACTAGACCAAATGGAATTAATAGATATCTACAGAGAATTACACCCCAAAACTACAGACTACACATTCTTCTCAAGTGCACATGGGACATTCTCAAAGATAGACCACATGATAGGACACAAACTAAATCTCCACATGTTCAAGAAGATTGAAATAATATCAAGTATCTTCTCAGATAACAATGGCATGAAACTAGAAATCAATTGCAACAAGAACATGCAAAGACATTTCAACACATGGAGGCTAAATAGCATGTTATTAAACAATGAATGGGTCACCGAGGAGATCAAGGAAGAAATTAAAAACTTCTTGGAAACCAATGAAAATGAACACACAACAACACAAAATCTATGGGATGCATCCAAAGCAGTTCTGAGAGGGAATTTCATAGCACTACAGGCCTATCTCAAAAAACAAGAAAAATTTCTAATTGACTGTCTAACCTCACAACTTAAAGAGTTAGAAAGCAAACAAAAAGAAAACCCCAGAGCAAGTAGAAGGAAGGAAATAGTAAAGATCAGAGCAGAAATAAATGACATAGAGACAAAAAAACAATTCAAAGGATCAATGAAACAAAGAGCTGGTTTTTTGAAAAGTTAAACAAGATTGATGGACCCTTAGCTAGACTCACCAAGAAACAAAGAGAGAGAACCCAAATACACAAAATCAGAAATGAAAGAGGAGAAGTAACAACCAACACCACGGAAATACAAAAGATCAAAAACTACTATGAACAACTATATGGCAACAAATTCGAAAATCTAAGTGAAATGACAAATTTCGAGAAACACACAGACACCCAAAAATGGACCCAGAAGAGATAGAAAACTTGAACACACCAATAACAACTAAGGGAATTGAAGAGGTAATCAAGACTCTCCCAGCAAACAAAAGCCCAGGCCCAGATGGCTTCACGGGGGAGTTTTACTGAACATTCAAAAAAGAACTAACACCCATTCTCCTCAAATTATTTCAAAAAATTCAAGAAGAAGGAAGACTTCCAAACACGTTCTATGAAGCCAGCATAATTCTAATTCCAAAACCAGAAAAAGACACTATGAAGAAAGAAAATTACAAGCCAATATCCCTGATGAACATAGACTCCAAAATCCTGAACAAAATATTTGCAAATCTGATCCAGAAATACATCAAAAAAATTATTTACCATGACCAAGTGGGATTCATTCCAGGGATGCAAGGCTGATACAATATTCGCAAATCAATAAATGTGACCCTAAAGACTCCATCAAAAATCTACTAGACTTAATAAATGAATTTGGCAAAGTAGCAGGATACAAAATTAACGTCAAGAAATCGACGACATTCTTGTACACCAATGATGAACTCACAGAAGAGAAACTGAAAAAACAATCTCATTTGCCATCACGCCAAAAAAATTAAGATACCTAGGAATAAACTTAACCAAAGAAGTAAAGGACCTATTTGCAGAAAACTACAAGTCATTGAAAAAAGAAATAGAGGAAGATATAAAAAAGTGGAAGCACATACCCTGTTCATGGATTGGAAGAATTAACATCATTAAAATGTCCATACTACCCAAAGCAAACTATAGATTCAATGCAATCCCCATCAAAATACCAACGACATATTTCATAGAACTAGAACAAATATTTCAAAAGTCCATATGGAACCAAAAAAGACCCCGAATAGCCACAGCAATCTTGAAAAAGAAGAACAAAGTAGGTGGGATCACAATACCAGATATCAGGTTATACTACAAAGCGACTGTAACCAAAACAGCCTGGTACTTGCAAAAGAACAGGCATATAGACCAGTAGAACAGAACTGAAAACCCAGAAATGGACCCAAAGCAATACGCTCAATTAATATTTGACAAAGATGGTGGAAAGAGCATACAGTGGAGTAAAGACAGCCTCTTTAATAAATGGTGTTGGGAAAATTGGACAGCTACATGCAAAAAAAATGAAACTAGACCATCAACTTACACCATACACAAAAATAAACTCAAAATATATAAAAGACTTAAATGTGACCCATGAATCCATAAAAATTCCAGAAGAAAATGTAGGCAACAAAATTTCGGACATCATACGGAGCAGAATTTTCACTGATACATCACCTAAGGCAACAGAAACAAAGGAAAAAATGAACACGTGGGACTACATCAAACTAAAAAGCTTCTGCACAGCAAAAAAAAAAACAATCATCAAAATGGAAAGGCAACCCACCGTATTGGATAACATCATTGCCCATGATGCATCAGATAAGGGGTTAATTTCCAATATATATAGAATGCTCATACAACTCAAAAAAGGAAGAAAAAGAACCCAATTAAAAAATGGGCAGAAGAGCTGAATAGACACCTCTCCAAACAGGACATACAAATGGCCAAGAGACATATGAAGAAATGCTCAACATCACTAATCATCAGAGAGATGCAAATTAAAACAACAATGAGGTATCACCTCACACCTGTCAGAATGGCCGCCATCAACAAATCATCAAACAACAAGTGTTGGCGAGGGTGTGGAGAAAAGGGGACTCTAATACACTGCTGGTGGGAATGCAGACTGGTGCAGCCCCTGTGGAAAACAATATGGTGTTACCTCAAAAAATTAAAAATTGAACTTCCATTTGACCCAGTGATTCCGCTTCTAGGAATTTACCCTAAGAAGCCTGAAACACCAATCAGGAAGAATATATGTACCCCCATGTTCATAGCAGCCCTATTTACAATAGCTAAGATCTGGAAACAGCCCAAGTGTCCATCAGTAGATGAATGGATAAAAAAGCTGTGGTACATATACACAATGGAGTACTATGCAGCGGTAAGAAAGGAAAATCTCTTATCCTTTGAGACGACATGGAGGGACCTGAAAAGTATTATCCTAAGTGAAATAAGCCAAGCAGAAAAAGACAAATACCACATGATCTCACTTATATACGGGATATAATGAACATAACAGTCTGAGGAATACAGTAGACCAAGAAACATGGAATTAGGGCACAGACTGACATCCCTCCGAAGAGGGTGGTGGTGGGAAGAGATAAACCACAGAACTTATATGCATGTATGCATGACCAGTGGACATGGACAACTAAGCCGGGGACGGGGCGTGGGTGGGGTGGGGAGGGGGGTGCCAATGGGGTAAAAAAGGTAAAATATCTGTAACAAAAAAATAAAAATAAATAAATAAAAAGAAATGGGTGTTAGATTTTGTCGAATGCTTTTTCAGCGTCTATTGATATGATCACATGATTTTTCTTTTACATTTTGTTTATGTGGTGTATCACATGTATTGATTTGCAAATATTGCACCAGCCTTGCATCCCTGGGATGAATCCCACTTGGTCCTGGTGAATGTGTGTGTGTGTGTGTGTATATATATATATATATATATATATATATATATATATATATATATTATGTATTGCTGGATTCGCTT
This sequence comes from Molossus alvarezi, assembly GCA_037176705.1. Taxonomy (NCBI): domain Eukaryota; kingdom Metazoa; phylum Chordata; class Mammalia; order Chiroptera; family Molossidae; genus Molossus; species Molossus alvarezi. The sequence goes on along the minus strand of CM073885.1, from coordinate 332,477 downwards.
TGCTAGTATTTTGTTCAGGATTTTGGCATCTATGTTCATCAGGGATATTGGTCTGTAGTTTTCTTTCTTTGTTGTGTCTTTTTCTGGTTTTGGAATTAGAATTTTGCTGGCCTCATAAAACGAGTTTGGAAGTCTTCCTTCTTCTTGAATATTTTGAAATAGTTTCAGAAGAATGGGTATTATTTCCAGCATCTATTGATAATATCCTATGATTTTTATCGTTCCTTTTGTTTATGTGGTATAAGATAATTCATTGATTTGCAAATATGTTACCATCCTTGCATTTCTTTGATGAATCCAACATGGATATGATGATGGAGTTTTTGATGTATCGCTGGATCCAATTAGGTAATATTTTTTAAGGATTGTGGCATCTGTATTCATCAGAAATATTAGCCTGTAGTTTTCTTTCTCTGTAGTGTCTTTATCTGGTTTTGGGATTAAGATAATGCTGGCCTCATAAAATGAGTTTGGAAGTATTTCGTTTTCTTGGATTTTTTTTTTTTTAATAGTTTGAGGATCATGGATGTTAGATCTTCTTTGAATGTTTGGCAAAACTGCCACGTGAACCCATCAGAGACTGAGTTTCTGTTTGCTGAAACATTCTTAATCATGTCTTCAATTACCTTAGTTGTTATTGATCTTTTCAAGTTTACTATCTTCTTTTGGTTCAGTTTTGGAAGACTGAGTGTTTCTAGACATTTGTCCATTTCACCTATATTGTCCAATTTGTTGGCATGTAATTGTCCATAGTATGTTTTAATGTTCCTTTGTATTTCTGTGGTGTCAGTTTTATCTTTTCCTCTTTGGTTTCTGATTTTGTTTATTTGGGTCCTCTCTCTTTGTTTCTTGGTAAGTCTGGTTATGATTTCATCAATCTTGTTTATGTTTTAAAGAATCAGTTCTTTGTTTCATCACTTTTTGACTTTTATTTTTTTAGTTTTTATGTTGTTAATTTATGCTCTGATCTTTACTATTTCTTTCCTTCTACTTCTCCTGTGCTTTTCTTTTTGTTTACTTTATAGTTCTTTATGTTGTAGGGTAAAAAATTCAATTAGAATTTTTTCTTGTTTCTTGAGGTAGACCTGTAGTTCCCTCTCAGAACTGCTTTCACTGTGTCCCATAGATTTTGTGTTGTTGTGTGTTTGTTTTTATTGGTTACCAGAAAGTTTTGAATTTCTTTCTTGATCTCCTTTGTAACACCAATTTGTTGTTTAATAACATGCTATTTAACCTCCATGTGTTTGAATGTTTTTGCTGTAATTGATTTCTTGTTTTATGCCACTGTGATCTGAGAAGATGCTTTATATGGTTTTAATTTTCTTGAATTTATGGAAACTTACTTTTTGTCCTAACAAGTGGTCTATCTTCAAAAATGCCCTGTGTGCACTTGAGAAGAATGTATATTCTGTAACTTTTGGGTGAAATGTTCTGTGAATATTAATTAAGTCCAACTGATCTAGGTCATCATTTAAGGACTCTGCTTCCTTGTTATTTTTTTTTTCTAGAATATCTTTCCAGTGGTGTCAGTAGGATGTTAAAGTCACCCATTATGATTTTATTGCTGTTGATCTCTCCCTTAAAGTCCTCCAGGTGTGTGTGTGTGTGTGTGTGTGTGTGTGTATACACAATTGATGCTCCTGTATTTGCTGCATATGTGTTTACTGGGGTCATAGCCTCTTGTTGGATTGATCTACTCAGTATTATGCAGTGACCTTTTTTTGTCTCTTATTATGGTCCTCATTTCTAAGTCTATCTTATCAGATATGAGTATTTTTACAACAGTTTTTGTTTTGTTTTGTTTTGTTTTTTAATTTCCATTTGCCTGGGGAAATTTTTTTTCCATCTTTTCAATTTCATCCTGCATGAGTCGTTTGTTGTGAGGTGGGTGTCTTGGTGACAGCATATATATAAGTCATGTTTTCTTATTCAATGAGATACCCTATGTGTTTGATTGAAGCATTTAAGCCATTTACATTTAAGGTTATTATTGATAGATGCTTATTAGTTTTTATTTTTATTTTATGCCTGTTTTTCTCTCTCTTTATAATTCTCATTCTTCCTACAACAGTCCCTTTAAAAATATAGACCTCTTCACAAATTTCTGTGTCATCCTTGTACCAAGGCCATGCTAATTCTCTCTGCATCTTTCCAATTTTATTAATTGTGTTGCCGAAGCGAGCACAGCAGGGTCTCCTGTTAGATTTAGGAGACGTGGGTCAGAAGATTTGCTGGTTAATTGTAACTTGGGCACAAGAGTGTCTGAAAGACAGTCTCTGCCTTTTATCCATGTGATAAATTTGTCTCTCTTTACAACAGAATTTTCTAATTCTGAGATGTCAGCGATAAGCACAGATCAAGGAATCCAGAGAGGTCCCTGAGGAAAAATGTGTCATGAAGAGGAAACCACACAGCAAACCATCCAAAGATTCAGTTCCACCTGCTCCTGGGATCGTCCTTGTGTCCAGGACCCTGAGCGCCCCCTAGTGGTTGAAGCCCCTCCTGCAGGGAGGTTTGTGTCTGGGCTCACAGGGACTTCCCCTCACTGTGTCTGTCGCACAGTAATACACGGCCCTGTCCTCGGCTCTCAGGCTGTTCATTTGCAGATACAGCGTGTTCTTGGAGTTGTCTCTGGAAATGGTGAATCGCCCCTTGACAGAGTCCGCATAGAATGTTTGACTTCCATCAGTATAGATTAGACTTGTCCACTGCAGCCCCTTCCCCGGAGCCTGGCGGACCCAGCTCATGGGGTAGCTACTGAAGGTGAATCCAGAGGCTGCACAGGAGAGTCTCAGAGACCCCCCAGGCTGCACCAAGGCTCCCCCAGATTCTACCAGCTGCACCTCACACCAGACACCTGCAAACACAAAGACGTCCTGGTCAGGAAACTGTCACATGTCCACAGTTTTTGTTTTTTTTTTTTCCTCATCCACTCTCACACTCGGTGTCTCTTGTTCTCTATACATTACCTCTTAAAATCACAAAAAGGAAAACCCAGCTGAGCCCCAATTCCATGGCGAGTGCTCTGTGTTCAGTCCTGAGCATGGAATGGACTCAGGGGATCCGGAGGTTGGGTTCCTATTTCACAGCTGTGTGGTCTGGGCAGGGCTGGCTTTCATGAGGAGAAAGGGTCCTATTTGCATGTCCTCCTAGTATATAGGGAGCTCTGGGGTTTGAGACCTGAAGATTTGGAGGTGCCTCAGTGTAGGTGGGAGTGTCTTGGGAGAGAGTTGTAGTCATGATAATATTTCAATAATAAAATACAGTCATAATAGGTAGGGGCATGTCCAAGAGTCCACATCTGGTAACAATGAGCTCAGATACTTGGGTGAGCACTTAAACACTGCCCCCTAATTCTCCCTGAGACAGAGCAGGTGATGAAGAGTGTCTGTGAAGGTTTCACCAGTCATGGGACCTACTCCTGCACCTGGGACAGGACACCTGGGGACAAGGAGCATCAGACCCTGTCAGTCACGTGCAGTCACAACCACCCCACAGACCCCTGTCTGACCCCTGAGGCCCTCACCTTGGGGGGCTATCACCAGGCACAGGAGAAGACCCAGCAGTCTCATCTTCTTCTAGATCAGGGCTCTGCCTTCTCCATCATCGTCCTCAGTGAGATGAGGGAACACAGGGCCCAAAATAAGAAGGAGGGTCCCAGGCACCCTGAACCTCAGGAAGAGCGGGAGCACCCTGAGCACCCCAGGGAGCTGTTCTCACCCCTCCCTGCATGGTTTCTGTGCTGTGTTCCTAGGTAGGTGGGTCCTGAGAGCCCCCTGCTGATACTGAGTGGTCTTCAGGGTTTACAGGGCCCCTGGTGTCCTGACTCCTCCTGGTGAACCCGAGGGTGTCCTGCAGCTCAACCCCTCCTGTCCCCCTGCAGAGTTGGTGTCTGCATCATAGAGACATCCTGGTCACAAAAATGTCACATATTTAGTGTTTATCTCACTCATACTCATTGACACACTCTGTGTCTCTAGTTCTCCATAAATTACCTCTTACAATAGCAGCACAGACAACCCAGCTCAGCCCAAACTCCATGACGAGTGGTCTGTGTTCAGTCTTGATCGGGGAATGAGAACATCTGCCAAGGACTGAGCTCTTATCACAGATTCAAGATCAGGGTGGGCTGTTTTTCATGAGCTGAGGGGGCCCTGTTTGCATGTCCTCCTACTGCAGAGGGAGCTCTGGGGTTGGATGCTGACCTAAATTACATGGTTTCACAGTGTGGTGTGTCCAAGGGAATGTGTCTGAGTGGAATTAGCCCTAATATCTGGGTTTCTACTTCACTCCTCCTGACCCACTGCTTCCCTGAATGACCTCCAGACCACCAGCCATGCCTAGTGAGGGTTTCAGTGTTTCCTGGCAGGACACTGGACCTCATTAACATGTGATCATGGTCCAATACAGCAGAAAAACCAATGTAATAAGAAATTAAAAGTGAGGGTAAGTTTTTAAATACCATATCTTAGATCGGTACCTGTATGAACACAGGAAGGTGATCAACCATCATACCCAGAGGGAGATTAACATGTGGGAATTTTATGTTCAGGAGGCGGAAGTTCCCTCTGACACTATTTCCCCTGCACAGTGTTCAGAGGATAAACTAAGAACAGAGTGTGACCCATGAGCCGGTGGACCAATGTTGGGGGACTGTGGGTGTCTTTTGGGTCCCTTGGAAGCAGAAACGTGAACTACAGAGAAGCAGACAGGGCTCCTGGGTCCGAGTCCTTCAGGTAGGTTGGAGCTGAATGTGTAGCAGCTGCACAGCCTCCTTTGTGGGGTTTGTTCTCTAGACTCTGCCGGACCTGTTTCACTCACTGGGGATGGAGAAGAACTTCAGTCATAATTAAGTGTGTTTAGGTTGAATTGTGAGAATAACTAAGTTTAGGTTACCAAAATTTTGATATGAAAGTTTTTGATGCCTGTTACTAATACAGAATAACAGATGTAAATAAAGTATAATGTATTCAAAATATTACTTTTCTTTATCCTTTGATTACAGAATGAATAAGCCATTCAAATTACCTCCTCTTAGTGCAGCTGATGCATCTGATTTTCTGTAAATTTCTAAGACTAGCAGTTCAGCCGTGTTCTCACCATCAGGGTCTGTGTCCAGGTGGACGTCTGACATGTTCCAAACCAGGCTGGCAGGAGACAGGTGCATTCCTGTTTCTTCAGAAGTAAATTTCAGTCTCTTTACTTGTCTGCATATGACCCTGGGGAATGCTGTCCCCACAACCATACACATGAAGTCACCTGGAGCGTGATTCTCCTGATGTAGGTGTCACTGTGCAGAGCAGGGGAGAGATGCTCCCAGGTACATGGATGGGGACCAACAAGCCAGGGGCCACACTCCCAGGGCCCTTGTTCTTTATATCCTGAGTTTCCTTCTCACAGAGCAAGTTCTCAGTGTCTCCTATCATTTTCCTCAGACATAGTCACACACGGTAATGTAGTCATTAATATACAAGCAACTGGCTTAGGAATTAGCATCCTCTTTACTCAGTCATAGAAAGAAGAAAATCCTACCATTTGTGTCAACGTGGATGGACCTAGAGGGACTTGTGCTGAGTGAAGAAAGTCAGAGAGAGACACACACCCTGTGGTTTCACTGATATGAGGAATCTACAGAACAATGTAAAGTAACAGGTAGAACAGAAACAGACTCATGGACTCAGGGGACAGACTGATGGGGCAGAGGGAGGGCAGTTGGGGGCCTGGGAGAAAGGGGAGGGACTGAGAAGCACAGATTGGTAGTTAGTGGCAGTGACAGGATGGGAAGTGCAGCCCAGGGAACAGTCAGGCCTATTGTCATAACTGGTGTGGGGCCAGGTGGGCACTGGAACTACTGGTGCCTCACTTCATACATTATATGATGTCTGACCACGCAGCTGTGCACCAGAAACTAATATAAAATAACACAGTCAACAGGAATTGAAAAATAAGGAATAAAAGGGAACTGACCCTCACTCCAGTGAGATTAAACCACGGGTGTGGTGGGTGTGACCCAGGCAGAGGACAGGGCTGAATTCCAGGACAGTGCTCACAGGTGTATCTTCTCTGGGAAAGTTATGACATCGGTAGAGTCATTAGAGTCTCCACTGAGAACCTGGACCTGAAATTATTTGCTGAGGGTTCACATCTCAGTAACAAACTGAAGACTGTGAGCCAGGACTTACTTCAACAATCATACTTGCTGAAGGGCCTTCCCTGTGCTTCCCAGAGATTCCAACTGTGTACGTGACATACGTGCCATGTCCCCTGTGTGTGCTTGTCCTCAGCCTGGACATCTGTACAAGCTGTCGTGCTCCCTCGTCCTCTGTCTGGTGTCAACTGCTCTGGGTCCTGTGAGCATGATACAAAGTCAATGACAGTCACCAACAGGGGGCTTTTATTTCTAGCTTTGGGGACACTATTCTGGTCCCCACTGTCCAAGTGCATGTGTCCTGCTCCTGGTTGGTCGGGACCCTGAGCTGTGCGGAGCTGAGGTGCACTTCTGAGTCAGCAGAACCCCTTCCTTTCTCCTCCTCCTTCTTCTGTTTTGCTGTCACTTGAGGACATTTTCCATTCATTTTTTTTTATAGAGTGGAAGAAAGAGAGGGAGGGAGAGGGAAACGTTGCTGTGAGAGAGACATATCGATTTGTTGCCTCCCCTACAACCCCACCAGGCTGAGGAATCAAACCTGAACCGAGGTGCGTGTCCGTGACTGGGAATCCAGCCCTTGACCATTTGGTCTGCAGGCCGGAAGTCTGACTGCTGAGCAAACCGGAAAGGGCAGCAGACCTTCTTGTTAGAAGTAGGAGATGTGGGTCAGAGAATTTGTTGATAAATGGTCATTTGGGCACAAGTGTGTCTGAAAGAGACTCTGGCTATTCTCCAGTTGTGAATGTTGTCTCACTTTACAACAGATTTTCAAACTCAGAGATGTCCGAGGTAAGGACAGAATCATGAACCCAGAGAGGATCTTTAAAAGAAAGTGTAAAGTTAAGAGGAAACCACACAGGAAACCAGCCCAAACCTCTAACTGATCCTGATCCTAGGATGGTCCTTGTGTTCAGGGATCCTGAGCCCCCCCACCAAGTGGTCACAGACTCTCCTGCAGGGAGATTTGTGTCTGGGCTCACACTGACTTCCCCTCACTGTGTCTGCTGCACAGTAATACACGGCCGTGTCCTTGGATCTCAGGCTGTTCATTTGCAGATACAGCGTGTTCTTGGAGTTGTCTCTGGAGATTGTGAATCGGCCCTTCACAGCGTCAGCATAGTCTGTGCTACCACCACTACTAATGGCTGAGACCCACTGCAGCCCCTTCCCTGGAGCCTGGTGAACCCAGCTCATGTCAGAGCTACTGAAGGTGAATCCAGAGGCTGCACAGGAGAGTCTCAGAGACCTCCCAGGCTTCACCAGGACTCCCCCAGACTCCACCAGCTGTACCTCACACTGGACACCTGCAAACACAAAGACATCCTGCTCAGGAAACTGTCACACGACCACTGTTTTTCTCTCTCATCCACTCTTACACTCTGTGTCTCTTGTTCTCCACAAATTATCTCTTAAAATAACCACAAGGAAAACCCAACAGAAACCAAACTCCATGATGAGTAGTCTGTGTTTAGCCCTGATCTGGGAATGGGGTCACCTATGGATCCTGGGTCTGGGATCCTGTCCCACAGCTGCAGGGTGAGGGTTGGGCCTGTTTTAATGGGCAGAGGGGGCCCTATTTGCATGTCCCCCTACTATATAGGGAGCTCTGGGGTGGAGACCTGCAGAGAGGGCAGTGCCTCAGAGCAGGCGAGAGTGTCCTGAGGGGGAATCGTGGTCATGATAACATTTCAATAACTAAATTTCAATCATGAGGAGATTTGGGTCATGTCCAAGTGTCCACATCTGGTTACAGTGACCCCAGCATCTGGCCTGTGCTCCTCCCCACTGGGCCCCATGGCTCCCTGAACAAACACCAGGGCAGAGCAGGATCTGCCCAGTGAGGGTGCAGACCCCTTGTATGTAATGTGAACCTGAATGGACTCTGTATTCTAGGGTTACTCACACATCAGGGCTGTATCCACCTGTGGCCTCAGGTCCTCACGACAGTGGAGAGGGTTGTGCGTCATCTGTGAGATGGATCTCAAACAGCTGAGGTGAGGCACGTTTACCCAGAACTGTCACATACAACTGAAGTCTGTGCTGGGCCCAGGAGTATTGTCCTGGATCTTTACGGTTCCTGTTCTGTCCACTCTGTCTCAAGAACCTGTGGCCACTTTTAGTCCTGGTGTGGCTGGGCCTCACCATCTGAGTGTCAGCAGGTTAGGTGTATATCACTGCTGCAGATGCCCTGTGGTCACACATAGCCTCTGTCCTTGTCCCCTCCAGATGCATCCTGGGTCCTTAGGACTGTCCAACACTGGGGATCAGTGGTCAGTGTGTGGCTGTTTATTGGGAAGACCCAGACCCAGAGCAATGAGGGGCCGTGACTTTTGATCTCCTGGCCTTCATCAGGCAAGTGGAAAACAATCAGAATCCCTGTGATCAGTGAGCATGCGCAGATTTAAGGTCAATTACTCGTCTATGAAACACAGGCATTTGCCCTTTAAATTCACAGTGAATGCCAAGGTGATGAGTTGAATTGATCACACAGCTTGGTCCTTCTAATGTGTCTTATTAGAGTTATGCCAGTTTATTGTTAAAAGAGGACAGCTGTGCCCTGGCGGTTTCACTCAGCGGTTAGAGTGTTGGCCCGGGGAACAGAGTCCCAGGTTTGGTTTCCACTAAGGGCAGGTACCTCCATTGCAGTTTGTCCCCAGCCCAGATGGGTCTTCTGGGTGGTGGCCATTTGATGTGTCTCCCTCAGTTGATGTTTCTGTCTCTCTCTTCCCCCATCTCTCTCTCCTGCTCTATCTGAAAATAAATGTAAAAATGTCCTCGGGTGAGGATGAAAAAAAAAAAAAAGGACAGCTGTGTGTTTCCATAGTGTTTAGATAAGGCTTGTCTTGTCTTCCTGTGATAAACGTGTTTACAGAGCATGGAGATAAAGCCTGGACAGTACAGGTCCCCAGAATCCACCTCCTCCTGGGGGACGTGAGCTCAGTGGGTCCTGAGCTCCCAGGGTCCTAAGAGCCCGTTTTCCATCAAAGCCCACAGAGGACCAGAGACTCCTCATCGCCTCCCCTCATCCAGCCTGGGTCCGGGTCACTTCCCGCAGGGGCTCTATGGACCCTGCTGTTCACAGAAGCTCTATGTCCCCTCCTTGTTTTTTGGTCCACAAACCCCACTATTGGCTTCTTGGCTGTGAATCCCCCGAGGTGTCTGCAGCACCAGAGGGAGCCCTGTGTCTCTCTCCTGTGGCGATGCCCCTACTGCAAATATTTTGAACAAAACCTTCCTTTAAAATTTAGCAATTGTCAGAGCACTTTCCACCAGGATGGATGTGGGATATTTAAGGTTCTTCAGTGCAGGTTGCACATAAACCCACTCAGGAGGCCCAAGGACAGGACTGTGGAGACGACAGTGCCCCCTGGTGGTTGTTCTGAGCTGCACACGCTGACGATGCTAGGTCTTACCCTGCCTCCAGAGACAAGGCAGGGGCGTCTGCCACAGGGGAGTCCTTCCTGCCATTTTGAAATGTGGGCACTTCAAATCCCATGACTTTTTTGTACATAGCTCTGTCTCCATAAGGACATCGGACATGTGTCCTGACCGGGTATCCCACCAGCAATCTCTTGGTATATAAATCAATGCTCACTCACTGAGCCACAGCAACCGGGCATAACATACTTTTTCTGGTTTAGACTTTTTTTTTTTTTACTTCTTATCTTGTCCAATTATTCTCACAATAATTTCCAGTTCTGTTGCGTAGAAGTAGTCACAGGGGTGCCCTTGAGTTGGTCCTGATCTTAGAAGAATAGGTTTGAAGTTCTCTCTGCAGCATGATGTCACTTGTCTTCTCAAATGTGGTCTCTGCTATCTTGAGGTGCATCTCTTTTGTACATGACTGTTTAAAAATTGTAATCATGAAGATATTTTTAATTTATGAAATGCATTTTTCTGCATCTATTTATATAATGGTATCATTTATCTTCTATTCTGTGAATGAGGTGTAGCACATTTACTGGTTTACAAACATTGAACCATCCTTGCATTCTAGGTCAATACCCCACTTTTTTGTGCTCATTTACCAGATACCTCACAGTTTGATAACCCATTCAATGTGCTGTTTAGTTTCCTTGTGCATTGTGAGAATTTGTGCATCTGTGTTCATCACGGATGTTGATCTGTCATTTTTATGTTCTTACCCGGCTTTCATATGTGTGTAATGGTCATTTCAGTACATTTGTTTGAAATGTTGCCTCTTCTTTTAATTTTGGAAGAATTCAAGAGGATTGATTAAAAAGTTATAAATTCTTGCCAGGCCAGTGTGTATCAGTGGATACAGCATCGTCCCATGGACTGAGAGGCCCTGGTTTGATGCCTGATGAGAGCACATACCAGGGTTGTGGGTTTGACCCCCAGTAGAGGGCGTGCAAGAGGCAACGAGTGATGTTTATCTCTCACATGCATGTTCCCATTTCTTTCTCCCTTATTCTCACTCTAAAATGAATGAATGAATAAATAAATGAATAAATAAATTCTTGTTCTTGCTGATCTCAGTCAGAGTTTAGAATGTTGTCTTGAGGACTGAAGTATCACAGGTTGATTCGTGGTCAAAAGCAATTCCTGGGTTGAAGTTTCAACCCCTACCCTAGTCAGGTTTGTGTTCCAGGAAACCACCTGGCATGTTTTCCTCACATCAATATTTCTCTCTTTCTCTAGCTCTCCCCAGGTCACTTCAACTCCACCTCAAATCAACAGAAAAATAACCTCAGATGAGGATTAACAACAAGAACAGAAAAAGTTATCAATTCTTCTTTGAAATTTTAGTAAAATTCACTTTTAAGTTCACTTCACTGTGGGCTATTGTTTGTTGCATAGTTTTCACTACTACCTCAATTATATTTTAAAAATTCATAGCAATCTTGCAATGACCAAATTTCTAATATGAGCACCTACCAGGTGGACAAAGAAATACAACTGTTGATATTCCCCGGGTGTGGTCAATGTGGAAATCACAGTTGTGTCCAGACCACATATATATTTTATATGGCAACCAAGAGAACAAAATAAATCAGTATTATCCTACACAGTATTTATAAAGTGTCTTAGTCCTGAGGAGTCACCTCCCTTACTTCCAGCTCCAGCAGCAGAAGGAACAGGTCCCAACTGCTGTGCTGAAGACACAGCTGTGCACGACTCCCAGACCCTGGATGAGCCTGAGGGTGACAATGAGGCAGGGCCATTGCTGGGAAACACAGGTGTCGTCTGATGGAAAATTTTGGCTCAAAAATACTTGACAATTTTCTTGGCGCTCTTGAAATGCAGAGAGATTTAAGAAATCTCCACCTTTCCAGACAGACTCAGACTGACTGCTGACAGTGTACTGAGACTTATATACTCCTCCGCGGATTTAATTCTCCGAATGAAAATGCTGCCTCTGGTGCATGTGAGAATGTTGCTACCAATATGGCAAAACTTTTAAAGTACAGAATCGTCAGTGATTGACAAAGAATCATAAGTCTACTGAGATTCTTGGAGAAAATGTCATAAGGAGAGGAATCCAAGAGTCTCAGAGGAAACAGCCATAAGCACCACCTGCACCTGCTGCTGGGACTGCAACCCAGAGTCGGTGGGTCCTGAGCGCCCCCTGGTGTCCTGAGCGCCCCCTGCAGCCCCGCCCTCTGGTTTCCACCAGGTTTGTGTCTGGGCTCACACTGACTTTCCATCACTGTGTCTTGCACAGTAATACACGGCCATGCCCTCTACTCTCAGGCTGTTCATTTGCAGATATAGGGTGTTCTTGGCATTGTCTCGCGTGATGATCCATCGGCCCTTGACTGAATTGGCATAGTTTGTGGTACTACTGTCAGAATTATTTTCACAAACTGACTCCAACCCCTTGCCTGGAGCCTGGTGGAACCAGACCATCCAGTAGTTACTGAAGGTGAATCCAGAGGCTGCACAGGAGAGTTTCACAGACCCCCCCAGGCTGTGCCATGCCTCCTCCAGTCTCTACCAGCTGCACCTCACACTGGACACCTGCAAACACAAAGACGTCCTGGTCAGGAAACTGTCACACGTTCACTGTTTCTCTCTCTCATCCACTCTCACATTCAGTGTCTCTTGTTCTCCACAAATTACCTCTTAAAATAGCAACAAGGAAAACCCAGCTGAGCACCAACTCCATGGTGAGTGGTTTGTGTTCAGTGCAGATCGGGGAATGGGGTCACCTGCATATCTTGGAGCTAGGGTCCAGACCCAGAGCTGCAGGGTTGGGGCTGGGCTGAATTTTATGGGCAGAGGGGGCCCTATTTGCATGTCCTCCTACTATATAGGGAGTTCTGGGGTTGGAGACCTGCAGAGAGGGCAGTGCCTCAGAGCAGGTGTGAGTGTCCTGGGGGGAGAATCGTGGTCACGATAATATTTCAATAACTAAATGAGAATCATAAGGAGGTTAAGGAATGTCTTGTGTCCACATCTGGTGAGTGCGAGCTCAGCATCTGGCCTGTGCTGCTTCTCCCTGGGCCCCTTGACTCCCCTGAAACAACTCCAGGGAAGAGCAGAATTTTCCATTGGGGGTGCAGACTCGTTGTAGGTCATGAGAGCATGAATGAGAGTTTATATTCTAAAGCTGACCACATGTCAGGGCTGGAGACAAGCAGACACGTGGAAAGAGACCACAGACTGCAGATACCATAAGAGTGGACATCGTGTATACGGTGTGCTAGTGGCCTTGAACTTGAGTGTCTCTGGCATCTTTACCTCCTAAATGACAAAGACGACAGAGTGTTGGGAAAATTTGTATTTATTCCTGGGACACAGATACCCTAAGAAGTTATGGAGCAATTCACAAAGTTTATAGAAAAGCTCATCTACAGAGAATCTGTCTTCGCAGACAGTAATAAAAACATGGGACCACTGCAAACAAAAAGATGCCCTGGTCACAAAACTGTCAGACGTCTACAGTTTCTATCTCTCATAGCCACAAAACTATTCAGTGTCCCAGGTTCTCCATAAGTTACCACTTAAAATAGTTGCAGGACAAATACAGCTGAACCCAACCTCCATCATGAGTGATCCGTGTTCAGTACTGATCAGGAAATGGGTTCACCCGGGGATCCCGGGGCTGTGCTCCTGTCCCAGAGCTGAAGGATGGAGGCTGGGCTGCATTTTATGTGCAGAGGGGGTCCTATTTGCACGTCCTTCTACTATAATGGGAGCTCTGGGGTTGGAGAGCTGAGAGAGGGCAGTGCCTCAGTGCAGGTGACTGTGTACTGGGGAGATTTGTTGTCATAGTAACATTCCAATAACTAAGTCATGAATTCTAGGGAGGTTTGGGACATGTCCAAGAAGAAAAGACAGGGGAAGCTGGAGGAGACACTGTGTCAGGACACAGTCAGCACTGATTCTGGGCCCTGTGCATCCACATGATCCTGAGTGTGTTTGCCTCAGTGTGCAGAGCTGTCCACTGTCTGGTTCCTGTTGAAAATGAGGGGACATTCAGTCCCAATGGAGTGGAGCTTTCCCCTGGGAATGGGGAGAAGGAGACAGAGCCCAGACAACCCCCTTGGTCCTAGGGGGCTGTGTGAACCCCCAGGACACGAACTTGTGTGATCTCTGAGTCTAGATCCTTCACTCTGACTCATCAATAAGATCCTCCTGTGTTGAAGTGTGTAGAAGTTGACGGTTATTTTCCATTGCTGAGTAGTATTCTATTGATGGATGTTCCCCAGTTTTCCTGTTTGTAAAAGTTGAAGAACATTTGAGTGTTTATAGCTTCTAAGTCAAAGATGCTATGGGTATTTGCATATATTTTTGAATAATACTTAGGATTCTTTCTTCTGGAGCAACCAGTCCTAGTGGAAACGCTGAGATATAGGTTAAGTTTATATTTAATTCAATTAGAAACCTCAATTAACTTTGTGAAGAAAGAATAACAGGACACAGAGGGACCTGGAGGAGGAAAGGAGCCCAGTCACTGCCGATATGTCATCTGCACACACAGTGTCACCTTCTCACTTGTCTGCAGTGAGAATTGACAAGTTAGAGGCACAGAGAAGAAGCGAGAATCTTTCTGGATGCAGCTGAGAGCTGAGAGGAAATCTCTGCTCCCAACAGGAAGCCCCTCCTTCCCCCCTCACTCTGCACCTGCTCCTGGGCTGTTCTCTGTGGTCTATAGGTCCTGAGCGCCCCCTGGTGTCCTGAGAACGCCCTGAAACCCCGCCCTCCTGTCCCCTCAGGAGGTTTGTGTCTGGGCTCAAACTGACTTCCCCTCACTGTGTCTCTCGCACAGTAATACACGGCCGTGTCCTCGGCTCTCAGGCTGGTCATCTGCAGAGTGGCAATGCTTTTGGAATCATCTCTCGAGATAGTGAATCTGCCTCTCAGAGATGGAGCATATTCTGTTGTGTGACTTCTGGCTGCATCTCTAATGTAACCGATGCACTCCAGTCTCTCTCCTGGAGCCTGGCGGACCCAGGCTATATAATAGTCACTGAATGTGAATCCAGAGCCTTTGCAGGTGAGTTGCAGAGACCCCCCAGGCTGTCTCAGGTCACCTCCAGTCTCCACCAGCTGCACCGCACATTGGACACCTGCAGACAGAAGACATAGACATTACCAGAGACCACACACACACACACACACACACACACACACACACACACACACTCCCCAGGATACTACCATGTAAGAGCGTCCAAGCGAGAGCCCAGCTCAGCCCGAACTTCATGGTGCTTCCTCGGGGTTGATCCTGCAGTGAATGGAAAGGGCGGAGTCCCTGCGGTGGGGCTGCTCTCCCAGAGGTGCAGGGACAGGGCTGGGCTGCGTTTATCACACCAGGAGCTCCCCATTTGCATGGACCCCTCCCCTTAAAGTCAGGGAGGTGGAGTTTCTGGGTGAGGGACTGCTGGGCTCAGAGACAAGCATCCTCCCTGTGAGTGTGGAGACTCCTATAAAAGGATGTGTGGTCTGTGTGATGTAGAGAAATTGTTGCTTTTGATGAACTCCACCATCCGTCATTCGGACAGAACTGAATCCACAGTGATACCCACCTCCACAGAGGCCGTGATGGTGCAGCTCTGTGTGGAGTCTCCCTGCGCCCTCGTCCACCTGTGGACGCACAGAGAGGGGTCGTCGCCTCTCTGCTCCCCGGGGCTGGGGGCAGGGGTGCTGCCAGGGCCGCTCTGCTGTGCCTTACAGATGTCACCACGGCCCAGTGCCCTCTGTGCCCAGATTCCATCAGCGAGAGGGCGAGAGCGGGAGAAGGAGCCTACACGGTCAGAGCGTTTTAACCGCCCGAGGTACTCTCTGTGCTCAGACTCTTCACCCCCCTCCCCAGTGCCCCCCACATTTTATATCAAGGAATGAGGGGCACACATCATACGAGTCATTATTCCTCTGTCTGTAGGAGCCACCAGGAGTCATGTACCACACAGTCATTATTACTTACAGGCTCTGCGAAGCTTGAGAAAATGACATTCATAAGTTAAAATGACAGTCCTGCCCTGTCCGGTTTGGCTCAGCGGTTGGAGTGTCAGCCCGCGGTCCAGAGAGACCAGGGTTTGGTTTCCGCTAAGGGCACGTACCTCAGTTGTTGTCTCGGTTGTGCGAGTGGCTACCACTCGATGTGTCCCTTTCATGTCGATGTTTCTCTCTCTCTTTCTCCCACTCTATCCGAACAAAAAATGGAAAAATATCCTCAGGTGAGGATAAAAAAATAATAATAAAAATAAGTTAAATGACAAGCCTAAGTCCACCTTTCAGCTCCCTTGGGACAAGGTCCTCCCTCGTGGCATTGAGTCCACGACTCCCAGAGCCCAGCAGCCGTGTCCCTGTGACTTAGAAGCCGGGAGGACCCTGCAGGTACAGATTGCACCCCCAGGAAACCTGCACCGCGCTGCATGCTGGTGTGGTGCATACGGAAAGGGCTCATGGGTTGAACCCATGTCTCAGGCTTCCTTTCCTCCACTCTGTGGGGGCGCCTCCCATGTGGGAAGCAGGGACCATCAGAGAAGAGCTGCCCTTGAGCGTCTGTGAAGGACACTCGTGGTGAACCTTCAGCAGCCATCTCAGCAGTAAAACTGCAGGGAGTTGTCCTGGTGGTCATGTCACAGGACAATCTCAATTCTTCTGGGTGCTGTAACCAAGTTCCACAGACTGGGGGTTCACACACATGTTTATTTCTTCCTGATCTGGAGGCTGGGAAATGCCATATTATAGATGGGCAGGTTTTATATTGCTGACATCCTGCTTCTTGGATGTTGGTTTTCACTGTAATCTCAGAGGGCACTAACCCCACTCATGAGAACCCCGCACTCAGGACCTATGCTCCTCCCAGGCCCCTCCTCCTGTCACCATCTCCTGGGCATGAGGATTTAAAGTGTGGCTGTTTGAGGGGCTCATGCAAGGTGCCTACCGCAGAAAGTAAAGATTCACATTATAACCCCTCCCATTTGGGGGGCTGCTCCAGTCCAGCTCCCCAGTCTGAGGATCCTCCTAAACGTGAGGAAGTTCCCTCATATCTGGAAGCAGAAAGCTGACTCCTGAACTTCAGAACAAGCTAATGATCTTGCAGATGGGAAGGTTCCATCCTTGACCTTGGAATAAGACCTGTGTGTAATTCTGCTATTATTTTCCTGTCCATGTGTTCACATGATCATTACTCTCATGTTCTAAGACCTAAAACTGTTTTCTGTCCACATTGGTCACTTTTGTTTTATGTGTTTTATGTGGACAAAGTCGTCAGGATCTACTAATGATGCTTGATGTTGACATGGTAAGTTCATCCCACTCTCTTCCCCTGCACTTGTTGGGAAATGCAAAGAGAAAAGAGGAATTGTCCCCTCTGTCCTGCAGGTGGGACATGGGACCCACACAGGCCCCTGTGAGCAGGATTCATCCAGCTCTTACCACTGAGTGACAATAACACCTCAACCAGCGTCTTCGCCTGGTGTGATGCAGCTATTCTGGTTTGCTGTAAAGCCTGACCTTCTCTCAACAGACATCTCTATGAAGTGATCAACCTTTCCATTTTTCTAGTCTCTCTGCGTGTGGCATCATCAGCCTGGACGTCCATTCCAAGGAAGGGTGGGTCCCTGGTCTCGGCCTTGTGTCAGCCATGCTTGGAGCTGTGAGCATGGTGGCACATCAATGACCGTCACCCCATGGGTTCTTCTTCTCTAGCTTCTGGGTGAAACACCTCTGGTGCCCACTGTCCAGCACGCAGGTGTCTTGCTGCTGGCTGGAACCCTGAGCTGTGGGTACTGAGCTGCACTATTGAGTCAGCAGAGTCTCTTGTGAGATTTAGCAGATGTGTGTCAGAAAGCTGATGGTTAATTGTCATTTGGGAACAAAAGTGTCTGAAAGAGACTATGCCTTTCATCCACGTGAGAATGTTGCCTCTGTTTACAACAGAGTTTTCTAATTCTGGGATGTCAGAGGTAAGCACAGAATCAAGAACCCAAAGCGGCCCTGGCCGGTTTGGCTCAGCGGTTAAAGCGTCCGCCTGCGGTCCAGAGAGACCCGGGTTCGGTTCCCGCTAAGGGTATGTACGTTGGTTGCAGTTTGTCCCCGGCCCTGGCTGGTCGTGCGGGTGGCAGCCACTCGATGTGTCCCTTCCACATCGATGTTTCCCCATCTCTCTCTTCCTCTCTCTCCCTCCCACTCTATCTGTACAAAAGAATGGAAAAATGTCCTAGGGTGAGGATAAAAAAAAAAAAAAAAAAAAAAAAGAACCCAAAGCAGTTCCCTGAGGGGAACTGACATGAAGAGAAAACCAAACAGTAAACCAGCCCAAACCTCTAACAGCACCTTCTCCTGAAATAGTCTTTGTATTCAAGATCCTGAGCGCCCTCTGGTGTACTGAGCGCCCCTGATGTCCTGAGCGCCCCCTGGGGTCCTGAGAACTCCCTGCAGCCCTGCCCTTCTGTCCCCCTCAGGAGGTTTGTGTCTGGGCTCACACTGACATCTTTTCACTGTGTGTCTCGCACAGTAAAACACGGCTGTGTTTTCGGTGGTTACGGAGCTCAGCTGAAGGGAGAACTGGTTTTTGGACGTGATTCTGGAGATGAAAGTGCAGCTCTTAAAGGACGGGTTGTAGTTAGTGCTGCCAAAAAAATTGATGGACCCCATGCACTCGTCTTTTTCCTGGATTTTTGTGGATGCAACCCCAGCCATAACCGGTGGATGTGACTGAGCCCCCAGAGACAGCGCAGGTGAGGGAGAGGGCTTGCGATGGCTTCACCAATTTTGGGCTTGACTCCTGCAGCTGCACCTGTAACAGGACACCTGGGGACAAGGAGCATCAGGCCCTGTCAGTCATGTGCAGTCACAACCACCCTATAGACCCCTGTCTGACCTCTGAGACCCTCACCTTGGGGGGCTGTCACCAGGCACAGAAGACCCAGCAGTCCATCTTCTTCTAGACCAGGGCTCTGCCTTCCCCAGAGACCTCAGCCCTGTGTGAGGAGAGAGCTGTGAGCCTCCCCAGCCCAGGGGAGGATTTACCCTGGAGCTTGGGGAGAAATTTGCATGTGGGGCAGCTTGATCCTTATAAGTGGGGGACTGAGGTCAGGCTACCCTGGTCCTTCTGGGGCTCTATGGGGGCATCTTTTCCCTTGGATTCACTCAGCATGTAGGTCAGGGATAGGGATCCCCTGGTACATGAGACCTATGAGACCTTAATGGACGTGGTCATCTCTGATAAACAGCGGATCTAATGAGTAAATTATATTTTAATCATGCATCGGTCAAATAGAGTTAATGAGATTACAATTTTTTGTTAATTTTTTAAATCTAACTCTCTAATAAATGCACAATTGTCAAATAATGTACATACAATTATAATTATATGTATACAATTATATATATATATATATATATATATATATATATATATATATATATATATCATCTAACTTGGTTTGAAAATCACATAATGAGGGACATTTAGTCCCAGTATCTTATTTGTTAATTTATGTCATTACATTAATCTAAGGAAGTAATAAGTAGAACGGGTCTTTGGGAGACTCTTGGCTCTCTTTTATTCTTTTACATTTTATTTTGTTTTGTTAAAATGATATTTCACACAAGTTCTGAGTAACACTAATCTAGTACCTTTATTTAGGTTTTTCTTAGAAACATTTTTCTTACAACTTTTGTCATTTTTAGAAGCTCAGCTGGGCTGGTACTGGTTAGTACTTTGATAGGAGACCCTTGATCCTTGATGTTAAAAATTTTGTAATGGCCCAGCCCATGTGGCTCAGTGATAGAGTGTCAGCCCATGCAACAAGAGGTCACTGGATTGATTCCAGGTCAGGGCACATGCCCAGGCTGTGGGGCTGATCCACAGTGGGGGCCGTATAGGAGGCGGCCCATCGATGTTTTCTCTCATCAGTGTTTCTATTTATCTCTCCTTCTTATTACCACTTTTTCTAAAACAATAAAAAATGTAAAAAGAAAAATAAAATTTCATCATGTGCCCTGAGTCCTTCCTAAAACTAGTACATGGCTTATTGCAGTGACCCCCCAAAATTATATCAGACACTCACATGTCTACATGGAGAAATGATGGGAAATACAAAGAATGAGTATCCATTAGTAAAATTCTGACTCTTTTATATGCTGTGATTGTAAAGGCAACAGATTAACTGACCAGTTTTCTCCGTCTAGTGTCATCAGTGATGTTGGGGTTCAAAAGATGGAAAATAAAGAGAATTCCCAGCACAAATTTGCTTGTAGGAAAGGGATCTTTAATCCTGACAGGAACCCTCACTCCTGTCCTCCTCTGCTCTGTCCCTGGGGATGGTCAGAGGTGCTGTCTCTCCCACACAATCTAGAACATCCTTAATGTACAGTGTACATGTTCTTTCATCACCTGGAAATATATTAGATAGTATTGTCTTCAATTTACCTCTTTAAATTTTTGTGTAATTTTTTTTTTTTATTTTGAACAATGCTCAAATCATCATTGTTTGACTTAATGGGTCCTGATTTTGAAGCTTTATATAACAATTCACAAGAAACGTTGTCCCCCTCTATTGCACATGGCAGGGGAAATCCTGATATGAACAGAGTGGGCACTAAACCCCATAGAGAAATGTTGGCTGGAACACTTAATATCATTGAAATCTGTTTTCTGTGCCCTCTGCCCTAGAGACCAACCTTTTATTGCATAAAGCCCTGACTCATTTCAAAGATTAGTTCAATTGATTAAACTTTACATTGTGAACTTCACTATAGTATGTAGCTTAGAAAACTAGCCTCACCCCTGAGACATTATATCATGTAGACGTCAGGTATGAGGAAGGAACCTCAAAAAATATGAGAAAGATTCTGAGCAGAGATGACATACAGGATCCCAGAAGATATTTAATGAGGATAAAAGTGACCAAGAGGACGAAGGTGCAGAGAGGTCGTGAGAGGGAGACATGAGGGGATGAACTGGAGCTGATGTTCAAGAAAGCGAATGTCCCAGTGAGAGCCCTGCATGGAGCTGTGTGTGCAGAACTCACACGGGACAGTGAGAGAGCGAGGCCCTGGGGCATGGACTCTCAGTGTGTGTAGATGGTGAGATCTGGGTGGGTAGAAGTGGGTTTTAAAATACATTCTCCAGAGCAGGTTCCCAGATGAACACCCCTCAGGGGATGCTGGACAGGACTGTGGAGGTGACAGTGACCCCCATTGGTGACTCTGAGCCATGCAGGCTGCAGGACCCTAGGGACTGAACCAGCTGCCTCTCCACCCACCAAAGCCAGGGACGGGAAGAGCTCACCTTTAAGGTCAGGCTTCTCCTCTTTGAAGAGAGATACGAGGACTCGAACCATGAGGGCATTTTGTATCATCTGCACCGTCCTCACTAGTGATGCACGTGTGAGTATCTCTTATAAATTTGATAATTCTAATGCTTTTATAGAAATAATTAGAATGATAATGTTAGAAAGTGTGAGTGAGTAAAAAGGAGCAGCTGGATAAATTTTCTCTAACTTAGCGCAGCTCTGGCTGGATGGTGAGTTGGGTGGATCGTCACCCTGTACACGGAAAGGTTTGGGTTCAGTTCTTGGTCAGGGCACATCCCTGCATTATGTTTGGGATCCCTGGTCAGAGAGCATTCGGGAGGCAACCAACTGATGATTCTCTCTCTCTCTCTTCTCTATCCAGTCCGTTTCTAAAATCAATGAATCCTCTTTAGTGAGGAATAAATAAATAAAAAGATAAAAATAAGTGTAGTTTGTGTATTATTCATTCAATGCCACATTACACACACACACACAAAACACACACACACACACTGTGATGATTTCCATTGTAATGAATCATAAAATTCCTTTCTGCCCTGTACATAGCAGATGTTTCTTGCCCCCTCTCTGAGCTTAACCTACCCAGTGATCTCCCTCCACAGACAGAACAGACCAAACATGACTGACGTGCAAACAGGGCTGGGCCTGCACCTGAGGTTCCTGTTCTCCCAGTGCCTGGATCCTGCAGATGCTGCAGTGGGAGGGTCCTGGTTTGTCCTGGGGAGGGTCAGATCCAGGAGCCCCTGTCCAGTCAGTGCAGCCAACACTGACCAACATGCGGGAAGCATCTTACTGAGCACCAGCTCAGCAGTGCTCAGATCCAGGAGCCCTGAGGGCAGGACCAGAGGGGACACCGGACAGGTTTCTCCCCAGCAGCAGAAGCAGGAGTGGATGTAGCAATTGTGTGCCCAGAAAAGTGGGCCTATGTGGTCAGACATTGGTTAGTTACAAGTATGAAATATGACATACGACACAATGGAGCCCAGCACCTATATTCACTGCCCTTCCAGCAGGAGTGGGTGCACAGGAACTTGGGGGATCACCAAAAGCAAAATGAGGACCTGAGGGTCAGGCTGTTAGGTGGCATTCTCATGGGACTGAGGCATTAGATTATCAACCACTTAGGTTACACCCTTCTGACTACTCTGTGAAACCTTAAAGGGAACAAGAGGCAGACCTCAGGGTCATGAAGCACCTGCAGCTGAGAGATGGAAACTCAGAGGATCCAGGGAGATGGAGACACTGACAACACACAGACTCAGAGATGGACAGGACATAGCAGGTTCCAGAGGAGACTGGTCATCAGAACCCGCACATCCAACCAACAGGAAATCTCCTCACAGCTGCAGGATGGGGTCATGAAGGAGCGTGGGATGAAAGGAACACTTGCACTCTCTCAGTGGGAAGGTGAGATCCTGCAGCCACATGAAAAACAGCCTGTTGGTTCCTCCAAAATGAGAGTAGACACCCTGTGTGGCTAAGTAATGAGCTCCTAGTTGATCATGAGAATAATGAACCCAGGACTCCGGAGAGGTGTTGCACGGCCCTGTTCACTGCAGCCGTGTTCAGTGTTGTGAGACGTGGAAACATCTCTGTCCATCAGTGGGTGAGTGGACACACTTGTGATATTCTCAGGATGAGATCTTACTCAGCCTTAAATTACAGGGAAACCCTGCACACACCCCAGCCTGGATGACACTAGAGGTCACTGTTCTGTAAAATAAAGCCATCAGGGAAACGCAGATAGTGTCTGATTTCACTTACGCTGGAGACAAAATTAGGTTTCCTTCCAGCAGGGTGTGGAGGGGCCCAGGCCTGGGTGTGGTGAAGGCTCTGGCAGGACATGGAATAGTGGAGGGTCGGCCGCCCTGGGGTCCTGCACTGATGGAGAACAAAGAAGGAGGCAGCTGGAGGAGACACTGTGTCAGGACACACAGGACACAGTCAGCTCTGGTTTTGGGCCCTGTACATCCACTAGACCCTGGCTGTGTCTGCCTCAGTGTGTGAAGCTGTCCACCCTAAGGGCCCTGTGGACGCTGATGGACATTCAGTCCCCATGGAGAATGGGAAGGAGGAGACAGAGCCCTGTAAACCTCTGTAGTCCTGGGGGCTGTGTGAGCTTCCAGGACATGCCCTGTGTGATCTCAGAGACTGGATCCTCCACTCTGAGTCATCACTGAGGTCCTTCTGTGCTGAGGTGTGGATCAGTGGATGGTTGTTTTCATTGCTGAGCAGTAGTCTATTGATAGGTGTTTCCTAGTTTGCTTATTGGTAAAATTAGAATGACTTTTGGATAATTTACAGCTTTTAACACAAAAATACTATAAATATTTACACATATTTTGGTATGAATAAATTGATTACTTCTTGTCCATCAAATAATCCTAGTGGAACCCATCAGATATATGTTAAGTGTATTTTTAATTAAATAAGAAATGGCGATTCACTTTGAGAAGAAAGAATAACAGGACACAGAGGGCCCTGGAGAAGGAGAGGAGCCCAGTCACAGCCCATATGTCATCTGAACCCACAGTGTCACCTCCTCACTTGTCTTCAGTGAGAATTTGAGAAGTTAGAGTCACAGAGAAAAAGAGGGATTATCCTGGATGCAGCTGAGAGCTGAGAGGAAACCCCTGCTCCCAACAGGAAGCCTCTCCTTCCCCCTCACTCTGCACCTGCTCCTGGTCTGTTCTCTGAGGATTGAGCGCCCCCTGGTGTCCTGAGCGCCCTGTGCAGCCCCGCCCTCCTGTCCCCTCAGGAGGTTTGTGTCTGGGCTCACACTGACTTCCCCTCACTGTGTGTCTCGCACAGTAATACACGGCCGTGTCCTCGGTGATCACGGAGCTCAGCTGCAGGAAGAACTGGTTCTTGGCCGTGTCTTTGGAGATGGTGGTGCGGCTCTTGAGGGACGGGCTGTAGTAAGTGCTACTACCACTACCATATATGCTCCGGATCCATTCCAGCCCCTTCCCAGGTTTCTGGCGGACCCAGCCCCAGTGGTAACCACTGCTGATGGAGTAACCAGAGACAGTGCAGGTCAGGGAGAGGGTCTGCGAGGGCTTCACCAGTCCTGGGCCTGACTCCTGCAGCTGCACCTGGGACAGGACACCTGGGGACAAGGAGCATCAGCCCTGTCAGTCATGTGCAGTCACAACCACCCCACAGACCCCTGTGTGACCTCTGAGACCCTCACCTTGGGGGGCTGTCACCAGGCACAGGAGAAGACCCAGCAGTCTCATCTTCTTCTAGACCAGGGCTCTGCGTTCCCCAGAGACCTCAGCCCTGTGTGAGGAGAGAGCTGTGAGTCTCCCCAGCCCAGGGGAGGATTTACCCTGGAGCTTTGGGAGAAATTTGCATGTGGGGCAGCCTGTTTTTTATAAGTGGGGGACTGAGGTCAGTGTGCCCTGGTCTTTCTGGGGCTCTTCTGAGTATGTTTTTTACTTTGAACTCACTCAGCATGTAAGTCAGTGATAGTGTATCATCTGGTTTAAGAGACATGTTGGAGTCAGGTTAATGGACATGCTCTTCTCTGGATGGGTTGAATTGATTATATTTTTAATTTCTCATATATCTTTGAAATAGATTTAAAGTGATTACATTTGTCCGGGTAGTTTCTTAACCCCAACTTTCTTATATATTAAAAATTGTCAAACATTTTTAATAAACAATTGTATTTGTACAAACATAATTTTATATATACAATTTCTCTCTTCCCTGAAAATCACAAAATAAAGGACATTCATTCTCAGAATCTTATATGTTTATTGGTGTAGTTATGTTGATCCAAGAACTATATCCCAAGAATAGGTTAATGGGAGAGTCTCAATTCTTTATTTTGTTTTGTTTGGTTAAAATGATATTTATTATAAGTTCTGAGTAACACTATACGATATGCCATTTGTTTAGGTTATTTCTAGAACCATATTTTCTTCTTACAGTCTTTACCAAACACCTTCAGCAGCTAAGCAGGTTAAGGCCTGGTTAGTACTTGCATGAGAGACCCTTGAATCTTGATGTTAAGAATTGGTACTTCTGTCTTTGAGTCCCTCCTCGGACTCACCCTCCTGCAAGTCTATGGACAGTTGCAGAGACTCAAATCTTCTTGTACAAGACATAATTCAGTTTATACATGGAGAAAGGATTGACAATGGAAAGAGTGATTATTTTTAGTAAAATTCAGATTATTTTATATGTTGAGATAACAAAGGCAGCAGATTAACTGATCTCATTTTCAGTCTAGTGTCATCAGTGATGTTGGGGTTCAAAGGGGGGTAGGGAGATGTTCCCAGTACAGGTTTGCTCACAGGAAAGGGAACTTTAGTCCTGACAGGAACCCCTTACTCTCACCCCCTCCTTGTGCCCCCGGGGATGGTCTCTGTGGTCAGAGTTGCTGGGCCTCCCACTTACCATGTAACATCCTTACGTATAATGAACACATTCTCCCATCAGACATGTGTCTTGGCAACCTATTGTTTCTTTGCAGGCTCATATTTTTATTACCTCAATGGACTGTTTGATGAGGAAATTTTTTTATTTTTAACAATGTGCTATTCATCAGTATTTGATTTTATAAGATCTGGTTTTTTTATGTTTTATGCAATAACTCACCAGAAAATTTTCACTCTCCATTGCCCGCAGGAGCAGAAACCCTGATATAATCACAGTGGGCACTAAACCCGATAAAGGGTTGATGGCTGGATTCCTTAATATCATTGAAATCTGAGTGCTGTGTCCCGAGCAGGAGACCAAACTTCGAAAGCCCCGATTCATTTCAAGATTAATTCACTTGATTGGACTTTACACTGAGAATTTTCTTAGAGTATGTAGCATAGAAAACGAGACTAACCCCTGAGATATTTTATCATGTAGATGTCAGGCAGACAAGAAAGTAACCTTGAAGAATGTGAGAAAGATGCTGAGCAGAGATGACAGAGACAGGATCCCAGAAGTTATTTCATGTGGATGGAAGTGACCAGGAGAACGAAGGTGCAGAGAGGTCGTGAGAGGGAGACATGGGGAGATGAACTGGAGCTGACATCGGGAAAGTGAATGTCCCAGTGAGAGCCCTGCATGGAGCTGTGTGTGCAGGACTCACATGGGACAGTGAGAGAGTGAGGCCCTGGCGAGTGTGGGGACCTGGACTGAGCTCAGACCCAGGGTGTGTGGACACATTGACTGACCCTCTGTGGAAACAGCGTCCTAGTCACAGGGGGGACGGAATGCCCAGGATGCTGAGTCTTTCAAAGAGACAATTGGTCCCATAAGAACCCAGTGAAATAATGGTCCCTGAGCCTGGACATGACTCATCTGGAAAACAGAATGATTTTGACACCATTATCTTCCTTGGGGAGATGAGGGGACACGGCCCAGAGCAAGGAGGAGGGTCTCTGAGACCCTGAATCCCAGGCAGAGCTGGAAAGGCCTGAGCACCACAGGGAGCTGTGCTCAGCCCTTCCCTGCGCTGTTTCTGGGCCATGTTCTTGGGTCCGTGGGTCCCCAGCGCCCCCTTCTGGTCCTGAGGGATCTGAGGTGTCCAGAGTGCCCCTTTGTGTCCTCAACTCTCCTAGTGGACCTGTGTCTCCTGCAGCTCAGCCTCTCCTGTCTCCCCACAGGAAGTTTGTGTCTAAATCATAGAAAACCTTGATTAGACAAATGTCACATGTCCAGTGTTTACACTGGTACTTATACACATACTCTGTGTCTCTAGTTCTCCACCAATAACTGCTTAAAATAGCAACACGGACAACCCAGCAGAGCACAAACTATGGAGAGTGGTCTGTGTTGAGTCCTGATCAGGGAATGAGAACATCTGGGATCCCAGGCCTGGGTCTTGTTTCAGTGCTGCTGGGTTGGTGCTGGGCTCATTTTCTTAAGCGGAGGTGCCCCTATTTGCATGTCCTCTTACTATAAAGGCAGCTCTGTGTTTGAATACTGATGTAAAGGACAAGGTTTCAGACTGTGGTGTGTGCAAAAACATATGCATGTGGAGAACTAGCCCTGGAGCCTGGGCCTCTCTTCCTCAAACCTGGAGCCAACTGCTAACCTGCATGACCTCCAGACAGGGGGAAGTGCTTAGTGAGGTTTTCAGTGCTACCTGGGTGGACACTGGATTACCTGAAAATGTGATCATGGTACAATATAGCAGGAAGAATTAATGGAATAGAAAACTAAGAGAAAAGGTACAGCTGTAAATGTCATATCTCTGCAGGCTATCTGTATAAACAGAGGAAGGTGATCACCCAGAGGGAGATTAATGTGCGGTAACTTTATGTCCCATAGATGTGAAGTTCTCTCTAACACTATTTCCCCTACACAATGTTCAGAGAACAAAAGGAGAACACAGCATAAACCTTGAGCCAGAGGACCAGTGTTGGGGGACAGTCGGTGTCTGTGTGGGTCACGGGAAGCAGAAGCATGAACTACAGAGAAGCAGACATTGCTTCCAGGTCTGAGTCCTTCAGGGGAGGTTGGAGCTGAAGGTGCAGCAGCTGCACGACCTCCTTTGTAGGGTTTGTTCTCTAGTCTCCACTGGACCAGTTTCAGACACTGGGGATGTAGAAGAACCTCCGTCATGACCAGGTGTGTTTATGTAAAATTGTAGGTAAAGATTTGTGAGTAATTAAGATTACATCAAGAAAATGTTGATATTGGAAACCTGATGGCTGCATTGACCCATTGGGAATACTGTCACTGTGTCTGCACAAGATGGGAGTCACCTGAACCACAACCTGACTCAGTGCGATAATGAAGGAAATGCTACCTGGGTATATGAATGGGGGAATTAACGGACACTGAGGATACATGTCTGGGGTTTTTGTTTCATTAAGTTCTAATTTTCCTTGATTTTTTTAAAAGCAAGTTTAAATATCATTTCCTCTGAAATAGCCTCACATAGTTCCTAGAGTCATGAGGACACTTTGTAGAGAGTGTGCAGGAGCATAAGTCATTTGTGTGTTGATTTTGTACCTTAAATTTGTCCTAAATTCACTTTCTAGTTCTATCAGTATCATGGGGCAGTTTTTAGGGTTCTCAATACCCAAGGTCATGTCATATGTGCAGTGGTAAAGAGAAACATTTTAACTTGATTTTTCTGATTTAGTCATATCTAAAATTTTTTTTATTTCTATTCTCACAAAAGTTCTTAGTTCTGTTGAGTAGAAGTAGTCACAGGGGTGCCCTTGGGTTGGTCCTGATCTTAGAAGGGCAGTTATAAAATTCTCTCTGTTCACCATGATATCACTGTTGGCTTCTCCAATGTGGCCTTTGCTATGTTGATGTACATCTTTTCTGTACCTAATTGGTTAAGAGTTGTAGTCATGAAGCCATTTTCCATTTGTTAAATACTTTCTTCTGCATCAATTTATATGATGTTATTATTTATCTTATATTCTGTGAATGAGGTGTAGCACATTTACTGGCTTACAAACATTGAACCATCCTTGCTTTCTAGATTGATTCCCCAACTTATCATGGTCAATGATCTGATACCCCACTGTTCAATGATCCATTCCATGTGCTGTTAATTTTCCTAGTACATTGTGAGGATTTTTGCATGTCTGTTCATCAGGGATGTTGGCCGGTCATTGTTTATGCCCTGAGTTGGTTTTCATAAGAGTGCAATGGTCACCTTAGTAAACTTGTTTGTAATATTGCTTCTTCTATTAATTTTTGGAAGAGGTCAAAAGAGAATGATTTAAAAATTGTAAATTCTTGCCCGGTTAGTGTGGCTCCATAAATGGAACATTTTCCCATAATCTCAGAGGCCCTGGTTTGATTTCTGTTCAGAGCACGGGCCAGGGTTGTGTGCTCGATCCCCATTAGAGAGCATAGAAGAGGCAGCCAATTGATGCTTTTTTCTCACATGGATGTTTCCATTCCATTCTCCATGTTTTTTTTTTTTTTTTTCTCTTAAATATCTATCTATCTATCTATCTATCTATCTATCTATCTATCTATCATCTATCTATCTATCTATCTATCTGTCTGTCTATCTATCATCTATCTATCTATCTATCTATCATCTATCTATCTATCATCTATCTATCTATCTATCTATCTATCTATCATCTATAAAGTTATGAGTTCTTGTGTTCTTGTTCTAGGTGTTTCTGCTCAGTATTCAGAGTGTTGGCCTGAGGACTGAAGTATCATGGGATTGATTTATGGTCAAGAACACGTTCCTAGGTTGAAGGTTCAACCCCTACCCTGGTCAAGTTTTGTTGGAGGCAACCACATGGTATATCTCTCTCACTTTGATGTTTCTCTCTTGCTCTTCCTTTGCCCCTTCAATTCCAACTAAAACCAATTGAAAAATAACTGCGGGTGAAGATTAACCACAAAACAAAAAAAGTATAAATTCTTTGAACTTTCAGTAAAATCCACTTTTAAGTCCATTTAATCATGAACTTCTCTTTGTTGGAAAGTTTTTCTACTACCTCAACTATTTTTTAAAATTTATAACAATCTTGCAAATATCTAATTTCTAATATGAGCAACTACCAAGTGGACAGCGAAATACAACTGCTGATATTCTCTGTGTGATCAGTGTGGAAATTACAGTTGTGTCCAGACCACATATTTATTTTATATGGCATCCAAGAAAATGAAGTAAATCCATATTATTCTATGTAGAATTTATAAAGTGTGTTAGCCCTGGGAATGCCCCTCCCTGACCTCCAGCTCCAGGGGCACAAGGAGCAGGTCCCAGGCGCTGCTCTCTGGAACCCCCCCTCCCGGTTTGTGCTGCAGACACAGCTGTGCACAACGCCCAGACCCTGGCGGTGTCGGCGGGGACACTGAGGCAGGGCCATTGTGGGAGACACATGAGTCATCTTACAGAAAGTTTGGCTCCGGAAATTCTTGGTCCTTCCTAAAATGCAGAAAGCTTTTGGAAATCTCCACCTTTCCTTGACAGACTCAGTGCTGACAATGTACTGAGGCTCAGCAACCCCTGTGCATTTTTTTCTTCTACAAATAAAAAGCTGCCCCTGGTGCACGTGAGAATGTGGCTGCTAATATGATGAAAAGTTTAAAACACAGAGTCATTAGTGGCTGACACAGAATCACCGGTCTTAGGAGACTCGGTAGAACTGTAATCTGGAAAGAAAACCCAGAGCCTCAAAGGAAAATGTCGTAGACACCACCTGCATCTGCTCCTGGGGCTGCAACACACAGTCCGTGGGTCCTAAGCTCCCCCTGGGTCCTGAGCGCGCCCTGCAGGCCCGCCCTCCTGTCCACTCAGGAGGTTTGTGTCGGGGCTCACACTCACTTTCCCTCACTGTGTCTCTCACACAGTAATACACGGCCGAGTCCTCAGCTCTCAGGCTGTTCATTTGCAGATATAGCATGTTCTTGGAGTTGTCTCTGGAGATGGTGAATCGGCCCTTCACAGTGTCTGCATAGTATATATAATCACTGCTACTACTGATGTATGAGACCCACTGAAGCCCCTTACCTGGAGCCTGGTGGACCCAGCTCATTGCATAGTCATCAAACGTGAATCCAGAGGCTGCACAGGAGAGTCTCAGAGACCCCCCAGGCTCCACCATGCCTCCCCCAGACTCCATCAGCTGCACCTCACACTGGACTCCTGCAAATACAAAGACATTCTGGTCAAGAAACTGTCCCATGTCCACTGTTTCTCTCTCTCATCCTTTCACATACTCCGTGTCTATAGTTCTCCACAAATTACCTCTTAATGTGGCCACAAGAAAAACCCAGCTGAGCCCAAACTCCATGATGAGTGCTCTGTGTTCTGTCCTGGTCAGGAAATTGGGTCACCTGGGGATCCTTGAGCTGGGCTCCTGTCTCAGAGCTGCAGGTTTGGGGCAGGGCTGGATTTTATGGGCTGAGGTGGCCCTATTTGCATGTCCTCCTACAGTATAGGGATCTCTGGGGTTGGAGACCTGCAGAGAGGTCTGTGCCTCAGAGTAGTTGTGAGTGCCCTGGGGAAGAATTGTGATCATGATAACAGTTCAATAGCTAAATATAGAATCATGAGGACACTGAAGTATTTTCTGTGTCCACATCTGGTAACAGTGAGCTCAGCATCTGGCTTGGCTCTTCTGCACTGGCCCCTCAACTCCCCTGACCCAACACCAGGGCAGTGTGGGACCTGCCCACGAGGGCGCAGACACCTTGTAGGTAATGAGAGCATGAATGAAGGACTGTATCCTGGTTTTACACACATGTTAGATCTGGCGATGAGCAGACACATGGAAGGAGACCACAGGCTGCAGATCTTGTAAGAGTGGATGTTGTGTACAAGGTTTGTTGTGCCCTTGGCCCTAGTGTCTCTGGTGTCCTGATTCTTAAGGAGTGAAAGAAGACAGAGTGTTGAGAAGATGCTTTTCTATCTCTGTGACTCAGAGACACTGAGAAGTCAGGGAGATTCATGGAGCTGATGGAGAGGCTCCGGGTTTCCTACATCCGGAAGTCTATGTTCAGAGGGTCTGTCTGCATAGACAGTAATGAAAGCCTTAAAGAAGTTGATGCAATGGAAAAATCAGTAGTACATATGTAAGTCAGAATACCTGTGATCAGCAAGAATGCTCATATTTAAGGATAATCAGTCATCTATGTAGTAGAACATTTGCAATTTCAGTTGAAAGTAAAGGCCATGATATGTTACATTGATGACTCAGCCTGGTCCTTCTCACCCATGTTATTGCTATTAGGAGAGTTTATTTTAAAAAGGGACAGCTGTGTGTTTACACAGTTTTAGATAACGATGTGTCATGTCCTCATGCAACAAACGTGTTTGCAGAACATGGAGATAAAGCCTGGATAGTACACGTGCCCGGAACCCACCTCCGTCTGGGGGACGAGAGCTCAGTGGGTTCTGAGCTCCCAAGGTCCTGAGACCACCTTTTCCTTCAATGCCCACAGAGGACCAGAGACTCCTCATCGCCTCCCCTCATCCAGCCTGGGTGTCGGGTCCCTTCCCGCAGGAGCTCTATGGACCCTGCTGTCCACAGGACGTCCCCTCCTTGTTCTTTCCTTCTACATACCCTCCCTCTGCTCCTAGGCTGTCAATCCCCCGAGGTCTCTGCTGCACCACAGAAGAACACTGTGTCCCTCTTTTGTTGCGATGCCCCCATTGCAAGAACCTTGAACAAACCGTCCTTTAAAATTTAGAACTGTCAGAGAACCTTCCACCAAAATAAAAGTGGAATATTTAAGGTTTTCCAGTGAGGATTGCACATAAGCCCACTCAGGACACGACCTGGGTCAGATTTGAGGACACGCCAGTGCCCCCTGGTGGTTGTTATGAGCCACACAGGCCGAGGCATCTATTTATATAATGGTATCGATTATCTTTTATTGTGTGAATGAGGTGTAGCATCTTTAATGATTTACATATGCAAAACCATTCTTGCATTCTGCATTCATATCCCAATGTATCATGGTTAATGATCTTTTTAATGTGCTGTTCAGTTTTCATGTATATTGTTGAATATTTTTGCACTTAACTTCATCAAGGATATTGACTTGACATTTGTTATGTCCCTATTTGGCTTTCATATTAATGTAATGGTCACCTCAGGAAATTAATTTGGAAGTGTTGCCTCTTCTTTTAATTCTTGGACAAATTTCAGAGGCATTGATTTAAAATTTATAAATTCTTGCCAGGCCATGTAGTTCAGTGGATGGAGCATCATCCCATGGACTGAGAGGTCCTGTTTGAGTCCTGGTCAGGATACATACCAGGGTTCTGGGCTCAATCCCCAGTAGAGGGCGTGCAAGAGGCAGCAGAGTGATGTTTATCTTTCATAAGAATGATGCTATTTCTTTGTCCCCTATTCTCTCTCAAAAATACATAAATAAATGAACAAATAAGTAAATATAAAATGTTATACATTCTTGTTGTAGCTGGTTTGGATCTGCAGTTAGAGTGTTTTCCCAAGGATTGAAGTGTTACAGGTTCAATTCCTGGTCAAGGGCACGTTTATGCATTGCAGCTTCGACCCTGACCCTTGGTTTGAGGCAACCACTTGACTTGTCTCTCTCCTCTCTCTGTCTCTCTCTCTGTCTTTCACTCTCTCTCTCTCTCTCTCTCTCTCTCTCTCTCTCTTTCTCTTCCTCTGTTTTTTTGTTTGTTTGTTTGTTTGTTTTATTTTTTTCATTTCGTCTCAAGTCAAAAGAAGGCCTAGCCACTTTAGCTCAGTGATTGGAGCATTGGCCTCCGGACCAGAGAGTCCTGGGTTCGGTTCCCACTAGGGGTACACACCAAAAATAAAGTCAAAGGAAAATAACCTTGGGTGAGGATTAACAACAACATAATAATAAGTAATATATCTTCTTTGACATTTTGGTAGAATTCACATTTAAGTCCATTTGGTCATGGGTTTCAATTTGTTGGCAAGTTGTCACTACTACCTCAATTTTTTTTCTATCCTCACCCAAGAAATATTTTTTTCCCATTTATCTTCAGATAGATTGAGAGGGAGAAAGGGAGAGCAGAGAGAGAGCGAGAGAGAGAGGGAGAGAAACATCTACCTGATAGTGGCCCATGGGTTGTCTCCTGCACAACCTTGAACAGGGTGAAGGACCAAACTGTATCCGAGATAACTGCCCTTGATGGAATTAAACCTGTGACTTTTTGGTCTTTAGGCAGATGCTCTAACCACTGAGCCAAACCAGCTAGGGCATACATTAGTTAGTTTTGAAACTTTCATAGCAATCTAGCAATAATGAAATCGAATTTCTAATTTGAACATCTACTAAGCAGACAGAGAAATACTACTGTTGGTATTCACAGGGTGTAGCTAGTGCCGAAGTTACTGTTGTGTCCTGATCACATATGTATTTTATTTGCCATCCATGAGAATGAAATACACTTCTATTATCATATAATCTTAGTCCTGAGAATGCATCTCCCTGACCTCTAACTCCAGAGGCACAAGGACCAGCTCCCAGGCGCTGCTCTCTGGAACCCCCATGGTTTGTGTTGAGGACACAGCTGTGCATGACTCCCGGACTCTGGCTGACTCGGCGGGGACACTGAGGCAGGGCCATGCTGGGAGACGCAGGTGTCGTCTTACAGAAACACTGGCTCAGAAATTTCTTGATTGAATTGTTGGGTCTCCTGAAATGCAGGCAGAATCACGCAACTTCCACCTCTTGTGGACAGACATTGAATGTGTGCTGATAGTTTCCCGAGGCTCACCAACCCCTCTGCATGTTCATCCCTCTATAAGTGATACACTGCTTTTTGTACATGACAATGTTTTTAATAATATCATAAATATTACAATATACAGAACTGACAGTGCAACTTCAAAACCAAAGTCCTAGAGAAACTCTTGGAGAAACTATCATCTGGGTAAGAAGCCCAGAGCCTCAGAAAAAACAAACATAACCTCCTCTTGCACCTAGGGCTGCAACAGAGAGACGATGGGTCCTGAGTGCAACTTGGTGTCCTGAGCAGCCCCTGGTGTCCTGAGCAACCCCTGGTGTCCTGAGCATCCCCTCAGCCCCGCCCTCCTGCCCTCCTCAAGAGGTTTAGGTCTGGGCTCACACTGACTTTCTATCATTGTGCCTTACCCAGTAATATATGGCCCTGTCAGTCATGTGCAGTGACAACCACCCCACAGACCCCTGTCTGCCCTCTGAGACCCTCACCTTGGGGGGCTGTCACCAGGCACAGGAGAAGACCCAGCAGTCTCATCTTCTTCTAGACCAGGGCTCTGCCTTCCCCAGAGACCTCAGCCCTGTGTGAGGAGAGAGCTGTGAGCCTCCCTAGCCCAGGGGAGGATTTACCCTGGAGCTTGAGGGGAAATTTGCATGTGGAGCAGCCTGTTCCTTATAAGTGGAGGACTGAGGTCAGGCTGTCCTGGGCCTTCTGTTGCTAATGTGTAACTTTCCCTTTTATTGAATACACTTAGTACATTCATCAGTTATAGGGGATCTCCTGGTACACAGGATACACTGGAGTCCGCTTAATGTCTGTGGTCATTTCCGATAAGTGGTGGACGACTTAATCAGATTACACTTTTAAATTCTCATGCAGCATTCAAATAGATTTAAAGGGATTAAATTTCTTTTAGAAAATTTCTTAAACCCAGCTCTCTAATATCTTCAGAACTGTTAAATATTGTATAAAAATTTATTTTTATAAACATAATTTTATATAGGCAAATAATATCTAGGTTGGTTTGAAAAATCACAAAATAAAGAAGATTCATTCTCAGTGTCTTATTTCTTTATGATGTTTATTGCAGGAGATTGACCTGTTTTCGCTGTCTAGTGTTATCAGTGAGGTCAGCATTGAGAGGGAGGTTAGTGAAGAGAATTACTTAGTAGATTTTCTCATAGAAAAGGGGTCTTCAAACCTGACAGAAATCTCTCACTCATAGACTCTGACTTCCCCTGGGGATGGTCACTGTGGTCAGAGGTGCTGGGCTCTCCCACGGAACAGATAACATCCCCAATGTGTAGTTAACACATTCTCCCATCAGAGACATTAGTCAGAAACATATTCTCCGTGTAGGCCCATCATTTAAATTCTTAAACACAATATTTTGTGGACCAAATGTAGTTAGTGGAGAAAAATCTAATTTACCGCTGCTTTCTGTATGGGTCTGTGTGAATCAATCAGACAGACTCCCCAGGACACGCTGAGCCTCACAGTCCAGGGGCATCGGCTGCAGCTGCCACAGGGACAGAGAGGTTGTGGCACCAGGAGTGAGAGCTGCTGGGAAACTGCCCAGAACTGGGGGGGATTTTGACCTGGGTGAGGGGAGAACTCTGGACGTGTTCTGAGTCAGAGGACTGAGATGTGCCTGATGTTCATGGACAGAGTGTTACTGGATATTTGGGATTAAACCATTTCCAGATACAACCCAGGAAGAAGTGCAGGACATGATAGACACAGCTTCTGTCATCGTGGGAAACACCTGAGTGATTATGACCAGGAGTTTGTCAGAATAGGAATGTTAATGGTACTGCAGGCAGGGGTCAAGGGAAATAAGGAACATATCATTGCAAAGGGATGGAAGGGATTCCTGTTACCCACATGCACCTTCTCAGTGTCTCTGTTTGAGGTAACAACTTCACAGGTCATTACTCACATGGTCACACCATGCTCCATCCCAGCTGCACAATCACTGGGGCCCCATTTATAAAATCCCTCAACCCTTAAAGGGAAGAGTGGACACCCCTCCCTGTAGGACACTGTGTCTGTGTGAGGGGCCCTCATGTCATTGACCAGGACAATGACTCAGTCCATCGTCACCACCATCATCACCATTTGTTTATTTAAAGTTGTTCTTATTATCTGTAGTCATGGTTGCTGTCCAAAACAATGACAACTTTTTGTGGTCATTTATTATATTTGCTAAGTAAAATATCCAGTCAAACTATTTCATTTTTATATTTTTAGTGCTGACAAATGAGGGCTCATTCTTTCCTCTTCTCCATCTGCCCCACACTGGGATATGATGAGAAAGGTTTGCTCTGCCCTCTATAGATGTCATTGGGATATTGTACCTCATAAACCCCTGGAAGGAGAATTCTCCCCCGCCCCCTGATTTCACCAAAATAAAAGCCCAGAGCCTGTCTCCTTTCCTGGAATATCAAAGCTCCTCTGACTTGTTGAAGGGCCTTTCCTCTGATTCCCAGAGATTCCAACTGTGTACGTGATCAATGTCCCCTGTGTGTGCTTGTCCTCAGCCTGGACATCTGCACAAGCTGTTGTGGTCCCTCTGCCTCTACCTGGTGTCAACTGCTCTGAGTGCTGTGAGCATGATGCCAAGTCAATGACCTGCTCCATCAGGAACTTTCACCTCTGTCTTTGAGGTCACATGCCTCTGGTGTCCAATGTCGAGCACATGGGTGTCCAGCTGCTGGCTGGCTGGGACCCTGAGTGGTGGAGCTGAGCTGCACTGTCGAATCAGCAGAGCCCCTGGTGGATGTAGCCTACGTGGGTCAGTGGATTCCATGATTAATTCACATTTGTGCAAAAGAGTGTCTGACAGAGACTCTCTGCCTTTTATTCATATGAGAAACTGATCTCTCTGGACAATAGACATTTCTTTATTTTTTGTGTTTAATGGTTGATATCATTACAGGTGTCTCCATGCCCCCCGACAGCTCCCCTCCACCAGCTCCCCCATGACTCCCCTGGCCATCAGCTCATGTGGTCTGAGTCCATGGGCTGTGCTGTAGGTCCTTTGACTCCTTTCTTCACCTCCTTTTGTTCACTCATCTCCCCCCTCTGATCTGTGTCTGTTCTTTCCAGTGTCCACACCTCTGGTTCTATTTTGTTCCTAGTTTATTTTGTTCCTCAGATTTCACATATAACTGAGATCATATGGTATTTGTCTTTGGCTTATTTCTCTTAGCATAATCCTCCCCAGGTCCCTCCATGCTGTTGCACAGGGTGGGGGATGCTTCTTCCTAACAGCTGCATAGTGTCCCCCTGGGTAAATGAACCTCAGGTTTTATCCACTCGTCTACATGGGAACTTGGGGTGTTTACAGATCTTGGCTGCAAATAACTCTGCTATGAGTACAGGGTGCATGTATTCTCTCTGACTGGAACTTAGAAATACCTAAAATGTATTCCCAGAAGTGTGATCACTGCATTAAATGGGAGTATCGGTTTTAATTTATTGAGGGAACTTCACACTGTTTCCACAGGGGCTGCACAGTCAGCATTCCCACCAGCAGGGCCTGAGGGTTCTGTTCTCTCCACATCCTCTCCAGCCCTTGATTCTTGTTGATTTACTGATGGGAGCCAGTCGGGCGGATGTAGTTGTATTTTAAGCTGCATCTCTCTGATGATTAGTGACCTGGAGCAATTTTCGTACGTCTGTTGTCCGTCTGTTTGTCCTCTTCAGAGAAATGTCTATCCAGGGCCTCTTCCCATTAATTAATGAAATTGTTGGTCTGTGTAATGAGCTGTATAAGTTTTTTTTTTTTTTAATACATTTCTTAATATAACCCCTTAACAGATGTACCATTAGCAAATAGACAATAAACCGTTCTAACTCAGAGAAGTCAGAGGTAAACAAAGAATCATGAACCCAGAGAGGTTTCCTGAGGAAAACTAAAGTAAAGAGGAAACCACACAGGAAACCAGCCCAAACCACCAACTGCACCAGCTCCTGGGATGGTCCTTTTGTTCAGGGACCCTGAGCGCCCCCTGGTGGCCGTAGCCCCTCCTGCAGGGAGGTTTGTGTCTGGGCTCACACTGACTTCCCCTCACTGTGTCTTTCGCACAGTAATACAGGGCCGTGTCCTCGGCTCTCAGGCTGTTCATTTGCAGATACAGCGTGTTCTTGGAGTTGTCTCTGGAGATGGTGAATCGGCCCTTCACAGCGTCCGCATAGTATATATAACTACTGCTACCACTAATTTCTGAGACCCACTGCAGCCCCTTCCCTGGAGCCTGGCGGACCCAGTTCATCCATGTACTACTGAAGGTGAATCCAGAGGCTGCACAGGAGAGTCTCAGAGACCCCCCAGGCTGCACCAAGGTTCCCCCAGACTCCACCAGCTGCACCTCACACTGGACACCTGCAAACACAAAGACGTCCTGGTCAGGAAACTGTCACAAGCCCACTGTTTCTCTCATCCACTCTCACACTCAGTGTCACTTGTTTTCCACAAATTACCTCTTAAAATAGCAACAAGGAAAATACAGCTGAGCATACACTTCATGGTGAATGCTCTGTGTTTTGTCCTGGTCTGGGAATGTGGTCACCTGGAGTTCCCAAGGCTGAGCTCCTGTCTCATAGCTGCAGGGTCTGGGCAGGGCTGGTTTTTATGAGCACAGGGGGCCCTATTTGCATGTCCTCCTACTA
The DNA here is from genome assembly GCA_037176705.1 of Molossus alvarezi. Taxonomy (NCBI): domain Eukaryota; kingdom Metazoa; phylum Chordata; class Mammalia; order Chiroptera; family Molossidae; genus Molossus; species Molossus alvarezi. The sequence goes on along the minus strand of CM073885.1, from coordinate 293,782 downwards.
TATAGGGAGCTCTGGGATTGGAGACCTGCAGATTGGGTGGTGCCTCAGTGCAGGTGGGAGTGTCCTGGGGGAGAATTGTAGTCATGACAAAATTTCAATAATGAAATAAAGTCATAATAGGTAGGGGCATGTCCAAGAGTCCACATCTGGTAACAGTGAGCTCAGATACTGGGGTCAGCACCTAAACACTATCTCCTAATTCTCCCTGAACCTACTTTAAGGCAGAGTGGCACCTGCACAGTGAGGGTGCAGACCCTTGGATATAATGGAGCATGGATGAACATCTGTATTCTGGAGTTTTCCAAAAGTCAGGCCTGGGGATAATCTGACATGTGGACAGAGACCATAGGCTGCAGATCTTGTAAGAGCAAATGTCATGCACACGGTGTGTTGGTGTCCTTGGGCCAGACTGTCTCTGGCTTCCTGACCTTAAAGAAGACAAAGAATACTGAGTGTTGTGTAGATGCTTTTCTATCCCTTGGGCTCAGATATACTGAGCAGTTGGAGAGATTCATGGAGCTGATGGAGAGCCTGTGAGTTTCCAACATCTAGAAGTCTATCCGTAGAGGTCTATTTCCATAGACAGTAATGAAAACCTTAAATAAGTTGTTATAATAGAAAATTAGTGAGATAAATGTTAGTCCAAATACCTATGATTAGTGAGAAGACTCATATTTATGGTTAATCTTTTATTTATGAGGCAGAGAGTTTTGCACTTTAAATTCACAGTGTATGCCATGGTGATATGAGTTGAACTGATCACTCAGCTTGGTCCTTCTCAAGTGTGTTATTACAACTGTGAGAGTTTATTGTCAAAAGGGACCATTTGATGATTCCACAGCGTGTAGATAACAGTGTCGTGTCCTCGTGTAATAAATGTGTTTACAAACTCTGGAGATAAATCCTGGACAGTAGATGTGCCTGGAACCCACCTCCTGCGTGATGGGAGCCTAGTCGGTCCTGACTCTCCAGGGTCCTGAGAGCACGTTTTCCTTCAAAGCCCACAGAGGACCAGAGAATCCTCATCGCCTCCCCTCATCCAGCCTGGGTGTCGGGTCCCTTTCAGCAGGGGCTCTGTGGACCCTGCTGTTCACAGGACGTCCCCTCCTCCTTCTTTCCATCCACGAACCCAAACCTCTGCTCCTTGGCTATGAATTTTCAGGTGGTCTGCTGCCCCACAGGGGAGACCTGTGTCCCTCTCATGTTTTTCTAAACAATGGTATTTTTATAAACATAATCATATATATATATATATATATATATATATATATATATATATATATATATAATGTTCCCTTCTCTGAAAATGATAGAACAAAAGAGATATTCATTCTCAGCACCCTACTTGTTTATTTACGTTGTCATGATGATCCAAGGAACTATATCCCAAGACGAATTTAATGGGGGATCCTCGATTCTTTTCTTTATGTTGTTTGGTTTGGTTAACGTCATATTCATTATAAATTCTGACTAACACCATACGATATACAATTTTGTAGGTTATTTCAGGAACCAATTTTTACAATCTTTACCAAACACCTTTAGCAGCTAAGCAGGCTCAGTCAGGGTGGGAGACCCTTGAGTCTTGATATTGAAAATTGGTAATTGTGACTGAGTCCATTCTCAACCTCTTCCTTTCTGCAAGCCCACGGATTATTTCAGAGACCTCCAGATAATTATATCAGACATAATCACATTTTTACATGAATAAATGATTGAAAATAGAAAGACTGATTATGCATGTGTACAATTCAGATTCTTTTGTATAATTAAATAATAAAGGCAGTGTATTAACTGATCTGTTTTCTCAGTCCAGTGTTAACAGCGATGTTGGGGTTAAGGGTTGTGGGTAGGATGGAGAGAACTCCCAGCACAGATTTGCTTTTAGCAAAGGGAACTTTAACCCTGACAAGAACCCTCACTCTCACCCCACCCTCTGCCCCTGGGAAAGGTCACTGTGGTCAGAGGTGGGTTCTCCCACTTACCATGTAACTTCATTCCTGTAAAATGTACAAATTCTCCCATCACACATGTGACTTGGGAAAATATTGTCTCTTTGTTGGCCTGTCTCTTATTTTAAAATATGTTATCATTGATATTTTAGAGAGAGAGAGAGAAATAGAAACAGGGAGAAACATTGACGTGCAATAGAAACACTGATCAGCTGCCTTCCGCACGCCCCCTACTGGGGATCAAGCTCACAAGCCAGACATGTGTCCTGACCAGGTAAAGGATTTGTTATCACACCAGCTGCCTCTCCACCCACCAAGACCAAGGGAGGGAGGAGCTCACCTTCAAGGTCAGGCTCTTCCTCTCTGAAGAGGAGAGAGACTGGAGGACTCTGACCATGAGGGTATTTTGTATCATCTGCACCATCCTCACTAGTGATGCACGTGTGAGTATCTCTTATACATTTGATACTTCTAATGTTTTTATAGGAACAATTAGAATGATAGTTTTATAAAGTGTGAGTGAGTGAAAAGGAGCAGCTGGACATATTATTATTAAATAAACGAAGCTCTGGCTGGGTCGTGAGTTGGGTGGACTGTCATCCTGTACACTGAAAGGTTTTGGGTTCAGTTCTTGGTCAGGACACACCCCTACATTATATTTGGGATCTCTGGTCAGACAGCATTCGGGAGGCAACCAACAGATGATTCTTGCTCTCTCTTCTCTATCCAGTCCGTTTCTAAAATCAATGAACATATCTTCAGTGAGGAATAAATAAATACATAAAAATACGTGTAGTAAGTGTAGTTTGTGTATTATTTATTCAATGACACATTACACACACACACACACACACACACACACACTGGGATGATTTCTGTTGTAATGAAACACAAAATTTCTTTCTCTCCTGTACATAGCAAATGGTCCTTGCTCCCACTCTGAGGTTAACCTACCGTGTGACCTCCTTCCACACACAGAACAGACCAAACATGACCGAAGTGCAGACAGGGCTGGGCCTGCACTTCAGGTTCCTGTTCTCCCAGCAACTGGATCCTGCAGATGCCGCAGTGGGAGTGTCCTGGCTCATCCTGGGGAGGGTTAAACCCAGGAGCTTCTGTTCAGTCAATACAGCCAACACTGACCGACATGTGGGAAGAATCTTAATGACCCCCAGCTCAGCAGTGCCCATTCACAGAGCTCAGAGCCAGAAGCCCTGAGGGCAGAACCATAGGGAATACCGGACTGATATCTCTCCATTAGAAGAAGCAGGAGTGGATATAGCAACTGTGTGCCCAGAAAAGTGGGCCTGTGTGGTCAGACATTAGTTAGTTACAAGGAAGAAATATGACATGCGGCACAATGGAGCCCAGAACCTGTAGTCACTGCCCTTCCAGCAGGTGTGGGTGCAGAGCAAATTGGGGGATCACCAAGAACAAGATGTGGCCCTAAGGATCAAGCTGTTAGGTGGCATTCACATGGGACTGAGGCATTAGATTATCAACCTCTTAGTTTACACCCCTCTGACTACTCTGTGAAAACCTTAAAGGGAACAAGAGGCAGAACTCAGGGTCATGAACCATCTGCAGCTGAGAGGTGGAAACTCAGAGAATCCAGGGAGATGGAGACACCGACAACACACAGACTCAGAGATGGACAGGACATAACAGGCTCCTGAGGAGACTGGTCATCAGAACCCGCACATCCATCCAACAGGAAATTTCCTCACAGTTTCAGGACTGGGTCATGAAGGAGCGTGGAGTGAAAAGAACACTTGCACTCTCTCAGTGGGAAGCTAAGATTCTATAGCCACATGAAAAACAGCCTGTTGGTTCCTTCAAAATGAGAGTAGAAATCCTGTGTGAATGAGCAATGAGCTCTTAGGTTTCATGTGAATAATGAAGCCAGGACCCTGGGGAGGTGTTGCACGGCCCTGTTCATTGCAGCCGTGTTCAGTGTAGTGAGACGTGGAAACATCTGTGTCCATCAGTGGGTGAGTGGACACACTTGTGATATTCTCACGATGGAATATTACTCAGCCTTCAATCACAGGGAAACCCTGCACAAACCCAGCCTGGATGACACTAGAGGACACTGTGCTCTGTGAAATAAAGCCGTCAGGGAAAAGCAGATAGTGTCTGATTCCACCTACACTGGGGACTGAATTAGGTTTTCTTCCAGCAGAGTGTGGGGGATCCCAGGCCTGGGTGTGGTGAAGGCTCTGGCAGGAGACGGGATAGTAGAGGGTCGGCCGCCCTGGAGTCCTGCGCTGACGGAGAACAAAGACGAAGGCAGCTGGAGGAGACACTGTGTCAGGACACAGTCAGCCCTGGTCCTGGGCCCTGTGCATCCACAGGAGCCTGGGTGTGTCTGCCTCAGTGTGTGGAGCCGTCCATCCTCAGGGCCCTGTGGACAATGAGGGGACATTCAGTCCCCATGGAGTGGAGCTTTCCCCAGGGAATGGGGAGAGGAAGACAGAGCCCAGCAAACCCCTGTGGTCCTAGGGGGCTGTGTGAACACCCAGGTAACACCTCTGTGTGATCAATGAGACTGGATTCTTCACTCTGAGTCATCACTGAGATCCTCCTGTGTGAAGTGTGGATCAGTTGAGTGTTATTTTCATTGCTGACTAGTGTTCTATTGATAGATGTTTCCTAGTTTGCTTATTTGTAAAATTATAAAAAGCACTTGGGTTGTTTTAGCCCATAACACAAATAAAGATGCTAAATGTCTTTCAGTTCACATTTTTATGAACGTAAAGATGTGTTCTTCTGGAGCAAACACTCCTAGTGGGATCACTGAGATACATGTTAAGTACACATTTTATTTAATAAGGATCTGCTGTTCATTTTGTGAAGAAAAAATAACAGGATATGGAGAGACCTGTAGTAGCAGAGACCTCCAGTCACAGCCGACATATCCCATGCAAACACGCAGTGTCACCTCTTCAGTTGTTTGCAGTGAGAATTTGAGAAGTTAGAGCCACAGAGAAAAAGCAAGAATCATCCTGGATGCAGCTGAGAGCTGAGAGGAAACCCCTGATCCCAACAGGAAGCCTCTCCTTCCTCCTCACTCTGCACCTTCTCCTGGGGCTGTTCTATGTGGTCTGTGGGTCTTGAGCGCCCCCTAGAGCCCCGCTCCCCTGTCCCCTCAGGAGGTTTGTGTCTGGACTCACACTGACTTCCCCTCACTGTGTCTCGCACAGTAATACACGGCCGTGTCCTCGGTGGTCACGGAGCTCAGCTGCAGGGAGAACTGGTTCTTGGACGTGTCCATGGAGATGGTGGTGCGGCTCTTGAGGGACAGGCTGTAGTAGGTGTTGCCATCATATTCAATGTTCCCCACCCACTCCAGCCCCTTCCCTGGTTTCTGGCGGATGCAGTTCCAGGAGTCAAAACTTTCTTCTAAGTCATCAGAGACAGTGCAAGTGAGGGGCAGGGTCTGCGAGGGCCTCACCAGTCCTGGGCCCGACTCCTAAAAGCTGCACCTGGGACAGGACACCTGGGGACAAGGAACATCTGACTGTCAGCCACGTGTAGTCACAACCACCCCACAGACCCTGTCTGACCTCTGAGACCCTCACCTTGGGGGGCTGTCACCAGGCACAGGAGAAGACCCAGCAGTCTCATCTTCTTCTAGACCAGGGCTCTGCCTTCTCCAGAGACCTCAGCCCTGTGTGAGGAGAGAGCTGTGAGCCTCCCCAGCCCAGGGGAGGATTTACCCTGGAGCTTGAGGAGAAATTTGCATGTGGGGCAGCCTGTTTCTTATAAATAGGGGGCTGAGGTTAGGCTGCCCTGGTTATTCTGGGGCCCCTGTGTGGGCATCTGTTTCCTTGAACTCACTCAGCATGAAAGTCAGAAAAATAGGATACCCGGGTACAGAAGTCATTGTCATGGGGTCAAAGGTCAGCCTCGTTATTCTCAGGGACAGAAAATATGATGGACAAGTTCAGTAGGTTACACTTTTTACTACCCATTTATCTTTCAATGTGATTTAAAAGTGGTAAGCAATTTTTTTAGAGAGTTTCTAAATCCAAATTTCTAGTATATTCAGTCTTTCCAATTTTTTTGTCATAATTTTATACAAGTAATGTCTAGTTTTGTTGAAAAATAAAAATAAAGGACACCCATGCTCAATACCTTACATATAAATTTTATTTAAATTTCTTATTATTGATTATGTTTTTAGAGAGACCAGAAATGCAAGGGAGATAGAAACTTCTGTGTGAGAAACATCCATTTGCTGCCTTCTGTACACCCCCTACTGGGGACAGAGCCAGTCACCCAGCCACCCAGCCATGTGCCCTGACCAGGAACCAAACCTGGTTCTTTCAGACCATGGGGCAATGCTCAGTTATCTGACCCACACCAACCAGGCATTTATATCTTCTTTTATGACGTTTCTTTGATCTGAGAAACTTTCTCCCAAGCATAGGCAGCTGAGACAGTCTTAATTATTGTTGTTGAAAATTGTCTAACTCTGTCTGCAGCTTCCTGTGCAGACTCTCCTATTACAGAGACCTCAAGTAGTCACATGAGACATAATCATGACTTCACATGGAGAAAAGACAAGAAATGTAAACATATCATGCATATGTAAACTCAGAATCATTCATAGGCTGAGATGATTATCGCAGGAGATTGACCTGTTCTCTGTCTAGTTTTATCAGTGATGTCGAGGATCAGAGGGAATTTAGTGAAGATAATTACTTCGTAGATTTTCTCATAGGAAAAGGGTCTTCAAACCTGACAAAAATTTCCCACTCACAGACTCCCTCTGTCCCTGGGGATGGTCACTGTGGTCAGAGGTGCTGGGCTTTCCCACAGAACACATAAGGTCTTCTGTGTGTAGTTAACACATTCTCCCATCACAGACATTATTCAGAAATGGATTCTCTGTGTAGTCCTGTCACTTAAATTTCCAAATGCAATATTTGGTGAGACAAATGTATTTAATTTAGGAAAATCTAATTTACTCCTGTTTTCTGTCTGGGCCTGTTTGGGTGAATCAGACCAATGCCCAGAAATTGCTGAGCTTCACAGTCCAGGGACATCGGCTGCAGCAGCCACAGGGACAGAGAGGTTCTGGCACCAGGAGTGAGGGCTGCTGGGAAACTGCTCAGAACTGGACGCGACTTGGACCTAAGTGATGGGAGGAACCTGGACGAGTTCTGAGTCACCGGACAGAAACATACCTGGTGTCCATGAACAGAGTGTTACTGGACATGTGGGTTTAAACCTCTTCCCATGAAGACCCAGGAGGACCTGCAGGGCATGATAGACACAGCTTCTGTCATAGTAGGAAACACCGGAGTGATTATGACCAGGAATTTGTCAGAATAGAAATATTAAAAGTTCTGCAGGCAGGGATCAAGGGAAATAAGGAACGTGTCATAGTAAGGGGGGGGAAATTTCTGTTACCCACATGCACCTGCTCACAGTGTCTGTGTCTGTGAGGTAACAATTTCCCAGGTCCAGGGGTTAGCACTTGAGCACCTGTGGGGTCATCACTCACATGGGCACAACATGCATCACCCAAGCTGCAAATTCATTGGGCCCAATTTATGAAATCTCTAAACACTTAGAGGGAAGAGTGGACACCCTCCCTGCAGGAGCCATGGTGATGGTGTGTCTGTGTGAGGGGCCCTCGTGTCATTGACCAGGACCCTGTCTCAGTCCATGGTCGTCGTCATCATCATCATCATCATCATCATCATCATCACCATCATTTGTTTATTTAATTTTTTTCTGTAGACATGATTGTTGTCCAAAAAAATTACCTCTTTTCTCATTTTTCATCATTTATAATATTTTCCAAGTAAAATTGGCAGTCTGACTGTATTTTATTTTATTTTTACTGCTGACAGATGAACGCTCATTTCTGCCTCTTCTACATCTGCCTCAAACTGGGACCAAATGAGAAAGGTGATCCCCACTTTAGATGTTATTGGGAGATTGAACCGCACAAGCCCCTGGAAGAATTCCTCCCCCTCCACACCACCTCACCAGAATAAAAGCCCCGAGCCTGTGTCCTTCCCTGGTCTAGCACAGCTCCCCTGACCTGCTGAAGGGCCTTTCCCGTTCTTCCCAGAGATTCCAACTGTGTACGTGATACACGTTCCATGTCCCCTGCATGTGCTTGTCCTCAGCCTGGACATCTGCACAAGCTGTCGGGATTCTCTGCCTGGTGTCAACGGCTCTGGGTGCTGTGAGCATGATGCCAAGTCAATGACCTTTACCCCCACAAGTTCTTTTTCTGTAGCTTTGGGGTCTCACACCACTGGTGACCACTGTCCACACACATGTGTCCTGCTGCTGGTGAATGGGACCCTGAGCTGTGGGAGCTGAGCTGCACTGTTGGGTCAGCAGAGCCTCTGTTTGGATTCAGCTGATGTGGGTCAGTAGATTTCATGATTAATTGTCACTTGTACACAAGAGTGTTTGAAAGAGAATCGCTGCCTTGTTTCTTTAAGAAAGTCCTCTTTCTTTCCAAGAGACATTGCTTTTTTTTTTACTGTTGACACTATTACAGGCCCCCCATTCCCACCACTTTGCTGATATTCAGCCAGCCCCCACCCTCCCCTGGCCCTACCACTCTGCCTGTGTCCAAGGGCTCTGAGTATATGTTCCCTGGGTCCTCTCTTCACCTTCTAGTATCCACTCTTCCCTAGTCCAGATCCTGTCCTCTGTCAGTCTGTTCTATGTTCCATTTTACTCCTCAGTTTATTTTGTCCATTAGATTCTGTATATAAAGAACATCACAGGCCCTGGCCGGTTTGGCTCAGCGGTTAGAGCGTCTGCCTCTGGTCCTGAGAGACCTGGGTTCAGTTCCAGCTAAGGGCACGTACCTCGCTTGCAGTTTGTCCCCGGCCCTGGTTGGTTGTGCGGGTGGCAGCCACTCGATGTGTTTCTTTCACATCGATGATTCTCTCTCTCTCTCTCCCTCCCACTCTACCTGAACAAAAAATGGAAAAATGTCCTTCGGTGAGGATAAAAAAAATAAAATAAAAATGAAATAAAATAAAATAAAATAAAAACAAGCCAGTTACTCCACACATTTAAAAAAAAAAAAAAAAAAAAAAAAAAGAACATCACAGGATATTTGTATTTCTCTGATTAACTAATTTTGCTTAGCATAATAATCTACAGGTCCATGAGTATTGCAAAGAATAAGAGTTCCTTCTTTTTTATAGCTGTGTAGTATTTTATTATGTAAACGTACTATATTGTTTATCCTCTCATCCACATGTGCAGCTTGGCTGTTTCTAGATCTTGGATATTGTAAATAATGCTGCTATAAACATAGGGGTGCACATATTTTTTCTGATTTGTTCTTATGGACAATGAGGGTATATTCCAGAAGAGAGATCACTGGGTCAAAAAGCAGTTTCACGTTAAATTTTTTGAGCAGCCTCCACACTGTTCTCACAGCGGCTGCATCACTCTGCATCCTACCCACAGGCACCAGGGCTCCTTTCCCCACATCCTCACAGCACTTGTTGTCCGTTGGTTTATTGGCGGGAGCCATTCTGGCAGCTGTAGTTGTAGTGTGATTGGCATCTCTCTGATGATCACTGATGCTGAGCATTGTTTGCTCTGTCTCCGGGCCTCTGTGTGTCCTCTTTGGAGAAGTGTCTATTCAGGGCATTGTCCCATTTGGTAAGAGCATTCTTTGTCTTCTTGCTTTTTAGTTGTATACAGTTTTTATATTTTGAGATGTAATTCCTTATCAAATGTACCATTGGCAAAAGGACAACAGACTTTTCTAACTCTGAGATGTCAGAAGGAAACACTGAATCAAGTATCCAGAGAGGTTCCCTGAGGGAAACTGTAACATGAAGAGAAAACCACACAGGAAACCAGCACAAACCTTCAACTGCACCTGCTCCTGGCATGGGTCCTGTGTTCAGGGACCCTCAGAGCCGCCTGGTGTCCTGAGCGCCCCCTGCAGCCCCGCCCTCCTGTCCCCTCAGGAGGTTTGTGTCTGGGCTCACACTGACTTCCCCTCACTGTGTCTCGCACAGTAATACACGGCCGTGTCCTCGGTGGTCACGGAGCTCAGCTGCAGGAAGAACTGGTTCTTGGACATGTCACTGGAGATGGAGGTGCGGCTCTTGAGGGACGGGTTGTAGTAAGTGCTACCACCAGAACTGATGTACCCCATCCAATCCAGCCCCTTCCCTGGTTTCTGGCGGATCCAGCTCCACCAGTAACCACTGCTGATGGAGTAACCAGAGACAGCGCAGGTGAGGGAGAGGGTCTGCGAGGGCTTCACCAGTCCTGGGCCCGACTCCTGCAGCTGCATCTGGGACAGGACACCTGGGGACAAGGAGCATCAGGCCCTGTCAGTCACGTGCAGTCACAACCACCCCACAGATCCCTGTCTGACCTCTGAGACCCTCACCTTGGGGGGCTGTCTCCAGGCACAGGAGAAGACCCAGCAGTCTCATCTTCTTCTAGACCAGGGCTCTGCCTTCCCCAGAGACCTCAGCCCTGTGTGAGGAGAGAGCTGTGAGCCTTCCCAGCCCAGGGGAGGATTTACCCTGGAGCTTGAGGAGAAATTTGCATGTGGGGCAGCCTGTTCCTTATAAGGGGAGGGACTGAAATCAGGCTGCCTTGGTCTTCCTGGGGCTCCTGTGGGGACACCTTTTCCCTTGAATCACTGAGCATGTAAGTCCGGGAAATGGGATCCCCAAGTTCAGAACTCATTTTAACAGGGTAAAATATGAGCCTCATTATTCTCAGGAAAAGAAAACGTGATGGACTAGTTTGGTAGGTTACACTTTTCACTCCCCAAGCATCTTTCAATCTGATTTAAAAGTGATAAGGAATTGTTTAGATAGTTTCTGAATCCCGACATTCTGGTATATTAACTATTTCCAAAATTTTCTGTTATAATTTTATAGTAATAATGTCTAGTTTTGTGCAAACATAAAAATAAAGGGAATCCATGCTCAATGTCTTATATATCAATTTTATTTAAATATATTTTATTGATGTGTAGAGATAACAGAAGTGCAGCGCAGATCGAAACTTCTATGTGAGAGAGAAGCATCCATCTGCTGCCTCCTGCACGCCCCCTACTGGGGACGGAGCCAGCAACCCAGCCATGTTCCCTGACCAGGAATAAAACCTGGTCCTTTCAGACCCTGGGACAAGGCTCAGTTCTCTGAGCCACACCAGCCAGGCACTAATATCTCAATCTATGGTGTTACTTTGATCTGAGACACCGCCTCTCAAGCACAGGCAGCTGAGACATTCTTATTTATTGATGTTGGTAATTTTCTAGCTGTATTTCTAGCTGTCTGTGCAAAATCCTTCATTATGTACCCAATGGCCTATTGCAGAGACCCTGAACTAGTCACATGACTTTACATGGAGAAAAGACAAGAAATGTAAACAGAATATGCCTGTGTGCTGCTCAAAATAGGCCAAAATGATTATTGCAGGAGATTGACCTGTTCTCTCTGTCTAGTGTTTTCACTGAGGTCAGCATTGAGAGGGAGGTTAGTGAAGAGAATTACTTAGTGGATTTTCTCATAGAAAAGTGGTGTTTGAACCTGACAGAAATCTCTCACTCACAGACTCTGTCTGCCTCTGGGGATGGTCACTGTGGACAGAGGTGCTAGGCTCTCCCACGGAACAGATAACGTCCCCAGTGTGTAGTTAACACCTTCTCCCATCAGAGACATTATTCAGAAACATATTCTCCGTGTAGGCCTGTCATTTAAATTCTTAAACACAATATTTTGTGGGACAAATATAGTTAGTGGAGCAAAATCTAATTTACCCCTGCTTTCTGTATGGGTCTGTTTGGGTCAATCAGACAGACTCCCCAGGACATGTTGAGCCTCACAGTCCAGGGAGAGCTGTGAGCCTCCCCAGCCCAGGGGAGGATTTACCCTGGAGCTTGGGGAGAAATTTGCATGTGGGGCAGCCTGCTCCTAATAAGTGGAGGACAGAGTTCAGATGCCGTGTTCCTTTTGTGGACTTTCTGGGGCATCTCTTCCCTTGAACTGACTCAGCATGTAAGGATTTACCCTGGAGCTTGGGGAGAAATTTGCATGTGGGGCAGCCTGCTCCTAATAAGTGGAGGACAGAGTTCAGATGCCGTGTTCCTTTTGTGGACTTTCTGGGGCATCTCTTCCCTTGAACTGACTCAGCATGTAAGGATTTACCCTGGAGCTTGGGGAGAAATTTGCATGTGGGGCAGCCTGCTCCTAATAAGTGGAGGACAGAGTTCAGATGCCGTGTTCCTTTTGTGGACTTTCTGGGGCATCTCTTCCCTTGAACTGACTCAGCATGTAAGGATTTACCCTGGAGCTTGGGGAGAAATTTGCATGTGGGGCAGCCTGCTCCTAATAAGTGGAGGACAGAGTTCAGATGCCGTGTTCCTTTTGTGGACTTTCTGGGGCATCTCTTCCCTTGAACTGACTAAGCATGGAATTTCTAGGTTCGTGGTACACCTGGGAATGTATGATAGGTCGGCCTCAACTTTCTGAGTGAAAGAGGAAATGATGGCCTAGATAGGTAGGTTATACCTTTATTTCCCATTCATCTTTCAACCCGATTTAAAAGGGACTAGAATTTGTTAACGTGGTTTCTGAATGGAACACCTTAGTATATTCACTGTTTCCAAAATTTTTAACTATAATTTTATACAACTAATGGCCATCCTTATGCAAAAATAAAAATAAAGTACAGGCATGATCAGTATCTTATATACTAATTTTGTTTAAATATAATATTATATATTTTTATTCTTCAGAAGGATAAGATGTTATAAGGGAGGTAGAAACTTGATGTGAGAGAAAACATTGATTGGCTGCCTTCTGCTCGTTCTCTTCTGGTGGTTGAATCCACAACCCCAGCATGTGCCCAGACCTGGAATAGAACTGGGACATCTCTATCTGTGGGACAATTTGTATTTCTCTGAGTCACACTGACACGGCTCTTGTATTTTAATTTACCACTTTCCTCTGCTCTGAGAAACTACCTCCCATGCTCAGGCAAGTGGGACATTCTTGATAACTGATGTTGGAAATTTTGTGATTATGTCTACAGATTCCTGTGCAAACTCTTTTATTATAAAACCTCATGGCACAATGTAGAGACCCCATACTTGTTACATCACACATATTCATGATTTTGAATGTAGAAAAAATATAAAAACATTGATTATGCCTGTGCACAACTGAGAATCATTCATGTGCTGAAATGATTATGGCAGAAATTGACCTGTTTTCTCTGTGTAGTGTTATCAGTGATGTCAGGGTTCAGAGGGAGGTTAGTGAAGAGGATTCCTTCATAGATTTTCTCATAGGAAAGGGAACTTCAATGCCGACAGGGACCCTCATCCCAGCCTCCCACCCTCTGCCCCTGGGGATGGACTCTATGGTCAGAGCTGCTGGGCTGTCCTACAGAACATTTAATATCCTTAATTTACAATGAACACATTCTCCTATCAGACAGGTGATTTGGAAATATATTCTCTCTGGGTAGCTTGTCATTCATTCCATTACTTGATTCTTTGATGGAATAAAGGTATGTAATTTGGCAAAGTCTAAACCACTTCTATTTTCTGTGCTGGGAGGGAGAGAGAGTGAGAGAGAGAGAGAGAGGAACATTGACTGGCTGTCTCCCACATGACACAACCGGGGCCAGGGATGACCTGCAACTGAAGTACATGCCCTTGACTAAGTTTGAACCTGTAAGTCTCTGGTCCACCAGCCGATGCTCTAACCATTGAGCCAACCATGCCAGAACATATTCCTGGGCAGGTGCCTAATTTGTTGGGGCTTCATCCTGTACAGTGAGAGGTTGCAGGTTCAATTCTCAATCAGGGCCTTTTCTGGGGGCGACAATCCATCTCTCTCTCTCTCTCTCTCTCTCTCTCTCTCTTTCTCTCTCTCTCTCTCTCTCTCTCTCTCTCTCTCTCTCTTAACTTTCCTCCATCTAAATAACTAAACATATCTTCAGGTGAGGATAAAATACATAAACAAGTGTTCTAGGTTCACGATTTATTTAATGACAGCTTGTCTACACACACACACACACACACACACAGTGAGGATTAAATAAACAATTGTAGCATATGAAATATTTATTAAATACATAAGGAAAACATGCTCCCATTAGACAAGTTATTTGAAAATAAAATATGTTGATATTGGTCTTTTCATTCCCTTAATGCAATGTGGTGGGACAAGTGTATTTAATATAGCAGAGTCTAATTTTACTCTATTTTCTGTACTGGGTCTGTTTTGGTGAATCACACAGACCCCCAGGACATGCTGAGCCTCATGGTCCAGGGGCATCGGCTGCATCAGCCACAGGGACAGAGAGGTTCTGGCACCAGAAGTGAGGGCTGCTGGGAGATGTCCCAGAACTGGACGGGACTTTGACCTGGGTGAGGGGAGGAAGCTGGACGTGTTCGGAGTCACAGGACAGAAATGTGCCTGATGTTCATGGAGAGAGGGTAACTGGACATGTGGGACAGGAGCACACAGGTTAGACATGGTCTCCCATTATCACAGGTGTCCCCACACTGCTCCTGATGTGTGATGACCTCAGTGCTGGCCCAGAGACAGGGACACCACAGGGCTGGGGATCCGAGGAGGAGTCTCCTTGGTTGTCCCTCTGCAGGGAGGCCTGTGAGACACTGTGCTGCCTGAGCCTGTGCTTGAACCAGCCCCCCTGCCAACCCAGAGCTTCCTACCTGGTGAGCTGACTGTCCTGCCCCAATGTCCTGGGTGTGGTGCTCGGCCACAGACAGGGACATGAAAATTCATCCCTGGTGGTCTCATTTGTCCTGTTCCCCAAGCCCAGTGCCATGTTTCAGAAAGAGGAAAAAGTTCTCGAACCTGTGAGAAAGACACTCCTGTCCAGACCCCCAAGTCTGACACCAACCAGGTGTTCCCAGGTGATGCCTCAGTGAACATCCCTCATTCAAAGAACAGGAGGCTCCAATGTGCCCTGAAAAATAACGATGAAGAACAGGTCCTTTCAGGAACACCTTCCCTGCCAATTCCTTGCAGTGCATTTGACCCCTGTGACCTTCCCCTGGATCACTGACTCCCCTGTGACAGCACAGCTCCTGGTCTCAGGGCCTGACTGTGTGAGGAGTCAGGAGGCTCCTGGTCCTGCATCCCTCAGGGTCTGGGACCATCCCAGGACAGGGTCCTCACACTGTGTGTCACACAGTCATGCACGGTTGTGTCCTCAGACTTCAGGACATTGGTCTGCAGATAGGCCGTGCTGACCGAGGTGTCCATGGAGAAGACAGGTCGCTCTGAGCAGCCTGGGCACACGGGGGCTTCCCAGTGTTTGTGTGAAACCAGCTCACACACTGCAGGCCTGTCCTGGGGCCTGTCGCACCCGGTGCACGTAGTAGCTGGTGAAGGTGGATCCAGAAGCCTTGCAGGAGACCTTCCCTGAGGCCCCGGGCTTCCTCCCCTCAGCCCCAGACTGCACCCACTGCCCCTGGGAGTGGACACCTGTGCAGAGGAGACAGAAGAGGGTGAAAATGCCCTTTGATTGTTCCTCATCAACTCCTCAGTCCAGGGTCTGGGAAGCCCTTACCTGTAGCCACTGCCACCAGGAGGAGGGTTCTCAAGCCCCAGTCCATGGTGAGGGGCTGAGCTGTGGGCACTTCTGTAGGGGGTGTGGCTGTGGGTGATGATCTCAGGGCACAGACGTATTCACATTTAACATATCCTCCCTCATCTTCGTTGTATATTCATGTGGCAGAGTATTTCATAGCTGAGGGTTGGACCCCACCTTTGAGGTGATGAACATCACAGGAACCTTGATCTGTAAGAGTCTGGGGTTCTGGGTTCTAATCCTTGTAGGATGACATGTGTCCCCTGCAATTTCCCTGAGCTCTGTGCACACTGAGCCCCTCCCTGAGGAAAAAGCCCCACAGTTTCTTCTTCTCACTGTGACCCCAACTTTGAGTGACACGGGGACCTCCTGGACCAGCTCTGGGCTTTGGTACCTGAATGTCTTATTCTGGGATCAGTGTGTCCCCAAAGTGCTCCACTGGGTGAGGTAATAAAGCCATCCCTGTGCAGCTCCTTCAGTTCAGATATCCAGAAGCCCAAGAAAACCCCTCTGGTATGTGGTGCATATGCACCACCAAGTTGCAAACATGCTCTTGAAAAACATGATATTTACAGACAAATAAGCTCTCCGTGCCGTTCGCTGTGCTACATAGAGGATTTTCAGGAAGACCCCAACCCGCAGAGGAAATCCTGGCACAGCTCCCTCTGCACCTGGTCCTGGGGAGCAGCCCTGTGCTTATGGTTACTGAGCGCTCCCTGCTGCCCAGCCTGTGCCCGGGGAGGGTCCTGTCTGGGCTCACAGGGCATTGACCTCTCAGCGCCTCTTGTCCAGTAGTAAAGGCTGTGCCCCGACTTCAGAATTTCCCCGCAGAGACACCATATGTTTTTGGCATCTCTGGAAAGAGTGAATTGACATTACTAAACCCCAACGATTGTGCAGGGAGACCCCAAGGCAAGGGTTTATGAAGCCACCAGGGTGTCCGATCCTGCAGCTGCCTTATGCACATAGTGGACAGTCTCCTGAGTTCTGAAGATCCCAGGGCCTCTGGAGCCTCCTATGTCCTTAGGTTCCTCTGCTTGAAAGTCCCATCTAAGTTTTCCTGCCTATAGCCCAACTCCCACCTCGTGTCCACTGTTCAGTAACCACACACACACACACACACACACACATACACACACACACTGGGATGACTGTCACTGCTATGAACCCAGAGTTGCCCTTCTTCCCTGAACCTAGCACATGGGCAGTGACTGCAGGTGGATTCTAGGCCTGGAATGACTTCCTCTGGAAGCTGATCAAATGCACCCACGATGCCCAAGCAGACTTTGCAGAGCACATGTGTTGTGTGTCTCCGTTCTTGCAGGTCCTGTCACCCAGGTGCTGATTAGACCAGACCTGCTCCAGGGAGGGTCAGATGTGTAGTTGGTTCCCCCACTGACTGCCAGGCCTGCAGCTGAGAGTCCCCTGAGACCCCACACCTGCATTAGGGCACCCAGAGAATGGTGAGGCTGAGGAGGCAGCACCGTTGTCAGCTGTCAGGTGAGGGTGGTCTGCCAGGTCACCTGGTGGGTGGGGCAGCAGTGGGCAGGAGACTGAGACTGGGACACCTGGTTTCAGGACAGGCCTGGTGTTTGTCCATTCTTCTTGCTCCTTCCTGAGGGTTATCTTTCCTTCTGCCCACCTGCCCCGTGGGTCTCAGTTCCCCACCTCCCACATGAGACCGACTCTCTACACAGTCCCCACAGCTACTCCCATCAGGCCCTGCAGGGCCAGCATCTCCTGCATGTGCATCTTCGGTTCTATCTTGTGCATATTCCTGCTCCGAGTCCTCACGTGTGATGATTCAGGCACAGGTGGCGGTGACTGGGGCTCCCATAAAAACGGAAAGACGTCTGGCTACAAACTATAGCCAGGTATGCTCTCTGCAGGTCTGCAGTGGGCGGGACGAGCTCCCACCTGAGACTCTGAAGTCATGTGTGGGTCTGCTCTTCTATCTGAGGAAGGGAGGGATTTGGAGCAGAAAGGGGCAAAGTTATGTACCTCAGGATTTCTGTGTGCGGGGAGAAAGCAATGGAAATGGGAACACGTCTACCCACACCACATTTACAAATTCCTCTATGAAAGGTCACGCTGAGCCAGGACACCCTCAGAATTCAAGGATAATGTATTTGGGCTTAGTGTGAAAATTGTAGTTGTTTTCAGACCATACGTTTATTTCATAGGCCAACCAGGAGAATGAAATAAATTCGTATTATCCTATGTAGAATTCACAACGTGTCTTAGTCTTGGGAATGCCCCTCCCTGACCTCCAGCTCCAGGGGCACAAGGAGCAGGTCCCAGGTGCTGCTCTCTGGAATCCCCCGCGGTTTGTGCTGAGGGCACAGCTGTGCATGATGTCCAGACCCTGACGGACTCGGTGGGGAAACTGAGGCAGGGCCATTGCTGGGAGACACACAAGTCATCTTACAGAAAGTTTGGCTCCGGAAATTCTTGTCAATTTTCTTGGTCCTTCCTAAAATACAGACAGCTTTAGGAAATCTCCACCTTTCCTTGACAGACTCAGATTGAGTGCTGACAGTGCACTGAGGCTCATCAACCCCTCTGCATTTTTTCTTCTACAAATAAAAGCCGCCCCTGGTGCATGTGAGAATGTTGCTGCTGATATGTTAAAAAGGTTAGAACACAGAGTCGTTAGTAGCTGACACAGAATCACAGGTCTTGAGAGATTCGGCAGAACTGTTATCTGGAGAGGAAGCCCAGAGCCTCAGAGGAAACAGCCATAAGCACCACCTGCACCTGCTCCTGAGGCTGCAACACAGAGTCGGTGGGTCCTGAGCGCCCCCTGGTGTCCTGAGCGCCCCCTGCAGCCCCGCCATCCTGTCCCCTCAGGAGGTTTGTGTCTGGGCTCACACTGACTTTCCCTCACTGTGTCTTTCGCACAGTAATACACGGCAGAGTCCTCGGCTCTCAGGCTGTTCATTTGCAAATAGAGCGTGTTCTTGGAGTTTTCTCTGGAGATGGTGAATCGGCCCTTCACAGCGTCTGCATAGTATGTGCTACCACCATTCCAATTAATGTATGAGACCCACTGCAGCCCCTTCCCTGGAGCCTGGCGGACCCAGTGCATTGCATAGTCATCAAATTTGAATCCAGAGGCTGCACAGGAGAGTCTCAGAGACCCCCCAGGCTGCACCACGCCTCCCCCAGACTCCACCAGCTGCACCTCACACTGGACACCTGCAAACACAAAGACATTCTGGTCAGGAAACTGTCCCATGTCCACTGTTTCTTTCTCTCATCCAAACACACTTCTTGTCTCTTGTTTTCCACAAATTACCTCTTAATATGGCAACAAGGAAAACCCAGCTGAGCCCAAACTCCATGGTGAGTGCTCTGTGTTCAATCCGGTTTAGGGAATGGGGTCACCTGGAGATCCCTGGGCTGAGCTTCTGTCCCAGAGCTGCAGGGTTGGGGCAGGGCTGGATTTTATGGGTAGAGGGGGCCCTATTTGCATGTCCTCCTACTATATAGGGAGCTCTGGGCTTGGAGATTCGCAGAGAGGGCAGTGCCTCAGAGCAGGTGTTAGTGTCCTGGGGGAGAATCATGGTCATGATAACATTTCACTAACTAAGTAAGTATCAAAGGTACATCTGGGGCATGTGCACCTGTCCACATCTGGTAACCGAGAGCCCATCACTGGCCTGTACTCCTCCCCACTGGCCCCCTCCACTTCCCTGGCACAACTCCAGTGGGAGCACTACCTGCCCATGAGGGTGCAGAACCCTTGTATGTAATGAGAGAATAAATGAAGAACTGTGTCCTGGTGTTACACAACTTCCGGTCTGGAGACAAGCAGACCCATGGAAAGAGGCCACAGGCTGCAGATCTTGTAAGAGTGGACATTGTGTACATGGTGTGTAGGTGGTCTTGGCCCTGAGTGTCTCTGGTGTCTGGACTTTCAAGAAGACAAAGAAGAAAGAGTGTTGATAAGATGCTTCTCTATCCCAGAAACTCAGAGACACTGAGAAGTAAAGGAGATTCAAGGAGCTGATGGAGAGACTGTGGATTTCCAACACCCAGAGGTCCATCTACAGACGGTCTCTCAGCATAGACAGTAATGGAAATTTTAAAGGGGGTGATATGATAGAAAAATTAGTGAAGTAATTGTGGATCATGATACATTTGATCAGTGATGATGCTGCTATCTGAGTCATGCTGGGGGTCTTTGTATATTATGTGCAAATGGGGCTTTGTTCTATTTGAGTCATTTAGCGATATTCTCATCCCAATATTTTCCAGGGTCATCTAGACAGGTCCTCCTATGAGAAGTGTTTACATCAGAGGGAGTTTAGGCTGTAGGTGGACAAATACACACTGTGACCTCTGAGGTCAGGGACCTATTCCTGGCTGTGGAGATGGAGGAAGAGGACACAGGACCAGGAATTGGGGTCTAGACTCTGGAAAAAAAAACAGGAAACAGACTCAGCTGCCTGAGAGTATTCAGGCAGAAGTAACAAAATGCCTGGGCTGGGGAGATGATTAAAAAAAAACACTCATTTGTGTCTCACATCTCTGAAGGCTGAAAATCTTCAGTCCAGGTGCCACCAACGTGCCTTCTGGAGAGAGACGTCCTCCTGGTTCTTGTCTGACAGCCTCTTGCTGGATCTGCACGTGGTGGAGAGACACACAGGATCTCTGGGCTCCATGAGGAAGGCACTGATCCCATCAGGAGGGCCCCTCATGACCTAAGCATCTCCCTGAGACCTCAACTTCTAACACCATCATGTCTGGGGATGAGGATTTCAACATGCAAACTTGGGGTGAACAGGTGTTCAGACCACAGCACCATCCTGAAGCCTCTGCAGGAGGGTGGTCCTGCCTCACCTTAGCTCAGCCCAGAGAGGTGGATTCATGCTCTGACCTCCAGACTGTAGGGAATGACCATGTGCAGACTGAAGCCCAAGTGTGTGGTGATGTGACTCGGTTGTCCTAGGAATGCATAGGCTAGACGTGGTCTTACATTATCAAGGGTGTCCCCACACTGCTCCTGCTGTGTGATGACCTCAGTGCTGGCCCAGGGACAGGGACACTGCAGGGCTGGGGATCCGAGGAGGAGTCTCCTTGGTGTGTCCCTCTGCAGGGAGGCCTGTGAGATGTTGTGCTGACCGATCCTGTGTTTGAACCCGCTCCCCTGCCAACCCATGGCTTCCCGCCTGGTGAGCTGACTGTGCTGCTAGAATGCCCTGGGTGTGGTGCTTGGCCAGACACGGAGACACAGAAATTCATCCCTGACTGTTTCATTTGTCCTGTTCCCCAATCCCAGTGCCATGTTTCAGAAAGAGGGAAACGTGCTAGAACCTGTGAGGGAGAAACTCCTGTCCAGAACCCCAAGTCTGACACCAACCAGGTGTTCCCAGGTGATGCCTCAGTGAACATCCCTCATTCAGAGAACAGGAGGCTCCAATGTGTCCTGGAAAATAACCATGAAGAACAGGTTCTTTCAGGAACACCTTCCCTGCCAGTTTCTTGCAGTGCATTTGACCCCTGTGACCTTCCCCTGGATCACTGACTCGCCTGTGACAGCATCTCTCCTGGTCTGAGGGCTTGACTGTGTGAGGAGTTAGGAGGCTCCTGGCCCTGCATCTTCTCCCCCAGCACAGCCGCCCTGTCCCTCAGGGTCTGGGACTCTCCCAGGAAGGGGTCCTCACACGGTGTCTCGCACAGTCATGCACGGTCGTATCCTCAGATTTCAGGATATTGGTCTGCAGATAGGCCGTGCTGACCGAGGTGTCTATGGAGAAGACAGATTGCTCTGAGCAGCCTGGGTACACGTGGGCTTCCCAGTTTTTTTGTGAAACCAGCTCACACTGCAGGCCTGTCCTGGTGTACGTAGTAGCTGGTGAAAGTGGATCCAGAAGCCTTGCAGGAGACCTTCCCTGAGGCCCCAGGCTTCCTCCCCTCAGTCCCAGATGCACCTGCTGCCCCTGGGAGTGGACACCTGTGCAGAGGAGACAGGAGTGGGGGGAAGTTCCAGTGATTGTGGGAGGAAATCCCACTGATTGTCCCTGGTACCCTTCTCAGCCCAAAAACTGAGAAGCCCTGTCCTGTAGCCACTGCCACCAGGAGGAGGGTTCTCAAGCCCCAGTCCATGGTGAGGGGCTGAGATGTGTGCACCTTTGTAGGGAGGGTGTGGCTGTGAGTGATGCTCTCATGTGACAGAATTATGCATATTTAACCTGGACTTTCTCATCTCATTTGCATATTTATGAAGTGTAGTATTTGATAGTGGAGGGTTTGACTGCACCTGATAAATGATAATGGGTACAAGAACCGTGCCTATTGGGGGTCTGAGATCCACATTCCGATCCTGTAAGGAGGACATATGGCCCCTGCCAGGTTCCTGAGCTCTGTGCACACTGAGCTCCTCCCATCTCCCACGACCTGGTGACAGTGAGGAAACACTGAGTCCCCACAGAGTGGACCTTTCACCTGTCCATAAGCGAGAAGGGACAATAGCCCAGCAAACCAGAAAACACCCCTATGTCACCCTGAAACTGGATCCTTCACACTGATAATCACTTAGAACCTACTGGGTTCAGGTGTGTATCAGTAGATGGTTATTAGCATTACTGACCACTATTCCACTGGTGGATGTTCCCTAGCTCGTTTATTTGTAACATTGAAAAACTTTTGGGTTGTCATAGCTGCTGCCATAAATAACGTTGCTAAATATATTTTAACATATTTTTTATGAACCCAGTGGTTTTTTCATCAACAATAAACACTCCCATTGAAAACGCCGAGATACATGTTAGGTATATATTTAATTCAAAAGAAACCACGGTTCACTTTGAGAAGAAAGGACAACAGGACTCAGAGGGACCTGGAGAAGGAGAGAAGCTCAGTCACTGCCGACATGTCATCTGCACACACAGTGTCACCTCCTCACTTGTCTGCAGTGAGAATATGAGAAGTTAGAGCCACAGAGAAAAAGAGAGAACCGTCCTGGATGCAGCTGAGAGCTGAGAGGAAACCCCTGCTCCCAACAGGAAGCCCCTCCTTCCCCCTCACTCTGCACCTGCTCCTGGGCTGTGCTCTGTCTTTGGTGGGTCCTGGGCGCCCCCTGATGTCCTGATCCTTCCCTGGAGCCCCGCCCTCCTGTCCCCTCAGGAGGTTTGTTGTCTGGGCTCACACTGACTTCCCCTCACTGTGTGTTTGGCACAGTAATACACGGCCGTGTCCTCGGTGTTCAGGCTGTTCAGTGTCATATAAACTTGGCTCTTGGAGGTGTCCCTGGTGATGCTGAGTCGGGATTTCAGCGATGGGTTATAGCTTGTGCATCCATCACTACCTATGGTACCGACCTACTCCAGCCCCTTTCCTGGAGCCTGGCGGACCCAGTGCTCATGATAGCTCGTCAAAGAAAATCCAGAGACAGCGTAAGTGAGGGAGAGGGTCTGTGAGGGCTTCACCAGTCCTGGGCCTGACTCCTGCAGCTGCACCTGGGACAGGACACCTGGGGACAAGGAGTATCAGACCCTGTCAGTCACGTGCAGTCACAACCACCCCACAGACCACTGTCTGACCTCTGAGACCCTCACCTTGGGGAGCTGTTACCAGGTACAGGAGAAGACCCAGCAGTCTCATCTTCTTCTAGACCAGGGCTCTGCCTTCCCCAGAGACCTCAGCCCTGTGTGAGGAGAGAGCTGTGAGCCTCCCCAGCCCAGGGGAGAATATACACTGGAGCTTGGGGAGAAATTTGCATGTGGGGCAGCCTGTTCCTTATAAGTGGAGGACTGAGGTCAGGCTGCCCTGGTAATTCTGGGGACCCTCTGTGGCATCTCCTTTTTTGAACTCACTCAGCATGTAAGTCAGGGATAGGGCCGACCTGACTGATGGGACCTTTTGGAGTCAGGTTAACCGACATCTCGGATAAATGGTGAAACAGATGAGGACATTATATTTTTAATTTCTTATACATCTGTGAAATTCATTTAATAGGGTTTACATTTTTCAAGATAGTTTCTTAAACCCTATTTTTAAATATGTATCCATCTGTCAAACACATTTAATGGACAATTAAACTTTTATAAATACTATTTTATATATACCAATAATGTCTACCTTGCTCTGGAAATCACAAAATATAGGGCGTTCATTCTCAGCATCTCATTCATTCAATTTGTGATGTAAGTTTGACCCATGGAACTATGTTCCATGTATGGTCATAGAAAGTCGCATGATTCTTTGGTTTTATTTTATTAAAATGATATCCATGACATGCTCTGAGTAACACTATACTACATCTCTACATTTAGGTTATTGATATTAACATTTTTTCTTACATTCTTTGTCAATGCTTTCATCTGCTAAGCAGGGTTGGGCCAGTTTGTACTTGGATGTCAGACCCTTGATTCTTGATATTGAAATTTAGTAATTGTGACTTTGAGTCCTTCCTTAATCTATTCCCTTGTGAAAACCCACAGCATACTGAAGAGTCCACAAACTTATTACATCATACATGATCACTTTTATAAATGGAGAAAGTATTGAAAAAAAAGAGGAATAATTATGCATTAGTAAATTTCATTCTTTTAAATGTTGAAATAATATAGGCAGCAGATTAACTGATCCAATTTCTCAGTGCAGTGTTACCAGTGATCTTGGAGTTCAAAGCGAAGGAGGGGATGGAGAGAATTCCCAGCACATATTTGCTCATAGGAAAGGGATCCTTAATCCTGACAAGAACCTCTACTCTAACCCTCCTGTGTTCTGTCCTGGGGACAGTCCGTGTGGTCAGAGATCCTGGGTCCTCCCAATTACTATATAATGTCCTTAACATATGATGCACACATTTTCTCCTCAGACATATATTTTTGGAACCTATTGTCTCTTTCTAGTCTGGTCATTTAATTATCTTAATAGAATATATGTTGGAAAAATGTTTTCAATTATCACACTGTTCAATTCATCACTCTGTGATTTAATGTGACATGTTTTTGATTATTTATATAACATTTCACCTGGAAATTGTCACTCTCCATTGCCCATGGGAGGGGAAACCCAGTTATGAACAGAGTGGGCACTAAACCCAATGGAGAAATGAGGTCTGGAATCCATATTAGCATTGAAGTCTGTTTTCTGTGTCCTCTGACCAGACAACCTTCCATGGCATGAAGCCCTGATTCACTGACAAGATTAATGCACTTCATAGGACTTTACACTGTGAATTTCCAAGTTTTATGTAGCATAGAAAACTAGACTAACCCCTGAGAAATTATATCATGTACTCGTCAGGTGCTCGAGGGAGGAACCTCAAAGGAAGTGAGGAAGGTGCTGAGCAGAGATGACAGAGACAGGATCCCAGAGATTATTTCATGAGGATTAAAGTGACTAGAAGGTCGGAGGTGCAGAGAGGCTGTGAGAGGGAGACATGAAGAGGTGAATTGGAGCTGACGTCCGGGAAAGTGAGTCCCAGTGAGAGCCCTGCATGGAGCTGTGTGTGCAGGACTCACATGGGACAGTGAGAGCGAGGCCCTGGCGAGTGTGGGGACCTGGGGAATCGACTCTCAGTGTGTGTAGACGGTGACACCTGGGTGGGCGGAGGTGCGATTTAATCCACCTTCTCCAAGGCAGGTGCTCAGATGACCACCCCTCAGGGGATGCTGAGAAAAGGACTGTGGGTGACGGTGCCCCTAGTGGTGACTCTGAGCCATGCAGGCTGCAGGACCCGAGGGACTGAACCAGTTGCCTCTCCACCCACCAAGACCAGGGAAAGGGAGAGCTCACCTTTAAGGTCAGGCTTTTCTCTCCGAAGAGGAGAGAGACACGAGGACTCAGACAGTCAGGGTATTTTGTGTCGTGTGCTGTGTCCTCAGTAGTGATGCACGTGGGAGTATCTCTGGTTGACTTGGTATTTTTAACGTTTTAACTACTAGAAGTATAGTTTTTAAATGTGTGAATGAGTGAAAAAAAAAAAACAACTGAACATATTGGTTCTAAATAAGTGTAGCCTTGTCTGGGGGTTAGTGGTTGGAGTGTCATTTTGTGCACTGAAATGCTGTGGGTTTAGTTCTTGGTCAGGGCACACGCCTATGTTATGGTTCCATCCCTGATCAAAGATCATGCAGGAGGCCACCCACTGAGGTTTCTTTTTTTTTTTTTTTTTTTTTTTTTTAATCCTCATCTGAGGACATTTTTCCATTTTTTGTACAGACAGAGTGGGAGGGAGAGAGAGGAAGAGAGAGAGAGGGAAACATCGATGTGAAAGGGACACATCGAGTGGCTGCCACCCGCACGACCAACCAGGGCCGGGGACAAACTGCAACCGAGGTACATGCCCTTAGCGGGAACCGAACCCGGGTCTCTCAGGACCGCAGGCGGACGCTCTAACCGCTGAGCCAAACCTGCCAGGGCCCCACTGAGGTTTCTTTGTCTGTCTCTTTCTGTCTCTCTCTGTCTCTCCCTCTCTTCCCTGAAATCTCTAAAAACACCAAACATATCCACCTTGAGGAATAAATACATAAATAACTGTATTAATAGTAACATTTACTCAATGACACATTCTTTACACACACACGCACACACACACACGCACGCACACACTCATGATTTTCATGGTCATGAATCCCAATTGCCCTTCCCCCTGTACCCAGCACATGGGCAGTGCCCCCACTGACTGAACCCAGTGCGTGAGCTGCTCTGAGAAACAGAACACAAGCAAACATGATTGACGTGCAGAATGGAGAGGGCCCGCCCCTGAGGGTTCCTGTCTTCCCAGGACTGGGACCTGCAGAGGCCGCAGTGAGAAGGCCCTGGCCTGTCCTGGGAAGGTTCAGGTGTGGAGGACCCGTGGAAAGGACTTGATGAAGCCATAAAGTGGAGATTCATGAAAAAGTAAACAATTCAATGATTGCAGAAGCTGAGGGGTCAGTGAGCGAGTTGTGAGGAGGCCGTGCAGAGTGAGACACAGAGCAGAATGGGACTCTCTGGTGACTTCAGATTTACTGTTCATGGTGTATCTTTAATGGAACTGGACTGACAAGTGTAGTCAGAGTGAATTTGTCTACATCCAGAATAACCCTGTCAAATGTGAGAACTCAGAGTTTTCCTCATTGCAATACATTTTCCGGATTTTATCCAGCTTCTCAAGTGCTACTCTTAGCTAATTATCTTTGCTATTGATTAGTGTTTATATAAATTATTTCCAAGGTGGATTCACCTCTCAGTTTTTTAGGTCTATTCTATTATTTTGGACTCACACATATTGACTGTATATCTTGGCCATGGTCACTGCATACATTAGGAGTGACAATATAACCCAGCCTGTTCTAGGACTGTCCTCTGCTCCAGTTACCCATAGGCTTGGCCATCACTGTGACCTGCAGCTGGTGGGGACACCTGGATGACTATGACAAAAAGTGTGAATCTGGCCCTGGCCAGTTTGGCTCAGCGGTTAGAGCGTCGGCCTGCGGTCCGGAGAGACCCGGGTTCGGTTCCCGCTGGGGGCGCGTGCTTCGGTTGCAGTTTGTCCCCGGCCCTGGTTGGTCGTGCGGGTGGCAGCCACTCGATGTGTCCCTTCACGTCGATGTTTCTCTCTCTCTCTTCCTCTCTCTCCCTCCCATTCTATCTGTACAAAGAATGGAAAAATATCCTCGGGTGAGGATAAAAAAAAAAAAAGTGTGAATCTGGTTACAGGTACGCTGGGGTCAGCAACCCCCTGGACAAGAGACCTGCAATTATATCTGATGACCCATCAGCCCTGATGATGGAATCTAAACACAGGCCTCACACTCTACAAATGTACAGTGAAATTCCATGTTTGGTAAAGGACTAGTGTCATGAACACACCGAGCACATTTGCAACAAGAGAAGAAAACAACCTCAGCCAGTCCTCAGAGCAGACACCTTATCAAATGGTGCAGACCTTTGGAAACCAGCAGGTGTTTCCCTAAGTGTGGAACGGGACTCGCACAGGACCAGCCACACAGCTGCTAGTGTGCGTGCAGCAGACACATCGGTCTGGAAGGAAGACTGGGCTCCCCTGGCCACTGAAGCTCCACTCAGTGTGGCAAAGGCTTGGGAGCCTTGAATGTCCCCAGTGGATGAGAGGATCAGTGTGTTATATGTGCACCATGAAGGCTTACTACTCAGCATTAAACATAGGGAAACCCTGCACTAACCCCAACCTGGAAGACAGTAAAGGACACTGTACTCTGTGAAATAAAGCTGCCAGGGAAAGGCAGATAGTGTCTGATTCCACCTACACAGGGGACTGAATAAGGTTTCCTTCCAGCAGAGTGTGGAGGAGCCCAGGCCTGGGTGTGGTGAAGGCTCTGGTAGGAAACGGGATAGAGGAGGGTCTGCCGCCCTGGAGTCCTGCACTGACGGAGAACAAAGACGGAGGCAGCTGGAGGAGACACTGTGTCAGGACGGTCAGCCCTGGTCCTGGACCCTGTGCATCCACAGGAGCCTGGGTGTGTCTGCCTCAGTGTGTGGAGCCGTCCAACCTCAGGGCCCTGTGGACAATAAGAAAACATTCAGTCCCCACAGAGGGGAGATTTACCCCTGGGAATGGGGAGAATACAGAACCCAGCAAAACCCTGTGGTCCTAGGGTCTGTGTGAGCACCCAGAACATACCCTGTGTGATTTCTGAGACTGGATCCTCCACTCTGAATCATCACTGAGATCCTCCTATGTGAGGTGAGTATCAGTGGATGGTTGTTTTCATTGCTGAGTAGAATTCCATTAATAGATGTTTCCTAGAAAAATGTTTGGATTGTTGTAGCCCCTAACACAAAGATGCTAAAAGTATTTTTATTCATATTTTTATGAACATAAAGATGAGTTTTTCTGGAGCAAACATGTATAGTGGGACCACTGAGAAACATGTTCAGTATATATTTGATTTCATAAGGATCTGCAGTTCATTTTGTGAAGAAAAAAAAAAGATATAGAGGGACCTGGGGTAGGAGAGACCTCCAGTCACTGCCGACATTTCATCTGCACACACAGTGTCTGTCACCTCCTCACTTGTCTGCAGTGAGAATATGAGAAGTTCCAGTCACAGAGAAAAAGCATAAACAGTCCTGGATGCAGCTGAGAGCTGAGAGGAAACCCCTGCTCCCTACAGGAGGTCTCTCTTCCCCCTCACTCTGCACCTGTCCCTGAGTTGCTCTCTGTGGTCTGTGGGTGCTGAGCGCCCCCTGGTGTCTTGACCGCGCCCCGCAGCCCCGCCCTCCTGTCCCCTCAGGAGGTTTGTCTGGGCTCACACTGACTGCCCCTCACTGTGTCTGCAGCACAGTAATACACGGCCGTGTCCTCGGTGGTCACGGAGCTCAGCTGCAGGGAGACCTGGTTCTTGGAGGTGTCTCTGGAAATGGTGGCGCGGCTTTTGAGGGACGGCTGTAGTAAGTGTCATCATCATAATCACTCGCCACCCACCCCAGCCCCTTCCCTGGTTTCTGGCGAATCCAGCTCCAGGAACCAATGGTTACTGATCCCCCAGACATAGCGCAGGTGAGGGAGAGGGTCTCCGAGGGCTTCACCAGTCCTGGTCCCGACTCCTGCAGCTGCACCTGGGACAGGACACCTGGGGACAAGGAGCATCAGCCCTGTCAGTCATGAGCAGTCACCACCACCCCATAGACCACTCTCTGACCTCTGAGACCTTCACCTTGGTTGGCTGTCACCAGGCACAGGAGAAGACCCAGCAGTCTCATCTTCTTCTAGACCAGGGCTCTGCCTTCCCCAAAGACCTCAGCCCTGTGTGAGGAGAGAGCTGTGAGCCTCCCCAGCCCAGGGGACGATTTACCCTGGAGCTTGGGGAGAAATTTGAATGTGGGGCAGCCTGTTTCTTATAAATGGAGGGATTGAGGTCAGGGTGCCCTGGTCCTTCTGGGACCCCTCTGTGGCATCTCTCTTCTCTCTCTCTCTTTCTCTCTCTCTCTCTTTCTTTTTTGGTACATGGCTGTATAGGGAACCAAACTTGGGACTCTCTGGTCTTCAGGCTGATGCTCCAAACGCTGAGCCAAACTGACCAGGGCATATCTTTTCTCTTGAAATGTCTCAGCATGTAAGTCTGAGATATGGAATCCCCAGGTTCATGATTCCCCCTGGAATGTGGTCAAACATCGGCCTCAACTTTATGAATGAAAGAGGAAATGATGGCCAAAATATATAGGTTACACTCTTACTCCCCATGTATCTTTCAAACCAATTTAAAAGACACTAGCATATGTTAAGGTAGTTTCTGAATCCCAACATTTTAGTATATCCACTGTTTCCAAATTTTTATATTATAATTTATTAAATATAATGTTCAACTTCATATAAAATAAAATAAAAATAAAGATAGGCATGCTCAATATTGTATGTCTTAATTTTACTTAAGTATAATATTATATATTTTTATTTTTTAGAAGTAGAGGAATAGAGAGGGGTGATATAAACTCGATGTGAGAGAGAAACATTGATTGACTTCCTCCTGCAAGCACCCTTCTGACATGTGCCCTGACCTGGAATTGAACTGGGATGTCTCAGTCTATGGGACCATTCTCAGTTCTCTGAGCCATGCTGACCAGCTCTTGTATCTTAATTTATGACTTTACTTTGTTCTGAGAAACTACCTTCCAAGCTCAGGTAGGTGGGACTTGAAAAAGTATGTTAGAAAGTTTGTGATTATGTCTAGAGCTTCCTGTGCAAACTCTTCCATTATAAAACCTCGTGGCCTATTGCAGAGACCCCATATTAGTTACATCACACACAATTATGCTTTTAAATGCAGGACAAAATGAAAATATTGATTATTTCTGTGTACAACTCAGAATCACTCATGTCCTGAAATGATTATGGCAGGAGTTGATCTGTTTTCTCTGTCTAGTGTTACCTGTGATATGGGGGTTCAGAGGAAGGTTAGTGAAGTGATTTCCTTCATAGAATTTCTCATAGGACAGGGAACTTAAACCCTAATGGACCCTCCACTCCAGCCTCCCTTTTCCTACCCGTGGGGATGAACTTCTTGGTCAGAGGTGCTGGGCTCTCCCACAGAACATATAATGTCCTTAATGTACAATTAACACATTCTTTCATTAGACAAGTTATTTGGAAACATATTCTCTTTGTGTAGCTTGTCTTTTCATTTCCTTAATGGGCCCTTTGGTGGGATGAATGTATTTTCATTAGCAAATCCTAATTCACCCCTATTTTCTGTACTGGGCCTCTTTTGGTGAATTCACAGACCCCAGGGCATGCTGAGCCTCAAGTCCAGGGGCATTGGCTTCAGCAGCCACAGGGACAGAGAGGCTCTGGCACCAGCAGTGAGGGCTGCTTGGAAACTGCCCAGAACTGGACAGAACAATCACTTGGGTGAGGGGAGGAAGCTGGACGTGTTCTGAGTCACAGGACAGAGATGTGCCTGATGTTCATGGACAGAGTGTTACTGGACATGTGGGTTTAAACCTCTTCCAGTGATGACACAGGAGGCTATGCAGGGCCTGATAGACACAGTCCCTGTCATCGTAGGAAACACCTGAGTGATTATGACCAGGTGTTTATCAGAATAGAAACGTTAAAAGTTCTGTAGGCCGGAATCCAGGGAAGTAAGGAACTACTCATTGAAAAGGGAGGGGGAGGAGATTCCTGTTAGTTACATGCACCTGCTCACAGTGTCTCTGTCTGTGAAGTAACAACTTCACAGGTCCAGGGGATTAGCATTTGGACACCTGTGGGGTCATTGCTCAGAGTGTCCCATCATGCACAACACAAGTTGCACAATTCATTGGGGACCCATTTATGAACTCCCTCAGCACTTAGAGGGAAGTGTGGACAACCCTCCTGCAGGAGCCAAGGTGATGGTGTTTCTGTGTGAGGGGCTCTTATGCTCTCATGTCATTGACCAGGACCCTGTCTCAGTCTATCATCATCATCATCATCATCATCATCATCATCATCACCATTTGTTTACTTGAAATTGTTCTTATGTGCAGAGATAAGGTTGTTGTCCAACATTCTGACACTTTATGTCCATTTTTTCACATCTTGTGTGGTTGTTTTGTTAATAGGTAGTGGGACTGTATTTTATTGTTTGATTGAATGCTGGCAACTGATGGGTCATTCCTGCCTCTTCTCCATCTGCCCCACACTGGGATCTGATGAGAAAGGTTGCATCTCTTTTGATGTCATTGAGATATTGAACCACAAAAGCCTCTGAGAGCATTCCTTCCCCTCCCCACCACCTCACCAAAATAAAACCTTGAGCACGTCTTTTTTCTTGATCTATCAAAGCTTCTCTGACTTGCTGAAGGGTCTTTCCCGTGTTTCCAGAGATTCCAACTCTGTACGTGATACACGTTCCATGTTCCCTTATGTGTGTGTGTGTCCTCAGCCTGGACATCTGCACAAGCTGTCGTGGGTCCCTCTGCCTATGCCTGGTCTCAACTGCTCTCGGTGCTGTGAGCATGATGCCAAGTCAAAGACCATCACCAGGCCAGCCGGTGTGGCTCAGTGGTTGAGCGTCAGCCCATGCGCTAAGAGGTCGCCAGTTCAATTCCCAGTCATGGCACATTCTCAGGTTGTGGGCCCAATCCCCAGTGGAGGACATGCAGTAGGAGGCCAATCAATGTTTTCTCACATCAATTTCTCTCTCTCTCTCTCTCTCTCTCTTTCTCTCAGATCATTATAAATAAATTATTAAAAAAAAAAACAAGAAAAAAACAAACAAACAAGAAAAAAAAAACAACAACAAAGACCATCACCACTGGGGAATTTCATATCTAGCTTTGGGGTCACAGGACTCTGGGGTCCAATGTTTAGCACATGCGTGTCCAGCTGCTGGCTGGCTGGGACCCTGAGCTGGGTGGAGCTGAGCTGCACTGTCCCATCAGCAGAGCCCCTGGGTGGATGTAGCCTACCTGGGTCAGTATATTTCATGGTTGGTTTTCATTTGTGCACAACAGTGTCTGAAGGAGACTCTGCCTTTTGTTCATATGAGAAAGTGGTCTTTCTGGACAACAGACGTATCTTTATTCTTTCTGTTTAATTATTGACATGATTACAGTTGTCTCTATCCCCCCAACAGTTCCCCTCCACCAGCACCCCCCTCACAGCCCCCCTGGCCATCAGCTCATGTTGTCTGTGTCCATGAGCTGTGCTGTAGGTCCTTTGACTCCTATATGCACCTCCTTTTGTTCACTCATTTCTCCCATCTGATCTGTGTCTGTTTTTTCCAGTGTCCAGGAGTCTGGTTCTATTTTGTTCCTAGTTTATATTGTTCCTAAGATTTCACATATAACTGAGATCACATGGTATTAGTCTTTGGCTTATTTCTCTTAGTATAATCCTCCCCAAGTCCCTCCAAGCTGTTGCACAGGGTGAGGGGTGCATCTTCCTTACAGCTGCGTAGTCTTCCCCTGTGTAAATGTACCTCAGATTTTATCCACTTGTCTACATGACACTTGGTCTGTTCACAGATCTTGGCTACTGCAAGTAACACTGCTATGAGTACAGGGGGAATGTGTTCTTTCTGACTGCCGCTTTGGAACACCTAGGACATGTGCCCTGAAGTGTGATCACTGCGTTACATGGCAGTATCATTTTTAATTTATTGGGGAAACTCCACACTGTTCTCACAGTGGCTGCACCAGTCTGCATCCCCATCAGCAGGGCATGAGGGTTCTGTTCTCTCCACATCCTCTCCAGCCCTTGATTTTTGTTGATTAATTCATGGGAGCCATTCTGGCAGATGTAGGTGTATTTTAAGTGGCATCTCTCTGATGAATAGTGACCTTGAGCAATTTTCATGTCTGTTGTCCATGTGTTTGTCTTCTTCAAAGAAGTGTCTATTCAGGGCCTCTTCCCATTCATTAATGGGATTGTTGGTCTGTGCAATGAGTTGTATAAGTTTTTTTTTTTTTTAAATACATTTCTTAATATAACCCCTTAACTAATGTATCATTGTCAAATAGACCATAAACTTTTCTAACTTAGACGCTTCACTGGTAAGCACAGAATCAGGAACCCAGAGAGGTTCCGTGAAGAAAACTGTGACACGAAGAGGAAACCACACAGAAAACCAGCTCAAAACTCCAACTGCACCTGCTCCTGGGTTTTTGTGTTCAAGGCACTGAGTGCCTCCTGGTGGTCACAGAATCTCCTGTAGAGAGTTTTTGTCTGGGCTCACACTGAGCTCTGTCAGATGCGACCATCACTGTTACTTTATCATTCCCCACCTGGGGTCAGAGCGGGCTCTGAGGCCTCCCCTCTTACTGCACAAGGAACACCTGCTCTGCTCCAGGCCTCACCTGTCACACTTGTGTGAGGGGACAGGTCACCAACATCAGGCCTCTATCCTCAGCTCTGCATTGATGTTGATCCACTTGTCCTATATCTTGAAAGACCGTTTTCTTTATTTTTAATTAACAAAATCATGAGTGCAAGTATTGCAGCCTGGTGTCCCATAGTATCTGTTGGATGAATTAAATAATAAGCTCCACCTCACTGCATGTAGGTTGTTGAAGAGCCACCAGAGGTTGGATGGTGAAGTTGAACAAGGGAAATCTGGGCCCTTTGGTGAGAATCTGAAAATGTGGGCTGGCCTGTTGCAGGGCAGACAGGAGAGAGGCAACTCCTAACTTGCAGAGCCCGGGGAGTCTGTTCTCATCATGGGTTCCTGGTGCCATTGTTTGAGCAGCTGTGCACAGGTCAGACCAGTCTGGAGGGAGAATGTGTCCTGGGTTCAGACTAGTCCACATTGTTGATCACCTGGAATAAAATAGAACAGGTGTACCTAAGTTTCCGTGTGTTGGGTGGGTTACTCAGGTGTGCTGATCCCAGAAAAGCAGGAGTCAGGTCTCCTGGGGGAAATGAGCTGTGGCATTGTGGGTATTCACAACCATTCAAGGACCCAGATCATGTTATTTTTACAGTGGGTAGACCCTGTGGGAAATGTGACAAGTGATCACATAAGAAAATAGAGGTGAGGATGTAAATGAAGTGCCACTGAGAGTCACCAGTAATGAGCACACCCAGGTTAACCAACCCTCAGGACCTGAGGAAGAGTAATGGTGAGAACTTCATGTTCAGGAGACAGGAAGTTCCATCTGACACTGTTTCTCCAGCACAGTGTTCAGAGAACACACTGAGAACAGAGTGTGAACCAACAACCAGTGGAGCACTTTTGGGGGACAGTTGTCCGTAGGAAGCAGAAGTGTAAACTATAGAGACGTAGACAGTGTTCCTTGGTCTGAGTACTTCAGCGGATTTGGGGCTGAATGTGCAGCATCTGCACCACCTCCTTTGTGGGGTATGTTCTCTAGACTCTATTCAGACCAGTTTTAGTCACTGGGGATGGAGAAGAACCAGTCATGACTAGGGGAATTTAGGTAAAGATGAAGGTAGAGAGTATGAGTAATTAGTTTAGGTTA
This sequence comes from Molossus alvarezi, assembly GCA_037176705.1. NCBI lineage: Eukaryota > Metazoa > Chordata > Mammalia > Chiroptera > Molossidae > Molossus > Molossus alvarezi. The sequence continues at coordinate 258,848 of CM073885.1, read as the reverse complement.
TGAAAATGTTGATATTAGAAACCTGCTGTCTGCATGTGAATCTTATAAATGCTGCCACCAAGTCTGTACCCAAAGGGAGACAACTGGGACAGAGACCTGACTCAGAGCATCACTGGGGAAATGCTACCTGGGTACATGAATGAAAAATTGGCCAAGACTGAGGACACACACGTCCAGGTGCTTGTTTCATGAGGTTCTGACTCTCCTTCTTGTTTAGACAGTTCACGTTTTCTCTCCTCTGAAACAGACACACACATTTATTCGAGTCATGAAGACAATTTGTTGAGAGCGTGCAGGAGCACAAGTCATATGAGCGTTGATCTGCTACTTTATATCTTTCCAAATTTCACTTTATAGTTCTATCAGTTTTATTGTGTAGTTTTTAGGGTTTTCTATATACAAGGTTATGCCGTATGTATAGAGATATGGAGAAATATTTTATTTTGTTTCTTTCTGATTTAGATATTTTAAAATATCTATTCTTGCCTAATTATTCTGAAAAATATGTTCCATTCTGTTGAATAGAAGTAATCACAGGGGTCCCGTGTGTTGGTCCTGATGTTGGAAGAGTAGCTGTGACATTGTCTCTGTGCAGCATGACGTCACTCGTTGTCCTCTCCAATGTGGCCTTTGCTATCTCGATGCACATCTCTTCTGAGCCTAGTTGGTTAAGGATGTAACCATGACGCCATTCTCAATGCAGCCATTCTTGCTGCATCTGTGCATATGACGGTGTCATCCGTCCTCCCTTCTGTGCACGAGGTGCGCAGTGACCGGCTCACACACACTGACCCGTCCTTGCATCCAGGGCTGCGTCCCGCTGGGTCACGTGAACGATCCTTTCAACGTGCTGTTAGATTCCTAGCACATTGTGAGGACGTCTGCATCTCTGTTCATCAGGGATCTGTTTTTTTTATGTTTTTACAGGCCCCACACTCGCCCTGCCCCGTTTCTTTGCTGGCCACGGTGAGAAGCCTGAGGTCTGAGCCAGGCCCCAGCGTGGGGCTCACCGCGCACGCGCAGCCGCTGGCTGGGCTCTCAGAGCTGAAAGGAGCGGCTCTGGGGAGAAGGCTCCTCACCTCAGGCCCTCTCGCAAAGGCCGACGGGATAGCAGTTCCACCGGGAGCCCAACAGCTGAATTCCGGGCTGCTCCGCAACTACATATCCCAGGAGGCACTGCGCAGGGTAGACCGTGAGCCTTAGCGGTTGTGCTCCAGGGGCACGTGCTTTGCCTCCAACCCATTAGCCATTGTGGGGACGGAAGACAGAGCGACACGGGAATTGAGCTGCCAATGGAGAGCGCGGGAGGGGCAGGTGGGCAAGGCCTGTGGTTTCCTTGGATACCGAGGACGCGACTTTGCTGGAGAGGGTGGAGCTTTCCAGTGAGACCCCGGAAGTCAGGACCCACAGGGAGACTGAGGAGCATAAATACGTGTCAGTGCGGAGGGGGGGACCCTGTGGTTGTCGGGGTGAGAACGACAGGCGGCCTCGGGGACCCTCAGGGGTGCTGGGGTCTGACCTTCACGGACGAGGACAGGAGCCGGGAGGGTCCCTGCAGGGGACACACAGCCAGACCGGGGCGGGCTCCCTCCGACGCGATGTGCAGGACCGAGCCCGGGGCCGCTCGTCCCGGCTCCGCGCCCGCAGGCCCCTCGGACGTCCCTGTGCTCGTCGTCGGCCCCTAAGTGCGGGCGACGGCCCCGCCCCGCCTGAGCCCGAAGGGCCGGAAGGACCAGTGAGACCGTGGACGGGACCCGAGCACAGGCCGCAGGGCCGCAGGGTAAAGTGCTCATTTCATTTCAGGGGGGACTGAGTCCCCGTCCCCGAGACCAACCCAGAGGTCAGGGCTTGTGCGGACAGCAGCGCTGACCTCTGACCTCTGTCCCCAGCGACCCCGGATCAGGACTCAGATGAGCCCCAGAAGGACCGTCACTGAGGTGCGACGGGGAGGACACGGGCCGACGGTGCTCCTGGCGCTGCCTCCAGTGTGTCTGTGTCCCCTGCTCCTGGCTCTGCACCTGAAGGTGAGGGGCGTTCACTGCGGGGCTCTGGGGGCCTCTTCTACCTTCTATGATTCTGGGGGTCATTTAAAAATGAAAACTTTTTTTTCCCTTTTTTCATCTCATGTTTCCCTTTCAGTACCACATCCTCTTCCTACAAATGAAAAGAACTTTATTGTCAATATCTTATTTATTAAACTTATGTTACTTTGATCCAAAAACTATACCCCAGGAACATGTCATTGAGATGCACTTGATTCTGTTTTGTTTGTTACAATGATATTTCTATAAGTTCTGAGTAACACTATGCTGTATGCCTTTATTTAGGTTATTGCTAGAAACATTTTACTTACAATCTTTGTCAAACTTCTGTAATATCTATGCAGGATTAGACCTTGTTGGTTCTTGGATGGGAGACCCTTGATTCTTGGTGTTGAAAATTGGTAATTGTGCCTTTGAGTCCTCAAACTTTTCCCTTGTGTAAGCTCATGCCATATAACAAAGACCTGGAACAACCTGTATCAGACATATTCATATTTTTACATGGAGAAATGATTTAAAATAAAAGAGTGATTATTCATGTGTCCTTTCCAGAATCTTTCATGTTGAAATTGTAAAGGCAGCAGGTTAAGTGCCCAGTTATCTCAATCTAACACTTGCAGTGATGTTGGGGTCAGAGGAAGACGCATGAAGATGGTTCCCAGCACAGATTGGCTCATAGGAAAGGGAACTTTAACCCTGATAGGAATCCTCACACCCAGCCTCCTGCTGTCTCTGGAAATAGTCACTGTGCTCAGAGGTACTGGGCTCTCCTATTTACCACACAACATGATTAATTATAATGCACACATTCTCTCATCAGATATATGAGTTGGAAACATATGTTCTCTGTGTAGGTTTGTCTTTGCTTTTTCATGATATAAAAATTGTTGGGATAAAGTTATTAAGTCTAACAAAGTTCAATTCATGAGTATTTTTTTAAATGTGTCCTGGTTTTGGTGTTTTATCTAAAATCTTTCTAGAATTTGGTCCCCCTTGTTTAATCATGATGGTGGAAACTCTAAAATGAATACATATATTCTTTCTGATTGGTGTTTCAGGCTTCTTAGGGTATATTCCTAGAAGTGGGATCACTGTGTCAAATGGCAGTTCAATTTTTAATTCTTTGAGGTAACACCATATTGTTTCCATAGTGTCTGCCCCAGTCTGCATTCCCACCAGCAGTGTATTAGAGTCCCCTTTTCTCCACACCCTCACCAACACTTGTTGTTTGATGATTTGTTGACGGTGGCCATTCTGACAGGTGTGAGGTGATACCTCATTGTTATTTTGATTTGCATCTCTCTGATGAATAATGATGTTGATCATTTCTTCATATGTCTCTTGGACATTTGTATGTCCTGTTTGGAGAGGTGTTTATTTAGTTCCTCTGCCCATTTTTTAATTGGGTTCTTTGTCTTCCTTTTGTTGAGTTGTATGAGTACTCTCTATATATTAAATATTAGCCACTTATCTGATATATCACTGGCAGTTATACTCTCCCATACAGTGGGTTGCCTTTCCATTTTGATGACTGTTTCTTTTGCTGTGCAGAAGCTTTTGAGTCTGATGTAGTCCCATGTGTTCATTTTCTCCTTTGTTTCTTTTGCCTTATGTGATGTATCAGTGAAAATTCTGCTGTGTACGATGTCTAAAATGTTGTTGCCTATATTTTCTTCTAGGATTGTTATGGATTCATGAGTCACATTTAAGACTTTTATCCATTTTGAGTTTATTTTTGTGTATGGTGTAAGTTGATGGTCCAGTTTAATTTAATTTTATTTTTTTGCATGTAGTTGTCCAGTTTTCCCAACACTATTTATTAAAGAGGCTGTCTTTACTCCACTGTATGCTCTTTCCACCTTTGTCATATATTAATTGAGCATATTGCCATGGGTCCATTACTAGATTCTTTGTTCTGTTCCATTGATTTATCTACCTGTTCTTGTGCCAGCACCAGGCTGTTTTGATTACAGTGCCTTTGTAGTATAATTTGAAATCTGGTAATGTAATCCCTCCAAATTTATTCTTCTTATCATAATTGCTGTGGCTATATGAAAGATTATATGTACCCCCATGTTCATAACAGTACTATTTACAATAGCTAAGATTTGGAAACAGCCCAAATGTGCATCAGGAGACAAATGGATAAAAAAAAAGGTGGTACATATACACAATGGAGTACTATGCAGCTGTAAGAAAGGAAGATCTCTTATCCTTTGAGACGACATGGAGGGACCTGGAAAGTATTATCCTAAGAAAAACAAGCCAAACTGAGAAAGACAAGTATCATATGATCTCACTTATTTGTGGAATATAATGAACATGAAAGTCTGAGGAATGGGTTAGTACCAGAGACGTGGAAGTGGGGTACATCCTGACAATACCCTGAAAAAGAGGGTGGTAGGGGAGAGATAAACCACAGAACTTTTATGCATGTATGCATGAACAATGGACATGGACAACAAAGCTGGGTACATGGTAGGGAGGGGGGAGAATCAGAGGGGGCAGAAGGAGAAACATCTGTAACAAAAATAAATGAATTGATTTAAAAGAAAACAAGTTAAACTACATAAATCCAACATGGTATAAAATGACAATCATCTTAAAGAAAAATTAAAATAAAAAATTAAAATAAAATAAAATAAAATGAACACAACGGGCACTAATCCCAATAGAGCAACGAGGGTTGAGATCTTAATGTCATTGCAATCTGTTTGCTGTGTCCTCTGACCAGGAGACTGATCTTCCATGGAATGAAGCCCTGATTCATTTCAGAGATTAATTCACTTTATTGGACTTTATTTATTTTTTAAATTGTATTTTTGATATTTTAGAGAAAGAGGAAGGAAGAGAGATAGAAACATTGAAGTGAGAGACATCGGTCCGCTGCCTCCTGCACATTCTTTGCTGGAGATTGAGCCCAAACCCAGGGATGTACCCTGACCAGTAATCAAACCCAGACCTCTCAGTCTGAGAGATGCCACTCAGTCCACTGAGCCACACCAGGTGCGCTTTATTGGACTTTAGTTGTAAACTTCCCTGCAGCATGGAGCTTAGAAAACTGGACTAACATCTGAGTTATTATATCATGTCGACGCAGGCAGATGAGGAAGGAACCTCAAGGTACATGAGGAAGATGCTGAGCATAGATGAGAGAGCCAGGATCCTAGAGGGTATTTCACGAGGATGAAAGTGACCAGGAGGACAAAGGTGCAGAGAGGCCGTGAGAGGGAGACATGAGGAGATGAACTGGAGCTGACGTCGGGAAAGGGATGTCTGTGTGTGCAGGACTCACATGGCACAGTGAGAGAGCGAGGCCCTGGTGAGTGGGGGGACCCGGAGTGAGCTCAGATCCAAGGTGTGTGGACACACTGACCCCCTCTGTGGACACTGCGTCCCAGTCACAGGGTGGAGAGGATGCCAGGGTGCTCAGTCTTTCAAAGAGACAACTGGGTCTCATGGGGACCTAGTGAGATAAGTGTCCCTGAGCCTGGACACGACTCATCTGGGAAAGAGAATGCTGTCGACACCATCGTCATCCTCAGGAAAATGAGGGGACATTGGGCCCAGGATAAAAAGGAGGGTCCCTGGGACCCTAAACCGCAGGAAGAGCAGGAGCACCCTGAACACCCCAGGAAGCTGTTCTCAGCCCCTCCTTGCACGGTTCCTCTGCGATGTTTTCTGGTTGGTGGGACCCGAGCGCCCCCTGCTGGTCCTGCGGGGTCTGCTAGGTACAGAACGCCCCCTGGTGTCCTAACCTCTTCGTGGTGGACCTGAAGGTCCTGTACAACTCAGGCCCTCCTATCTTTCTGCTGGGCCGTTGGGTCTGAATCATAGAGTTGTCCGGGTCAGGAAAATGTCACATGTCCAGTGTTTATATCTCTCACACTCATTCACATAGTCTGTGTTTCTAGTTCTCCATAAATTACCTCTTAAAATAGCAACACGGACAACCCAGTGGAGCTCAGAGTTCATGGTGACTGCTCTGTGTTCAGTCCTGATGAGGGAATGAGAACATCTGGAAACTGAGGGCTGGGCTTCTGTCTCAGAATTGGAGAGTCGGAGCTGGGCTTCTTTTCTTGAGTTGAGGGGGCCCTATTCCATTTTCGCCTCCTATAGAGGGAGATCTGGGGTTGGACACTGACTTAAAGGACATGGTGTCAGGGTGTGGTGTGTTCAAGGGCATATGCTTGTGTATAATTAGTCCTGGTGTCTGGACCTGGCTCTTCCCAACTTGACTCAATTGCTACCCTGAATGACTTTTAGACCAGGCGACATGCCCAGTGAGGGTTTTAGTGCTACCTGGCTGGACAATGGACCATGTTATAATGTGTTCACAGTATGACACAGAAGGAGAAATCAATGGGAAAGAAACTAAAATAAAGGATAGAATTTTCAATATCATATCTTAGAAGGCTACCTGTATGAACACAGGAAGGTGATCAACCATCTCACCCAGAGGGAGATGAACGTGTGGGAACTTCATGGTCAGAAGACGGAAGTTTCCTCTGACACCGTTTCTTCTGCACAGTGTTCAGAGGATAAACTGAGAACAGTGTGACCCTAAGGATAGTGGACCAATGTTGGGGAACAGTGGGTATCTGTGTGAGTTCCAGGAAAGTAGAAGCCTTAACTACTGAGAAGCAGACTGTGTCCTGTGTTTGAGTCCTTCAGAAAGTTTGGAGCTGATGCAGCAGCTGTACGGCCTCCTCAGTGGGGTTTGTTCTCTGGACTCGTCTGGACCAGGTTCAGCCACTGGGGATAGAGAAAACCTTTAGTCACGACCACGTGAGTTTCGGTGAAGTTGTGGAGTAATTAAGTTAAGGTATACAAATTTGGTTAAAAAATATCTTGTTGCCTATCAGTAATACAGAAGAAATCTAAATAAAATATCATTTATATAAAATAGTTTTACTTTATCCATTTTTTACAAATTGAACAAGTCATTCATATAACCTCCCATTACTGCAGCTGATGCATCTGATTTTCTATAAACTGGTCAGCCTGACGGTTAAGCCGTGTTCTCACCATCAGGATCTGTGTCCAGGTGGACGTGTGACGTGGTCCAAACCAGGGCAACAGGAGACAGGTGCATTCCTGGTTCATCAGAAGTAAATTTTTGTATCTTTTCTTGTCTTCACCTGAACCTGGGGAATGCAGTCCCCATGTCCACACACAGGGAGTTACCTGGAGTGTGACGTCTCCTGCTGTGGGTGTCACTGTGCAGAGCTGGGAAGAGATGCTCCCAGGTACATGGATGGGGACCAACAATCCAGGGGCCACACTCCCAGGGCTCTTGTTCTTTATGTCGTGATTTTTCTCCTCAAGGAGCAAGTTCACAGTGACTCATATCACTTTTTTTTAAATAGCCATATACGATAATCTAGTCATTAATATACAAACAACCGGTGTGAAAATTATCGTCCTCTTTACTCATCCATAGAAGGAAGGAAACCCTACCATTTGTGTCAACATGGATGGACCTAGAGGGACTTGTGCTGAGTATAGAAAGTCAGACAGAGAGAGACACACGCCCTGTGGTTTCACTGATATGAGTAATCTACAGAACAATGTAAAGTAACAGGCAGAACAGAAACAGACTCATGGACTCAGAGGCAGACTGATGGGGCACAGGAAGGCCAGTTGGGGGCCTGGGAGAAAGGGGAGGGACTGTGAAGCACAGATTGGCTGTTAGTGGCAGTGACAGGATGGGAAGTGCAGCCCAGGGAACAGTCAGTCGTATCGTCATAAGTGGTGTGGGGCCAGGTGGGCACTGGGGCTACTGGTGCCTCACTTCATAAATTATATGATGTCTGACCATGGAGCTGTGCACCAGGAGCTAATATAAAATAATACAGGCTGTCAGTAGAATTGAAAAAAAAAAAGAAAAAAAAAGAACTGACCCTCACTCCAGTGAAATTAATCCAAGGGTGTGGTGGGTGTGACCCAGGAAGGGGATAGGGCTGAATTCCAGGACTGTGCTCACAGGTGTGTCTTCTCTGGGAAAGTTCTGACATCCTTAGAGCCATTAGAGGCTCCACTGAGAACCTGGACCTGAAATTATGTGCTGAGGGTTCCGATTTCAATAACAAACAGAAGACTGTGAGCCAGGACTTACTTCAACAATCAGACTTGCTGAAGGGCCTTTCCTGTGCTTCCCAGAGATTCCAACTGTGTATGTTATACGTGTCCCATGTCCCCTGTGTGTGCTTGTCCTCATCCTGGACATCTTTAAAAACTGTCGTGGGTCACTCTGTCAACTTCTCTGGGTGCTTGAGCATGATGCCAAGTCAATGACAGTCACCAACAGGGTGGCTTTTATCTACAGCTTTAGGGTCACTGCTCTGGTGCCCACTGTCCACGTGCATGTGTCCTGCTGCTGGCTGTTCGGGACCCTGAGCTGTGTGGAGCTGCACTTTTGCGTCAGCAGAAATCCCTCTTCTCCTCTTACTACTATGTCTGTTTTGTTAATTGTCAACTGAGGATATTTTCCGTTGATTTTTTTATAGAGTGGAAGGAAGGGAGAGAGGGAAAGAGTGAGAGAGTCATATTGATTTGTTGGAGGTGCCCAGGAAAAGTCCAGTTGTGAACCAAGGCTACCTTCTTCTAGTTTCAGGCCTGGGGACACTTAATGAGAGGTATGGGAATCGCTGAGACCAGATGCTGCTTGTTTGAGAGATTTTAGGAAACTCTGAAGAAGGATCTTAAACAGGCCAATGCTATGGTCAAGCCTGTTGAAACAGCTTGGGTGGGCCAGAAATTTTTGTGTGGCAGGTCCTCAGAGAATCTCCAGGGTGGGGCAAACAGTACGAGTCAGGTTGCTTAAGTCCGAGATATGGGGTCCATCTGCCATCCCTGTGAAGGGGTCACCAAAGAAACATCAGCCTCGGCCTGCATGTCTCTCCAGGAGAAAGCTGCCTCTTGAGCCTTTGTTATGAACCCAAAATCTGTTCTTCCCAGTGTTTCTCTGGTGTGTTTCAAACAGCCTAACCTCCGAGCTTAGAGGGAGCACGTCTGAGTAATTTTATGTGTGAGCTCTTTAAAAGGAGCTGCTTGGGTCTACCGCAGCCACAGCCTCACTTAGCCTCAGTTCCTTTTTTTTTTTTTTTTTTTCAGCCAGAAGTTATGGGTAATTCTCTTCCTGACACTGCAAACCTGAGCTAAGCACCTGGTGTGGAACAGGGTCTCCTCACTTCTCATGGAGTACCTTCACAGATGAGGTACCCTCCTGATTCTTATTGTTCATACCTGGCTGTGGGACCAGCCTGTCCATGCCTCCGCCCATCCTACCAGTTTCAAAGTGGCTGCTTCTCTAATTTCGTAGTTATGGGACTCCCATTGACCTCGATTTCAGGAAGTTATGAATGATGGTTTTGTTGTAGTGTAGTTGGCATTTTGATGTGGTTGTGGGAGGAGGCATGAACTACGTTTATGAACACCACCATCTTGACCAGAAGTGCACAGGTAAAGTTTTAAATACCGTATCTTAGAAGGCTATTCGTAGGAACACTGAGAATTGATCCACTATCACACCCAGAGGGAGATTTACCTGTGAGAATTTCATGTTTAGAAGATGGAAAGTTCCCTCTGACACTCTTTCCCCTACACAGTGTTCAGAGGACAAACTGAGAACAGAGTGTGAACCTAGAGCCAGTGGACCAATGTTGGGGAACACTTGACCTCTTGCGTGGGTCGCTGGGATGGACGAGGGTGAACTACAGAGAAGCACACAGGGCTCCTGTGTCCAAGCCTTTCAGGAATTTTGAAGCTGAAGGTGCAGCAGCTGCATTGCCTCCTTTGTGGGTTTTGTTCTCTAGTCTCTGATGGGACCAGTTTCAGGCATTGGGGATGTAGAGGAATCTCAGTCATGATCAGAGTGTTTAGGTAAATTGTATTGAGAGACTTGTAAGTAAGTCTAGGTCATTGAAATATTGTTATTGAAAACCTGATGTCTACCTGTGACCCTTGGGAAGGCTGTCCCATTCTCATTTGCATTTGTCAAACCATCCTTGCATTCTAGGACTTCGTTCCTCTGCATCATGATAAATTTCATTGCAATGTGTTGTTAAGTATTTTAGGACATTGCCTCAGTGTTCGTCAAGGATGTGGTCCTGTCATTTTTTTGTGTTCTTTCATAGCTTTCCTGTGACTGTGCAACTTCATGACCAATTTTGTGTCAGTGCTCATGTGGGAATGCATGTCTGCGATCAAACTGAGTGTTTGACCTTATGTCTGTGATTTTGTGGCTGTGAATGTGGTTGTGTGTGTAACTTTTCGTGTGTAACAGTGTGTGGCTGTGTATTTGTGACTGTGAGTGACTGTGTGTCCTTTGTGTAACCCTGTGTCTGACTTCATGTGTGGCTTTGTGTGCAACTTGTGTATCTGTGTGTGTGAATTTCTTTGTGTGTGTGATCATGTGCCTGTATGTGGCTGTGTTTGTGACTTCGTGTGTAACTTAGTGCGTGTGTGCAGTTATGTTTGGGTGTGTGGGTGATTCTGTGTGACTGTATTTAACAGGAAACTAGTAAGAGAAAGATATGAGCATTGATCACTATTTCTGTTAAAAGGTATATTCACTCTGTGCATATTTTGTTATGTATGGAAGGGTTAACAATAAAATATTTAAAAAATTGTAACAAAGTTACCTATTTCTTTCTAAAAAAAAACGCTTTTGTATAAAAATGCACCAGTTCCGACCATTGTGATGATGGATGTCAATCCTGGGGTTCAGGTGTCCCGTTGACTGTTCCTAGGATTCCAACATGCTGCCAATGCAAATCCTCCTGCAGTGAAGACAGAAGACCTTGGGTCCATCAGGAAATGTGGAGAAAGGAGCTCCATGTTGCACATTTCAGCCCTCATGTTCGTCTGACCCCACTGTGGGGTTAGGACTGCTCCCTGCAGCACAGCAGGGGCTCCTCCTGAAGATGGACGTGGGGATCCTTGTGTTTGGAGCACTGAGATGACGTCACTTCCCAGGGGTCAATGTGGACCCAGAGGTGATGGGTGAGGTCCGGCAGCCCTGACCTCGCTGAGGCTTTTCAGCACATGGAGGCCCTGTGATCTCCCTGGAACCAGGAGAGGGAGCGGCACTGGGAACCAGACACTGTGTGTGGTTGTGAACACCTGAGGGACAGATGCAGAGCTGTGCACAGACAGATCAGCCAGCAATAACCTGTGGAGTTCAGATTCATCAGGGACACGTGAAAGAGGCACGGAGGAAAGTCACCTAGAATTTGTGGTCAGGCACACTGTTCAGCAGCTGAGTCTCGGTTGGAAAATTAAGAAAGGCTTCTTTTTTCATGGAATTCATGCCACTGTGTAGAGTATAACACCACCCAGGAACACACATACACTTACATGTACACTAATGGACACAGCACACACTGTAGCACACACACTGACACATGTATGGCACACAGATAGGACACATGCAGTCACCTCCACACAGAGGGAAGTCCCTGGTGTCATGATTCCACTGTGTAAGGAAAGTGCAGGTGAGAACGACCACTGGCCCTCGTGCACCCTGCCCTCTGCAGTCCCTCTCTGGGGCTTCACCAGCCCTGAGCCGGCCTCATGCAGCTCACCTGGGACAGGACAAGGGGGCACAGGAGGACATTGTGACTAAGGGAAGGATGTTGTGTCCATGACACACTCTTGTCCTCAAGATGACACTCAGCTCCCTGGGGGGAAACAGGAACAAATCAGACTAAAATTATTGTGATCACTGAAAGCAAATGAGGGGGTAGGTTTGCACATCCACCCGAATCCATGAAGACCTACAGGACCACGTGTGATGGGGAGGATGGAGAGCTGGGGGTAGAAGTCCTGGGAGAAGATCCTGATGATCACGGGGCAGGTCTGCCTGTCAGAAGGAAGAACACATGGGACAGGTGGGCATGAGGGCACAGATCCTGAGCTCAGCACACAGGGGCTTGGAATGTGCTTGGGTCCCTCCTTGTGGGAAATGTTCTCATCGACAGGAAGACACACGTAGGATGGTCTCTTTGTTGAGAAAGACAAATAGAAAATAGAAAGACTTGTTGAAGGAGAGGTCTCCAGTATCTGTTGATATGTCATCTGCAAACAGACAATGTTCTTTCTTCATTTGTTGTCTTCATGGAGAATATGAAATTAGAGCCACTAATAAGGAAGACGTGCCCGTGACTGCAGCTGAGAGCTGAGAGGAAATCCCTGCTCCCATCAGGAAGCCCCTCCATTTCCCCTCACTGCACCTGCTCCTGGGCTGTTTTCTGCGGTCAGTGGGACCTGAGCGCCCCCTGGTGTCCTGAGCACGCCCTGCAGCCCCCCCCTCCTGTCCCCTCAGGAGGTTTGTGTCTGGGCTCACACTGACTTCCCCTCACTGTGTCTCTCGCACAGTAATACACGGCCGTGTCCTCGGTGGTCACGGATCTCAGCTGCAGGGAGAACTGGTTTTTGGATGTGTCTGGGTCAATTACTAACCAACCTTGGAGAGATCGGGTGTACTCTCTATACCACTTGGAATGATAGTATGTCCTTCCCAGCCACTGAAGACCTCTCCCTGGGGACTGCCTGAGCCAGACCCATGTGGCACTGTTGCTAGATACACTGTCCCCAGAAATGATACAGGTGAGGGAGAGGGTCTGCGAGGGCTTCAAAAATCCTGGGCCTGACTCCTGCAGCTGCACCTGGGACAGGACACCTGGGGACAAGGAGCATCAGGCCCTGTCAGTCACATATGGTCACAACCACCCCATGGACCCAGTCTGACCTCTGAGACCCTCACCTTGGGGAGCTGTCACCAGGCACAGAAGACCCAACAGTCTCATCTTCTTCTAGACCAGGGCTCTGCCTTCCCCAGAGACCTCAGCCCTGTGTGAGGAGAGAGCTGTGAGCCTCCCCAGCCCAGGGGAGGATTTACCCTGGAGCTTGGGGAGAAATTTGCATGTGGGGCTGCCTGTTCCTTATAAGTGGGGGACTGAGGTCAGGGTGCCCTGGTCTTTCTAGGGCTCTTCTGAGTATGTTTTTTTACTTTGAACTCACTCAGCATGTAAGTCAGGGATAGTGAATCATCTGGTTCAAGAGACATGTTGAAGTCAGGTTAATGGACATGCTCCTCTCTGGATGGGTTGAATTGATTATATTTTTAATTTCTCATATATCTTTAAAATAGATTTAAAGTGATTACATTTGTCCAGGTAGTTTCTTAAACACAACTTTCTTATATATTAAAAATTGTCAAACATTTTTAATAAACAATTGTATGTGTACAATCATAATTTCATATATACAATGTCTCTCTTCCCTGAAAATCACAAAATAAAGGACATTCATTCTCAGCATCTTATATGTTTATTGGTGTAGTTATGTTGATGCAAGAACTATATCCCAAGAACAGGTTAATGGGAGAGTCTCAATTATTTTCTTTATTTTGTTTTGTTTGGTTAAAATGATATTTATTATAAGTTCTGAGTAACACTCTATGATATGCCCTTTGTTTAGGTTATCTCTAGAACCATTTTTTCTTCTTACAGTCTTTACCAAACACCTCAGCAGCTAAGCAGGGTCAGGCCTGGTTAGAACTTGCATGAGAGACCCTTGAATCTTGATGTTGAGAATTGGTACTTTTGTCTTTAAGTCCCTCCTCAAACTCCCCCTTCTGCAAGTCTATGGCCAGTTTCAGAGACTCAAATCTTCTTGTACAAGACATAATTCAGTTTATACATGGAGAAATGATTAATAATGGAAAGAGTGATTATTTTTAGTAAAATTCAGATTATTTTATATGTTGAGATAACAAAGGCAGCAGATTAACTGATCTCATTTTAGTCTAGTGTCATCAGTGATGTTGGGGTTCAAAGGGGTGTAGGGAGATGTTCCCAGTAAAGAATTGCTCACAGGAAAGGAAACTTTATTCCTGACAGGAACCCCTCACTCTGACCCCCTCCTTCTGCCCCCGGGGATGGTCTCTGTGGTCAGAGTCCCTGGGCCTCCCACTTACCATGTAACAACCTTATGTATAATGAACACATTCTCCCATCAGACATGTTTCTTGGCAACCTATTGTTTTTTTGCAGGCTCATATTTTCATTACCTTAATTGACTGATTGTTGGGAAATTGTTTTTATTTTCAACCATGTGCTATTAATCAGTATTTGATTTTATAACATCTGGTTTTTTTATGTTTTATGTAATAACTCACCAGAAAATTGTCACTCTCAAGTGCCCACGGGAGTGGAAACCCTGATATGTCCACAGTGGGCACTAAACCTGATGGAGGGATGACGGCTGGAGTCCGTAATATCATTGAAATCTGTGTGCTGTGTCCCGAGCAGGATACCAACCTTCAAAGGCAGGAAGCCCCGATTAATTCACTTGATTGGACTTTACACTGAGAATTTTCTTAGAGTATATAGCATAGAAAACTAGACCAACCCCTTAGAAATTATATCATGTAGACGTCAGGCAGACAAGGAAGTAACCTTGAAGAATGTGAGGAAGATGCTCAGCAGAGATGATAGAGACAGGATCCCAGAGGTTATTTCACGAGGATGAAAGTGACCAGGGGGACGAAGGTGCAGAGAGGCCGTGAGAGGGAGAGATGAGGAGATGACTTGGAGCTGACATCCGGGAAAGTGAATGTCCCAGGGAGAGCCCTGCATGGAGCTGTGTGTGCAGGACTCACATGGGACAGTGAGAGAGCGAGACCCAGGAGAGTCTGGGGACCTGGAGCTGAGACCCAGGGCGTGTGGACACACTGACTCTCCCTCTGTGGAAACAGTGTCTTAGTCACAGCGTGGAGGGAACGCCCAGGATGTTGAGTCTTTTAAAGAGACAATTGGTCCCATAAGAACCCAGTGAAATAAAGGTCCCTGAGCCTGGATATGACTCGTCTGAAAAAAAGAATGTTTTTGACATCATTATCGTCCTTGGTGAGATGAGGGGACACGGCCAGAACAAAGAGGAGGGTCTCTGAGACCCTGAACCCCAGGCAGAGCTGGAGCGGCCTGAGCACCACAGGGAGCTGTGCTCAGCCCCTCCCTGCGCTGTTTCTGGGCCATGTTCTTGGGTCAGTGCCTTCCGAGCGCCCCCTGCTGGTCCTGATGTGTCTGAGGTGATCAGAGTGCTCCTTTGTGTCAACTCTCCTAGTTGACCTGAGTCACTTGCAGTTCTGCTCCTCCTGTCTCCCCGCAGGAAGTTTGTGTCTGAATCATAGAAAACCCTGTTTAGGCAAATGCCACATGCCCAGTGTTTATCACTGGTACTTACTCACATACTCTGTGTCTCTAGTTCTCCATACATTACTACTTAAAATAGCAACATGGACAACCCAACAGAACACAAACTCTATGGTGAGTGGTCTGTGCTGAGTCCTGATCAAGGAATGAGAACATCTGGGATCCCGGACCTGGGGTCCTGTTTCAGTGCTACTGGGTGGGCGCTGGACTCATTTTCTTGAGCGGAGGGGTCCTTATTTGCATGTGATCTTACTATAAAGGCAGCTCTGGGTTTGAACACTGATGTAAAGGACACGGGTTCAGACTGTGGTGTGTGCAAGGACATATGTATGTGGAGAATTAACCCTGGTCTCTGGGCCTCTGTTCCTCAAACCTGGAGCCAACTACTTCCCTGCATGACCTCCAGTCAGGGTATGTGCTTAGTGAGGGTTTCAGTGCTACCTGGGTGGACACTGGGAACATTAAAATGTGATCATGTTACAATATAGCAAAAAAAAATAATAATAATGTAATAGAAAACCAAGAGAAAAGGTACAGTGAATGTCATATCTCTGCAGGCTATCTGTATGAACACAGGAAGGTGATCATCCATCACACCCAGAGGGAGATTAATGTTCGGTATCTTCATGTCCCATAGATGGGAAGTTCCCTCTGACACTATTTCCCCTACACAATGTTCAGAAAACAAACGGAGAACAGAGCGTAAACCTTGAGCCAGAGGAACAGTGTTGGGGGACAGTCGTTGTCTGTGTGGGTCGCAGGAAGCGGAAGCATGAACTACAGAGAAGCAGACATTGATTCCAGGTCTGAGTCCTTCAGGGGAAGTTGGAGCTGAAGGTGCAGCAGCTACACGACCTCCTTTGTGGGGTTTGTTCTCTAGTCTTTACTGGACCAGTTTCAGACACTGGGGATGTAGAAGAACCTCCATCATGACCAGGTGTGTTTATGTAAAATTGTAGGTAAAGATTTGTGAGTAATTGAGATTTTGTCACAAAAATGTTGTTATTGGAAACCTGATGGCTGCATTGACCCTTTGGGAACACTGTCACTGTGCCCGTACATGACGGGAATAACCTGAAACGCAACCTGACTCAGTGCAATAATGAAGAAAATGCTACCTGGTACATGAATGGGGCAATTAACAAACACTGAGGATACATGTCTGGGGTATTTGTTTCATCAGGTTCTGATTTTCCTTGATTTTTTTAAAGTGAGTTTAAATATTCTTCCCCCTGTAATAGTCACACATATTTCCTAGACTCATGAGGACACTTGGTTGAGAGTGTACAAGAGCACAAGTTATTTGTGTGATGATTTTGTACCTTACATCTTTCCTAAATTCACTTTCTAGTTCTATCAGTATCATGGGGCAGTTTTTAGGGTTTTCGATACCCAAGGTCATGTCATATGTGCAGTGATAAAGAGAAACATTTTAACTTGTTTTATTTTTTCTGATTTACTCATATCTAAAATTTCTTTTCTTCCTAATCTCACAAAAGTTTTTAGTTCTGTTGAATAAAAGTAGTCACAGAGGTGCCCTTGGGTTGGTTTTGCCTGGACACCTCCAAGCCCAGAAGCCATCAGCCCTTCTCTCTGTAGCCTATGCCTGGTGGCCCTGGGTAGAACCCAAACAGAGACTGACCCTGCCCCATAACCAGCATACCCAGTGGGCAGCTTTAGACCATGTCGAAGCACCACCACCCAACCACTTCCACAAGTGCCACACTCAATGAGCGGCCTCAGTGGGTACCAGAGCCCTTCTGAAGTAAGTCTTGCTCTGTGTGGTGGGCCCCTACAAAGCTGATTATCCAAGGTGTTCAGAGGTCAGTTAATTGTGAGTACCGCCAGTTTTTTCACCTAATCAGCCTGAGTAAAACTATCCCATTGACATGCCAACAGCAATTAAGACTAAATTACAACAGAAGGGTGTAAAGTCCACATGAGGGGTGCCCCTCCAGGGTCAATCAGGTGACCAGGGAGGCTGTGCCACTGGAACCTACAGGGCATCTACTACAACAGGCCACCCTTGAAAGCCTAGGAGACATAGAAACTCTATCTAATAAATAGACACAAACACAGGGAGGCAGCAAAAATGAGGAGACAAAGAAACATGTCCCAAATGAAAGAACAGAACAAACCTCCAGAAAAAGAACTAAAGGAAATGGAGATAATCAATCTAACAGATGCAGACTTTAAAACACCGCCTGTAAGGATGCTCAAGAAACTTAGTGAGGGCCTTAAGAGCATAAAAAAGAACCAATCAGAAAAGAAAGATGCACTAAGTGAAATAAATGATAATTTACAGGAAATCAATGGAAGAGTAGATGAAGCCAAGAAGCAAACCATTGGTTTTGAATGTAAGGAAGCAAAAAACACCCAATCATAGCAGCAAAAAGAAAAATGAATAAACATAAATGAGGATAGTATCAAACTTTGCATCATTGTAGTTCCAAAAGAAGAAGAGAAAGAGCAATACATTTAAAACCTATTTAAACAAATAATGACAGAACATTTCGTTAAGTTGGTGAAGAAAACAGATGTACAAGTCCAGGAAGCACAGAGAGTCCCAAACAAGATGAACCCAAATAGGTCCACACCAAGACACATCATCATCAAAATGCAAAAGGTTAAAGACAAAGAGAGAATTGTAAACAGCAGCAAGAGATATCCCGAGATGGCTGCGGGAAGGACCAGAATGACGGT
Organism: Molossus alvarezi; assembly: GCA_037176705.1. NCBI lineage: Eukaryota > Metazoa > Chordata > Mammalia > Chiroptera > Molossidae > Molossus > Molossus alvarezi. Next base: position 240,883 of record CM073885.1, on the reverse strand, counting down.
GAGTGTGTGAGAGAGAGAGTGAGTGGATGTGAAGGTGAACGACCAATCCCCAGCAGTGCAGAGACACAGAGCAAAAGGTTCATGTGCCGTGGACAGAGCAGCTGGCTACCGTGGTAAGTGGCCTTTCATGGCGCTTCTCCCTGTGTAGCGGGGAGGTCCCACCATTTGGGAAGATCTCGGGTCTTCCCTGGGAGGAGACAGTGGGAGCGGCTAGGGGCCAGCAACATGAGCCCACCAGCACATCTGGCACCATCGGACCAGTGGACACTCTGTGTCAACACAGACCAGTGCACAGTAGTGGAGCTCCCAAGGTGCTTGTCACATAAGCTGGGGACACTCAGGAGACCAGCACCATCCTCCACAGTAGCAACCCGATCAGAGTCCAGATATACTCCCAGCAACAGAGGCTGGGAGCAGACTTCTATCCCCAGGCAACAGAAACACAGACCAGCAGCTGAGACCCATCCCCAAAAACTACAGCAAATGCTGAGCAGGAGTTGAGCCCCACAGGACAGCAGCACTCCCCAGGCTCCAGCAGAAGGACCTGGGGCCCCACAGAGGCCTGTGCAGTCCAGTAGCTCAAAAGTGCAGTGGGAAGCCAGAGCCTGAAGAGACTGGTGTGATCCAGCTGCCAGCCTGTGAAAAATGCACGGGCAAAAGAGGCCTGTGCTACCCAGCAGGGACTGTACCATCCAGTTACCCATGGGACCCGTGGGGTGCTGAATCACCAGAGAGGCCTGTGCGACCCAGCAGCCCACAACATAAAAATAGAGCCGGGTCCCAAAACAGACTGTACAATCCAGTTACCCGTGAAACCTACGGGGTGTGGAGGTATCAGGCAGGACTGTGCGACCCAGCTGCACACAAGATAAGTTTAGAGGATGTGAAAATGGAGGCAGAGTGAATAGAAGCTATGCAGATGATCTCCCAGGACCAAACAGGAATTACAACTGAAATAAAGGCAAATCCTCGGAAAAAAGCAACAGAAAAGCAGCAAGAGAGGACCATGTAATCAGAGACACTGGTAGGATCTGCGAAGGTGCGAGAGGGTGGCAGGCTGTGAGCCCACAAACTGCAGCAGTTTTAGCTGTAAGCAGTGCCCTTAAGGAATAAAGACCAAGTCTGCTCCACAGCGCAGAGAGGCAGGACAGAGCGCTAAAATAGCCACAGCCACTCACCCAGGGTCTGAGGCAGGGGGAAGGCAGACTGGGCTGAAACACTTTGGGGACACCGTTATTGGAAGGGCACTCAGAGTTTTGCTGAGTTGAGGCCACAAAGGACAGTGACCAGTGTGCTCCTTCCCTCAGCTGTGGGGAAAGCAGCAACCCCTCCCCCTCGGAGATTCAGACTTTCCCAAGTGAGGCAAAGAAATGCAAATTGAAGCTCATGAACAACCAGCATCTACCCACCTCTGGAAATCCTCATGCAGAACACCAGGGCTACATTCCAAGGCACTGAGTGAGTGAGACTACCAACAACCAGGAAAAAGCTAGAGGATAACCGAACATTTCCTGGTTTGCAAATCTACCCAGGAAGGTAAGACTTGACAGTGGTGTTCAACGTAGGCCGACCCAGGCTCATCCAAACCCAATAGAGGGAGCCACAAACAGCAAAACATGAACACACACAGGGAAAATTTGGCAGGCTCCAAAACCCACTGATATAGCCAAAATGGTGAAACAAAGAAAAAAATCCCAAATGAAAAAACAAGAGAACTCTATTGATGATGAGATCAATGAAATGCAGCTAAGCAAATTATCAGAGGTAGAGTTCATAGCCATGATCCTGAGGAAGGTCAGCAGCATGAGTAAGAACATCAGCACCATGAGTAAAGATATAAAAACATCTTGAAAACCAACCAAGTGGAAATGAAGAATAACACAGCAGAAGTTAAGAACGCATTGGAAAAAATAACCACCAGAAACGTAATAGAATTTGCATCATAGGAATCCCTGAAGCAGAATAAAATGGGCAAGGGTTAGAGAATATATGTGAAGAAATAGTGACAGAAAACTTTCTAACTTGGTGAAGGAAGAAGACATTCACGTTCAAGAAGCACAGAGAGCCCCAAGTAAGAAGAACCTAAACAGGCCCACACCAACACACATAGTAATGAAAATACCAAAAATTGAAGACAAAGAGAGAATCCTAAAGGCAGCAAGAGTTAAGCAATGGGATACCTACAAAGAAAATCCCATAAGGCTCTCAGCTGATTTCTCATCAGAAACACTACAGACCACAAGGAAGTGGCATGAAGTAAAGAAGGTCATGAAAAACAAGGATTGGAATCCAAGACTACTACTCTATCCAAGAAGGCTATCATTCAAAATAGAAGGTTAAATAATAAGCTTTCCAAGAAAAAAAAAAAGGCTAAGAAACTATATTAACACCAAACCAGCACTGCAAAATATGCTAAAAGGACTGCTGTAATTAGTAGAAGAAATATAAAAAAAAATAGAATCACACTAAACAAAAATGGCAATTAAATGTACATATCAATTATCAATTTAAATGTGAATGGTTTGAATGCTCCCATAAAAGACACAGAGTAGCTGACTGGATAAGAAAGCATAACTCACATATATGTGGTTTACAAGAAGCCCTTTTTATGCAAAAGACTTAAGTTGAAAGTGAAGGAATGAAAAAAAACCTTTCAAGCAAATGAAAAGCAAAAATAAAAATGAAATAAAAAAGCTGGGGTAGAATACTCATATCTGATAAAGTAGATTTCAAAATAAAGATTATATCTAGAGACAAAGAAGTAAACTACAAAATATTGAAAGGATCTATCCAACAGGAAGATATAACCTTGGTAAAGTTATATGCACCCAATTTAGGAACACAACCATATATTAAAAACCTTTGGAAAATTTTCAAGGAGAAAACAACAATACAATCATAGCAGGGAACTTCAACACCCTGCTGACATCACTGGATAGATATTCTAGACAAAAAATTAACAAGGAAACAGACTCTAAATAAAGCATTAGACCAAATAGATTTAATAAATATCTACAGAGAATTAGACCCCAAAACCACAAAATTCACATTCTTCTTAAGTGCACATGGGGCATTCTCAAAGATAGACCACATGTTAGGGCAAAAACTAAGTGTCTTCAAACTCAAAATGATTGTAATCATATCAATCAACTTCTCAAACACAATAACATGCAACTAAAAATTAACTGCAACAGGAACATGCAAAGACATTTGAAAACATGGAGGCTAAATAGCATGTTATTGAACAATAAATGGGTTACCATGGAGATCAAGGAAGAAATTACAAACTTACTGGAAACCAGTCAAAAAGGACATACAACAAAAAATCTATGGTATACAGCAAAAGCAGTCCTGAGAGGGAAGTTCATAGCACTACAGGCCTACCTCAAGAAGCAAGAAAAATTTCTAACAGGCTATCTAACCACACAACTTAAATACCTAGAAAGCAAACAAAAAGAAAACCCCAGAGCAAGTAGAAGGAAGAAAATAGTGAAGATCAGAGCAGAAATAAATGTCATGGAGACCAAAAAGCAATTCAAAGTATCAATGAAACAAAGAGCTGGTTCGTTGAAAAGATAAACAACATTGATGGGCCCTTAGCTGCACTCACCAAGAAACAAAGAGATAGAACCCAAATACACATAATCAGCAAAGAAAGAGGAGAAATAATAACTGACACCACAGAAATATAAAGGATTGTTAACAAACATTATGAACAATGATACGGCAAAAAATTCGACAATCTAAGCCAAATAGACCAATTTCTAGAAACACACTGTCTCCCAAAACTAAACCAGAAAGAGATAGAAAACTTGAACAGACCAATAACAACAGAAGAAATTGAAGGAGTAATCAAGACTCACCCAGCAAACAAAAGCCCAGGCCTGGAAGGCTTCACTGGGGAATTATACTGAACATTCAAAGCAGAACTAATACCCATTCTCCTCAACCTATTTCAAAAAATTCAAGAAGAAGGAAGACTTCCAAAATCATTTGATGAGGCCAGCATAAGTCTAATTCCAAAACCAGAAAAAGACACTACAAAAAAAGAAAACTACAGGCCAATAGCACTGATTAGCATAGATGTCAAAATCCTGAAAAAATTACTAGCAAATCAATCCAGCAATACATCAAAAGAGTATTTACCATGACCAAGTGGGATTCATTCCAGGGATACAAGGCTGGTACAATATTTGCAAATTAATAAATGTAATACACCACATAAGGAAAATAAAAGATAAAAATTATATGTTAATATCAATAGATACTGAAAAAGCATTTGACAAAATCAAGCTCCCATTTCTGATAAAAATGCTCAGCAATGTGGAAATAGAGGAATCATATCTCAACATAATAAAGGCCATGTATAAAACACCTACAGCGAACATCATACTCAATGGGCAAAAGCTAAAAGCATTTTCCTTAAGAACCGAAACAACACAAGGATGCCCACTTTCACCACTCTTATTTAACATAGTACTGGAACTCATAGCCACAGCAATCAGACAGGAGAAAAAATAAATAAAATGGATCCAAATTGGAAAGAAAAAAGTGGAACTGTCTTTATTCGCAGATGACATGATACTATATGTAGAAAACCTCAAAGACTTCATCAAAAATTTACTAGACTTAATAAATGAATTTGGCAAAGTAGCAGGATAAAAAAGTAAAGTCAAGAAATCGATGGCATTCTTATACACCAATAATGAGCACACAGAAAAAGAAACTAAATAAACAATCCCATTTAACATTGCAGCAAAAAAATTAAGATACCTAGGAAAAAAACTTAACCAAAGAAATAAAGGACCTATTCGCAGAAAACTACAAGTCCTTAAAAAAAATAGAGGAAGATATAAAAAAGTGAAAGCACATACCTTGTTCAAGGATTGGAAGAATTAACACCATTAAAATGTCCATACTACACAAAACAATCTATAGATTCTATGCAATCCCCATCAAAATACCAACGACATACTTCATAGAACTAGAACAAATATTTCAAATGTTTATATGTAACCAAAAAAGACCTCGGATAGCCACAGAAATCTTGAAAAAAAAAAGTTGGAGGGATTACATTACCAGATTTCAGGTTATATGCAAGGCCACTGTACTGGAAGCAGCCTGGTGCTGGCATAAGAACAGGCATATAGACCAGTGGAACAGAACAGAGAACCCAGAAATGGCCCCAAGGCAATATGCTCAATTAATATTTGACAAAGTTGGCAAGAGTATACAGTGGAGTAAAGATAGCCTCTTTAATAAATGTTGTTGGGAAAATTGGACAGCTACATAAAAAAAATAAAATAAAACTACACCATCAACTTACAGCCTACACAAGAATAAACTTAAAATGGATAAAAGACTTAAATGTGACTCATGAATCCAAAAAAATCTTAGAAGAAAATGTAGGCAACAAAATTTTCACTGGTACATCATCTAAGACAACAGAAAATAAAGGAGAAAATAAACAAATGAGACTATATCAAACTCAAAAGCTTATGCACAGTAAAATATACAATCATCAAAATGGGAAGGCAACCCACTGTATGGGAGAGCATAATTGCCAATGATATATCAGATAAGGAGTCAATTTTCAAAATATATAAAGTGCTCATACAACTGAACCAAAGGAACACAACCCAATTAAAAAATGGGCACAGGAACTAAATAGACAACTCTCCAAACAGGACATAGAAATGGCAAAAAGATATATGAAGAAATGATCAACATCACTAATCATCAGAGACATGCAAATTTAAAAAACAATGAGGTATCACCTCACACTTGTCAGAATGGTCAAAATCAACAAATCATCAAACATCAAGTGTTGGCGAGGGTGTGAAGAAAAGGGGACTCTAGTACACTGCTGGTGGAAATGCAGATTGGTGCAACCACTATGGAAAACAATATGGTGTTACCTCAAAAAATTAAAAATTGAACTTCTACTTGATCTAGTTATCTCACTTCTAGGAGTATACACCCAGAAGCCTGAAAAACCAATCAGAAAGAATATATGTACCCCCATGTTCATAGCAACACTATTTACAATAGCTTCGATTTGGAAACAGGCCAAATGTTCATCAGTAGATGAATGGATAAAAAAGCAGTAGTACATATACACAAAAGAGTACTATGCAGCTGTAAGAATGGAAGATCTCTTATCTTTTGAGACGACATGCAGGGACCTGGAAATGTTATTCCAAGTGGAACAAGCCAAACAGAGAAAGACAAGTATTATATAATCTCACTTATTTGTGGAATATAATAAACATAACAGTCTGAGAAATGGGGTAGTCCCAGAGACGTGGAAGTGCGGTACAGACTGACAATTTCCAGAAGAGGAGGTGGTGGGGGAGAGATAAACCACAGAACTTGTATGCATGAACAATGGACATGGACAACAAAGCTTTGGACAAGGATTTGCTGAAATGCCTGTCCTACCTTCAGTGGTCACCTCAATGAAGTGATCAACATTTTCATAGTCCCTCTGTTGTGACATTCTCAGCCTAGACATCCATTCTAATGTAGGAAGAGTCACTGGTCCTCAGCATGTTGTCAAGGGCCCTTGGGTTTGTGGGCATGATGCCAAGTCAATGAACATCACCACCATGGGTCCTTCTTCTCTAACTCTGGGGTCACACACCTCTGGTCCCCACTGATGTCAAGCACGGATCCTTCTGCTGTCTGGCTGGGAACCTGAGCTGTGTGGAGCTGAGCTGCACTACTGAGTCAGCAGAGCTTCTGGTTTGATTTAGGTGACATGGGTCAGAGGAATTGATGACTAATTGTCATTTGGACTCAAGAGTGTCTGACAGAGAATTTCTGCCTTTCATCTATATGAGAAAGTTGTCTCTCTGTACAACAGGCTTTCCTGTCTCAGAGATGTAAGAGTAAGCACTGATCAGGATCCCAGAGAGGTTCCCTGAGGGAAACTATGACAAGAAGAGGAAACCACACAGGAAACCAGCCCAAACCTCCAACTGCACCTGCTCCTGGGATGGTCTTTGTGTTCAGGGACTCTGAGCGCCCTCTGGTGGCCGTAGCCTCTCCTGCAGGGAGGTTTGTGTCTGGGCTCACACCGACTTCCCCTCACTGTGTCTGTCGCACAGTAATACACGGCCGTGTCCTCGGCTCTCAGGCTGTTCATTTGCAGATACAGCGTGTTCTTGGAGTTGTCTCTGGAGATGGTGAATCGGCCCTTCACAGCGTCCTCATAGTATATGCTACCACCACCACTACTAATGAATGAGACCCACTGCAGCCCCTTCCCTGGGGCCTGGCGGACCCAGATCATGCCATAGCTACTGAAGGTGAATCCAGAGGCTGCACAGGACAGTCTCAGAGACCCCCCAGGCTGCACCAAGATTCCGCCAGACTCCACCAGCTGCACCTCACACTGGACACCTGCAAACACAAAGACGTCCTGGTCAGGAAACTGTCACATGCCCATTGTTTCTCTCATCCACTCTCACACTCAGTGTCACTTGTTCTCCACAAATTACCTCTTAAAATAGCAACAAGGAAAATACAGCTGCGCAAAAACTCCATGGTAAATGCTCTGTGTTTAGTCCTGGTCTGGGAATGTGGTCACCTGGAGATCCCAAGGCTGAGCTCCTGTCTCAGAGCTGCAGGGTCTGGGCAGGGCTGGTTTTTATGAGCAGAGGGGACCATATTTGCATGTCCTCCTACTATATTGGGAGCTCTGGGATTGGAGACCTGCAGATTGGGTGGTGCCTCAGTGCAGGTTGGAGTGTCCTAGGGGAGAATTGTAGTCATGACAAAATTTCAATAATGAAATAAAGTCATAATAGGTAGGGGCATATCCAAGAGTCCACATCTGGTAACAATGAGCTCAGATACTGGGGTCAGCACCTAAACACTGTCTCCTAATTCTCCCTGAAACTACTTCAAGGCAGAGTGGCACCTGCGCAGTGAGGGTGCAGACCCCTTGGATATAATGGAGCATGGATGAACCTCTGTATTCTGGTATTTCCCAAAAGTCAGGCCTGGGGCCAATCTGACATGTGGAAAGAGACCAGAGGCTGCAGATCTTGTAAGAGCAAATGTCATGCACATGGTGTGTTGGTGCCCTTGGGCCAGACTGTCTCTGGCTTCCTGACCTTCAAGAAGACAAAGAAGACTGAGTGTTGTGTATATGCTTTCCTATCCCTTAGGCTCAGATATACTGAGCAGTTCGAGAGATTCATGGAGCTGATGGAGAGCCTGTGGGTTTCCAACATCTAGAAGTCCATCCATAGAGTTCTATTTCCATAGACAGTAATGAAAACCTTAAAGAAGTTGTTATAATAGAAAATTAGTGAGATAAATGTTAGTTCAAATCCCTATGATTAGTGAGAAGGCTCATATTTATGGTTAATCTTTCATTTATGAAGCAGAGAGTTTTGCACTTTAAATTCACAGTGATTTTCATGGTGATATGAATCGAACTGATCACTCAGCTTGGTCCTTCTCAAGTGTGTTATTACAACTGTGAGAGTTTATTGTCAAAAGGGACCACTTGATCATTCAACAACATTTAGATAACAGTTTCATGTCCTCATGTAATAAACGTGTTTACAGACCCTGGATATAAATCCTGGACAATAGATGTGCCTGGAACCCACCTCCTCCTGGGGGACGTGAGCTCAGTGGGTCCTGAGCTCCCAGGGTCCTGAGAGCACGTTTTCCTTCAAAGCCCACAGAGGACCAGAGACTCCTCATCGCCTCCCCTCATACAGCCTGGGTGTCGGGTCCCTTCCCGCAGGAGCTCTATGGACCCTGCTGTCCACAGGACGTCCCCTCCTCGCTCTTTCCTTCTACAAACCCCACCATCCGCTCCTTGGCTGTGAACCCCTCTGGGTCTCTGTTGCACACAGGGGAGTCCCGTGTTCTTCTATGGTGACGATGCCCTTACTTCCGAGCCTTGAACAAAATCTTCCTTCATGTTTATAGACTCTAAACACTGTTTTTTTGTTTGTTTGTTTGTTTTGGTTTTTTTTATAACAGAGAGAACAAACTGGAAGATCTTTAAGTAGGTCTGAAGGTTGTAGGTTATTTTTAAACTGTCAGAGACAGAAACAATAATCAAAGTCAGGAAACAGGCTGAGGAAGGCACTGTATTCCAACATGAGCACCTTCCAGCAGAAGGAAACAGGTCTGCGCGCAGAGCACCAGGCCCATGGCTGGGGTCTGAGCCTCAGAAGGTTGTTCCTGGCCTTGTGCTCATGGAGGTCACTGAGATGGATGTAACAATTGCTTCCGGGTGTGGATTTCTCTCTCACTTCCATTTTAACTCCTTGGATGGAGATGCCTGTCCCTGGATGGAGTACCGGCCATGCACCTGTGTTGTAGGAGAACATGACTAACTGGTCATGCCTACGGTTCTGCAGACAAAGAACACTTTGCCCCAAATAGTCTCCACACCTGACTGACAGGTGGAGTTGGGACTTTTCTGATGGGGACATTCAGGTGGATGTTGGACTGGAGGCCCTGCTCTCAGGGTCAGCATTCGGAGGACGTTGGTTTGTGCTGAATGCAGTGGCCTGTGCGTGGATGAGAACCGGTGGAGGGTGAGGTGGCTGTGGTCCTGTGAGCCACACTCACAACCTGGCGATGTTACATGGCAAATGGGACTTTGTCATGTTAGATTCATGTGGAGATCCCGAGATACAAGCATTTCAGTAGATGACCCTGGTGGGTCCTCCTATGAGAAGTGTTTACATCAGAGGGAGGCAGAGGGAGATTAGGCTGCAGGAGTACAAGAACACACTGTGATCTCTGAGCTCAGGGACCTCTTCCTGGCTATGGAGATGGAGGAAGAGGCCACAAGACCAGGAAGGCAGTTCTAGTCTCTGGAAAACACCAGGAAACAGGCTCCACTGTGTGACGATGGAGAAGCTGACGACATACAGACCCAGAAACCAAGAAGCCATCAACAAGCTCCTGAGGAGACGCCTTGTCGTTAGGACACATAGAAGGACCAAGCTGCGTGATCAATTCAACTCACCACCCTGCATTCACTGTAATTTTTTTTTTTTTTCTCACTCAAGGTCATTTTTTTCTTTTTCCTTTTTGTTCAGATAGAGTGGGAGGAGAGAAAGAGAAAAAAACATTGACATGAAAGGAGCACATCAAGTGGTTGCCACCTGCACCACCTAACCAGGGCTGTGACCAAACTGCAACTGAGGTACGTGCCCTTAGCAAGAGCCGAACCTGGGTCTCTCTGGACGTGTCTCTGGAGATGGTGGTGCGGCTCTTGAAGGATGGGCCGTAGTTAGTGCTGCCACCAGAATTGATAATCCCAATCCACTCCAGCCCCTTTTCTGGGTTCTGGCAGATCCAGTTGCAGAAATAATGACTGGTTCTGATGGAGAATCCAGACACAGCGCAGGTAAGGGAGAGGGTGTGCGAGGGCTTCAGCAGTCCTGGGCCCGACTCCTGCAGCTGCACCTGGGACAGGACACCTGGGGACAAGAAACATCAGGCCCTGTCCGTCATGTGCAGTCACAACCACTCCACAGACCCCTGTCTGACCTCTGAGACCTTCACCTTTGTGGGCTGTCACCAGGCACAGGAGAAGACCCAGCAGTCTCATCTTCTTCTAGACCAGAACTCTGCCTTCCCCAGAGACCTCAGCCCTGTGTGAGGAGAGAGCTGTGAGCCTCCCCCGCCCAGGGGAGAATTTACCCTGGAGCTTGGGAAGAAATTTGCATGTGGGGCAGCCTGTTTCTTATAAGTTTGGAACTGAGGTCAGGTTGCCCTGGTCCTCCTGGGGTCCTTGTGTGGGAACTTATTTTTGTGAACTCACTCAGCATGTAAGTTAAGCATAGGAATCCCCTGATTGATGAGACCTATTAGAGTCAGGTCAATGGAGGTACTCACCTGTGATAAATGGTGGACTAGATGAGGCGGTTATATTTTTAATTTCTCATGCATCTTTCCAAGAGATTTAAGGTGGTTTACATTGGCCAAGGTAGTTTCTTAAACCCCTCTCTCTAATATATGCACAATTGATAAACATTTTTAACAAACAATCACATTTTCCTAAATATAATTTTATATGTATAAATAATGTCTACCTTGCTCTGAAAATCTCAACATAAAGGACATTCATCCCCAGTATCTTTTTCTTTTTTTTATTTTATTTTCACCTGAGGACATTTTTCCTTTTTTTTTTTTTTTTGTTTGTTTGTTTGTTCAGGTAGAGTGGGAGGGATAGAGAGGAAGAGAGAGAGAAACATTGACGTGAAAGGGACACACTGAGTGGCTGCCACCTGCATGACCCAACCAGTACTGGGGATAAACTGCAACCAAGGTACATGTCCTTAGCGGGAACTGAACTCAGTTTGTCTGGACTGCAAGCCGATGCTCTGATCGCTGAGCCAACCTGGCCAGGACCATCCCCAGTGTCTTATTTGTTTAATTAGTGATGATTCTTTGGTTCAAGGAACTAAATTTGAAGAACATATCATTTCACAAACCATGATTCATTTGTTTTGTCTTCTTAAAATGATACTCATTTCTAATAAAAAGCAAAAAAAAAAGAAAGAAAATATTTGCAAAAAGCACTTATGACACAGAATTTTTTTTTACTGCCCCCCCAACAAGCCCATTAAAACTCAATGCTAAGAAAACAAACAAACTGATTTAAAAATTGGCCAAAGACTTGGACACCTATGAAAGCAGATATCCAGGTGACAAATAAGAATATGGAAAGAGCCCTGGCAGGTTTGGTTCAGCGGTTAGAGCGTCCACCTGCGGTCTGGAGAGACCCGGGTTCGGTTCCCCCTAAGGGCATGTACCTCGGTTGCAGTTTGTCCCCGGCCCTGGTTGGTCGTGCGGGTGGCAGCCACTCGATGAGGCCCTTTCACATCGATGTTTCCCTCTCTCTCTCTTCCTCTCTCTCCCTCCCACTCTGTCTGTACAAAAAAAAAAAAAGAATATGGAAAGATATTCCACATCATTTGTCATCAGAATACTCTAAATAAAAAAAAAAAAAGAACAATAAAATACCTTGTCATACCTACTAGAATATCCCGAATCCAGAACAAAGACATCACCAAATGCTGGCAAAGATGTGGCGCTATAGGAACTCTTACTCATTTTCGGTGAGAATTCAAAATGGGACGACAGCCACTTTGGAAGACAGTTTGGCAGTTTCTTTTGAAACTAAACATAATTGTTTCCTTGGGTGAGGATTAAAAAACAAAAAACAAACAAACAAAAAAACTAAACATACTCTTACTGTAAGATTCAGCAGTTGGGCTTTTTGGTATTTACCCCAAATAAATGAAAACACCTGTTTACACAAATATCTCACACAAATGTTTACTCATAAATGCTAAAACTTGGCTGCAACAAAGATGTTCTTCAATAGCTAAAAGGGTAAAGAAACTGGTATGTTGAAATAGTGGAATGTTATTCAGTGCTGAAAAAGAGACAGCACTATCAAGTCTTGAAAATATATCAAGAACCTTAAATGCATATTACTAAGTGAAAGAAGCCAATCTACAGTGAACCATAATGTAAGCCATGGACTTTGGATGATTATGATCTGTTCATGTAAGTTCATTAATTGTAACGAATGTACCATCCTGGTTGGGGATGTTGATATTGGTGAAGGCTAAGTTTGTGTGGCATCAGGGGGTATATGGGAAATCTCTGTACTTTTCCTTTAATTTTGCTGTAAACCTAAAACTGCTCAAAAACAATAAAGTCTTAGTAAGATAACAAATAAAATAAACTAATGTTTAAAACACACATCTGATTAAGAACTCTTATCTAAATTATTGAAAGATCCTGGCTGATGTGGCTCAGTGGTTGAGCATTGGCCCTGCACCAAGAGGTCACCAGTTCGATTGCAGGTCAGGGCACATGCCGTGGTTGTGAGTCTGATCCCCAGTGAGGGGCATGATCCCCAGTGAGAGGCATGCAGAAGGTGGCCAATTGATGTTCTCTCTCATTGATGTTTTTATCTCTTTCCCTCTCCCTTCCTCTCTCGAAAATCAACAAAGAATAACTAAATAAATAAATAAATACTAAAGTAAAATGTGCAAAGATTGTTAAAAGAACAATAATAAAACAATGCTGTAAATTTTAGATGATTTTAATTTCATATATATAAAATGTAACTTTATTTTACTTTTTTAATTTATTAATTTGAGGGAGAGATAAAAAGACAGGGAGAAGTTTATTTTTTGTTCCATTTATTCGTGCATTCATTGCTTGATTCATGGTTGCACCCTTACTGACAATAGAACCCGAAATGTTGGCATATCGTGAGTGATGAAGTTCTAACCATCTCAGCCACCATCCACGGCTATAAAATATAATTTTAAGATATATGAAATCATTAGATAGTTTTTATTTCAAGTAGAAATGAATAATTAATTCAAATGTGGTTGCCTACACTGAAATAAAAATAATTGAAATGTATCAAAAACGATACTTATTTCAAATTCTAAGTAACACTATACTCCATCCCTGTATCTCGGTTATATATATGAACAGTTTTCTCAAAACCTTTCTCAAGAACCCTTTATTCTTGATGTCGAACATAGATAATTTTGTCCCTTTTCAAACTCTCCCCTTGTGCAAGCCTATGGCGTATGGCTGAGTCGCCAAACAAATTATATGAGGCACAATTATGTGCCCAGGGTTCTCAGTCTTTCACAGTGACAATTGGGCCCATGGGAACCTGGTGAGATAATGTCCCCTGATTTTTAGGAAGAAATTATTAAAAAATAAGCTTGATTTTTATGTGCTCAATTCAGGATCTTTCATAGGTTGAAATTGTAAAGGCAGCGGATTAACTGACCTGTTTTCTCAGTCTAGAGATATCAGTGATATTGGGGTTCAGATGATGGGTGGATGGAGAGAATACTCAGTACAGATTTTGGCGTAGGAAAGGGAACGTTGGCCTGACAGGAACCCTCACTCTCAACCCCTCCCTCTGGCCCTGGGAATCATCCCTGTAGTGAGAGATGCTGCCCCCCCCCACTGACCATATAACATCCTCAACGCATAATGCACACGTTCTCCCATCAGACATATACATCAGAAACATATCAGACAATAGTGTCTTCTAATACCTTTAATGGAATTTGGGTGGGAAAACAATTTTATTTTTATCAATGTTTACTTCATCACTATTTGAATTAATGGGGCCACTTTTTGATGTGTCTGGGCTCACACTGATTTCTCCTCACTGTGTGTCTCGCACAGTAATACACGGCCGTGTCCTCGGCTGTCAGGCTGTTCATTTGCAGATACAGTGTGTTCTTGAAGTTGTCTCTGGAGATGGTGAATCGGCCCTTTACAGCGTCCGCATAGTATGTGCTACCACCATCACCACTAATGGTTGAGATCCACTGCAGACCCTTCCCTGGAGCCTGGCGGACCCAGTGCATTGCATGGTTACTGAAGGTGAAACCAGAGGCTGCACAGGAGAGTCTCAGAGACCCGCCAGGCTTCACCAAGGTTCCCCCAGACTCCACCAGCTGCACCTCACACTGGACACCTGCAAACACAAAGACGTTCTGGTCAGGAAACTGTCACACGTCCACTGTTTCTCTCTCTCGTCCACTCTCACAATCAGTGTCTCTTGTTCTCCACAAATTACCTCTTAAAATAGCCACAAGGAAAACTCAGCTGAGCCCCAAATCCATGGTGAGTTTTCTGTGTTCAGTCCTGATCAGGGAATGGGGTCACCTTGGGATCCCGGGGTGGGCTCCTGTCCCAGAGCTGCAGAGTTGGGGCAGGGCTGGATTTTATGGACAGAGGGGGCCCTATTTGCATGTCCTCCTACTATATAGGGAGCTCTGGGGTTGGAGACCTGCAGAGAGGGCAGTGCTTCAGAGCAGGTGTGAGTGTCCTGGGGGAGAATCGTGGTCATGATAACATTTCACTAAGTATCAATGGTAGATCTGGGGCATGTTCACCTGTCCACATCTGGTAACAGGGAGTCAATAACTGGCCTGTACTCCTCCCCACTGGACCCTCGACTCCCCTGAACCAAACCCATGGTGAGAAAAACCTGCCCATGAGGGAGCAGACCCCTTGTATGTAATGAGAGCATGAATGAAGGACTGTGTTCTGGTGTTACCCTACGTTAGGTCTGGACACAAGCAGACACATGGAAAGAGACTGCAGCTTGCAGATCTTGTAAGAGTGAACATAGTGTACACCGTGTGGAGGTGGCCTTTGCCCTGAGAATCTCTGGTGTCTGGACCTTCAAGAAGACAAAGAAGAAAGAATGTTGAGAAGATGCTTCTCCATCCCAGGGACTCAGAGACACAGAGAAGTCAGGAAGGTTCATGGAGCTGATGGGGAGGCTGTGGGTTTCCAACACCTAGAAGTGCATCTACATAGGGTCTCTCAGCATAGACAGTAATACACATTTTAATGGGGGTGAAATGATAGAAAAATTAGTGAAGAAATTGTGGATCATGATACATCTGATCAGTGAGGGGGCTGTTGTCAGAGTCATGCTGGGAACCTTTGTAGATTATGTGCAAAGGGACTTTGTCCAATTTGACTAATTTAGCGATCTTGACATCCCAATATTGTCCAGGGTCATCCAGACAGGTCCTCCTATGAGAAGTGTTTACATCAGAGGGAGACAGAGGGAGATTAGGCTGCAGGAGGACAAGAACACGCTGTAACCTCTCAGGTCAGGGGACCTGTTTTTGGCTTTGGAGATGGAGGAAGAGGCCACAGGACCAGAAATTGAATTCTAGTTGCTGGAAACGACCCGGAAACAGGCTCCCCTGTCTGAGATTGTTCAGGCAGCAGTAACAAAATGCCTGGGCTGGGATGTTGATAAACAACACACATTTGTGTCCCACAGATCTGGAGGCTGAGAGTCCTCAATCCAGGTGCCAGCAAGGTGCCTCCTGGAGAGGGACGTCCACCTGATCCTGGTCTGACAACCTCTTGCTGGGGCTGCACGTGGTGGAGGGACCAGCAGGACCTCTGGGCTCCACCAGGAAGACACTGTTCCCATCAGGACCCCCCTCATGACCTAAGCTGTTCCCTGAGACTTCACCTTCCAACACCATCATCTTTGGGGATGAGGATTTCAACATGCAAACTTGGGCAGCACAGGTGTTCTGACCACAGCACCATACTGGGGCCTCACTGGACTGACCTCAGTCCAGTGAGATGGATTCGTGTTCTGGCCACCAGAATGTAGGGAATGAGCATGTTCAGACTGAGGCCCCGGTCTGTGGTGATGTGACTTGGTTGTCCTAGGAATGCACAGATTGTGTGTGGTCTCCATTATCAAGGGTGTCCCCACACTGCTCCTGCTGCATGATGACCTCAGTGCAGGCCCAGGGACAGGGACACAGCAGGGCTGGAGATCTGAGGAGGAGTCTCCCAGTGTGTCCCTCTGCAGGGAGGCCTGTGAGATGCTGTGCTGACCGAGCCTGTGCTTGAACCTTCTCCCCTGCCAACCCACAGCTTCCCACCTGGTGAGCTGACTGTGCTTCCGGAATGTCCCGGGTGTGATGCTCAGCCAGAGACAGGGACAGCGAAATTTATCCCTGATGGTATCATTTGTCCTGTTCCCCAAACCCAGGGCCATGTTTCAGAAAGAGGGAACGTCCTAGAAACTGTGAGGAAGATACTCCCATCACGACCCCCAAGTCTGACACCAACTGGGTGTTCCCAGGCGATGCCTCAGTGAACATCCCTCATTCAGAGAACAGGAGGCTCCAATGTTTTCTGGAAAATAACGATGAAGAACAGGTCCTTTCAGGAACACCTTTCCTGCCAATGTCTTGCAGTGCATTTGACCCCTGGGACCTTCCCCAGGATCATTGACTCAGCTGTGACAGCATCTCTTTTGGTCTTAGGGCCTGACTGTGTGAGGAGTCAGGAGGCTCCTGGCCCTGCATCTCCTCCCCCAGCACAGCCGCCCTGTCCCTCAAGGTCTGGGACCCTCCAAGGAAGGGGTCCTCACACTGTGTCTCACACAGTCATGCACGGCCATGTCCTCAGACCTCAGGACATTGGTCTGCAGATAGGCCGTGCTGACCGAGGTGTCCATGGAGAAGACAGATCGCGCTGAGCAGCCTGGGCACATGTGGGTTTCCCAGGGTTTGTGTTAAACCAGCTCACACACTGCAGGCCTGTCTTGGGCCCCGTCTCACCCGGTGCACATAGTAGCTGGTGAAGGTGGATCCAGAAGCCTTGCAGGAGACCTTCCCTGAGGCCCCAGGGTTCCTCCCCTCAGCCCCAGATGCACCCACTACACCTAGGAGTGGACACCTGTGCAGAGGAGACAGGAGTGGGTGGAAATCCCCCTGATTGTCCCTGGTCCCCTCTTCAGTCCAAGGACTGGGGAACATTTATCTGTAGCCACTGCCACCAGGAGGAGGGTTCTCCAGCTTCAGTCTATGATGAGGGGCTGAGCTGTGGGCACTTCTGTAGGGGGTGTGGTTGTGATTGACTTTCTCAGGACACAGCCTTGCCCATATATTATCTGATCTCCCTCATGTAATTTGCATATTCATAAAGCGGAGTATTGATACTGGATGCCCGGACCACGCCTGAGAAGTGATACAGGGCACAGAGACCGTGCCTAGTGGGAGTCGGAAGTCCACACCCCAATTCTGTAAGTAGGACATGTGTCCCCTGCCAGGTCCCTGAGCTTTGTGCACACTGAGCTCCACTCATTCCCCAGGGCCTGGTGACAATCAGGGACACTCAGTCCCCACAGAGTGGAGCTTTTCACCTGTCAGTGGGCAAGAAAGGACAAAAGCCCAGCAAACCAGAAAATGCCCCTGTGTCACCCTTGAGACTGAATCCTTCACACTGATAATCACTGAGATTCTCCTGGGCTGAGGTGTGTATCAGTAGATGGTTATCATTATTGTTGACCAGTATCCCACTGATAGATGTTCCCTAGTTTGTTTATTGGTAAAATTATAAAAAATATTTTTTGGGTTGTTGTAGCTCCTAATACAGATAAAGATGCTAAAAGTGTTTGTATTTATATTTTTATAAACATAATGATGCAAAGGTGATGCGTTCTGAACATGGACCAGGAGCACCAACTCTGCATCTTGTCTCAGATGATGTGTAAATATCTGATATGTGTGCAGGGTTATTAATGAATACTGCTTCATGTAAGATTCTCTGTGACATTGGAAGGCGTATCCATAGGGAAACCTCCGTCAATCACCACCCCACCCCTGCCCAGGAACGCAGCAGGCAGAGGATGAAGCTCTGCCCTCTGTACAGCGGAGAGATGGAGATGAAGCTGAGGGGGTAGATTTCCTCAAGCAACACCTGGGCCTGGTGCAAGTAGGGACGCTTGAGACTCACGTGGATTTTCATGCACAGTCATGAGTTGAAACACCAGCCACAAAAGGCTTCAGACATGGAGCCACAGCGTTCAGACCGTCCAGGACAACAATGAATGAGCACATCTATGGGCAGTGGGGTTTTCAAAAAGGATTCCCCAGGGCGGGGGTGTGATGACTCACTCAGGAGACGTCCCAGGACAGGAAGGTGGAGGTCACGATGCAGCTAGTGGTCACCCTGGTCACTCTAGTGCTGACCCTGGTGTCTTCCCTGCTGCTGAGCGCTGGGCTGAGCAGGTCCCACATGTACGTTCAGGACTCATCCGTGAGGAGGGACACGAGGACACAGAACCAGATAATTATCTGCAAATTTACAGGTTATTTTTTTTATTAATGACAAAATGGGACTGTATCTTTTTAATTTGCTATTTGCCATTTTTGTGCCTGTCAGTGTGCGTGTGCCCTCCAGGGTCGGTCCCGTTGGACAGTGAGTGGACAGAAGAGCCAGAGACCGTCAGTTACCACGTGCTGAGCCGCACTCAGTGGAAACACTTTGTTTCCTTCCCCAGTTTCTCAGGGACGCCCTTCTCCCTCTCAGGGACTGAATTTTGAGTTTTCTCTGAAGTTACTCCAGCTGTGCCCCCGACCCGGCCCTGCCTCATGTGTGTGGTGTCCTCTCACAGTACAGGTGTCTGACTGGGGGGAAGCTCTGTCCAGGGGAATCTGTGACATGGACTCAGCACCCACCAGCCCATCCCCTGGGGGCTGCAGGGAACTGTCCCCTGGGAGGCTCTGCGGGTGGCCGGGTGTTGGGACCTCCTGGGACATAAGGTGTGTTTGCTGCTGGGGGAGCCCTGTGCTGGCCCCCCTCCCCTGCACAGGCCTGTCCTGCAGCAGCCCTGAGGGACCTGGTGTTCCACCTGAGCACTGCAGGGGGGCCAGGGAGGGGAGATGGCAGGTTCAGGGCACTTGTCTGGGAAGGGTCCTGGGGTGTCCATGGAGAGATGCGCACGTCAGAGGAGGACAGGAAGTGGGTGGTGCATTGGGGACTAAAAGGTCATTCAAGGTCACAGGGGCACAGGGGGCCTGACTGAGGGGAGGGCAGTGCAGGGACCTTGTGCCGCTGTCTGAGGACAGAGTGTGAGCTTCAAACAAAGAGGGAGCTGACGTCAGTGCTGTTCCCCGGGAAGGAGACGTGTGCAGTGCAGGACCCTGACCCGTCAGGACGCTCTGTTCATGGAGGAGGTCGTGGAGGACACCGGTGAGGGAAGGTCCTAGTGAGTGTCCATGCTCCCCTGTGCACAGTGCACCTCCCCCTGCCTTGTCCCAGCGATGACGTGAGACATTAGATTCACCCAGCCTGAGTTTCCCTGGGGACAGAGAACACCTGGGAGGGGAGGAGAAAACACCCATCACAACAGGAAGCCTGTCTCTGACCCTCTGCAGCTGCCCAGGAGTAGACACCTGCGACCTGGTATCCTAAGAGCCCCCTGCTGGTCCCGAGCGCCCCCTGGTGTCCTGAGAACACTCTGCCTTCCCCTGTCCCCTCAGGAGGTTTGTGTCTGGGCTCACACTGACTTCCCCTCACTGTGTGTCTCGCACAGTAATACACGGCCGTGTCCTCGGTGGTCACGGAGCTCAGCTGCAGGGAGAACTGGTTCTTGGACTTGTCAATGGAGATGGTGGTGCGGCTCTTGAGGGACGGGTTGTAGTAAGTACTACCAGTATAATGTTTGCTACCAATCCATTCCAGCCCCCTCCCTGGTTTCTGGCGGATCCAGCCCCAGTAGGAACCACTGCTGATGGAGTAACCAGAGACAGTGCAGGTGAGGGAGACGGTCTGCGAGGGCTTCACCAGTCCTGGGCCCGACTCCTGCAGCTGCACCTGGGACAGGACACCTGGGGACAAGGAGCATCAGGCCTGTCAGTCACGTGCAGTCACAACCACTCCACAGACCCCTGTCTGACCTCTGAGATCCTCACCTTGGGGGGCTGTCACCAGGCACAGGAGAAGACCCAGCAGTCTCATCTTCTTCTAGACCAGGGCTCTGCCTTCCCCAGAGACCTCAGCCCTGTGTGAGGAGAGAGCTGTGAGCCTCCTGAGCCCAGGGGAAGATTTACCCTGGAGCTTGGGGAGAAATTTGCATGTGAGGCAGCCTTTTCCTTATAAGTGGGGGACTGAGGTCAGGGTGCCCTTGTCTTTCTGGGGTTCTTCTGAGTGCATTTCTTACCTTGAACTCACTCAACATGTAAGTCAGGTATAGTGAATCATCTGGTTCAAGAGACATGTTGGAGTCAGGTTAATGGACATGCTCCTCTCTGGGTGGGTTGAATTGATTATATTTTCAATTTCTCATATATCTTTGAAATAGATTTAAAGTGATTACATTTGTCCAGGTAGTTTCTTAAACACAACTTTCTAATATATAAAAATTGTCAAACAATTTTAATAAATAATTGTATTTGTACAAACATAATTTCTTATATACAATGTCTCTCTTCCCTGAAAATCACAAAATAAAGGAGATTCATTCTCAGAATCTTATATGTTTATTTGTGTAGTTATGTTGATCCAAGAACTATATCCCGAGAACAGGTTAATGGGAGAGTCTCAATTCTTTTCTATATTGTGTTTGGTTTGGTTAAAATGATATTTATTATAAGTTCTGAGTAACACTCTACGATATGCCATTTGTTTAGGTTATCCATAGAACCATTTTTTTTTTTTACAGTTTTTACCAAACACCTTCAGCAGCTAAGCAGGGTCAGGTCTCGTTAATACTTGTGTGAGAGACCCTTGAATCTTGATGTTGAGAATTGGTACTCTGTCTTTGAGTCCCTCCTCACACTCCCCTTTCTGCGAGTCTATGGCCAGTTGCAGAGACTTAAATCTACTTGTACAAGACATAATTCAATTTATACATGGAGAAATGATTAATAATGGAAAGAGTGATTATTTTTAGTAAAATTCAGATTCTTTTATATGTTGAGATAACGAAAGCAGCAGACTAACTGATCTTATTTTCAGTCTAGTGTCATCAGTGATGTTGGGATTCAAAGGGGGGTAGGGAGATGGTCCCAGTACAGATTTGCTCACAGGAAAGGGAACTTTAGTCCTGACAGGAACCCCTTACTCTCACCCCCTCTTTCTGCCCCTGGGGATGGTGCCTGTGGTCAGAGTAGCTGGCCCTCCCACTTACCATGTAACATCCTTAACGTATAATGAACACATGCTCTCATCAGACATGTGTCTTGGCAACCTATTGTTTCTTTGCAGGCTCATATTTTTATTACCTTAATGAACTGTTTGATGGGGAAATGTTTTTATTTTTAACAATGTGCTATTCATCAGTATTTTATTTTATAAGATTTTTTTTAATGTTTTATGTAATAACTCACCAGAAAATTGTCACTCTCCATTGCCCGCAGGAGCGGAAACACTGATATGTCCACAGTGGGCACTAAACCCGACAGAGGGATGTCGGCTGGAGTCCTTAATATCATTGAAACCTGTGTGTTGTGTCCCTAGCAGGAGACCAACCTTCGAAAGCCTCGATTCATTTCAAGATTAATTCACTTGATTGGACTTTACACTGAGAATTTTTCTTAGAGTATATAGCATAGAAAACTAGACTAACCCCTGAGGCATTATATCATGTAGACGTCAGGCAGACAAGAAAGTAACCTTGAATAATGTGAGGAAGATGCTGAGCAGAGATGACAGAGACAGGATCCCAGAGGGTATTTCATGAGAATGAAAGTGACCAGGAGGACGAAGGTGCAGAGAGGTCGTGAGAGGGAGACATGAGGAGATGAACGGGAGCTGACGTGGGGAAAGTGAATGTCCCAGGGAGAGCCCTGCATGGAGCTGTGTGTGCAGGACTCACATGGGACAGTGAGAGAGCGAGGTCCTGGCGAGTGTGGGGACCTGGAGTGAGCTCAGACCCAGGGCGTGTGGACACACTGACTGTCCCTGTGTGGAAACAGCATCCTAGTCACAGGGTGGAGGGAATGCCCAGGATGCTGAGTCTTTCAAAGAGACAATTTGTCCCATAAGAACCCAGTGAAATAATGGTCCCTGAGCCTGCACATGATATGTATGGAAAAGAGAATGTTTTTGACACCATTATCGTCCTTGGGGAGATGAAGGGACAAGGCCCAGAACAAGGATGAGGGTCTCTGAGACCCTGAACCTCAGGCAGAGCTGGAGAGGCCTGAGCACCACAGGGAGCTGTGCTCAGCCACTCCCTGCGCTGTTTCTGGGCCATGTTCTTGGGTACTTGGGTCCCTAGCCCCCCCATCTGGTCCTGAGGGATCTGAGGTGTCCAGAGCTCCCCTTTGTGTCCTCAACTCTCCTAGTGGACCTGTGTCTCCTGCAGCTCAGCCCCTCCTGTCTCCCCACAGGAAGTTTGTGTCTAAATCATAGAAATCCCTGATTAGACAAATATCACATGTGCAGTGTTTATCACTGGTACTTATTCACATACTCTGTGTCTCTAGTTCTCCACCATTTACCACTTAAAATAGCAACATGGACAACCCAGCAGAGCACAAACTCCATGGTGAGTGCTCTGTGTTCAGTCCTGATCAGGGAATGGGGTCACCTGGGGATCCCCTGGCTGACCTTCTGTCCCAGATCTGCAAGGTTGGGCCAAGGCTGAATTTTATGGGCAGAGAGGGCCCTATTTGAATGTCCTCCTACTATACATGGAGCTCTTAGGTTCGAGACCTGCAGAGAGAGCAGTGCCTCCGAGCAGGTGTGAGTATCCTGAGGGAGAATCATGATCATGATAACAGTTCAATAACTAAATACAGAATCATGAGGACACTGAAGTATTTCCTGTGTCCACATCTGGTAACAGTGAGCTCAGCATCTGGCTTGTGCTCTTCTGCACTGGTCCCTCAACTCCCCTGACCCAACACCAGGGCAGAGCGGGACCTGCCCACGAGGGCGCAGACACCTTGTAGGTAATGAGAGCATGAATGAAGGACTGTATCCTGGTTTTACACACATGTTAGGTCTGGCGATGAGCAGACACATGGAAGGAGACCACAGGCTGCAGATCTTGTAAGAGTGGACGTTGTGTACAAGGTGTGTTGGTGCCCTTGGCCCTAGTGTCTCTGGTGTCCTGATTCTTAAGGAGTGAAAGAAGACAGAGTGTTGAGAAGATGTTTTTCTATCTCTGTGACTCAGAGACCCTGAGAAGTCAGGGAGATTCATGGAGATGATAGAGAGGCTCTGGGTTTCCTACATCCGGAAGTCTATGTTCAGAGGGTCTGTCTGCATAGACAGTAATAAAAACCTTAAAGAAGGTGATGCAATGGAAAAATCAGTGGTCCATATATAAGACAGAATACCTGTGATCAGCAAGAATGTTCATATTTAAGGTTAATCAGTCATCTATGAAGTGGAACATTTGCAATTTCAGTTCAAAGTCAAGGCCATGGTGATATAAGTTGAATTGATCACTTGGCCTGGTCCTTATCAATTATATAATTACAACTATAAGAGTTTATGTTAAAAGGGACTGCTTAGTGTTTCCACAGTGTTTAGATAACAGTGTGTCGTGTCCTTGTGAAGTAAACATGTTTACAAAACATGGAGATAAAACCTGAAGAGTAGACATTCCTGGAACCCACCTCCTCCTGAGGGATGAGAATTCAGTGTATCCTGACTCCCCAGGGTCCTGAGAGCACGTATTTCTTCAAAGCCCACAGAGGACCAGAGACTCCTCATCGACTCCCCTCATCCAGCCTGGGTATCTCGTCCCTCCCCGCAGGAGCTCTATGGACCCTGCTGTTCACAGGACGTCCCCTCCTCGTTCTTTCCATCCCTGGACCCCACCCTCCACTCCTTGGCTATGAATCTTCGGGGTCTCTGCTGCCCCACAGGGGAGCCCTGTGTCTCTCTCATGTTTTTCTAAACAATGGTATTTTTATAAATATAATTTCATATGTACAGTGTTTTCTTCTCTGAAAATGACAGAAAAAAGAGATATTCATTCTCAGCAACCTATTTGTTTATTTATGTTGTCATGGTGATCCCAGGAACTATATTCCAAGAAGAATTTAATGGGAGATTCTCGATTCTTTTCTTTATGTTGTTTGGTTTGGTTAACGTGATATTCATTATAAATTCTGACTAACACCATACGATATGCAATTTTTTAGGTTATTTCAGGAACCATTTTTTACAATCTTTACCAGACACCTTCAGCAGCTAAGCAGGCTCAGTCTGGCTAGTACTAGGGTGGGAGACCCTTGAGTCTTGATGTTGAAAATTGGTAATTGTGACTTTCAGTCCATTCTCAATCTTTTCCCTTCTGAAAGCCCATGGATTATTTCAGAGACCTCTAGAAAATTATATCAGACATAATCACATTTTTACATGGAGAAATGATTGAAAATAGAAAGACTGATTATGCATGTGTACAATTCAGATTCTTTTGTATAATTAAATAATAAAGGCAGTGTATTAACTAATCTGTTTTCTCAGTCCAGTGTTAACAGCGATGTTGTGGTTAAGGGTTGTGGGTAGGATGGAGAGAACTCCCAGCACAGATTTGCTTTTAGGAAAGGGAACTTTAACCCTGACATAACCCTCACTCTCACCCCATCCTCTGCCCCTGGGAAAGGTCACAGTGCTCAGAGGTTCTGGGTTCTTCCACTTACCATGTGTCCTTATTGCTGTATAATGCAGTCATTCTCCCATTACACATGTGACTTGGAAAAATATTGTCTCTTTATTGGCTTGTCTCTCATCTTAAAATATGTTTTCATTGATATTTTAGAGAGAGAGAACGGGAAACAGGGAGAAACATTGATGTGCAATAGAAACACTGATCAGCTGCCTCCTGCACGCCCCCTACTGGGGATCCAGCTCACAAGCCAGTCCTGTGCCCTGACCAGGTAGAGGATTTGTTATCACACCAGCTGCCTCTCCACCCACAAGGACCAGGGAGGGAGGAGCTCACCTTCAAGGTCAGCCTTTTCCTCTCTGAAGAGGAGAGAGACTGGAGGACTAGGACCATGAGGGTATTATCTACACTGTCCTCATTAGTGATGCTAGTGGGAGTATCTCTAATTAATTTGATACTTTTAATATTTTTATGGAAAGAACTAGAATGCTAGTTTTAGAAAGTGTGAGTGAGTAAAAAGGAACAGCTGAACATATTGTTTCTAAATAAGTGCAGCTCTGGCTGGGTGGTGAGTTGGGTGGATTGTCATCTTGTACAGTAAATGGTTGTGGGTTCAGTTCTTCATCAGGGCACAGCCTACATTATGGTTGTAATTTCTGGTTGGAGAGCATTCAGGAGGCAACCAACTGATGTTTCTCTCTTTTTTCTCCAGTCCATTTCTAAAATCAATAAACATATTATCATTTTTGAATAAATAAATAAATACATAAAAATAAGTGTAGTTGGTGTACTATTTATACAATGAAACCTTCTACACACACGCATGCATGCACACACACACACACACACTGTTATGAATTTCATTGTGATGAATCTCAAATTTTTCTGCTCCCCTGTTTCTAGCACACGGGCTCCACTCCACACTGACCCACATTTAGCGTGTTACCTTCCTCCACAAGCAGAACAGACTAAACATATCTAAGTGCGGACAGAGCTGGACCTGTACCTGAGGTTCCTGTTCTCCCAGCACCTGGCAGATGCCATGCTGAGAGGGTCCTGGCTCATCCTGGGGAGGTTCAGACTCAGGAGCTCCTGTCCAGTCAGTGTAGCCAACACTGACTGACATGTGGGGAGCACCTCATTGTCCCCCAGATTAGCACTCCCATTCTCACAACACACAGCCAGGGCCCTGAGGGCAGGACCATGAAGGGAACCAGACAGATGTCTCCCCAGCAGCAACAGCAGGAGTGGAAGGAGCAACTGTGTGCCCAAAAGAGTTGGCCTGTTGGTCAGACGTTAATTAGTGACAGGCAGTGAGAAAAAATGGCAACGGGCAGGACCAGAAAGAGGTTGAGTGTGTGAGAGAGTGTCAGTGGATGTGAAGGTGGACGACCAAACCCCAGCAGAGCAGAGACACAAAGCAAAAGGTTCCTGTGCTGTGGACAGAAGGATCCAGCTACCACGGTAAGCCGCTCTTCAAGGCGCTTCTCCCTGCACCCCGGGGAGGTCCCACTATTTAGGAAGATCCCGGATCTTCCCTGGGAGGAGGCAGTGGGACTGGCTAGGGCCCTGCAACCTGAGCCCACTGGCGCACCTGGCACCATCGGAGCAGTGGACACTCTGTGTCAACACAGACCAGTGCACAGTAGTGTAGCTCCCATGTGCCAGTTGCAGAAGCTGGGAAAGGCTGTGAAACCAGGAGCCCAGCACCATCCCCCATAGTAGGAGCCCGATCAGAGTCCAGATATAGAACCACACTAAACAAAAATGGCAATAAATAAATACATATCAATCATCACCTTAAATGTGAATGGATTGAATGCTCCAGTGAAAAAACACAGAGCAGCTGACTGGATAAGAAAGCATGACTCACATATATGTTGCTTACAAAAGACCCACCTCACAACAAAAGACTCTCATAGGTTGAAAGAGAAGGGATTGATAAAAACTTTTCAAGCAAATGGAAAGCAAAAAAAACCCTGGGTATCAATACTCATATTTGACAAAGTGATTTCAAAATGAAAGCCATAGCTAGAGACAAAGAAGGCCACTCCATAGTATTGAAAGGATCTAGCCAACATAAAGATATAACCTTGGTAAACCTATATGGACCCAATATAGAAGCACCAACATATGTTAAAAATCTCCTGGAAGACTTCAAAGGAGAAATCGATAGCAACACAATCATAGCAGGGGAATTCAACTCCTCACAGACATCCCTGGATAGATTATCTAGACAATAAATTAACAGGAAAACACAGACTCTATATGAAGCACTAAATGAAATTATATTAATAGATATCTACAAAGAATTACACCCCAAACCACAGGATACACATTCTTCTCAGGTGCAAATAAAACATTGTTAAAGACAGACCACATGTTAGGGCACAAATTAAGTCTCTACAAGTTCAAAAAGATTGAAATCATATCAAGAATCTTCTCAGCCCTGGCCGGTTTGGCTTAGCGGTTAGAGCGTCGACCTGCGGTCCTGAGAGATCCGGGTTCGGTTCCCGCTAAGGGCGCGTACCTCGGTTGCAGTTTGTCCCAGGCCCTGGTAGGTCGTGCGGGTGGCAGCCACTCGATGTGTTCCTTTCACATCGATGTTTCTCTCTCTCTCTCTGTTCCTCTCTCTCCCTCCCTCCCACTCTACCTGAACAAAAAAATGAGAAAATGTCCTCGGGTGAGGATAAAAAAAAAAAATCTTCTCAGATTACAATTGCGTAAAACTAGAAGTTACTTGCAACAAGAACATGCAAAGACATCTGAACACATGGAGGCTAAATAGCATGTTATTGAACAATGAATGTGTAACCATGTAGACCAACAAAAAGTTAAAAACTTCCTGGAAACCAATGAAAATGAACACACAACAACACAAAATCTATGGGATACAGCAAAAGCAGTTCTGAGAGGGAAGTTTATAGCACTACAGGTCTACCTCAAGAAGGAAGAAAATTTTCTAGTAGATTATCTAACCTCACAACTTAAAGAACTAGGAAGCAAACAAAAAGAAAACCCCAGAGCAAGTAGAATGAAGGGAATTCTAAAGATAAGAGCAAAAATAAATAACATAGAGTCAAAAAACAAACAAACAAAATTCAAAGGATCAATGAAACAAAAAGATGGTTCTTTGAAAAGATAAACAAAATTGATGGACCCTTAGCTAGACTCACCAAGAAACAAAGACAGAGAACCCAAATACAGAAAGTCAGAAATGAAAGAGGAGAAATAATAACTGACACCACAAAATACACAGGATTGTTAACAAATTGTATGAACAATTATATGGCAACAACTTTGACAATCTAAGTGAAATGGACAAATATCTAGAAACACACACTCTCCCCAAACTGGAACATGGAATAGATAGAAAACATGAACAGAACAATAACAAAAAATAACCTGAAGATGTAATCAAGACTCTCCCAGCAAACAACAGCCCAGGCCCAAAAGGCTTCACAGGGGAATTTTATAGAACATTCAAAGAACTAATACCCATTCTCTTCAAACTATTTCAAAAAGTTCAATAAGATGGAAGTCTCCCAAAATCATTTTATGAGGCCAACATAATTCTCATTCCAAAACCAGAAAAAAAGACACTACAAAGAAACAAACTACAGACCAAGATCCCTGATGCACATAGATGCCAACATTCTGAAAAAATACTAGCAAATCAAATCCATCAACACATCAAAAAATATATATATATATATTCACCATGACCAACTGGGAATGCAAGGCTGGTACAATATTCACAAGTCAATAAATGTGATACACCATATAAACATAATGAAAGATAAAAATCATATGATCATATCAATAGATACTGAAAAAGCATATGACAAAATCCAGCACTCATTTCTGATAAAAAAAAAAACCCTCAGCAATAAATATGGGAATAGAGGGAGCATATCTCGACATAATAAAGGTTATATATGAAAGACCCACAGCCAACATCATACTCAATGGGCAAAAACTAAAAGCATTTTTCTTAAGAACTGGAACAAGACAAGGATGTCCTCTTTTGCCACTCTTATTCGACATAGTACTGGGTGTCTTCGCCACAGCAATAAGACAGGAAGAAAAAATAAAAGGAATCCAAATTGAAAAGAAGGAAGTGAAACTGTCATTATTCACACATGACATGATACTATACATAGAAAACCTCAAAAACTCCATAAAATTTTACTAGACTTAATAAATGAGTTTGGCAAAGTAGCAGGATACAAAATTAACGTCAAGAAATTGATGGCATTCTTATAAACCAATGATGAACTCACAGAAAAAGAAACTATATAAAACAATTCCATTTACCATCACAGCAAAAAAAATAAAAAATAAAAAATAATATGCCTAGGAATAAA
Organism: Molossus alvarezi; assembly: GCA_037176705.1. Classification (NCBI taxonomy): domain Eukaryota; kingdom Metazoa; phylum Chordata; class Mammalia; order Chiroptera; family Molossidae; genus Molossus; species Molossus alvarezi. The sequence goes on along the minus strand of CM073885.1, from coordinate 211,570 downwards.
CTTAACCAAAAAAATAAAGGACCTATTGGCAGAAAACTACAGGTCATTGGGAAAAACAGAAGAAGATATAAAAAAAGTGGAGGGCATACCTTGTTCATAAATTGGAAGAATTAACATCATTAAAATGTCCATACTAACCAAAGCAATCTATAGATTCAATGCAATCTCCATCAAAATACAAACGACCTACTTCTCAGAACTAGAACAAACACTTCAAATTTTATATGGAACCAAAATCAAACAAACAACAAACAAACAAAAAACCCGAATAGCCACAGCGATCTTAAAAAAGAAGAACAAAGTTGGAGGGATCACATTATCAGATTGCAGCTTATACTACAAAGCCACTGTAACCAAAACAGCATGGAACTGGCACAAGAACGGGCATATAGATCAATGGAACAAGATAGAGAACCCAGAAATAGACCCAAGACAATATTCTCAATATTTGACAAAGGGGGCAAGAGCATACAGTGGAGTAAAAACAGCCTTTTTAATAAATGGTGGTGGAAAAATTGGACAGCTACATGAAAAAATAAAATAAAACTACAGCATCAACTTACAGCATACACAAGAATAAACTTAAAATGGATGAAAGACTTAAATGTGACTAATGAATCCATAAAAATTCTAAAAGAAAATGTAGGCAACAAAATTTTTAGACAACATATGCAGCAGAATTTTTACTGATACATCACTGAAGGCAACAAAAACAAAAAAGAAAATAAACACATGCCACTACATCAAACTCAAAAGCTTTTGCACAGAAAAAGATACAATCATAAAAATGGAAAATCAACTCACTCTATGGGAGAACATAATAACCAACGATATATCAAGTAAGGGGTTAATTTCCAAAATATATAGAATGCACCCTGGCCAGTTTGGTTCACAGTTTGATCAGCACTTCTCTCTGTAGCCTATGCCAGGTGGCCCTGGGTAGAAACCAAACAGAGACTGACCCTTCCCCATAACCAGCATACACAGTGGGCAGCTTTAGACCATGTAGAAGCACCACCACCCAACCACTTTCACAAATGACACACTCAGTGAGTGGTCTCAGTGGGTACCAGAGCCCTTCTGAAGAAAGTCTTTCCCTGTGTGGTCGGCCCCTGCAAAGCTGATTATCCAAGGTGTTCAGAGGTCAGTGGATTGTGAGTACCGCCAGTTTTTGCATGTAATCAGCCTGAGTAAAACTATCTCATTGACACGCCAACAGCAATCAAGACTCAATTACAACAGAAGGGTGTAAAGTCCACATGAGGGGTGCACATCCAGGGTCAAGCAGGTGACCAGGGAGGCTGTGCCACTGGAACCTACAGGGCATCTACTACAACAGGCCACCCTAGAAAGCCTAGGAGACATAGAAACTCTATCTAATAAATAGAAACAAACTCAGGGAGGCAGCGAAAATGAGGGGACAAAGAGACATGTCCCAAATGAAAGAACAGAACAAACCTCCAGAAAAATAACTAAAGGAAATGGAGATAATCAATCTAACAGATGCAGAGTTTAAAACACCGCCTGTAAGGATGCTCAAGAAACGTAGTGAGGGCCTCAAGAGCATAAAAAAGAACCAATCAGAAAAGAAGGATGCACGAAGTGAAATAAATAATAATTTACAGGAAATCAATGAAAGAGTAGGTGAAGCCAAGAAGCAAACCATTGGTTTTGAATGTAAGGAAGCAAAAAACACCCAATCATAGCAGCAAAAAGAAAAATGATAAACATAAATGAGGATAATATCAAACTTTTCATTATTGTAGTGCCAAAAGAAGAAGAGAAAGAACAATACATTTAAAACCTATTTAAAAAATAATGACAGAACATTTCCTTAAGTTGGTGAAGAAAACAGATGTACAAGTCCAGGAAGCACAGAGAGTCCCAAACAAGATGAACCCAAATAGGTCCACAACAAGACACATCATCATCAAAACGCAAAAGGTTAAACACAAAGAGAGAATCGTGAAAAGCAGCAAGAGATATCCCGAAGATGGAGGCGGGAAGGACTGGAATGACGGTGAGTATGTGAGAGAGTGTGAGTGGATGTGAAGGTGAATGACCAAATCCCAGCAGTGCAGAGACACAGAGCAAAAGGTTCATGTGTCATGGACAGAGCAGCTGGCTACCGTGGTAAGTGGCCCTTCATGGTGCATCTCCCTGTGAAGCGGGGAGGTCCCACCATTTGGGAAGATCCCGGGTCTTCCCTGGGAGGAGACAGTGGGAGCGGCTAGGGGCCAGCAACATGAGCCCACCAGCACATCTGGAACCATCGGACCAGTGGACACTCTGTGTCAACACAGACCAGTGCGCAGTAGTGGAGCTCCCAAGGTGCTGGTCACATAAGCTGGGGACACTCAGGAGCCCAGCACCATCCTCTAGAGTAGCAGCCCGAACAAAGTCCAGATATACTCCCAGCAACAGAGGCTGGGTGCAGACTTCCATCCCCAGGCAACAGAAACACAGACCAGCAGCTGAGACCCATACCCAAAAACTACAGCAAATGCTGAGCAGGAGTTGAGCCCCACGGGGCAGCAGCACTGCCAGGCTCCAGCAGAAGAACCTGGGGCTCCACAGAGGCCTGTGCAGTCCAGTAGCTCACAAGTGCAGTGGGAAGCCGGAGCCTGAGAGACTGGTGTGATCCAGCTGCTTGCCCGTGAAAACTGCAGGGTGGGGGGCACAAAAGAGGCCTGTGCGACCCAGCAGGGACTGTGCCACCCAGTTACCCATGGGACCCGTGGGGTGCTGAATCACCAGAGAGGTCTGTGGGACCCAGCAGCCCACAACGTAAAAATAGAGCCGGGTCCCAAAACGGACTGTGAAATCCAGTTACCTGCAGGACCTACAGGGTGTGAAGGTATCAGGCAGGCCTGTGCAACCCAGCTGCACACAAGATAAGTTTAGAGGAGGTGAAAATGGAGGCAGAGTGAATAGAAGCTATGCAGATGATCTCCCAGGACCAAATGGGAATTACAACTAAAATTAAGGCAAATCCTTGGAAAAAACAACAGAAAAGCAGCCAGAAAGGACCATATAACCAGGGACACTGGTAGGATCTGTGAAGGCATGAGAGTTTGGCGGGCTGTGAGCCCACAAACTGCAGCAGTCTTAGCTGTAAGCAGTGCCCTTAAGGAATAAAGACCAAGTCCGCTCCACAGCGCAGAGAGGCAGGACAGAGCGCTAAAATAGCCACAGCCACTCACCCAGGGTCTGAGGCAGGGGGAAGGCAGACTGGGCTGAAACTCTTTGGGGACACCCATTATTTGAAGGGCACTCAGAGTTTTTGCTGAGTTGAGGCCACAAAGGACAGTGACCAGTGTGCTCCTTCCCTCAGCTGTGGGGAAAGCAGCAACCCCTCCCCCTCGGAGATTCAGACTTTCCCTGGTGAGGCAAAGAAATGCAAATTGAAGCTCATGAACAGCCAGCATCTACCCCACCTATGGAAATCCTCTTATGCAGAACACCAGGGCTACATTCCAAGGCACTGAGTAAGTGAGACTACCAACCACCAGGAAAAAGCTAGAGGATAACTGAACATTTCCTGGGCTTGCAAATCTACCCAGGAAGGTAAGACTTGGCAGTGGTGTTTAAAATAGGCCCACCCAGGCTCATCCAAACCCAATAGAGGGAGCCACCAACAGCAAAACATGAATACACACAGGGAAAATTTGGCAGGCTCCAAAACCCACTGAGATAGCCAAAATGGTGAAACAAAGGAAAAAATCCCAAATGAAAAAACAAGAGAACTCTATTGATGATGAGATCAATGAAATGCAGCTAAGAAAATTATCAGAGGTAGGGTTCATTGCCATGATCCTGAGGAAGGTCAGCAGTATGAGGAAGAACATCAGCACCATGAGTAAAGATATAAAAACATTGAAAACCAACCGAGTGGTTTTGAAGAATGACACAGCAGAAATTAAGAACTCATTGGAAAAAATAACCAGCAGAAACGTAATAGAATTTGCATCATAGGAGTCCCTGAAGCAGAAGAAAAAGGGCAATGGTTAGAGAATATATGTGAAGAAATAGTGACAGAAAACTTTTCTAACTTGGTGAAGGAAGAAGGCATTCATGTTCAAGAAGCACAGAGAGCCCCAAGTAAGAAGAACCCAAACAGGCCCACACCAACACACATAGTAATTAAAATGCCAAAAATTGAAGACAAAGAGAGAATCCTAAAGGCAGCAAAAGATAAGCAATGGGATACCTACAAAGAAAACCCCATAAGGCTCTCAGCTAACTTCTCAACAGAAACACTACAGACCACAAGAAAGTGGCATGAAGTAATCAAGGTCATGAAAAACAAGGATTTGAATCCAAGACTACTACTCTATCCAGCAAGGCTATCATTCAAAATAGAAGGTTGAATAACGAGCTTTACAGACAAAACAAAAACAAAGGCTAAGAAACTATATTAACACCAAACCAGCACTGCAAGATATGCTAAAAGGACTGCTGTAATTAGTAGAAGAAATATAAAAAGAAATAGAATCACACTAAACAAAAATGGCAATTCAATGTACATATCAATTATCACCTTAAATGTGAATGGTTTGAATGCTCCGATAAAAGACACCGAATAGCTTACTGGATAAGAAAGCATAACTCACATATATGTGGTTTACAAGAAGCCCTCCTTATGACAAAAGACTCACATAAGTTGAAAGTGAAGGAATGAAAAAAATCTTTCAAGCAAACGAAAAACAAACAAATAAATAAATAAATAAATAAATAAGCTGGGGTAGCAATACTCATATCTGATAAAGTAGATTTCAAAATAAAGATTATATCTTGAGACAAAGAAGGCAACTACAAAATATTGAAAGGATCTATCCAACAGGAATATATAACATTGGTAAACTTATATGCACCCAATTTAGGAAAATCAACATATATTCAAAACCTTTGGAAAACTTTCAAGGAGAAATCAACAACAACACAATCATATCGGGAAACTTCAACACCCTGCTGACATCACTGGATAGATATTCTAGACAAAAAAATAACAAGGAAACAGACTCTAAATAAAGCTTTAGACCAAAATGATTTAATAAATATCTACAGAGAATTAGACCCCCAAACCACAAATTCACATTCTTCTTAAGTGCACATGGGGCATTCTCTAAGATGTATCATGTTAGGGCAAAAACTAAGTGTCTACAAACTCAAAAAGATTGGAATCATATCAAGCAACTTCTCAGAACACAATGACATGCAACTAAAAATTAATTGCAACAGGAACATGCAAAGACATTTGAAAACATGGAGGCTAAATAGGATGTTATTGAACAATGAATGGGTTACCATGGAGATCAAGGAAGAAATCACAAACTTACTGGAAACCGGTGAAAAAGAACATACAATACAAAATCTATGATATGCAGCAAAAGCAGTCCTGAGAGGAAAGTTCATAGCACTACAGGCCTACCTCAAGAAGCAAGAAAAATTTCTAACAGACTATCTAACCTCACAACTTAAATACCTAGAAAGCAAACAAAAAGAAAACCCCAGAGCAAGTAGAAGGAAGGAAATAGTGAAGATCAGAGCAGAAATAAATGGCATGGAGACCAAAAAGCAATTCAAAGTATCAATGAAACAAAGAGCTGGTTCTTTGAAAAGATAAACAACATTGATGGACCCTTAGCTAGACTCACCAAGAAACAAAGAGATAGAACCCAAATACACATAATCAGCAAGGAAAGAGGAGAAATAATAACTGACATCAGAGAAATACAAATAATTGTTAACAAACATTATGAACAATTAAACGGCAAAAAATTCGACCATCTAAGCCAAATAGACTAATTTCTAGAAACACACAGTCTCCCAAAAACTAAACCAGAAAGAGATAGAAAACTTGAACAGACCAATAACAACCAAGAAGAAATTGAAGATGTAATCAAGTCTCCCCCAGCAAACAAAAGCCCAGGCCTGGAAGGCTTCATGGGGGAATTATACTGAAGATTCAAAGAAGAACTAATACCCATTCTCCTCAAACTATTTCAAAAAATTCAAGAAGAAGGAAGACTTCCAAAATCATTTTATGAGGCCAGCGTAAGTCTATTTCAAAACCCAGAAAAAGACACTACAAAGAAAGAAAACTACAGGCCAATATCACTGATTAGCATAGATGCCAAAATCCTGAAAATATTACTAGCAAATCAATCCAGCAATACATCAAAAGATTATTTACCATGACCAAGTGGGATTTATTCCAGGGATACAAGGCTGATACAATATTTGCAAATTGCCCTGGCCGGCTTGGCTCAGCGGTTGGAGCGTCGGCCTGCGGTCCAGAGAGACCCAGGTTCGGTTCCCACTAAGGGCATGTACCTCGGTTGCAGTTTGTCCCTAGCCCTGGTTGGTCGTGCGGGTGGCAGCCACTCGATGTGTCCCTTCACATCGATGTTTCCCTCTCTCTCTCTTCCTCTCTCTCCCTCCCGCTCTATCTGAACAAAAAATGGAAAAATGTCCTTGGGTGAGGATAAAAAAAAATATTTGCAAATTAATAAATGTAATACACCACATAAGGAAAATAAAAGATAAAAATCATATGTTAATATCAATAGATGCTGAAAAGCATTTGACAAAATCCAGCACCCATTTCTGATAAAAATGCTCAGCAATCTGGAAATTCAGGAATCATATCTCAACATAATAAAGATCATGTATAAAACACCTACAGCGAACATCATACTCAATGGGCAAAAGCTAAAAGCATTTCCCTTAAGAACAGAAACAAGACAAGGATGCCCACTTTCACCACTCTTATTTAACATAGTACTGGAACTCTTAGCCACAACAATCAGACAGGAGAAAAAATAAATAAAAGGGATCCAAATTGGAAAGAAGAAAGTGAAACTGTCTTTATTCGCAGATGACATGATACTATACGTAGAAAACCCCAAAGACTTCATCAAATATTTACTAGACTTAATAAATGAACTTGGCAAAGTAGCAGGATAAAAAAGTAACGTCAAGAAATCGATGGCATTCTTATACACCAATAATAAACTCACAGAAAAAGAAACTAAATAAACAATCCCATTTACCATTGCAGCAAAAAAAAAAAAAATTAAGCCCTGGCCAGTTTGGCTCAGCGGTTGGAGCGTCGGCCTGCGGTCTGGAGAGACCCGGGTTCGGTTCCCGCTAAGGGCGTGTACTTCGGTTGCAGTTTGTCCCCGGCCCTGGTTGGTCGTGCGGGTGGCAGCCACTCGATGTGTCCCTTCACGTCGATGTTTCTCTCTCTCTCTCCCTTCCTCTCTCTCCCTCCCACTCTATCTGTACAAAAAATGGAAAAATATCCTCGGGTGAGGATTAAAAAAAAAAAAAAAAAAAAAAAAAAAAAAAAAAATTAAGATACCTAGGAAAAAAAACTTAACCAAAGAAATAAAGGACCTATTCGCAGAAAACTACAATTCTTAAAAAAATATATATATATAGAGGATCTAAACAAAAGAGATAAATCATGTTCAGTCCATTATTGGAAAGACTCTTGTAAAGATGACAATTGTCCTGAAATTAATCTATTAATTTGATACAAATTAATCTATTAACACAATTAAAGTAAATACTCCATTAGATATGTGTGTATGTATGTGTAACTTTACAAAGGGCCAATAATAGCCAAGACAATTTTGAATTAAAAGAATATTAGAGTATGTTGTCTTACTCTTTGTAAAGCTGTAATAATTAATATAAGGCAATATTGGCTCAGGGATGAACAAATAAACCAATGGAACAGAATAGAAATCCTAAAAATGTATATATGGAAAATTGATATGTGGCAGAAGTTGTATTATAATTACAAATCTTTTGTGACATAATTTACTATTTATTTGTAATGGTTATCCACATGGAAAAAATAATACATTCCTACCTCACACCATATATAAAACTAGATGTTGAGTATTATATCCTTTGGGTAAATTTAATAATGTTATACATACAGGCCCTACACAACTTTTGCTACATAAATTCTGAATTATTTTATTGGCATTTTTGTTTTGCTATTTTATTAACATTACACTTTTAAAAACCCATTATATATTTTTGTTACTGACAGTTAAGAACAGAAATGATTTGTGTGTATTGATCTTATATCCAAAAAATTTAATGGATTTTCTTTTAAGTCCAACAGTTTGTAAGTTTGCAGATTTTGTGCAGGTAATTTAAAAAAATATTGATTGATTTGAGAGAGAGAAACATAGACTTTTATTGTTCCACTTATTTATGCATTCATTGGTTGGTTCTTGTGTGTGTTCTGACCAGGGATTGAACCTACAACCTTGGCATATCAGGAATACACTCTAACAAACAGAGCTACTCAGCCTGGAATATAGATAATCATATTGTCTGCGAACAAAGACTTCTCTTATACTGTGTAATAGGAGCATTTTTTTAAAAAAGAAAATATGCCTAACTTCTCATCATAAAGAATATTTTAGGAATTAAGCAAAAAATCAAAATCAGATCCAGACAACAATATGGTGATTCCCAGAGGGCAAAGGGAGAGTCAGGGAAGGTGGAAGAGGGCAAAGGGGTGATAAATGGTGGTGGAAAGAGACTTGACTTTGGGTGGTGAGCACATGATGCAGTATGCAGATGATGTGTTGCAGAGTTGTACCCTTGAAAACTGTATAGTATTATTAGCCAATGTCACACCAATAAATTCAATAAAACAAGAGAATGTTGTATGCCTTAAAAAAAAAATAGAGGAAGATATAAAAAAGTGGAAGCACATACCTTGTTCACGGATTGGAAGAATTAACACCATTAAAATGTCCATACTACCAAAAACAATCTATAGATTCAATGCAATCCCCATCGAAATACCAACGACATACTTCACAGAACTAGAACAAATATTTCAAATGTTTATATGGAACCAAAAAAGACCTCGAATAGCTACAGAAATCTTGAAAAAGAAAAACAAAGTTGGAGGGATTACATTACCAGATTTCAGGTTATACACAAAGCCACTGTACTGGAAACAGCCTGGTGCTGGCATAAGAACAGGCATATAGACCAGTGGAACAGAACAGAGAACCCAGAAATGGACCCAAGGCAATATGCTCAATTAATATTTGACAAAGTTGGCAAGAGCATACAGAGGAGTAAAGACAGCCTCTTTAATAAATGGTGTTGGGAAAATTGGACAGCTACATGAAAAAAATAAAATAAAACTACAGCATCAACTTACAGCATACACAAGAATAAACTTAAAATGGATAAAAGACTTAAATGTGACTCATGAATCCAAACAAATCTTGGAAGAAAATGTAGGCAACAAATTTCAAACATCCTACGCAGCAGATTTTTCACTGAAACATCATCTAAGACAACAGAAAAAAGGAGAAAATAAACAAATGAGACTATATTAAACTCAAAAGCTTATGCACAGCAAAACATACAATCATCAAAATGGGAAGGCAACCCACTGTATGAGAGAGCATAATTGCCAATGATATATCAGATAAGGTGTTAATTTTTCCAATATATATAGAGTGCTCATACAACGAACCAAAGGAAGACAAATAACCCAATAAAAAATGGGCACAAGAACTAAATAGACACCTCTCCAAACAGGACATACAAATGGCTAAGAGATATATGAAGAAATGATCATCACTAATTATCAGAGAGATGCAAATTAAAACAACAATGAGATATCACCTCACACTTGTCAGAATGGTCAAAATCAACAAATCATCAAACATCAAGTGTTGGTGAGGGTGTGAAGAAAAGGGGACTCTAGTACACTGCTGGTGGAAATGCAGACTGGTGCAACCACTATGGAAAACAATATGGTGTTACCTCAAAAAATTAAAAATTGAACTTCTACTTGATCTAGTTATCTCACTTCTAGGAATATACACTCAGAAGCCTGAAACAATAATCAGAAAGAGTATATGTACCCCCATGTTCATAGCAACACTATTTACAATAGCTTAGATTTGGAAACAGGCTAAATGTTCATCAATAGATGAATGGATAAAAAAGCAGTGGTACATATACACAAAAGAGTACTATGCAGCTGTAAGAAAGGAAGATCTCTTATCTTTTGAGATGACATGCAGGGACCTGGAAAGTGTTATCCTAAGTGGAACAACCCAAATAGAGAAAGCCACGTATTATATGATCTCACTTATTTGTGGAATATAATGAACATAACAGTCTGAGAAATGGGGTAGTCCCAGAGACATGGAAGTGGGGTACAGACTGACAGTTTCCTGAAGAGGGGGTGGTGGGGAAGAGATAAACCACAGAACTTGTAAGCATTTATGCATGAACAATGGACATGGACAACAAAGCTTTGGACAGGGATTTGCTGAAATGCCTGTCCCACCTTCAGTGGTCACCTCAATGAAGTGACCAACATTTTCATAGTCCATCTTTTGTGACATTCTCAGCCTAGACATCCATTCTAATGTAGGGAGGGTCACTGGTCCTCAGCATGTTGTCAAGGGGCCTTGGTTTTGTGAGCATGATGCCAAGTCAATGACCATCACGACCATGTTTCCTTCTTCTCTACCTCTGGGGTCACACACCTCTGGTCCCCACTGTTGTCAAGCACGGATCCTTCTGCTGTCTGCCTGGGAACCTAAGCTGTGTGGAGCTGAGCTGCACTACTGAGTCAGCAGAGCTTCTGGTTTGATTTAGGTGACATGGGTCAGAGGATTTGATGACTAATTGTCATTTGGACTCAAGAGTGTCTGACAGAGAATCTCTGACTTTAATCTACAAGAGAAAGTTGTCTCTCTGTACAACAGACTTTCCTGTCTCAGAGATGTAAAAGTAAGCACTGATCAGGATCCCAGAGAGGTTCCCTGAGGGAAACTATGACAACAAGAGGAAACCACACAGGAAACCAGCCCAAACCTCCAACTGCACCTGCTCCTGGGATGGTCTTTGTGTTCAGAGACCCTGAGCGCCCCCTGATGGTCGCAGCCTCTCCTGCAGGGAGGTTTGTGTCTAGGCTCACACGGACTTCCCCTCACTGTGTCTCATACAGTAATACACGGCCGTGTCCTCAGATTTCAGGCTGTTCATTTGAAGATACAGCATGTTCTTGGAGTTGTCTCTGGAGATGGTGAATCGGCCCTTCACAGCGTCCGCATAGTATTTCTGACTTCCATCGTACCATATAACTGCCACCCACTCCAGCCCCTTCCCTGGAGCCTGGCGGACCCAGTGCATGCCGGAGCTATTGAAGGTAAATCCAGAGGCTGCACAGGAGAGTCTCAGAGATCCCCCAGGCTGCACCACGCCTCCCCCAGACTCCACCAGCTGCACCTCACACTGGACACCTGCAAACACAAAGACGTCCTAGTCAGGAAACTGTCACACGTCCACTGTTTCTCTCTCTCAATTACTCTCACACTCAGTGTCTCTCATTCTCCACAAATTACCTCTTAAAATAGCCACAAGGAAAACCCAGCTGAGCTCTAACACCATGGTGAGTGCTCTGTGTTCAGTCCTGTTCTGAGAATGGGGGTACCTGGAAATCTTGAGGCTGGGCTCCTGTCCCAGAGCTGCAGGGTTGGGGATGGGCTGAATTTTATGGGCAGAGGGGGCCCTATTTGCATATTATTCTACTACATAGGGAGCCCTGGGGTTGGAAACCACCAGACCGGGCAGTGCCTCAGTGCAGATGCCTGTGTGCTGGGGAAGAATTGTGGCCATGACAACATTTCAGTAACAGAATGAGAATCATAAGGAGGTAATGGTATGTCCCGTGTTCATATCTGGTAAGAGTGGGACCAGACTCTGGCCTGTGCTCCTCCTCACTAGGCCACACAATTTCCCTGAACCAACTCCAAGGCAGAGCTGGACCTGCCCAGTGTGGGTGCAGACCCCTTCGGTATGATGAGAGCATGAATGAACGTCTGTAATGTGATGCTGATCACATGACAGGGCTGAGACAAGCAGACACGTGGAAAGAGACAGAAGGCTGCAGACCTTGTAAGAGTGGACATCGTGGACATTGTGTGTTTGTGGCCTTGGCCCTGAGTTTCTCTGGCTTCCTGACCTTCTAGGAGAAAAAGAAGACTGAGTGTTGAGAAGAAGCTTTCAAGTCCCTGGGACTCAGAGACCCTGAGAATTTAAGGAGCGACTACAGAGCTGATGGGGAGGCTGTGTGTTTCCAACACCCAGTAGTCCATCAGGGTCTGTCTGCACAGACAGTAATAAAAACCCAAGAAATGGTGACAAATAGAACAATTATGAGGTATATTTAGGTCAGTAGACCTATGGTCAGTGAGAAGGCTCATATTAAATGTTAATCACTCTTCTATGAAACAGTCCTTTGCACTGCGCATGCCATGGTGATAGGAGTTGAGTTGATCACTCGGCCTGGTCCTTGTCAAGTGTATTATTACAAGTATGAGAGTTTATTGTAAAAGGGACAGCTCAGTGTTTTCACAGCATATAGATAACAGTGTGTCATGTTCCCATGTAACAAACGTGTTTACAGACCCTGGAGATAAATCCTGGACAGTAGATGTGCCTGGAACCAACCTCCTCCTGGGGGACATGAGCTCAGTGGGTCCTGAGCTCCCCAGGGTCCTGAGAGCACGTTTTCCTTCAAAGCCCACAGAGGACCAGAGACTCCTCATCGCCTCCCCTCATCCAGCCTGGTGTCAGGTCCCTTCCCACAGTAGCTCTATGGACCCTGCTGTCCATAGGACATCCCCTCCTCGTTCTTTCCTTCTAGAAACCCCACCCTCAGCTCCTTGGCTGTGAACCCCTCAGGGTCTTTGTTGCACATAGGGGAGCCCCTTGTTCTTCTATGGTGATGATGCCCTTACTGCAAGAGCCTTGAAGAAAATCTTCTTTCAAGTTTATAGACTCTAAAAACTGTTTTTTATAACAGAGAGAATAAACTGGAAGAGCTTTAAGTAGGTCTGAAGGTTGTGGGTTATTTTTAAACTGTCAGAGACACAATCAATAATCAAAGTCAGGAAACAGGCTGAGAAAGGCACTGTATTCCAACATGAGCACCTTCCAGCAGTAGGAAAGGGGTCCGAGAGCAGAGCACCCAGCCCAGGGCTGGGGTCTGAGCCTCAGAAAGTCGTTCCTGGTCTTGTGCTCATGGAGGTCACTGAGATGGATGTAACAATTGTTTCTGGGTGTGGATTTCTCTCTCACTTCCATTTTAACTCCTTGGATAGAGATGCCTGTCCCTGGATGGAGTACTGGCCCTGCAGCTGTGCTGTAGGAGAACATGACTAGCTGGTCATGCCCACAGGTCTGCAGACAAAGAACACTTTGCCCCAAATAGTCTCCAGACCTGACTTACAAGTGCAGTTGGGTCTTTTCTAATGGTGACATTCAGGTGGATGTTGGACTGGAGGCCCTGCTCTCAGGGTCAGCATTCAGAGGACGTTGGTTTGTGCTGAATGCAGTGCCTGTGGGTGGATGAGAACCGGTGGAGGGTGAGGTGTCTGTGGTCCTGTGAGTCACACTCACAACCTGGGGATGTTACATGGCAAATGGGACTTTGTCATGTTAGATTCATGTGAAGATTCTGAGATACAAGCATTTCAGTAGATGACCTGTGTGGGTTCTCCTATGAGAAGTGTTTACATCAGAGGGAGGCAGAGGGAGATTAGGTTCCAGGAGGACAAGGACACACTGTGATCTCTGAGCTCTGAGCTCTTCCTGGCTGTGGAGATGTAGGAAGAGGCCCCGGGACCAGGAAGGCAGTTCTAGATTCTGGAAAAGACCAGGAAACAGGCTCCCGTGTGTGACGATGGAGAAGCTGACGACACACAGACCCAGAAACCAAGAAGTCATCGACAAGCTTCTGAGGAGAAGCCTGGTCATCAGGACCTACATGTCCAATCCCCAAAAAAACCTCCTCACAGCCACAGGACGGCTGTTCTAGAAGAAAGTGCATGAAGTAGAACAGATCAAGTGTTGGTGAGAGTGGGTGGCAGGAACCCTTGCACATTCTCGGTGTGAAGGTGAGATCCTGCAGCTGCATGAAAAACAGCATGTTGGTTCCTCGAAAATGAGAGTAGAAACCCATTTGATTCAGCAATGAGTTCCCAGGTGTTCATGTGAATAATAAACCCAGGACTCTGGAGAGGTGTTGCACGGCCCTGTTCATTGCAGCCGTGTTCAGTGTGGTGAGACGTGAAAACGTCTGTGTCCATCCGTGGGTGAGTGGACACACATGTGTGATGTTGTCTCAACGGAATATACTCAGCCTTAAATCACAGTGAAACCCTGCACAAACCCCAGCCTGGAGGACACTAGAGGACACTAGAGGACACTGCTCCGTTAAACAAAGCCGTCAGGGAAAGCAAATGGTGACTTCTTCCACCTACACTGTGTCAGAGACCAGGAGTCGCAAGGGGGGTTCGCGCTGAGATACCCAGGGTGAAGACAGCATGTGGAGCCGACATCAGGAGGGATCAACAAACGACAACAGATTCATTCCGTGCAGCTAATGGCTTTTATAGACGCGAGTGGCGGGACACTGTGCATGGGGTGGTGCACGACAGGGTGCAGGGTACGTGTGTCCTAGGCTTTTGCTGTTCTCCTAACAGTAAGGTGTTCTGCGCCTGCGCAGCCAGCCCCGAGATCATGTCCTGAACCACGGCCTCTTTGAACAAGCCGGTTCCAGGCCCTAACACACTGGGAATTAATTAGGTTTCCTTCCAGAAGAGTGTGGAGGAGCCCTGGCCTGGGTGTGGTGAAGGCTCTGGCAGGAGAAGGGATAGTGGAGGGTCGGCCGCCCTGGAGTCCTGCGCTGACGGAGAACAAAGACGGAGGCAGCTGGAGGAGACACTGTGTCAGGACACACAGGACACAGTCAGCTCTGGTCCTGGGACCTGTGCATCCACAGGAGCCTGGCTGTGTCTGCCTCAGTGTGTGGAGTCGTCCACCCTCAGGGCCCTGTGGACAATGATGGACATTCAGTCCCCATGGAGTGGAGCTTTCTCCTGGGAATGGGGAGAAGACAGAGCCCAGCAAACCCCTGTGGTCCCAGGGGGCTGTGTGAACACCCAGGACACGCCCCTGTGTGATCTCTGAGACTGGATCCCCCACTCGGAGTCATCACTGAGATCCTCCTGCGTAAGGTGTGGATCAATTGATTTTTTTTTTTTTTTTGCTGCGTAGTATTCATAAATGTTCCCTAGTAGTTTGCTTATATGTAAAATTAGGTCTTTTTTCTTGTTTGTATCTTTTAATTCAAATATCCTATAAATATTTGCATACGTTTTTGTATGAACACAAAGATTCTTTCTTATATAGAAAACACTCCCAGAGGGCCAGCTGAGATACATGTTAAGTATATAATTAATTTAATAAGAAACTGCAATTCACTATGTGAAAAAAGAATAACAAGAATAGAGGAAACTGGAGAGGGAGAGGAGCCCAGTCACTGTTGACATGTCATATGCAAACACAATGTTTTCTTCTCACTTGTCTGCAGTGAGACTATGAGGAGTTAGAGCCATAGAGAAAATTTTTAAATTCTTCCTGGATGCAGCTGAGAGCTGAGAGGAAACCCCTACTCCCAACAGGAAGCCCCTCCTTCCCCCTCACTCTACACCTGCTCCTGGGCTATTCTCTGAGGTTGGTTGGTTTTGAGTTGCCCCCCTGGTGTCCTGAGCGTGCCCTGCTGCCCTGCCCTCCTGTCCCTTCAGGAGGTTTGTGTCTGGGCTCACACTGACTTCCCCTCACTGTGTCTCTTGTACAGTAATACACGGCCCTGTCCTCGGCTCTCAGCCTGTTCAGCTCCATGTAGGCTGTGCTTGTGGATGTTTCTGCGGTCAAGGAGACTCTGTCCTGGAACTTCTGGGCGTAGTCTGTGGCACCATCTTCAGGGTCAACCCGCCCCATCCACTCAAGCCCCTGTCCTGGGGCCTGTCGCACCCAGTGCATGTAGTAGCTAGTGAAGGTGTATCCAGAGACCTTGCAGGAAACCTTCACTGAGGCCCCAGGCTTCCTCACCTCATCCCCAGACTGCACCAGCTGCACCTGGAAGTGGACACCTGTGGAGAGAAGACAGGAGTGGGTTAAATCCCCCTTGACTGTCCTTGGTCTCTCCTCAGCCCAGGGACTGTGGGGCCCTTACCTGTAGCCACAGCCACTAGGAGGAGACTTCTCCAGCTCCAGTCCATGGTGAGGGAATGAGCTCTGAGCACTGCTGTAGGACGGGTGTGGCTGTGGGTGATGCTCTCAGGGCACAGATGTATCCATATTTAACCTGGTCAACCTCATCTAATTTGCATATTCTTGAGGTGGAGTATTTTATAGCTGAGGGCCTAACTCCATCAGAAAGATGATGGAGGGACAGGGATCATGCTCAGTTGGAGTCTGAGGGTCCACATCCTGATCCTTGTAGGAGGACATGTGTCCCCTGCCAGGTCCCTGAGCTCTGTGCACACTGAATCCCTCCCTGAGGAACCAGCCCCACAGGGCATTCTTCTCATTGTAAACTCACCGTTGTGTGGCAGGGGGACCTCCTGGACCAGCTCTGGGCTTTGATACCTGACTGTCTTATTCCAGGATCAGTGTGTCGCCAAAGTGCTCCACCTGGTGATGTCATAAAGCTGTCCCTGTCACAGGTCCTTACAATTCAGAACCCCTAAAATGGTCCTTTGAGTGTGGTTCTCATTCCTTATAACATTACAAACATGCTCTTGAAAAATATGATATTTTCAAACAAATCAGCAGTCCCTGCTCATCTGTTGTACTACAAAGAGTTTTTTCAGGAAGACCCTAATTCTTTGAGAAAATCCCTGCTCAGCTTTCTGTGCACCTGCTCCTGGGGCAGCAGCCCTGTGTTCATGGGTCGTAAGCTCCCCCTGCTGCCCAGCCTGGGCCCTGCAGGGGAGGGTCCTGTCTGGCTCTCAAGTCATTGACCTCTCAGTGTCTCTAGTCCAGTGGTAATGTCTGTGCCCTGACTTCAGAATTTTTTCTCAGGGACAATTTTGACATCTCTGGACAGAAGAATTTTCCTTATTAAACCCCATGGGTCTGCAGGAATACCCCAGTCAAGGCTTTATGAAGCCACCAAAAAGCCCTTTTCTGCAGCTGCCAGATGGACAGACTCAGGAGACAGTCCCCTGAAGCAGAGCGCTTGTGGGCTCCTGGTGCCTTATGTCCTTAGGTTTCTGTGGTTGAAGGTCTCATGTGAGTAACCCTGCATGTGGCTCAAATCCCACTGCACATCTACTATTCAATAAATCTCACACACAAATACACACACACACACACACTGTGATGACTGTCTTTGCTATGAATCCAGAGTTGCCCTTTTCCCCTGAACCTAGCACATGTGCAGTGACTGAAGGTGGATTCTAGGCCTGGAGTGATCAAATGCACCCACGGTGCACAAGCAGACTTTGAGAGCAAGTCCTTCATGTTTCTGTACTCTTGCAGGTCCTGTGAAGCCAGATGCCAGTTAAAATGGATCAGACCTGCTGCAGGTAGGGCCGAGATGAGGCTGGGTCATACTCTTGACTGCAGGTTCCTGTAGCTTGGAGTCCTGTAGAAACCACACACTGGACTTAGGGTCACGCTGAGATTGGTGAGGCTGAGGAGATGGCACCGTAGGCAGGTGGAAGGCGAGGCTGCTGCTTCACGGTGACACCATGTGGGCTCTGGTGGGCAGAGGGGCATGTCCTCTGCTGGACAGTGGTGTTGGCCAGGGGTCTCCAGAGAGGCAGGAGCAATAAAGGCATATTTACATTTACATGTGTTACACAAGGAACTGATGCTCACGTCATGGACTGTGAGACGTCCCAAGTCCCATGACCTGCTGATAGAGCCAGTAGACCCAGGGGAGCTGCTGTCATAACTCAGCCTGGCATGAGGGAGCCCGCTGCTGTGAGTAGAAGTTCTCAGAAAAGAAGCAAAAGTGGTCCCTCTAGGTAGCTGAGAACTTTGAGAGGAAGTCCTTGCTGTTAACAGAAGGTTTAGAAAAAATCAACCAATAAGGAAAAATAAAGGAAAAAAAAAAAACAATTTAAAAACAGGAAGACAACTTAAGAGAACTGTGGGACAACTAGAAACGTAACAACATTCACATCATAGGAGTCCCCGAACAGAAAAAAAATGGGCACAAGTTGGAGAATATATTTGAAGAAATAATGGCAAAAGCTTTCCTAACGTGGTGAAGAAAGAAGACATTCAAGTTCAAGAAGCACAGAGAACCCCAAGTAAGAAGAACCACAATAGGCCCACACCAAGACATATAATAATTAAAATACCAAAAATCAAAGAGAAAGAGAGACTCCTAAAGGCAGCAAGAGATAAGCAACATGTTACCTACAAAGGAAACCCCATAAGGCTCTCCGCTGACTTCTCAACAGAAACACTACAGGCCAGAATGGAGTGGCATATGGAATCAAGGTCATGAAATAAAAGGATCTGAATCCAAGACTACTCTATCCAGCAAAGCTATCATTCACAATAGAAGGCCAAATAAAGAGCTTTTCAGAGAAAAAAGGCTAAGGGAATATGTGAACACCAAACCAGCACTGCAAGATATGCTAAAAGGACTGTTGTAATTAGTAGAAGATATAGGAAGGAAAATAGAACCACACTAAACAAAAATGGCAATAAATAAGTACAGATCAATTATCACATTCTAGACAAAAATACTAACAAGGAAACACAGACTCTAAATGAAGCTCTAGATCAAATGGATTTGATCGATATCTACAGAGAATTACACCCCAAAATTGCAGAATTCCCATTCTTGTCAAGTGAACACGGGACATTCTCAAAGATAGACCACATGTTAGGGCAGAAACTAAGTTTCTACAAGTTCAAAAAGATTAAAATCATATCAAGTATCTTCTCAGATGATAATGTCATGATATTAGAAATCAATTGCCACAAGAACATGCAAAGACATTTGAAAACATGGAGGCTAAATAGCATGTTTTTGAACAATTTATGTGTTACCATGGAGATTAAAAAAATAAACACAGGTGTTCAGATCACAATTTAACAGGAAGATGGTTCTGCCTCCCCCTGACCTCAGTCCAATGAGGTGGATTCATGCACTGACCTTCAGAGTGTAGAAAATGACCTTGAGCAGACTGAAGCCCCGGTGTGTGGTGATGTGACTCGGTTGTCCTAGAAATGCACAGACTGGGCATGGTCTACATTATCTAGGGTGTTTCCACACTTCTGCCACATAATGACCTCAGTGATGGCCCAGGGACAAGGACAATGCAGGGCTGGGGATCCGAGAAGGAATCTCCTTGGTGTGTCCCTCTGCAGGGAGGCCTGTGAGACACTGTGCTGACCGAGCTGTGCTTGAACCTGCTCCCCTGCCAACCCACATCTTCCTACCTGGTGAGCTGATGGTGCTGCCAGAATGTCCCGGGTGTGGTGCTTGGCTAGACAGGGACACAGAAATTCATCCTTGACTGTCTCCTTTGTCTTGTTCCCCAACCCAGTGCCATGTTTCAGAAAGAGGGAACATCCTAGAACCTGTGAGGGAGACACTCCCATCCAGACCCTAAAGTCTGACACCAGCCAGGTGTCCCCAGGTGATGCCTCAGTGAACATCCCTCATTCAGAGAACAGGAGGCTCCAATGTGCCCTGGAAAATAACGATGAAGAACAGGTCCTTTCAGGAACACCTTCCCTGCCAATTCCTTGCTGTGCATTTGACGCCTGTGACCTTCCCCTGGATCACTGACTCCCCTGTGACAGAATTGCTCCTGGTCTCAGGGGCTGACTGTGTGAGGAGTCAGGAGGCTCCTGGCCCTGCATCTTCTCCCCCAGCACAGCCTCCCTGTCCCTAAGGGTCTGAGACCCTCCCAGGACGGGGTCCTCACACTGTGTCTCACAGTCATGCACGGCCATGTCCACAGACCTAAGGACATTGATCTGCAGATAGGCCGTGATGACCGAGGTGTCCATGGAGAAGACAGATCGCGCTGAGCAGCCTGGGCACACGTGGGCTTCCCAGTGTTTGTGTGAAACCAGCTCATACACTGCAGGCCTGTCCTGGGGCTTGTCGCACCTGGTGCACATAGTAGCTGGTGAGGTGGATCCAGAAGCCTTGCAGGAGACCTTCCCTGAGGCCCCAGGCTTCCTCCCCTCAGCCCCAGATGCACCCGCTGCCCCTGGGAGAGGACACCTGTGCAGAGGATACAGGAGTGGGTGTAAATCCTCATGACTGTGCCTGGTTCTCTCTTCAGCCCAGTTGCTTGGGGACCCTTACTCTTTGCCACTGCCACCAAGAGGAGGGTTCTCCAGCCCCAGTCCATGGTGAGGGGCTGAGCTGTGGGCACTTCTGTAGGGGGTGTGGCTGTGGGTGATGCTCTCAGGGAACAGACATATTCATATTTAACCTAGTGCACCTCATCTTATTTTCATATTCCTGGCAGGTGATAGAGGTCTCAGGGACCATGCTCAGTGGGAGTTTGAGGGTCCATATCCTAGTCTGTGTAAAAGGACATGTGTCCCCTGCCAGGTCCCTGAGCTCTGTTCACATGGAGCTTCTTTCACCCCCCAGGCCCTGGTGACAATGAGAGAACGTGCAGTCCCTGGGGAGTGGTGTTCTCCCCAGGAATGAGGAGAAGGAGACAAAGGCCAGCAGAACTTCTGTGGTCCTAGGGGGCTGTTTGAACCCCCAGGACACGCCCCTGTGTGATCTCTGAGACAGGATCCTCCACTCTGAGTCATCACTGAGATCCTCCTGTGTGAGGTGTGGGTCAGCTTATGGTTGTTTTCGTTCCTGAGTAGTAGTTCATTGATAGGTGTTTCCTAGTTTGCTTATTGGTAAAATTAGAATGAATTTTGGATAATTTGCAGCTTCTAACATAAAGGTACTATAAATATTTACACATATTTTTGTATGAATAAATTGATTACTTACTGTCCATCAAACAATCCTAGTGGAACCCATCAGATATATGTTAAGTGCATTTTAATTAAATAAGAAACTGATTTACTTTGAGAAGAAAAAATAACAGGAGACAGAGGGACCAGGAGAAGGAGAGGAGCCCCGTCACTGCCGATATGTCATCTGCACACACAGTGTCACCTCCCTACTTGTCCATGTGAGAATATGAGAAGTTAGAGCCACAGTGAAAAAGGGGGATCATCCTGGATGCAGCTGAGAGCTGAGAGAAAATCCCTGCTCCCAACAGGAAGTCCCTTCTTCCCCCTCACTCTGCACCTGGTCCTGGGCTGTTCTCTCTGGTCAGTGTGTCCTGAGCGCCCCCTGGTGTCTCTAGAGTCCTGCAGCCCCGCCTTCCTGTCCCCTCAGGAGGTGTGTGTCTGGGCTCACACTGAATTCCCCTCACTGTGTTTCTAGCACAGTAGTACATTACCGTGTCCTCGGTGGTCAGGCTGTTCAGTGTCATATAAACTTGGCTCTTGGAGGTGTCCCTGGTGATGCTGAGTCGGGATTTCAGCGATGGCTTATAGTCTGTGCTTCCACCACTCAATATAGTGCCAACCCACTCCAGCCCCTTTCCTGGAAACTGACAGGCCCAGTGCACATCATAGCTCGTCAAAGAAAATACAGAGACAGCACAGGTGAGGGAGAGGGTCTGCGAGGGCTTCACCAGTCCTGGGCCCGACTCCTGCAGCTGCACCTGGGATAGGACACCTGGGGACAAGGAGTATCAGACCCTGTCAGTCACGTGCAGTCACCACCACCCCACAGACTCCCATCTGACCTCTGAAGTCCTCAACTTGGGGGGCTGTCACGAGGCACAGGAGAAGACCCAACAGTCTCATCTTCTAGACCAGGGCTCTGCCTTCCCCATTATCGTCCTCAGTGAGATGAGGGAACACAGGGCCCAAAATAAGAAGGATGGTCCCTGGCACCCTGAACCTCAGGAAGCGCAGGAGCACCCTGAGCACCCCAGGGAGCTGTTCTCACCCCTCCCTGCATGGTTTCTGTGCCCTGTTTCTAGGTAGGTGGGTCCCGAGCGCCCCCTGCTGATCCTGAGTGGTCTGCAGGGTTCAGAGCGCCCCCTGGTGTCCTGACTCCTCCTGGTGAACCCGAGGGTCTCCTGAAGCTCAGCCCCTCCTGTCTCCCTGCAGGGAGTTGGTGTCTGGATCATAGAGACGTCCTGGTCAGGAAAATGTCACATGTCCAGTGTTTATCTCACTCATACTCATTGACACACTCTGTGTCTCTAGTTCTCCATAAATTACCTCTTACAGTAGCAGCACAGACAACCCAGCTGAGCCTCACTTCATAAATTATGTG
The DNA here is from genome assembly GCA_037176705.1 of Molossus alvarezi. NCBI lineage: Eukaryota > Metazoa > Chordata > Mammalia > Chiroptera > Molossidae > Molossus > Molossus alvarezi. The sequence goes on along the minus strand of CM073885.1, from coordinate 189,360 downwards.
ATGTCTGACCACACAGCTGTGCACCAGGAACTAATATAAAATAATATAGGCTGTCAACGGGAATTGAAAAAGAAATAAATAAAGGAAATAACCTTCATTCCAGTGAGATTAAACCAGGGTGCGGTGGGTGTAACCCAGGCAAGAAACAGGGCTGAATTTCAGGACTGTGCTCACAGGTGTGTCTTCTCTGGGAAAGTTCTGACATCGTTAGAGTCATTAGAGGCTCCACTGAGAACCTGGACCTGAAATTATGCGCTGAGGGTTCACATCTCAATAACAAACTGAAGACTGTGAGCCAGGACTTAGTTCAGAGTTAGACTTGCTGAAGGGCCTTCCCTGTGTTTCCCATAGATTCCAACTGTGTATGTGATACATGCCCTATGTCCCCTGTCTGTGCTTGTCCTCAGCCTGGACACCTGCACCAGCTGTCATGGTCCCTCTGCCTCTGCCTGGTGTCAACTGCTCTGGGTGCTGTGAGCATGATGCCAAGTCAATGACAATCACCGGGGACTTTTATCTCTAACTTTGGTGTCACAAACCTCTAGTGACCTCTGTCCAGCCCATACGTGTCCACCTGCTGACTGGCTAGAATCCTGACCTGTGTGGAGCTGAGCTACACTGTCCAATCAGCAGAGACCCTGGTTGGATGTAGCCTACATGGGTCCGTATATTTCATGGTTAGTTCTCATTTGGGCACAGGAGTGTCTGATAGAGACTCTGTGTTTGTTCTTACAAGAAAGTGGTCTTTCTGAACAACAGACATTTATTTATTCCTTTTGTTTAATTATTTACATTATTACAGTTGTCCCCATCCCCCAACCAACTGCTCCGCTCCACCACCCCCCCCACGACTGCCCTGGCTGTCAGCACTGTGTTGTCTGTGCCCACGGGCTGTGCTTGTAGCTCCTTGGACTACTCTCTTCACCTGATTTTACTCACTCGCCTCCCTCCACCCTGATCGGTCTCTGTTCCTTGCAGTCTCCACGCCTCTGGCTCTAATTTGTTCCTCAGATTTAACATGAAAATGAGATCATATGGTATTTGTCTTTGGCTCATTTCTCTTAGCATAATCCTCCCAGGTCCCTCCATGCTGTTGCACAGGGTGAGGGGTGCCTCTTCTTGACAGCTCTAGTGTTCCCCTGTGTACTGTACCTCAGGTTTTATCCACTCATTACTCATGGGCACTTAGGCTGTCTCAGCTACTGCAAAGATCACTGCTATGATTCAGGGGAGCATATATTCTTTCTGATTGGAGCTTTGGAATTCCTAGGACATATTTCCAGAAGTGTGATAAGTGCATTAAATGGTAGTTTTATTTAAAAGATTTTGGTGAAACTTCATACTGTTTTCCACAGTGGCTGCACCAGTCTGCATTCCCACCTGCAGGACATGAGGGTTCTGTTCTCTCCACATCCTCACCAGCCCTTGTTGTTTGTTGTTTGTGGATTTACTGATGAGAGCCATTCTGGCAGATGTGATTGTATTTTAAGTGGCAGCTCTCTGATGATTTTTGACGATAAACATTTTTTATATGACTGATGACCATCTGTCTTCTTTGGAGAGCTGTCTACGCAGGGTTTCTGACCTTTTGTTAATAGGATTGTTGGTTCTTGTAATAAGTTGTGTGTGTGTGTGTGTGTGTGTGTATATATATATATATATATATATATATATATATATATATATATAATATATCCCCTTAAAGGATGTGCCATTGGCAAATAAACAATAAACTTTTCTAACTCAGAAACGTCATAGGTAAGCAAAGAATCAGAAACCCAGAGAGGTTCCCTGAGGGAAACTGTGACTGGAAGAGGAAACTGCACAGGAAAACCGCCCAAACCTCCAACTGCACCGGCTCCTGGGATGGTCCTGTGTTCAGGGACCCTGAGCGCCCCTGGTGGTCGCAGCCTCTCCTGCAGGGAGGTTTGTGTCTGGGCTCACACTGACTTCCCCTCACTGTGTCTTGCACAGTAATACAAGGCCGAGTCCTCGGCTTTCAGGCTGTTCATTTGCAGATACAGCGTGTTCTTGGAGTTGTCTCTGGAGATGGTGAATCGGCCCTTCACTGAATTGGCATAGTTTGTGGTACTTCCATCAGTATTAATTTCACCAACCCACTCCAGCCCCTTTCCTTGAGCCTGGCGGACCCAGCTCATCCAGAAGTCACTGAAGGTGAATCCAGAGGCTGCACAGGAGAGTCTCAGAGATCCCCCAGGCTGAACCAAGGCTCCCCCAGACTCCACCAGCTGCACCTCACACTGGACACCTGAAAATGCAAAGTTGTCCTGGTCAGAAAACTGTCACACGTCCACTGTTTCTCTCTCATCCACTCACACACTCAGTGTCTCTTGTTCTCCATCAATTACCTCTTAGAATAGCAACAAGGAAAATCCAGTTGAGTACAAACTTCATGGTGACTGGTCTGTGTTCAGTGCTGATCAGGGAATGGGGTCCCTTGAAATCTTGGGTCTGGGCTTCTGTCCCAGAGCTGTAGGGTTGGGGCAGGGCTGGATTTTATGGGCAGAGGAGGCCCTATTTGCATGTCCTCCTACTATATAGGGAGCTCTGGGGTTGGACACCTGCAGAGAGGTCAGTGCCTCAGAGCAGGAGTGAGTGTCCTGCTGGAGAATTGTGGTCATGATAACATTTTAATCACTAAATAAGAATCATAGGGACTTTTGTGGCATGTTCAAGTGTCCACATTTGGTAACATGGAGCCCAGCATCTTGCCTGTACTTTTCCCCACTGGCCCCTCGACTACTGTGAACCAACACCAGGGCAGAGCGGGGTCTTCCCAGTGAGGGTGCAGACCCCTTGTAGGAAATGAGAGCATCAATGAAGGACTGTATTATGGTGTTACCCACAAGTCAGGGATGAAGACAAGAGACCATGGATCTGCAGATCTTGTAAGAGTGGACATTGTGGACACTGGTGTGTAGGTGGCATGGCCTTGAGTGTCTCAGGTGTCCTGACTTTCAAGGAGAAAAACAAGACGGAGTGTTGAGAAGATGCTTTTTTATCTCTGTGATTCAGAGACACTGAGAAGTCAGGGAGATTCGTGGAGATGATGGAGAATCTCTGGGTTTCCAACATGCAGAAGTCTATGTTCAGAGGGTCTGTCTGCATAGACAATCATAAAAACCTTAAAGAAGGTGATATAATAAAACAATTAGAGATACATGTGCAAGTCAGAATTTCTGTGATCAGCGAGAATGTTCATATTTAAGGTTAATCAGTCATCCGTGAAATAACAACATTTACAGTTTAAATTCACAGTCAAGGCCATGGTGATGTGAGTTGAATGGATCACCGGGCCTGGTCCTTGTGAAGTGTTTTATTACAGCTGAGAGAGTTTATTGTATAAAGAGGACAGCTGTGTGTTTCCAAAGCATTCAGATGACAGTGTGTCGTGTCCTCATGTAAAAAACGTATATTCAGAGCATGGAGATAAAGCCTGGGCAGTAGATGTGCCCGGAACCCACCTCCTCTTGGGGGACGTGAGCTCAGTGGTTCCTGACTCCCCAGGGTCCTGAGAGCCCGTTTTCCTTCAAAGCCCACAGAGGACCAGAGACTCCTCATCGCCTCCCCTCTTCCAGCCTGGGCGTCGGGTCCCTTCCTGCAGGAGCTCTATGGACACTGCTGTCCACAGGACGTCCCCTCCTTGTTTTTTCCATCCACAGACCCTGCCCTCTGCTCCTTGGCTGTGAATTCCTGGGGTCTCTTCTGCACCACAGGGGAGCCCTGTGTCCCTCTTATGTTTTTGTAAACAATTGTATTTTATAAACTTAATTTTATTTGTACAGTGTTCCCTTCTCTGAAAATGACAGAATAAAAGAGATATTCATTCTCAGCACCTTATTTGTTTATTTATGTTGTCATGGTGACCCAAGGAACTATATCCCAAGAATAATTAAATGGGAGATCCTCTGTTCTTTTCTTTATGTTATTTGGTTTGATTAAAGTGATGTTCATTATAAGATCTGAGTAACACCATATTATACGCCATTTTTTTAGGCTATTACAGGAATATATATATATATATATATATATATATATATATATATATATACACACACATATATATATATATATATTTACAATCTTTACCAAACGCCTTCAGCAGCTAAGCAGGCTCAGATCCTGGTTAGTACTAGGGTGGGAGACCCTTGAGTCTTGATGTTGAAAATTGGTAATTGTGACTTTGAGTCCCTCCTCAACCTCTTCCCTTCTGCAAGCCCACGGATTATTTCAGAGACCTCCATCTAATTATATCAGACAAAATCATATTATGTGCTCACAGTGTTTCTGTCTGTGAGGCAACAACTCCACAGGTCCAGCGGTTAGCACCTGGACACCTGTGCGTCTATTACTCACATGGCCACTCCATGCTTTACCCAATGATTGAAAATAGAAAGACTGATTATGCATGTGTACAATTCAGATTCTTTTACATGATTAAATAATGAAGGCTGTGTATTAAAGGATGTGCTTTCTCAGTCCAGTGGTAACAGTGATGTGGTTGAGGGGAGGGGATGGAGAGAACTCCCAGCACAGATTTGCTTTTAGGAAAGGGAACTTCAACCTGACAGGACCCTCACTGTCACCCCACCCTCCGCCCCTGGGGATGGTCACTGTGGTCAGAGGAGCTGGGCTCTCCCACAAAACATATAATGTCCTAAATGTACAATGAACACATTCTCCAATCAGACAAGTTATTTGGAAATATATTATCTTTGTGTAGCTTGTCTTTTTATTTCCTTAATGGATTCTTTGGTGGAGTAAATGTATTTAATTTAGAAAAGTCTAATGCACTCCTCTTTTCTGTGCTGGGCCTGTTTTTGTGAATCACTAAGACCCCCAGGACATGTTGAGCCTCACGGTCCAGGGGCATCGGCTGCATCAGCCACAGGGACAGAGAGGTTCTGGCACCAGGAGTGAGGGCTGCTGGGAAACTTCCCAGAACTGGACGAGACTTTGACCTGAGTGAGGGGAGGAAGCTGGACGTGTTCGGAGTCACAGGATAGAAATGTGCCTGATGTTCATGGAGAGAGAGTAACTGGACATGTGGGACAGGAGCACACAGGTTAGACATGGTCTCCCATTATCACAGGTGTCCCCACACTGCTCCTGCTGTGTGGTGACCTCAGTGCTGGCCCAGGGACAGAGACACCACAGGGCTGGGAACTGAGGAGGAGTCTCCTTGGTGTGTCCCTCTGCAGGGAGGCCTTGAGACACTGTGCTTCCTGAGACTGTGCTTGAACCTGCTCCCCTCCCAACCCACAGCTGCCCACCTGTTGAGCTGACTGTGCTGCCCCAATGTGCAGGGTGTGGTGCTCGGCCAGAGACAGGGACAGGAAAATTCATCCCTGGCTGTGTCATTTGTCCTGTTCCCCAAACCCAGTGCCATGTTTCAGAAAGAGGAAAACGTTCTCGAACCTGTGAGGAAGACACTCCTGTCCAGACCCCCAAGTCTGACACCAAACAGGTGTTCCCAGGCGATGCCCCAGTGAACATCCCTCATGCAGAGAACAGGAGGCTCCAATGTGCCCTGGAAAATAATGATGAAGAACAGGTCCTTTCAGAAACACCTTCCCTGCCAATTCCTTGCAGTGCATTTGACCTCATGATCTTCCCCTGGATCACTGACTCACCTGTGACAGCATCACTCCTGGTCTCAGGGCCTGAATGTGTGAGGAGTCAGGAGGCTCCTGGTCCTGCATCTCCTCCCCCAGCACAGACGCCCTGTCCCTCAGGGTCTGGGACCCTCCCAGAGCGGGGTCCTCACTCCGTGTCTCACACAGTCATGCACAGCTGTGTCCTCACACTTCAGGACATTGGTCTGCAGATAGGCTGTGCTGACCGAGGTGCCCATGGAGAAGACAGATCGCTCTGAGCATCCTGGGCACACGTGGACTTCCCAGTGTTTGTGTGAAACCAGCTCACACACTGCAGTCCTGTCCTGGGGCCAGTCGCACCCGGTGCACGTAGTAGCTGGTGAAGGTGGATCCGGAAGTCTTGCAGGAGACTCCCGTGAGGCCCCAGGCTTCCTACCCTCAGCCCCAGATGCACCCGCTGCCCCTGGGAGTGGACACCTGTGCAGAGGAGACAGAAGAGGGTGAAAATGCCCCTTGATTGCTCCTCATTAACTCCTTAGTCCAGGGTCTGGGGAGCCCTTACCTGTATCCACTGCCATCAGGAGGAGGGTTCTCCAGCCCCAGTCCATGGTGAGGGGCTGAGCTGTGGGCACTTCTGTGGGGGTGTGGCTGTGGGTGATGCTCTCAGGGCACAGACATATTCATATTTAACATGTCCTCCCTCATCTTTTTTGTATATTCATGTGGCAGAGGATTTCATAGCTGAGGGCTGAACCCCACCTGAGAGGTGATGAACATCACAGGAACCTTGATCTGTAAGAGTCTGGGGTTCTGGGTTCTAATCCTTGTAGGATGACATGTGTCCTCTGCGATTTCCCTGAGCTCTGTGCACGCTGAGCCCCTCCCTGAGGAGAAAGCCCCACAGTTTCTTCTTCTCACTGTGAACCCAACTTTGAGTGACACGGGGACCTCCTGGACCAGATCTGGGCTTTGGTACCTGAATGTCTTATTCTGGGATCAGTGTGTCCCCAAAGTGCTCCACTGAGGTAATAAAGCCATCCCTGTGCAGTTCCTTCAATTCCGATATCCAGAAGCCCAAGAAAACCCCTCTGGTATGTGGTGCATATGCACCACCAAGTTGCAAACATGTTCTTGAAAAGCATGATATTTACAGACAACTCAGCTGTCCCTGCTCTTCGCTTGTGCTACATAGAGGATTTTCAGGAGGACCCCAACCCACAGAGGAAATCCTGGCCCAGCTCCCTCTGCACCTGGTCCTGGGGAGCAGACCTGTGCTTATGGTTACTGAGCGCTCCCTGCTGCCCAGCCTGTGCCCAGGGGAGGGTCCTGTCTGGGCTCACAAGGCATTGTCCTCTCAGCGTCTCTTGTCCAGTAGTAAAGGCTGTGTCCCGACTTCAGAATTTTCCCGCAGAGATACCATATGTTTTTGACATCTCTGGAAAGAGTGAATTGACATTGCTAAACCTCAACGACCATGCAGGGAGACCCCAAGGCAAGAGATTATGAAGCCACCAGGGTGTCCGAGTTTGCAGCTGCCTATGGACATAGTTCTGAAGATCTCAGGGCCTCTGGAGCCTCCTATGTCCTTAGGTTCCTCTGCTTGAAAGTCCCATCTAAGTTTTCCTGCCTGTGGACCAACTCCCACTGCATGTCCACTGTTCAGTAACCACACACACACACACACACACACACACACACACACACTGAGATGACTGTCATTGCGAAGAACCCAGAGTTGCCCTTCTTCCCTGAACCTAGCATATGGGCAATGACTGCAGGTGGATTCTAGGCCTGGAGTTACCTCCTCTGGAAGCTGATCAAATGCACCCATGATGCACAGCAGACTTTACAGAGCACATGTGTTGTGTGACCTCCAGCTCCAGGGGCACAAGGAGCAGGTCCCCGGCGCTGCTCTCTGGAATCCCCCGCGGTTTGTGCTGCAGACACAGCTGTGCAGGACGCCCAGACCCTAACGGACTCTGTGGGGCCACTGAGGCAGGGCCATTGCTGGGAGACACACGAGTCATCTTACAGAAAGTTTGGCTCTGGAAATTCTTGTCAATTTTCTTGGTCCTTCCTAAAATGCTGACAGCTTTAGGAAATCTCCACCTTTCCTTGACAGACTCAGATTGAGTGCTAACAGTGTACTGAGGCTCATCAACCTCTCTGCTTTTTTTTCTTCTACAAATAAAAAGCAACCCCGGGTGCATGTGAGAATGTTGCTGCTGATATGTTAAAAAGGTTAAAACACAGAGTCGTTATTGGCTGACACAGAATCACAGGTCTGGAGAGACTCGGCAGAACTGTTATGTGGAGAGGAAGCCCAGAGCCTCAGAGGAAACAGCCATGAACACCACCTGCACCTGCTCCTGGGGCTGCAACACAGAGTCGGTGGGTCCTGAGCGCCCCCTGGTGTCCTGAGCGCGCCCTGCAACCCCGCCCTCCTGTCCCCTCAGGAGGTTTTTGTCTGGGCTCACACTGACTTCCCCTCACTGTGTCTTTCGCACAGTAATACACGGCAGAGTCCTCGGCTCTCAGGCTGTTCATTTGCAAATAGAGCGTGTTCTTGGAGTTGTCTCTGGAGATGGTGAATCGGCCCTTCACGGAGTCTGCATAGCTTGTGCTACCACCATTCCAACTAATGGCTGAGACCCACTGCAGCCCCTTCCCTGGAGCCTGACGGACCCAGTGCATTGCATAGTCATCAAACGTGAATCCAGAGGCTGCACAGGAGAGTCTCAGAGACCCCCCAGGCTGCACCACGCCTCCCCCAGACTCCACCAGCTGCACCTCACACTGGACACCTGCAAACACAAAGACATTCTGGTCAGGAAACTGTCCCATGTCCACTGTTTCTCTCTCTCATCCAATCACACACTTCTTGTCTCTTGTTCTCCAGAAATTACTTCTTAATATGGCAACAAGGAAAACCCAGCTGAGCCCAAACTCCATGGTGAGTGCTCTGCGTTCAGTCTGGTTTAGGGAATGGGGATCCCCGGGCTGAGCTTCTGTCCCAGAGCTGCAGAGTTGGGGCAAGGCTAGATTTTATGGGCAGATGGGACCCTATTTGCATGTCCTCCTACTATATAGGGAGCTCTGGGGTTGGAGACCTGCAGACAGGACAGTGCTTCAGAGCAGGTGTGAGTGTCCTGGGGGGAATCGTGGTCATGATTACATTTCAATAACTAAGTAAGTATCAAAGGTTCATCTTGGGCATGTTCATCTGCCCACATCTGGTAACCGAGAGCCCATCACTGGCCTGTCCTCCTCCCCAGTGCCCCCCTCGACTTCCATGGCACAACTCCAGGGGAAGCAGGACCTGCCCATGAGGGTGCAGAACCCTTGTACATAATGAGAGAATAAATGAAAAACTGTGTCCTGGTGTTACACAACGTTCAGTCTGGAGACATGCAGACACATGGAAAGACACCACAGGCTGCAGATCTTGTAAAAGTGGACATTGTGTACACGGAGTGTACATAGCCTTGGCCCTGGGTGTTTCTAATGTCTGACCTTCAGGGAGACAAAGAAAAGAGAGTGTTGAGAAGATGCTTCTCTATCGTTGAAAATAGTAGAACAGGCCATACAAAATCAAGGTACCACATTTATAGATTATAAACAACCCCTCAAGTTTATAATCTGTTGAACCAAACAATCCCCTATGGCTGTATTTTGGCAGACATCTTCTTTGTTGTGGCTTCATTTGCCTGCATCACCAAAAAAGGTTCTAGAACCATATCACATGGCCATATCCCAATTAATAATGATGGGAAGAAATCAAGGAAAATGTTATTTTGGAAAGGAACCCGATGAATTAATTTTACCCTATACCCATCAACAGATTGATTGGCTAATGCAAAATACTGAAGCATGGCCTATAGCCTTAGCATCTCATAGAGGACATATTGATAATCATTACCCCCTAATAAGTTATTAGATTTCGCGAATAGGCATGAATTTATTTTTCCTATTAAAACTTCCCACAAACCTCTGCCAAATGCTTTATTAGTATTCACAGACGGGTCCTCTAATGGGACAGCAGCATATGTGGTCGGTAACTCAGTGACCCGATTCCATGCACAGTGCTCTTCTGCTCAACTTGTAGAACCACATGCAGTTATGGCACATTTGCTACCTTCCCTAATCAAACTCTAAACATTTACACAGATAGTGCCTATATCGCACAATCAGTCCCATTATTGGAGACTGTGGGGCATATCAAAACGGCCTCTACTGCTAGCGACCTCTTCAGGCAATTACAAACTAATTCACCAAAGAACACAACAATTTTTTATTGGACGTCTAAGAGCACATACTGGCCTCCCTGGTCCTTTATCAGAAGGTAACGCGAAGGCTGACGCAGCCACACAAAACTTATTTCTTGCCATAACACAACAAAAAGGAATTTCCGCAGCCCAGCAGACTCATCAGCTGCATCATCTTAATGCCAGAACTTTGAGACTCATACATAAAATAACTAAGGAACAAGCTAGACAAATAGTTAAAAATTGCCCTCAGTGATTGCAGATGACTCCTATACCACACTTGGGGGTCAACCCCAAAGGATTAGTGCCTAACACTCTATGGCAAATGGACGTGACACACTTTCCTGAATTCGGAAATTTGAAATATATATGTGTCCATAGATGCATTCAGTGGTTATATCTTTGCCTCTTTATAAACACGAGAAGCAATGAAACATGTCATTACGCACATGTTAGCTGCCCTTTCCTCTGTGGGAAAGCCAGATTCCCTGAAAACAGATAACGGACCTGGATATACCAGTTCCCGGTTTGAAGATTTCTGTACAAAGCTTCACATTAAACATGTTACAGGAATCCCTTATAATCCTCAAGGGCAAGGTATAGTAGAGAGAGCTAATCAAACTATAAAGTGCACTATAAATAAAATAAAAAAGGGGGAATGGTATCCTACTAAAGGGACACCCCGAAATTTATTATCTCATACATTATTCATTTTAAATTTTTTAACCTTGGATATCCAGGGATTTTCTGCAGCACAAAGATTTTGGCAATCTTCCACTCAAAAGCAATACGCCTCTGTTTTGTGGAAGGACCCTTTGGATAATTCCTGGCATGGCCCCGACCTGGTCCTTGTATGGGGACGAGGTTCCATGTGTGTTTACTCAAAGGAAACGCACTCTGCTCGTTGGCTACCAGAAAGATAGGTCAGACAAGTAAACTCTGCCGCAAGCTAAGGTAGTGTAGCACATTCTTTGCAGACATGAGGAACTTCACAGGATTGCTGCTTCTGACCATATTTGGCGTCGTCTTTATGCCTGGGGACGCCGGATTTCAGCAATCAGTAAGTAAAGACAAGCTGTATGACACCCTTTTTGGTAAACCTTGTGATTGTCAGGGAGGCATTGCTACTAATTATGCAATACCAAAAAATAAATTTCAAATGGTTGATTGTGCCCGGAGAACCGCTTACCTAGCCTCAGATCACAGTAACCTTGGAGGACTGAGGACGCCGCAATGGCAGTGTGTAAATAAACCCCCTATTATACCTACTATAATGGGACGGCCTGGGACCTGTCCATGCACCTCCTTTTCTAATCAGATGCATTCGTCTTGCTATGAGTCGGTACAAGAGTGCACTTTTAACAACACGACTTATTTCACTGCCATTCTTCAACGACAGTGGGGAGGTGCAGTGGGGGGGGGTGTGAATGGGGACCGCTTCAGTTAGGAGACTGCCACAGCAAATATGCACAAGCATCTTGCTCAGGGACAGTGGGACAAGACGTATGTTGGTCCAAAGAGGCTCCAATCTATATCTCCTATGGAGGCTGTGTACTCTGAGCAGACATACACAGATAATAAATAAAAGAGGCAAAGACTCAAAAACGGCTTGCACAAATCATGGAACAATTGTATCCTAAATGTTAACTACCATCCTTTGGTTTTACCTAAATCACCGGGAGTAGACTTGGACACGCAGACTGTTGATATCTTGGATGCTACCCATAAAGCCCTGAATGTTTCCAATCCTATGCTTGCCACTAATTGTTGGTTATGTATGACTCTAGGTACACCTATGCCCTTAGCATTGCCTGTTCATCAAACTATCATAAAACCTAATAATAATTGTAGCTACAGTCTGCCATTTGGGGTTCAACCTATGGGATTTTCCGATCCTTTGTGTTTTAAGGGCAATTATCAAAATAATAGCTATGATATAGATGTAGGTTTTATTACTTTTGCTAATTGTAGTAATTATCAAGTGTATAATACTTCCATGTGCCCAGACAGGGGAACGGTGTTTGTATGTAATGGCAACCTAGCTTACTCCGCTTTGCCTCGAAACTGGACAGGAGTGTGTGTCTTAGCCACCCTTCTGCCAGACATTGATGTCATCTCTGGAGATGACCCCGTTCCTATACCTAGCCTTGATTATTTAGCGGGACGTTCCAAAAGAGCTGTATCATTTATTCCCCTCTTGGTGGGGCTGGGAGTCTCTGGGAGCTCTCGCTACTGGATCAGCTGGACTAGGGATGTCATTCCATACCTATGCAAAACTATCAAATCAACTAATAGATGATGTTCAGGCGCTCTCCAGCACTATCCAAGATTTACAAGATCAGTTAGATTCGCTTGCGGAGGTAGTCCTCCAGAATAGAAGAGGATTAGATTTGCTTACTGAAGAACAGGGAGGTATTTGCTTAGCCTTACAGGAAAAAATGCTGCTTCTACGTGAAAAAAAATCGGGCATTGTGAGAAACAAGATAAAGCAACTCCAAGAGACCTGGTGAAAAGAAGAAAAGAATTATTCGACAACCCGTTGTGGAGTGGGCTGAATGGAATACTTCCTTACCTCCTTCCCCTATTAGGCCCTCTTTTAGGACTGCTCCTCCTGCTATCCCTCGGGCCCGTGATATTTAACAAAATAATGGAATTCATTAAGCAGCATATCCAGGCAATTAAAGTACAGCCAATACAGGTCCATTATCATCGCCTGGAACAGGCAGAGCAAGGCATTCAGTATTTCGATACAATGGCCTAAGGCCTCAGCTGGGTTGGACAGTCAATGACGGGCAACTGAGAGACACTAACAGGTACGAAGTTTGCCTAAGTCAGATAAAATGATCTATGACAGGTAAGAGTTATTCGACCCTAGTGCGATCTCTCTGACCTTAGACAGGTGCAAACCCGGCCTTAAGTAAAATAAAAAAGGGGGACCTGTTGGGGTCCACTAAAGGCTCCTTGAGACTGTTCCAAGAGGAGTCTGTCTGTACTTACAAAACCTGTTTGCCTGCTTGTGGTCTTGCTTGCTCAAGGGCCTTGAGGCATTTCTGATAAATGCCTTTCGGGGGAGAATTTTTCTCCTACATAATTGTGCAGGAAATACTTTAGATAATTGAACATTGTTCTGCGTCTCTCATGGGCTCACTTCCTTCTTCCCTGACTGACCTCTGTTATAGTATATAATCTGTAACCTGCCTACAATAAAGTGAGACTTGATCAGAAATCCTGTCTTGTCTCCATTTCTCGTGTCTCATGTCCCTCCTCATGTTCACTCCCCCTCTAGAGTTCTCGTTGCTCGACCTGCCGGACGGGTCAGAATGGGAACAAGTCTTCCCAAAACACATGTATCCATTCCTCCTGTGAAAGGCCTCTCTGAGCCAGGACACCTTCAGGATTCAGTGATAATGCATTTGGGGTCAGTATATAAATTATAGTTTCTTTCAGATCACATGTTTATTTCATATAAAACCAAGAAAATTATATAAAACCATATTATTCTGTGTAGAATTTATAAAGTGTGTTAGCATTGAGAATGCCCCTCGCTGACCTCCAGCTCCAGGAGCACAAAAAACAGATCCCAGCCGCTGTTCTCTGAGATATGCCATAGTTTGTGCTGAAGACAATGCTGTTTACGACGCCTAGACCATGGCTGATGGGGTGGTGACAGTAAGGCAGGGCCATTGCTTGGAGACACACGTGTGGTCTGATGGAAAGTTTTGGCTCAGGAAATTCCTGGCTGACCTGCTGGGTGTCCTGAAATGCAGGGAGGGCTAAGCAAGGTCCACCTTTCTTGACAGACATTGCTTGTGTGCTGACAGTTTCCCGATGCTCACCAACCCCTCTGCACATTTTCTTCCTCCATAAGTGATACACTACATGTCTTCAAGTCAGAATGCTCCTAATAATATCATAAATCTCCAAATGCAGAACCAGCAGCATAGCCTCAGAAAGAAAGATCTAGAGAGACTCTTGTAGAAACTGTTATCTAGAGAGAAAGCCCAGAGCCTCAGAGAAAACAGCCATTAACACCACCTGCACATGCTCTTGGGGCTGCAACACCCAACCGGTTGGTCCTGCACGCCCCCTGGTGTTCGGACGGCGCCCTGCAGCCCCTCCTTCTTTTCTCCTCAGGAGGTTTGTGTCTGGGCTCACACTGACTTCCCCTCACTGTGTTTCTCTCACAGTACGACACAGCAGTGTCCTCGGTGGTCACAGAGCTCAGCTGAAGGGGAACTTGTTCTTGGACGTGTCAGCAGTCATAGAGATGCAGCCCTGGAAGGATGGGTTGTACCGTGTGTCCCCAGTCCAGCACCCCATCCACTCCAGCCACTTCTCTGGTTTATGGTGGATCCAGCTCCAGTAGTAACTACTGATGACTGAGCCCCCAGAAACAGTACAGGTGAGGGAGAGGGTCTGCTAGGGCTTCACCAGTCCTGGGCCCGACTCCTGCAGCTGCATCTGGGACAGGACACCTGGGGACAAGGAGCGTCAGGCCCTGTCAGTCACGTGCAGTCACAACCACCCCAATGACCCTGTCCTGCCTCTGAGATTCTCACCTTGGGGGGCTGTCACCAGGCACAGGAGAAGACCCAGCAGTCTCATTTTCTTCTAGACCAGGGCTCGGCCTTCCCCAGAGACCTCAGCCCTGATTACCTCTTAAGATAGCCAACCCAGCTGAGCCCAAACTCCATGTTGAGTGGTCTACGTTCAGTGTTGATCAGAGAGTTGAGTCACATGGGAATTCTGGGGCTGGGCTCCTGTCCCAGAGCTGCAGGGTCGGTGCTGGGCTTGTTTTCATGGGCAGAGGGGCCCCAATTTGCATGTCCTCCTACTATATAGGAATCTCTGGCATAGGACACTGGCATTAAGGGCATGGTCCCAGAGTGTGACATGTCCAAGTGTGTATGTCTTTTAAGAATTATTTTCCACATTTGGGCCTGTGCCCTCCCCACTGGAGTAAACTTCTCCAGAGACCTGTAAAAAGACCAAGGAGAAAAAATTGTCCTGATAAGAACAACAGATGGGTTTAAAATGAGCCATTCTTTTGACAATCACCAGTACGGACACAGCAAGGTGGACCACACTGAGTGCCTGAGGAAGGATTAAAGGACAGAAGGATCATGGTCAGGAGACAGGAAGTTCCCCCTGACACTGTTTCCTCTGCACAGTGTTCAGAGGATAAACTGAGAACAGAGTGTGACCCTAGAGTTGTAGACCAATGTTAGGGGACCATGGGCATCTGTGTGTGTACCTGGGAAGCAGAAGCGTGCACTACAGAGAAGCAGTGCTCTCAGGTCAGACACAATCACATGTCTACATAAAGAAATGATGGGAAATACAAAGAATGAGTATCCATTAGTGAAATTCAGACTCTTTTATATGTTGTGGTTTTAAAGGCAGTAGATTAACTGACCAGTTTTCTCAGTCTAGTGTCATGAGTAATGTTGGGGTACAAAAGGAGAGAAATAGAGAGAATTCCCAGCACACATTTGGTGGTAGAAAAGGGATCTTCAATCCTGACAGGAACCCTCACTCCTGTCCTCCTCTGCTCTGTCCCTGGGGATGGTCAGAGGTGCTGTCTCTCCCACACGATCTAGAATGTCCTTAACGTACAGTGTACATGTTCTCCCATCAGACATAACCTAGAAATATATTAGATACTATTGTCTTCAATTTACCTCAATGACTTCATGGGTCCCAATTTTGAAGCTTTTTATAAAAATTCACAAGAATTATTGTCACCTTCTATTGCACATGGCAGGGGAAATCCTGATGTGAACAGAGTGGGCACTAAACCCCATAGAGAAATGTTGGCTGGAACACTTAATATCATTGAAATCTGTTTTCTGTGTCCTTTGACCTGGAGACCAAACTTTTAATGCATAAAGTCCTGAATCATTTCAAAGATTAATTCAATTGATTGAACTTTACATTGTGAACTTTATTACAGTATGTAGCTTAGAAAACTAGCCTCATCCCTGAGACATTACATCATGTAGACATCAGGCAGATGAGGAAAGAACCTCAAAGGACATGAGGAAGGTGCTGAGCACAGATGACAGAGACGGGATCCCAGAGGGTATTTCACGAGGATGAAAGTGACCAGGAGGACGAAGGGACAGAGAGGCCGTGAGAGGGAGACATGAGGAGATGAACTGGAGCTGACGTCGGGAAAGTGAATGTCCCAGTGAGAGCCCTGCATGGAGCTGTGTGTGCAGGACTCACATGGGACAGTGAGAGAGCGAGGCCCTGGCGAGTGTGGGGACCTGAGGGATGACTCTCAGTGTGTGTAGACGGTGACACCTGGGTGATCAGCGTGGGTTTCAAAGCACGTTCTCCAGGGCAGGTGTTGAGATACCACCACTCAGGAGATGCTGGGAACAGGACTGTGGGGCATGACGACGACCCCTAGTGGTTACTCTGAGCCATGCAGGCTGCAGGACCCTGGGGACTGAACCAGATGCCTCTCCACCCACCAAGACCAAGGGAGGGAAGAGCTCACCTTTAAGGTCAGGCTTCTCCTCTCTGAAGAGAGACACGAGTACTCGGACAATGAGGGTATATTGTGTCATCTGCACCGTCCTCACTAGTGATGCACGTGTGAGTATCTCCTATAAATTAGAAACTTCTAATGTTTTTATAGAAACAATTAGAATGATAGTGTTAGGAAGTGTGAGTAAAAACAAGCAGGTAGACTTTTTTTTTTTTTTTAATAAGCGCATCTCTGGCTAGGCTGTTAGTTGGGTGGATCGTCAAACTGTACACGGAAAAATTTTGGGTTCAGTTCTTGGTCAGGGCACACCCCTACATTATGTTTGGGATCCCTGGTGAGAGCATTCGGGAGGCAGCCAACTGATGATTCTCTCTCTTCTATCGAGTCCGTTTCTAAACTCAATGAACATATCTTCAGTGAGAAATAAGTAAATACATAAAAATAAGTGTAGTTTGTGCACTATTTATTCAATGACACATTACACACACACACACACACACACACACACACACACACAGTGATGCTTTCCATTGTTATGAATCACAAAATTTCTTTCTGCCCTGTACATAGCAGACAGTCCTTGCCCCCACTCTGGGCTTAACCTACCATGTGACCTTCCTCCACAAACAGAACAGACCAAACATGACTGACATGCAGAGAGTGCTGGGCCTGCACGTGAGGTTCCTGTTCTCCCACCACCAGGATCCTGTAGACACCACGTGAGAGGGTCCTGGCTCGTCCTGGGGAGGGTCAGACCCAGGAGCCCCTCTCCAATCAGTGCAACCAACACTGACGGACATGTGGGGAGCGTCTCACTGACCTCCAGCTCAGCAGTGGCCATTCTCAGAACTCAGACCCAGGAGCCCTGAGTTCAGGACCATGGGGGACACTGGACAGGTTTCTCCACAGCAGCAGAAGCAGGAGTGGATGTAGCAACTGTGTGACCAGAAAAGTGGGCCTGTGTTGTCAGTCATTAGTTAGTTACAAGGAAGAAATATGACACGCGGCACAATGGAGACCAGCACCTTTAGTCACTGACGTCCAAATGGTGTGAGTGGACAGAAAATGGGGGCTCACATAGAACACATTGAGGCCCTCAGTGTCAGGCTGTTAGGCGGAATTCACATGGAACTGAGGCATTAGATTGTCAACCACTGAGTTTAATCCCCGCTGACTACGCTGTGAAAACCTTAAAGGGAACAAGTGGCAGACCTCAGGATCATGAACCACCTGCAGCTGAGAGGTGGAAACTCAGAGAATCCAGGGAGATGGAGTCACCGACAACACACAGACTCAGAGATGAACAAGCCATCAACAGGCTCCTGAGGAGACTGGTCATCAGGACCTGCACATCCAACCAAC
Source organism: Molossus alvarezi (assembly GCA_037176705.1). NCBI lineage: Eukaryota > Metazoa > Chordata > Mammalia > Chiroptera > Molossidae > Molossus > Molossus alvarezi. The sequence goes on along the minus strand of CM073885.1, from coordinate 171,619 downwards.
AGGAAATCTCCTCACAGCTGCAGGATGGGGTCATAATGGAGCGCGGGGTGAAAGGAACACTTGCACTTTCTTAGTGAGAAGGTGAGATCCTGCAGCCACGTGGAAAACAGCATGTTGGTTCCTACAAAACGAGAGTAGACACCCTGTGTGACTGAGCAATGCGCTCCTAGGTGTTCATGCGAATAATGAACCCAGGGCTCTGGACAGGTGTTGCACGGCCCTGTTCATTGCAGCCTTGTTCAGTGTAGTGAGACATGGAAACATCTCTGTCCATCAGTGGGTGAGTCGACAAATGTGTGTGATACTTTTGGCACAGAATATCACTCAGCCTTAAATCACATGGAAATCCTGCACTAACCCAGCCTGGATGACACTAGAGGACACTGTGCTCTGTGAAATAAAGCCGTCAGGGAAAGGCAGATAGTGTCTGATTCCACCTACACTGGGGACTGAATTAGGTTTCCTTCCAGCAGAGAGTGGAGGGACCCAGGCCTGGGTGTGGTGAAGGCTCTGGCAGGAGACGGAATAGTGGAGGGTCGGCTGCCATGGAGTCCTGTGCTGATGGAGAACAAAGACGTAGGCAGCTGGAGGAGACACTGTGCCAGGACCCAGTCAGCCCTGGTCCTGGACCCTGTGAATCCACAGGAGCCTGGGTGTGTCTGCCTCAGTGTGTGGAGCCGTCCACCCTCAGGGCCCTGTGGACAATGAGGGAACATTCAGTGTTGAGGTGTGTATTAGTTGATAGTTATTTTTATTGTTGAGTAGTATTCCATTAATGGATGTTCCCTAGTTTCCATATTTGTAAAATTAGAAGGATTTTTGGGCTGTTTGTAGCTTTCAAGTCAAATAAAGTTACTCTAAATATTTTCACATACAAATAAAAATATAAATATGAATATAAATTCCTCATTCTAGGATGCTTTTGTGAATTTAGAGACACGAGAGGATTATGGGGAGAGAGAGAGGGAGACATTGGTGTTGTCACAAAGATATGTGCTCTGGCCAGGAATCAAACCCTCACCCTTTCGGTGCACTGGACTATGCTCCAACCAATTGGGATTCCCTGCCAGAGCGATATGTACATGTGTTTTCTACGAAAGATTCATTCTTCTGGAACAAATACTCCTAGTGGAACCACAGAGGTACATGTTAAGTATATAATTCAGTTAATAAGTGTATATTTAATTCAATCAGAAGCCACAATTCACTTTGTGAAGAAAGAATAACAGGACACAGAGGGACCTGGAGAAGTTAGAGCCACAGAGAAAAAGTGAGAACAGTCCTGTATGCATTTCAGAGCTGAGAGGAAACCCCTGCTCCCAACAGGAAGCCCCTCCCCCCTCACTTTACACCTGCTCCTGGGCTGTTCTCTGTGGGTCCTGCTCGCCCCCTGATGTCCTTAGCCCGTCCTGCAAGCCTGGTCCCCTGTCCCCTCAGAAGGTTTGTGTCTGGGTTCACACTGACTTCCTCTCACTGTGTGTCTCGCACAGTAATACATGGCCGTGTCCTCGGTGGTCATGGAGCTCAGCTGCAGGGAGAACTGGTTCTTGGACGTTTCTCTGGAGATCGTGATGCGACTCATCAGGAATGGGCTGTAGTAAGTGACACCTTCATAATCTATGTACCCGATCCACTCCAGCCCCTTCCCTGGTTTCTGGCGGATCCAGTTCCAGTAGGAATAAGTGGTTGTGATGGAGAATCCAGAGACAGCGCAGGTGAGGGAGAGGGTCTGCGAGGGCTTCACCAGTCCTGGGCCCAACTCCTGCAGCTGCACCTGGGACAGGGCACCTGGGGACAAGGAGCATCAAGACCTGTCAGTCAAGTGCGGTCACCACCACCCCATAGACCCCTGTCTGACCTCTAAGACCCTCACCTTGGAGGGCTGTCACCAGGCACAGGAGAAGACCCAGCAGTCTCATCTTCTTCTAAACCAGGGCTCTGCCTTCCCCAGAGACCTCAGCCCTGTGTGAGGAGAGAGCTGTGAGCCTCCCCAGCCCAGGAGAGGATTTATCCTGGAGCTTGGGGAGAAATTTGCATGTGGGGCAGCCTGTTCCTTATAAGTGGGTGGCTGAGGTTATGCTGCCCTGGTCCTTCTGGGAATCCTGTGGGGACTTCTCTTCCCTTGGACTCACTCAGCATGTAGGTCAGAGCTAGGGCAACACCTGGTACATGAGACCTACTGGAATCAGATTAATTGACATGCTGGTCTCTGATAAACAGTGGAGTTGATGAGTAGATTATATTGTTAATTCTTCATGCATTTGTCAAATATATTTAAAGAGATTATATTTCTCTACTTAATTTCATAAATCTTACACTCTAATAAATTCACAATTGTCAAATATTTTATATACAATTATAACTCTATGTACACAATTTTATATATACAAATACCTTTGAACTTGGTTGGAAAATCACAAAATGAGTGACATTCAGTCCCAATACCTTATTTGTTAATTTATGTTGTTACATTAATCCAAGAACTAATAACAGAAACGAATCTTTGGGAAACCCTTGGTTCTACTTTATTCTGTTACGTTTTATTTTGTTTGGTTAAACTGATATTTCATAGAAGCTTTGTGTAACACTATACTAAGTACCTTTTTTTAGGTTCCTCTTAGAAACATTTTTCTTGCAAACTTTGTCATTTTCAGCTCATCTGGGCTGGTACTGGTAGTGCTTTGATAAGAATCCCTTGATCCTTGATGTTAAAACTTTTGTAATGGCCAGGCCCATATGGCTCAGTGATAGAGTGTCAACCTATGCAATAAGAGGTCACAGGATTAATTCCTGGTCAGGGCACATACCCAGGTTGTGAGCCAAATCCACAGTGGGGGTCATGGAGGAGGTGGCCAATCAATGTTCTCATCGATGTTTCTATTTCTCTCTCCTTCTCATTACCTTTATCTCTAAAATCAATTAAAAATTGAAAAGAAAAATAAAATGTCATCATGTGTCCTGAGTACCCCCTAAAACTGGTACCTGTGTAAGTCCAAGACTCATTACAGTGACCTCAATAAATTACATCAGACACAATCTGGGGAATATAAAGAATGAGTGTCCATAGTAAAATGCAGACTCTTTATATGTTGTGATTGTAAAGGAAACAGATTAACTGACCAATTTTCTTAGTCCATTGTCATCACTGATGTTGGGGTTCTTAAGGAGGAAAATGAAGAGAATTCTCAGCACATATTTGCTCATAGAAGAGGGAACTTTGATCCTGACAGGAACCCTCGCTCTACCACCTTCTCTGCCCCTGTGGATGGTCACTGTGGTCGGAGTTGCTGTGTTCTCCCACTTACCATGTAACATCATTAACATATAATGCGCATATTCTCCCATCAGACATACAAATTGACAACCAATTGTCTCTTTGTGGGTTTGCCTTCACATTGCCTTAATGGAATGTGTGCTGGCAAAATGTTTTCATTTTTAACAATGTTCAGTTCATCACTTTTATTTAATGGGATCTGTTTTTATGTTTTAGGTAACAACTCACCAGAAACGTCTCACTCTCCATTGCTCATGGGAGGGGAAATCTTGCTATGAACACTGTGGGCACTAAACCCAATAGAGAAATGAAGGTTGGAATCCTTAATATCACTGAAATCTCTTTGCTGTGCACTCTGACCATGAGACCAACCTCCCGAGGCATGAAGCTCTGATTCATTTCAAAGATTAATTTATGTTACTGGACTTTATACACTCTGAATTTCCCTACAGTATGTAGCATAGAAGACTAGACTAACCCCATGGAGACATCAGGCAGACAAGGAAGGAAGCTCAAAGGAGGGGAGGAAGATGCTGAGCAGAGATGACAGAGACAGGATTCCAGAGGTCACTTTACGAGGATGAAAGTGACCAGGAAGACGGACGTGCAGAGAGGTTGTGAGAGGGAGACATGAGGAGATTAACTGGAGCTGATGTGGGAACGTGATTGTCCCAGTGAGAGCCCTGCATGGAGCTGTGAGTGCAGGACTCACATGGGGCAGTGAGAGAGCGAGGCCCTGGTGAGTGTGGGGACCTGGAGTGAGCTCAGACCCAGGGCGTGTGGACACACTGACTCTCCCTCTGTGGACACTGGGTCCCAGTCACAGGGTGGAGAGGATGCCCGGGGTGCTCAGTCCTTCAAGGAGACAATTTGTCCCAGGGAAACCTAGTGAGATAATAATCCCTGAGCCTGGACACGACTCTTCTGGGAAAGAGAATGTTTTCGACACCATCGTTGTCCTCAGAGAGATGAGGGGACACTGCGCCCAGGACAAAGAGGAGGGTTTCTGGGACCATGAACCCCAGGAAGTGTGGAGAGCCCTGAGCACCACAGGGAGCTGTCCTCAGCTGCTTCCTGAGCGGTTCCTGCTCAATGTTTTCAGGTCAGTGGACCCTGAGTGCTCTCTGCTGGTGCTGAGGGGACTGCGGGGTCCAGAGCGCCCCCTGGTGTCCTGACCCCTCTTGAGGATTTAAGAATCTCCTGAGGCTCAGCACCTCTTGTTTCCCCGCAGGGTGTTTGTGTCTGCATTATAGAGACGTCCTCGTCAGGAAAATGTCACATGCCCAGTGTTTATTTCACTCATGTATATTCACCCAGTCTCTGCCTCTAGTTCTTCATAAATTACATCTTAAGATAACATCACGGCCAGCCCAGCTGAGCCCAAACTCCATGGTGAGTGACTTGTGTTCAGTCCTGATCAGGGAAGGAGAGCATTTGGGATCCCGGGGGTGGGCTCCTGTCCCAGAGCTGCAAGGTCCGGGCTGGATTCATTTTCATAAGCTGAGGGGGCCCTGTTTGCATGTCCTCCTACTACAGAGGGAGCTCTGGGGTTGGACACTGGCATAAAAGATGTGGTTTAATAGTGTGGTGCATCCAGGGGCGTATGTCTGTGCAGAACTAGACCTGGTGTGTGGGCCTCTCTCCTCGAAACTAGACCAAACTGCTTCCCTGAATGACCTGCAGACAGAGGGACAGGCCAAGTGAGGATTTCAATACTACCTGGGTGGACACTGGACCATGTTTAAATGTGATTATTGTGCAATACAGCAGAAAAAGTCAATGTAATAGGAAACTAAAAAAAATTACAGTTTTAATTATTGTATCTTAGAAGGCTACCTGAATGAACACAGGAAGGTGATCAACCATCACATCCAGAGGGAGATTAACTTGTGGGAACTTCATGTTCAGGAGATGGAAGTTCCCTCTGACACTGTTTCCTCTGCACAGTTTAGAGGATAAACTGAGAACAGAAGTGACCATAGAGTCCGTGGACCAATGTTGGGAAACAATGGCCATCCATGTGCATCACGGGAAGCAGAAGCGTGAACTACAGGGAAGCACACTGGGCTCCCGGGTATGAGTCCTACAGAGAGTTTGGAGCTGATGCAGGAGCTGCATCACCTCCTCTGTGGGGTTTGTTCTCTAGACTCTGCTGGACCAGGTTCATTCACTGGCGATGGAGAAGAACCTCGGTCATGACCACATAAGTTTAGGTGAAGTTGTAGGTAGAAATTTCTGAGTAATTAGTTTAGGTAATGAAAATGTTGTCTTTGGAGATCTGTTACTGGAAATTAGATGTCTGCCCCTAACCACTGGAAATGTTGTCACCATGTTTGTACCTGATGGGAGTCATGTGGGACAGAAACCTGACCCGGGGCATCACTGGGGGAAATGCTACCTGGGTGCATGAATGGGTGGATCAACCAAAACTGAGTACACACGTCCAAGGTTCTTGTTTCATCAGGTTCTGACTTTTTTTGTTGTTCACCCAGGTTACATTTTTTTCTCACTTACTTCTGAAATAACACACACATTTCCCAGGGTCCTGAAGACACTGTACTGAGAGGGGCAGGAGCACGAGTCCTTTGTGAGTTGGTTTTGTACCTGACATCTCTCCTGAATCCACTCTCTAGTTCTGTCAGTTTTCTGGTGCAGTTCAGGGTTTTTGATACACAAGATGTGTCCTATGTATACAGCTAAAGAGACACTTTAACTTGCTTCGTTCTGATTTACACATTTTATAATTTTTTCTTGCCTACTTATTCTGAAAGGAACTCCAGTTCTGTTGAATAGAAATAGTCACAGGGGTGTCGTTGTGTGGGTCCTGATGTTAGAAGAGTAGCTTTAAAATATTTTCTGTGCACCATGATGTCACTCATTGCATTTTTAAATGTGGCCTTTGTTATGATAATGTCCATCAGTTCTGGACCTTATCTGTCAAGAACTGTTATCATAAAGTCATTTCAATTTTTAAAAGCTGTTTCCTGCATCTACATATGGTGGCAAGTGTATCCTCCATTCTCATTACATACGTCGAACCATCCTTCATCTAAGACCACATCCCAGTGCATCACGGTACATGGTCCTTCAATGTGCTGTTAAGTTTCCCAGGACATGGAGAGGATTTTGTATTTATGATCATCAGGGGTATGACCGGTCATTTTCTGTGTACTCATACTTTACATTGATCTGAGTGTAATTGTCACACCAGTAATTGAGTTTGGAATTCTCCCTCTTCTTCCCGTTCTTTGAAGTGTTTGAGAAGAAATGATTGTGAAGGTACAATTCTTTCTTGAAGTTTCGATAGAATTCAGCCTTGTATAAATATGTATATTTGCTGTTCTTGTCGATAGGATTTTAGTACTCTAATTATTTTTAAAATTTTACAAATTCAGCATAGTCAAGAGAAATTCTAAAGTTAAGGAACAAATAAGAGGGCTGAGAAATACAATGTTGACCTTCCCAGGCTGTGGACAGCACATTGCAGTTCCCACAGCACACACGTGGAGCTGAGCAGTGACAGGCTCACAGGCTCCTAACTCTGCATCCCTCAGGGGGATCCGAGCTGCATGGACTGACAAGGGAGCAGCTCAGGGTCCCTGCCAGGGAAACACCTGTCTCTACAAACTGCAGCCAGGGGCTGGTCTCTGCAGGTCTGAGGTGGTGGGACTAGCTCACACCTGAAACTCCGCTGTTGTGTAAGCATATTCTCTTCCAGCTGAAAAACAGAAGAATTTGGTGAAGAAAGGGGCAACGTTCTTCACCTCAAGATTTTTATGCGTGGAGAGAAAGCAATGGAATGGGAATAAATCTCCCCACAACACATGTAACCATTTTTCCTGTGTAAGGCCCCTCTGAGCCAGGACACCCTCACAATTCAGTGATAACGTATTTGGGGTCAGTGTATAAATTACAATTTCTTTCAGATCACATGTTTATTTCATGTGACAACCAAGAAAATGATATAAAACCATATTTTCCTATGTAGAATTCATAAACTGTGTTAGCACTGAGAATGCCCCTCCCTGACCTCCAGCTCCAGGGGCACAAGGAGCAGGTCCCAGCCGCTGCTCTCTGGAATCCCCCGCGGTTTGTGCTGCAGACACAGCTGTGCACGACCCCTAGACCGTTGCTGGTGAGGTGGTGACAGTAAGGCAGGACCATTGCTGGGAGACACCCGTGAAGTCTGATGGAAGGTTTTGGCTCAGGAAATTTCTGACTGACCTGTTGGGTGTCCTGAAATGCAGGGAGGGCTAATCAAGTTTCACCTTTTTTGACAGACATTGCTTGTGTGCCGTTACTCGATGCTCACTCACCCCTCTGCACATTTTCTTCTTCCATAAGTGATACACTACATGACTGCAAGTCAGAATGCTCCTAATAATATAAATCTCCAAAAGCAGAACCAGCAGCATAGCCTCAGAAAGAAAGTTCTAGAAAGAGTCTTGTGGAAACTGTTATCTGGAGAGAAAGCCCAGAGCCTCAGAGAAAACAGCCATGAACACCACCTGCACCTGCTTTTGGGCTGCAAAACAGAGTCGAGGGTCCTGTGCGCCCCCTGGTGTCCAGATGCGCCCTGCAGCCCCGCCCTCTTGTCCCCTCAGGAGGTTTGTGTCTGGGCTCACACTGACTTCCCCTCACTGTGTCTCGCACAGTAATACACGGCCGTGTCCTCGGTGGTCATGGAGCTCAGCTGCAGGGAGGACTGGTTCTTGGACGTGTCTCTGGAGATGGTGGTGCGGCTCTTGAGGGATGGACTGTTGTAAATGCTGCCACCAAAAATGATAAACCCAATCTACTCCAGCCCCTTCCCTGGGTTCTGGCGGAACAAGTTCCAGTCATAATAACTGGTTGTGATGGAGAATCCAGAAACAGAGCAGATGAGGGAGACGGTCTGCGAGGGCTTCACCAATCCTGGGTCCAGCTCCTGCAGCTGCACCTGGAACAGGACACCTGGGGACGAGAAGCATCAGGTCCTGTCATTCACGTGCGGTCACAACCACTCCACCGTCCCCTGTCTGACCTCTGAGACCCTCACCTTGGGGGGCTGTCACCAGGCACAGGAGAAGACCCAGCAGTCTCATCTTCTTTTACACCAGGGCTCTGCCTTCCCCAGAGACCTCAGCCCTGTGTGAGGAGAGAGCTGTGAGCCTCCCCAGCCCAGGGGAGGATTTACCCTGGAGCTTGGGGAGAAATTTGCATGTGGGGCATCCTGTTCCTTATAAGTGGGGGACTGAGGTCAGGCTGCACTGGTTCTACTGGGCCCCTCTGGTACATTTCTTCCCTTGCATGTACTCAGCATATAAGCCTGAAGTACGGGATCCCCAGGTTAAGGAGACATTGGAATGTGATTAAAGTTTGGCCTCATCTTTCTGACATATAAAGAAAGAATGGACTAGATAGGTAGGTTAGACTTTTTACTCCCACAGCATTTTTCAGACCAATTAATAGGGATTAGCATTAGTCAGATAATATCTGAATTCCTACACTTTAATGTATCCAGTGTTTTCACATTTTTATATTACAAGATCATATAAATAATAAAGAACAGAAATGCTCAGTATCTTACATTTCAATTTTATTTAAATCTATTGTTATAGATTTCTGATATTTAGAAAGAGACCATTCTCAGTTCTCTGAGCCGCAGTCCGCAGGCTCTGACATCTTTATTGCCGAAGTTGCCCTGACCGGAGGAACCCTCTCAGCTCAGGCAGGTCACAGATTGACTTGGATTAGGAAGTGGGAAGTTCTGTAACTGCACCTGCAGACTCCCGCGCAAGCCCTTCGGTCCCACAACCCGTGGCCTGTGGCCGAGACCATACTGCGAGCACAGAAGTGACCAAGGTTTACGTGGAGAAAAGACAAAAACTGATGCAGTGGTTGTGTGTGTGCCTCTCAGAACCACGCATTTCCTGAGATGAGTATGGAAGGACATTGACCTGCTTTCTCTGTCTAGTGTTATCAGTGATGTGTGGATCAGAGGGAGGAAAGTATAATTATTTCTATGATTTTCTAATAGAAAAGAAAACATCAAACCTGACAGAAACCCCTCACTCCAACCTGCTTCCTTCTGCCCGTTCAGATGGTCAGTGTGGTGAGGGGTGCTGGGCTCTCCCACAGAACATATAATGTCCTTAATGGATAGTGAACACATTCTCCCATCAGATATATGATTGGGAAATATAACCTCTCTCTAAGCTTAGCATTTAAACATTTGATGAAATAATTGGGACAACGGATTTAATTTTCAATGTCTAATTAACCCCTGTTTTCTGTGCTGGGTCTGGTCTGGTGAATCACACAGACCCCCACATGCGCTGAGTCTCATGGTCCAAGGGCATTGGCTGCAGCAGCCACAGGGACAGAGAGGTTCTAGTACTCGGAGTGAGGGTTGCTGAGAAATGCCCCATAATTGGACAGAACTTTGACCTGAGTGAGGGGAGGAAGCTGGACGTGTTCTCAGTCACAGAACAGAGGTGTGTCTGACATTCATGGACAGAGCGTTACTGAACATGTGGGTTTACTGATTTTTATTTATTGACTTTTAGAAAGAGAAGAAGGAAGAGAGAGAGATAGAAACATTGATGAGAGAGAATATTGACTGGCCATATCCTGTGTGCCTCCAACTTGGAATTGGGCCCATAACCTGGGCAAGTGCCCTGACCGGGAAACAAACCGGTGACCTCTTGGTGTATGGGTCCATGTTCAACCACTGAGCAACACTGGCTGGGCCTGGACTAGTGGATTAAACCACTCCCTGTGATGACCCATGAGGACATGCAGGGCATGATAGACACAGCTTCAGTCACCGTAGGAAACAGCTGAGTGATTATGACCAGGAGTTTGTTAGAACAGAAAAGTTCAAGGTTCTGCAGACAGGAATCAAGAGAAATAAGAAACATGCCATTGCAAAGGTTTGGAAGGAGATTCCTGTCACCCACATGCACCTGCTCACAGTGTCTCTGTGTGGTAACAACTTCACAGTTTTAGGGGTTAGCACTTGCACACCTGCGGGGTCATTACGCACATGGTCATACCATGCTTTACCCAAGCTGCACAATTCACTGTGGCACAATTTATAAAATCTCTCAAAACGTTGATGGTAGAGTGGACCCCCACCCTTCAGGATTCACGGTATTGTTGTGTCTGTGTGAGAAACTATAATGTCATTGCCCAGGACCCTGTGTCAGCCCATCATCATGGTCAACTTCACCATCATCGTCATCACCATCATTATCACCACCATCACTATCACCATCGTCATCACCATCATCATCACCATCATCACCACCATCACCATCATCATCACCATCATCACCATCATCAACATCATCATCATCATAATCACCATTAACATTATCATCACCATCACCATCAATGTCATCATCATCATTACCATCACCATTATCATCATCACCATCATCACCATCACCATCATCATCATCACCATCATCATCATTATCATCACCTTCATCATCTTCATCCTCATCACCATCACGTGCTTACTTGTAGTTGTTGTTCTCATATTCTATGGAAATGTTTGTTGTCCACTGAGAATTACTGTCACTGGGGATAAAAGAAGGCATCTTGCCCAGCCAGTGTTTCTCAGTGGTTGAGCATCGACCCATGCACCAAGAGATTGCCAATTCGATTCCTGGTCAGGGAAAATGCCCAGGTAGTGGGTTCAATTCCCATGGAGGGCATGCAGGAGGTGGCCAGTCGATGGTCTCTCTCATTGATATTTCGATTTCTCTCTCCCCATCCCTTCCTTTTTTTAAGTAAATACAGAAAAAAAAACTTTAAAAAAAATCAGGCACCTCCTCTTTTCATGTCAGTGAGATATCAAAATAAAGGCTTCACTTGTAGTTGACAAAGACCTTCCAAAAGCTGATAACCTTGGAAACGTAGGACCTTGGACAAGAACCCCTGTCCAATTAGATCATCATTCTGACCACCACCACCACTGTCACCATCGATATTGTTTATTAATATTCAGTCTTCTCATTTTCTCTAGACCTGGTTTTGTACGCACATAATGACCCTTTATCTCAATATCTCAATTTTTACTAATTTTATACATTTTTTAACTTGAATATGTAGACGTACACTATTTTCTTTTTCATTACTGCTCAGTCCCTGCCAGGTCCCTGAGCTCTGTGCACACTGAGCTCCTCCCATCCCTCAGAACATGGTGAAAATGAGGGACATTCAGTCAACACAGAGTACAGGTTTCCTCCTCGGGATTGGTAGGAGAAAGAAGCCAGCAAACCCCTGTGGTACCAGGGGGCTGTGTGAATACCCAGGACACACCCCTGTGTGATCTCTGAGACTGGATCCTCCACTCTGAATCGTCACTGAGATCCTCCTGTGTTGAGATGTGGATCGTTTGATAGTAATTTTAATTGCCGAATAGTATTGCATTGATGGATGTTCCCTAGTTTGAATATTTGTAAAATAAGAAAAACGTGTTGGTTGTTGTAACTCCTAACACAAATACAGATATTAAAAATATTTGTATTCATTTTCTTTTAAGAGCATAAAGACATGTTCATCAGGAGGAAACTATTCTAGTGGACCAGTGAGATACACATTAAGTATATAATTAATTTTATAAGAAAGTGCAATTCAATATGTGAAAAAAGAATAACAGGATATAGAGGGACGTGGAGGACAGGAGCTGAGTCACTGACCATATATCATTTGCACACACAGTGACACCTCCTAAATTGTCCACAGTGAGAATATGAAAATTTAGAGCCCCAGAGAAAAAGTGAGAACCATCCTGGATGCAGCTGAGAGCTGAGAGGAAACCCCTGCTCCCAAAGGAAACCCCTACTCTCCCCTCTCACTCTGCACCTCCTCCAGGGCTGTGCTCAGTGGTCATTGAGACTTCAGCACCCCTCGGTGTCCTGAGCGCCCCCTGCAGCCCCGCTCTCCTGTTCCCTCAGGAGGTTTGTGTGTGGGCTCACACTGACTCCCCCTCACTGTGTGTCTTGCACAGTAATACACAGCCGTGTCCTCCGTGGTCACGGAGTTCAGCTGCAGGGAGAACTGGTTCTTGGACGTGTCTCTGGAGATGGAGGTGCGGCTCTTGAGGGACAGGCTGTAGTAAGTGGTACCATCATAATCTATGCGTGCCACGCACTCAAACCCCATTCCTGGTTTCTGACGAATCCAATTCCAGCGGTAACAACAGGTTGTGATTGGGGATCCAGACACAGCGCAGGTGAGGGAGAGAGTCTGCAAGGGCTTCACCAATCCTGGGCCCGACTCCTGCAGTTGCACCTGGGACAGGACACCTGAGGCAAAGGAGCATCAGGCCCTGTCAGTCACGTGCAATCACAACCACCCGACAGACCCTGTCTGACCTCTGAGACCCTCACCTTGTGGGGCTGTCACCAGGCACAGGAGAAGACCCAGCAGTCTCATCTTCTTCTAGACCAGGGCTCTGCCTTCCCCAGAGACCTCAGCCCTGTGTGAGGAGAGAGCTGTGAGCCTCCCCAGCCCAGGGGAGGATTTACCCTGGAGCTTCGGAGAAATTTGCATGTGGGGCAGCCTGTTTTTTATAAGTGGAGGACTGAGGTCAGGGTGCCCCGGTCCTGCAAGACCCCCTGTTGGCTCATCTCTTCCTTTTAAGTTAGTCACAATCTAAGTCAGGGATAAAAAATCAGCTAGTTAATCAGACATATTGAAGTCAGGTTAATAGATATGGTCATCTCTTAAAAATGCTGGACTAGATAAATAGATAATATTTCAATTACTTATGCATCTTTCCAATAGATTTAAGAGTGTTTACCTTTTCCAAGGTAGTTTCTTAAACCCAAGTTTTTATACATACCAAAATGCCGAACATTATTAATAAACAATTACATTTTTATACATATTTTATATATACAAATAATATCAACCTTGCTTTGGAAATCACAAAATATTTATTCTCAGCATTTTATTATTTTAATGTGTGATGTAATATTGATCTATAGAATTATGTCCTAATAACATGTCACTGAGAGACCTGTGATTATTGTGTTTTTCTTTGTCAAAATGATGTTTATTACAATTTCTGTGTAACATTATACTACATATCTTTTTTTGGGGTTTGGTAGAAATATTGCACTTACAATCTTTGTCAAACACTCTCACAAGCTAAGCAGGAACAGTCCTGAGTAGTGCATAAAGGGGGGACCCTGGAATCTTGATGTTGAAAACGTGGTCTTTGTGCCTTTGTCCCTCCTCACACTGTCCCCTTGTGCAAGCCCATGACATATTGCAGAGACCCCAACAAATTATATCAGACATATTGACTTTTTTTTCATGGAGAAGTAATTGAGAATAAAAGACTGATTATTCATCTGTAGAATTCAGAATGTTTCATATGTAGAAATTGCAAAGGCAGCAGATTAACTGACCTGTGTTTTCTGTGTAATGTGTTCACAGATGTTGGGGTTCAGAAGGAGGCAAATAAAAAGGTTTCCTAGCAGAGATTTGCTCATAGGAGAGGAAACTTTAACCCTGACAGGAACCCTCATTTTGACCAATCTGTTCCCCTGGGTATGATCACTGTGGTCAGAAGTGCTGATCTTTCCCACAGAACATACAACATCCTCATGTATAATGAACACGTTCTTCCATCAGACATGTGACTTGGAAATACATTATTTCTGTGTAGCTTGTCCTTTCATTCCCTAAATGAAACATTGGTGGGAAATATTTTTAATTTTAATGATGTTCAATTCTGCACTCTTTTCTTTAATGGGTCCTGTTTTGTTTGTTCTATGTAACAACTCACCAGAAAACTGTCACTCTCGGTTGCCCATGGCAGGGAACCCCTGATATGAACACACTGGGAGAGTGGGCACAACACCCAGGAGAGAAATGATGGCTGGAATCCGTAATGTTATTGAAATCTGGTCTGTTGTGTCCTCGGACCAGGAGACCAACTTTTGATGACATGAGCCCTGATTGATTTCAAAGCTTAATTCACTTGACTGGACTTTACATTGTGAATTTCCCTACAGTATGTAGCATAGAAAACTAGTCTCACCCCCAAGAAATTATATTATGTAGACGTCAGGCAGACCAGGAAGGAACCTCAAAGGATGTGAGGAAGATGCTGAGCAGAGATGACAGAGACAGGATCCCAGAGGTTATTTCACGAGGATGGAAGTGACCAGGAGGACAAGGTGCAGAGAGGTCTTGAGGGGGTGACATGAGGAGATGAACTGGAGCTGACGTCGGGAAAGTGAATGTCCCAGTGAGAGCCCTGCATGGAGCTGTGTGTGCAGGACTCACATGGGACAGTGAGAGAGCGAGGCCCTGGCGAGTGTGGGGACCTGGGGATGGACTCTCAGTGCGTCTAGTCAGTGACACATTGGTGAGCAAAGGTGGGTTTTAAACCATGTTCTCCAGGGCAGGAGCCCAGATGACTGCGACTCAGAGGATGCTGGGAACAGGACTGTGTGTGACACTGACCCCTAGTGGTGACTCTGAGCCATTCAGGCTGCAGGACCCTAGGGACTGAACCAGCTGCCTCTCCACCCACCAAGACCAGGGGAGGGAAGAGCTCACCTTTAAGGTCAGGCTCTTCCTCTCTGAAGAGGAGTCAAGAGGGCTCCGACAACGTCATTTGAAAAGTCCTCATCACTGACATTTTGATGTCAACTTTGGTGTATAAATTACTAGAGTGAAGGGCAGTCCTCCCTGACCTGGCTGGGTGCCCTGGGCCTACACCCTCGGTCTCAATACAGCTCCAGGGGACAGGCCTGGTCAGGTCCCCCTCCCTCGTTCCACAGCAGATCCTGGTGCAGAGACAGGTTTCAGACACTCTGTGTCCCTCCTTCTCCTCCCCTCTCCCAGGGCAGGGCAGCCCCTTCCTAGGTGAGCAAATCAGGACTCCCTCCCAGGTCCTTGACCACAGAGAGACTCTGAGACTCTGGGCTCATCATCCTCCTGAGAGACTTGGGTACTTTATATGGACCAGCAGGGTCTGAGATGGATGTGCTCCCCAGGACCTTGGGCTAGTTACAGGTTTGTTTTGGATCCTGATATCCCAGCTTTCCACTGAGACCCTGAGAGGTGGGGAAACTGGAGGCTGATTTCCTGGCAAAGGGACTGTGAGCTCACAATGGGCTAAGAATACAGATGAAGAAAAATTAAAGTGTAAAGTAGTGGATTCTTTTTTTTTTTTTTTTTTTTCCTCACCCAAGGACATTTTCCCATTTTTTGTTCAGGTAGAGTGGGAAGGAGAGAGAGAAGCATCGACGTTAAAGGGACACATGGAGTGGTTGCCACCTGCATGACCCAACCAGGGATGGGGACAAATTGCAACCGCGTTACATGACCTCAGCAAGAACTGAACCCAGGACTCTTTGGACCACAGGCTAATGCTCCAACTGCTGAGCCAAACCGGCCATGGTTAGTGGGCTCTTTCATTAAGTCATTAAACTGGGATGCACCTAAGAATGGGATAAGAGTAGAAAGGCTTTGGACCTCACTGAACTGCCCTTACTGGTGTGTTGCCACAGAGGCTGCCGTGAGCTCCTGATGGTCCCTGAGTTCAGCCCTTCCAGCCCCCGGTGCATTTCAGAGTCCACTCCGATGAGACCCCTCAGGGCTTCTAACTCAGGACCTTCAGAACCTTCTAGAAGCTGCAATTCTGGAAGCAGAAGCTGACCCATGACCTTGACACAAGGAGAGGAGCCCACATAGTGGAAACTTTCACTCCAAGTCAGAACAGGACCCCACTCTCCCTCCTGGTTGGATCTCATCAGCTTGCTCATCATCCCTGGTTGCTGCCACCCCGAATGCATGACTACTTTCCTTTCCCTGTCATCGCACAGGTTGGGGACTCTGGAGCCTGACCCCAGATTTGGGTCCCGATGGTGGGAGTTTTGAAGCCTCGTCCTCTTTCCTCCACCTCCCTCCGCATCCAGGTTGGCTGATGAGAAAGCCTGGTGATGTCTGCTCTGCCCCGGAGGGACGTCAATCCGCACAAGCCCTGCCGCACACGGAACCCCCGGGCCTCTCTCCCTGTCACCACACACCCGAGCCCGGCTCATTTCACGGCTGTCTGAGCCCATTTACCTCTGCTTGAGAATCCATCGCGGCCGTCCTGAGACCTCGATTACGTCAGAGCTGAACCTCATCTAATCCCTTGGGGTGTGGGCACCACCAGACCCAACCTCCGAAGCTCCTGCGGTGGGCGCCCCTCCGGGTGCACAGAAGGGCCACAGCCATCAGCGCGGTGCGCAGGCTGCGGGGTCCGTGAGCGCCACGCGGGCCTTTCTTCTCCCTTCGGACGGACCTGCTCTGCCCCTGCCGGCAGGTGAGCCTGGAGCTGCTGTCTGCGGCCCCGGGGTCTGTGCTGTCGGGTCCCGGTCATGACTCTGGAGAAGACCCAGGAGCCCATCAGGGGAAGAGAACACTCCAAACGCAACAGAAACGAGAACTTAACCTCCACGTGCTCCTGGTACTGGGTTTAAAGCTCTGATATCTGGGTCCTGTTGCCCTGCTGCCCTGAGCGGCCCCTGGTGTACTGAGCAACCCCTTGTGTCCTGGGCTCCTTCTGGTGTCCTGAGTGTCCCCTGCAGCCCCACCCTCCTGTCCCCCTCAGGAGGTTTGTGTCTGGGCTCACTCTGTCTTCCCCTCACTGTGTCTCAGTGACCATGTCCTCAGCTCTCAGTTGGTTCATTTGCAGGTAAGGCTTGTTCTGAGCATTGTCTCTGGGGATGGTGAATCGGCCCTTCACAGCTTCCACATAGTGTGTGGTACTACTATCAGAATTAATATCTCCTACCCACTCCAGCCCCTTCTCTGGAGCCTGGTGGACCCAGCTCATCCAAGAGCTACTGAAGGTGAATCCAGAGGCTGCACAGGAGAGTCTCAGAGACCACCAGGTTGTCCAATGCTCCCCCAGACTCCACCAGCTGCACCTCTCACTATGCACCTGCAAACAAAGACTTCTGGTCATAAAACTGTCAGCCATCCACTCTTATTCTCTCTCATCCACTCTCACACTCAGTGTCCCTTGCTCTGCATCAATTACCTCTTAAAACATTAATAAGGCAAATCGGTTGATCCCAAACTCCATGGTGAGTGGTCTGTGTTCAGTCCTGATAAGGAAATGAGGTCACCTGGGGATCCCGGGGCTGGGCTCCTTTCCCAGAGCTGCAGTGTTAGGGCTGGGCTGTATTTTATGGGCAGAAGGACTTCTATTTTCACGACCTCTTACTATTTCGGGAGCTCTGAATTTGGAGACCTGCAGAGAGGACAGTGCTTTCTTACAGGTATTAAGTTTCAGAAGTAATTTGGTGACCATGGAGGCTTTACAATAAATAAATAGAGAATTATATAGAGATTTGAGGCATGTCCTAGATACCACATCTGGTAACAGTGAGCTGCAGATCTTCCCTGTGCTCCTTCCCACAGGCTCCCACTCTTCCCCGATCCAGCTCCAGGACAGAGCAGAACCTGCCCATTGAGGGGGCAGACCCCCTTGTGTGTACTGTGCACATGGATGACCTCTGTATTCCAGTGTTTCCCACAGTTCAGGGCTGTATCCACCTGTGGCCTCAGAGTCCTCACGACAATGAAGAAGGTTATGCATCACCTGTGCGGTGGTCGCCCATCGGCTAAGCTGAGGCAGGTTCACCAGGTCTGTCACCACAACTGAAGTCTGTGGGGCCAGGAGCACTGCTGTGGGTCCTCATGGTCCCTGTTCAGTCTCCTCTGTTCTCAGGGGTCTCTGACCACATCTGTCTCTGTTTGAACCGTCCTCGCCCCATGAGGGTCCGTAGGGCAGGTGTGGCTGTCCCTGCTGCAGCCTCCTCAGCTCACAATTGGAGTTCGTCCTTGTCCCCTCCATGCTCATCCTGGGTCCCTAAACTGTCCAGCATGGTGGGTTCAGGGGTCTGTGTGGGGCTCATTGTTGGGATGATGCAGAGCCAGAGCATGAGGGGCCATGGAGCTCAATCATGTGGCCTTCACCAGGCATTTGAATGACATTTTTCTCATCACGTTGAATTCCACAGAAAATGGACAGACCCTGCTCAGGGCGCAGGGACCCCCTCTGTCCCTGATGGGAACTGCCACCTCATCCACAAAGGAACAGCTGTCCAATGTCCCCCCTGCACAGAATCTCTTTCTCCGCAGCTGGTCCTGAGCTGTGAGGACCCCACAGACCAGCAGCATCACAGCTCGATTGAATTGATGCCTGAATGTGCCAGGTATGGATGAATCCTTTTTTGAGAAGCCGGACTTTTAACTTATTTCAGGTGAAGATGCGGGTACTGAAAGAATCTTCTAGCAGTTTCTCCAAAGCTGTGGTGGGAGAATAGTCCTTCCCAGCACCCCGTGTGCCAGAGCCTGTGTTCTGGACCCTGGGTCACTGTAACGTGCACTGTGTTAGGGGTGGAGAGTGTCCTCGGGGCAGTGGGTCTACATCATGGACTCAGTCAGGACCTGTAGTGTCTGCCCAAAGGTGAGGCCATGAGTCATCTGGTTCACACTCGTGCAGGACCAAGTCATAACCTGGAGTCCACCTTCTACTGCCTATTAGTGTGTCTGCTCCGGGAAAGTCTGAGAGACAGGACATCTCAGGGACACAAAGAATCTGAGTGACACAGGTCATCTGGGGGACACAGGGATTTAGTGTGACACAGGAAATCTGGGGTACACAGGGATTCTGTGTGACACAGGAAATCTGAATAACACAGTAAATCTGGGGACAAAGAAAGTCTGGGGGACACAAAAAATCAGTGATTCGGGAAATCTGGGAGACATGGGAAATCTGGGTTAAACAAGACATCTGAGGGACACAGGTAGTCTGGAGGACACAGGAAATCTGGGGTACACAGGATAATGGGACCCACGCTCTTGTGCCCATTGTGCACCTCCTGTCCCTCAGCCACAACCAGGTCCACTGGCCCTGGGAGACCGCACCTAGGACCTCATGTCGGGCATCAGACACCAGCTCCCTGGGAAGTTCTCTCAGCAGAAGCCGTCCAGTAGCACTAGCACCCCCATGGGTGGACAGGGTCAGTTCTGTCAGGAGAGACTCCCACCTCTGCAGGGGAGGGTGGGCCTGCATTAGGTGACTTATCTTTTAGGGGCTGGTGGGGAACCCAGGGGATGGGGCCATGGGGACAGGTGGGTGAGGTGTCAGGTCCCTATCAACTGCGGTCTTCGGAGAAAGGAGGTGAGTCAACCTCCGAGGCCCAGCAGGGGAAGCCCTGAGACGGATGGAGACCACATTGGACCACTAGAGCAGTATGGATGGATCACTTCAGACCACTGACCTCTGACCCTTCAACCTCTGACCTGGCAGGACAGCCTTCCCTTGCTTGGGGCTGTGGGCTCACTCTAAACATTAATGCATTAAATGGGGCTTTGCAAGGTAATCACTTAATGATGTTGCAAATATGTTTAATTAGTATCAGTTCCTAGAAAATTTAACAATACATATAGTCTAACATAGAAAATGGACTTGATAAAGATACAATGTGGAGATACTCGGATCCGTGAAGGGTCAGCCACCCTGGAGTCCTGCGCTGACGGAGAACAGAGACAGAGGCAGCTGGAGGAGACACCGTGTCAGGACACAGTCAGCCCTGGTCCTGGACCCTGTGCATCCACAGGAGCCTGGGTGTGTCTGCCTCAGTGTGTGGAGCCGTCCACCCTCAGGGCCCTGTGGACAATGAGGGAACATTCAGTCCCCACGGAGTGTAGCTTTCCCCTGGGAATGGGGAGAAGGAGACAGAGCCCAGCAAACCCCTGTGGTCCTAGGGGGCTGTGTGAGTACCCAGGACACGCCCCTGTGTGATCTCTGAGACTGGATCCCCCACTCGGAGTCATCACTGAGATCCTCCTGCGTAAGGTGTGGATCAATTGATTTTTTTTTTTTTTTTTTGCTGCGTAGTATTCATAAATGTTCCCTAGTAGTTTACTTATATGTAAAATTAGGTCTTTTTTCTTGTTTGTATCTTCTAATTCAAATATCCTATAAATATTTGCATACGTTTTTGTATGAACACAAAGATTCTTTCTTATATAGAAAACACTCCCAGAGGGCCCGCTGAGATACATGTTAAGTATATAATTAATTTAATAAGAAACTGTGATTCACTATGTGAAAAAAGAATAACAAGAATAGAGGAACCTGGAGAGGGAGAGGAGCCCAGTCATTGTTGACATGTCATATGCAAACACAATGTTTTCTTCTCTCTTGTCTGCAGTGAGATTATGAGAAGTTAGAGCCACTGAGAAAAAGTGAGAATCATCCTGGATGCAGCTGAGAGCTGAGAGGAAACCCCTGCTCCCAACAGGAAGCCCCTCCTTCCCCCTCACTCTGCACCTGCTCCTGGGCTGTTCTCTGGGGTCCATGCGTCCTGAGTGCCCCCTGGTGTCCTGAGCGCTCCCTGCAGTCCCACCCTCCTGTCCGCTCAGGATGTTTGTGTCTGGGCTCACACTGACTTCCCCTCACTGTCTCTCGCACAGTAATACACGGCCGTGTCCTCCGTGGTCACGGAGTTCAGCTGCAGGGAGAACTTGTTCTTGGACGTGTCTCTGGAGAGGGAGGTGCGGCTCTTGAGGGACTGGCTGTAGTAAGTGCTGCCACCAGAATTGATGCACCCCATCCACCCCATCCCCTTCCCTGATTTCTGGCAGATCTAGCTCTAGCAATAACCACTGGTGATGAAGTAACCAGAGACAGCGCAGGTGAGGGATAGGGTCTGCGAGGGCTTCACCGGTCCTGTGTCTGACTCCTGAAGCTGCACCTGGGACAGGACACCTGGAGATAAGGATCATCAGTCCTGTCAGTTATGTGCAGTCACCACCATTCAGGAATCCGTGTCTGATCTCTGAGACCCCGACCCGGGGAGGCTGTCACCAGGCACAGGAGAAGACCCAGCAGTCTCATCTTCTTCTAGACCAGGGCTCTGCCTTCCCCAAAAAACTCAGCCCTGTGTGAGGAGAGAGCTTTGAGCCTCCTAAGCCCAGGGGAGGATTTACCCTGGTGCTTGGGGAGAAATTTGCATGTGGGACAGCCTGTACCATATAAGTGGGAGGCAGATGTCAAGCTGCCCTGGTCCTTTTAGGGCTCCTGTGGGGGCATCATCTCACTCAGCATTTAAATCAGTGATAGGGACCCCTTGCTGCAAAAGATACATTGGAATGTGTTCAAAGGTTGGCTTCACCTTTCTGAGCATAGGAAGAAATGATGGACTAGAGAGATAAGTAACAGTTTTCTCTTCCCATGCATCTTGTCAACCTATATATAGGGACGAGCATTTGTTCACCTAATTTCTGAATCCCAACTCTCTAATATACCCACTATTTCTAAAGTGTATGTCATAATATCATACAAATAGTGTCTACCTTTGTGCAAAAATAAAAATAAAGGACATCAATGATCAATATCTTATATCTTAATTGTATTTATATATTTATTAATTTTATTTTTTAGAGAGATTAAAAGGGAGAGGGAAAATAGAAACATTGATCAGCTGCCTTATCCACCCTCCTTTCTGGGGATCGAACCCAACACCCGGCATATGCCATTAACGGGATTTGAACTGAGGACCTCTTAGTACAGAAGAAGGCGCTTGATTCTCAAAGCCAAACCAGCCAGGCTCTTATATCTAAATTTATGACATTATTTTGATCTCAGAAACTGTCTCTCAAGAACAGGCAATTGAGACATTCTTAATTTTTGTTGTTGGAAATTTTGTAATGAGTCTACAGCTTCCTAAGCAAACTCTTCCATTATGCACCCATGGCCTATTGCAGAGACCCCAAACTAGTTACCTCAGACATGATCATGGTTTGAGGTGGAGAAAAGACAAGAAACTCAAACAGATTATAACTGTGTACAACTCAGAATCATTCATGTGCTGACATGATTATGGCAGGAGGTTGACCGGTTTTCTCTGTCTACCATTATTAGTGATGTCGGAGTTCAGAGGGAGGTTAGTGAAGAGAATTCCTATCATAGATTTTTCTCATAGGAAAGGAAGCTTCAATGCTGACAGAGCTCCTCAGTCCAGCCTTTCTGTCTGTGCCCCTGGGGAAGGTCATCTGGTCAGAGGTGCCAGGTTCTCTCACAGAACACATAATGTATTTAATGTATAATGAACACATTTTCCCAACAGATAGATATGTGATTTGGGAACCTAGTGTCTCTTTGTAAACTGTTCATTTCTTTCTCTTAATGGAATGTTAGTTGGGAAAATGTTTTTAATTATAACACTATTCAATTCATCACTATATGATTTAATGGATCCTGTTTTTAATGACTTATATAACAACTCGCCAGATAAGTGTCACTCTCCATTGTCCATGGGAGGGGAAACCATAAACAGAGTGGGCACTAAACCCAATGAAGAAATAATGGCTGGTATTCATATTAGCATTAAAATCTGTTTCCTTTTTCCTTTGACCACGGGACCAAACTTGCATGGCATGAAGTTTTGATTCATTGCAAAAATTAATTCACTTAATTGGACTTTACAATGGGATTTCAAACCCTTACGTAGCATAAAAAATTAGACCGACCCCTGAGAAATTATGTTATGTGGACGTCAGGCAGAAGAGGAAGGAACCTCAAAGGACATGAAGATGCTGAGCAGACTGACAGAGTCAGGATCTTAGGCGTCATTTCATGAGGATGAAAGTGGCCATGAGGACAAAGGTGCAGAGAGGTCGTGAGAGGAAGACACGAGGAGATGAACTGGAGCTAATGAGCCGAAAGTGAGTGTCCCAGTGAGAGCCCTGCATGGGGCTGTGTGTGCAGGACTCACATGGGGCAGTGAGAGAGCGAGGCCCTGGCGAGTGTGGGGACCTGGAGTGAGCTCAGACCCAGGGCGTGTGGACACACTGACTCTCCCTCTGTGGAAACTGCGTCCCAGTCACAGGGTGTAGAGGATGCCTGGGGTGCTCAGACTTTTAAGGAGACAACGGTGCCCCATGGGAACCTCGTGAGATAATGGTCCCTGAGCCTGGACAGGCTCGTCTGGGAAAGAGAATGTTGTCGACACCATCGTCGTCCTCAGTGTGATGAAAAAACATAGGGCCCAGGACAAAAAGGAGGGTCCCTGGCACCCTGAATTCCAGGAAGACTGGGAGCGCCCTGAGCACCCCAGGGAGCTGTTCTGTGCTCCTTCCTGTAAAGTTCTTGAGCGATGTTCCCTGGTCAGTGGTTCCCGAGCGCCCACTGCTGGTCCTAAGAGCTCTGCGGGATCAAGAGAGCCCCCTGGTGTCCTGTCCTTTTCTGCGGGATCTGAGTGTCTCCTGCCTCTCAGCCCCTCTTGGCTCCCTGCAGGGAGTATGTGTCTGGATCATAAAGAACCCTGGTCAGAAAAATGTCCTATGTCCAGTGTTTATTTTACTCACACTCATTCACATATTCTGTGTCCCCAGTTCTCCATAATTAACTTCTTAAAGTAGCAACATAGACAAGCCAGCTGAGCCCAAACTTTATGGTGAGTGTTCTGTGCTCTGTCTTGATCAGGGAATGAGAACATCTGAGATCCTGTGGCTGGGCTCCTGTCCCAGAGCTGCAAGGTCGGGGTTGGACTGGTTTTCGTGAGCTGAGGGGGCCTTATTTGTCTGTACTCCTATTACAGAGGGAGTTCTGGGGTTGGACGCTGACATAAAAAAAAGGTAGTTTCAGAGTGTGGTGCGTCCAGGGGCATATGTCTGTGCAGAACTAGCCGTTGTGTCTGGGCCTCTCTCCTCAAAACTAGACCAAACTGCTTTCCTGAATGACCTCCAGACAGGGGGAAAGGCCAAGTGAGGGTTTCAATACTACCTGAGTGGACACTGGACCATGTTAAAATATGATCATTGTCCAATACAGCAAGAAAAGTCAATTTAATAGGAAACTACAAAAAAGTACAGTTTTAATGATCATATCTTAGAAGGCTACCTGTATGAACACCCAGAGAGAGATTAACATGTAGGAACTTCCTGTTGAGCAGATGGGAAGTTTTCTCTGACACTGTTTTCCCTTCACGGTGTTCAGAGAATTAACTGAGAACAGATGTGACCATGAAGTCCGTGGACCAATGTTGGGGGACAATGGCCATCTGTGTGCGTCATGGGGAAGCAGAAGTGTGAACCTTAGAGAAGCAGACAGGGCTCCTATGTCTGAGTCCCACAGGGAGTTTGGACCTGAAGGTTCAGCAGCTGCACGACCTCCTCTGTGGTGTTTATTCTCTAGACTCTGATGGACCAGGTTCAATCTGTGGGAATATGCAGGAGTCTCAGTCAAAACTATAATGTTGCTCTGGCCAGGTTGGCTCAGCAGTTGAAGGGTCGGCCTGCAGATGAGAGAGTCCCAGGTTTGTTCCTGCTCGGGACATGTACCAAAAAAAAAAAAAAAAAAAAGCCCAAAAACAAAAAAACAACTATGATGTTGTGTTGAAGATGTAGGTAAAGATGTGTAAGCAATTGAGGTTAGGTCATGAAATTTTTCTTATTGGAAACCTGATGTCTGCTGACCATTGGGAAGGCTGTCACCATGTCTGTACCTGATGGGGGCCAACTGGAACAGAAACCTGCCTCAGAGCGTCATTGCAGAAAATGCTACCTGGGTGTATGAATGGGGGAATAACCAAGACTGAGGACACACGCCCAGGGTTCTTGTTTCATCAGGTTTTCAGATTCCTTGTTGTTCAGCCAGTTCATGTTTTCTTTCCTCTGAAACAAGCACACAGACGTTTCCTAGGGTCATGAAGACACTGTGTTGAGAGAGTGCAGGAGCACACGTCATGTGTGTGTTGATGTTGTACCTTACATCTTTCCTGCTTTTACTTTTAGTTCTGTTAGTTTTCTAGTGCAATTTTCAAGGGTTTTTATATGTAAGATCATGTCATATAAATAGAAATAAAAAGAGACATTTTAACATTTTTTTTTTAAAATTCAAACATGTTTTATTTTTTTTTTTTCTTGCCTAATTTATGTGACAGAATCTTCATGTTATTTCGATTAGAAGTAGTCTCTGGGGTTCCCTTCTGTTGGTCCTCATATTTAAAAAAATAGCTTTTAAATTTTATCTGTGTAGCATAAGGTAACTTGTTGTCTTCTCAAACGTGGCTGTTTAAGTTGAGGTAGATGCCTTGGATAACTAAATTATTAAGAATTTAGTCATGAAAGAATTTTGATTATAGTGGCTTTGTAGTATAACCTGAAATCTGGTATTGCGATCCCTCCAACTTTGTTCTTCCTTTTCAAGATTGCTGTGGCTATTCGCGGCCTTTTTTTGTTCCATATGAACTTTTGAAGTAATTGTTCTAATTCTGTGAAGTATGCCGTTGGTATTTTGATGGGAATTGCGTTGAATCTATATATTGCTTTGGGTAATATGGACATTTTAATGATGTTCATTCTCCCAATCCATGAACAGGATATGTGCTTCCACTATTTTATATCTTTCTCTATTTCTTTTTTCAATGACCTGTAGTTTTCTGTGAATAGGTCCTTTATTTCTTTGGTTAAGTTTATTCCTAGGTATCTTAATTTTTTTGCCGCAATGATAAATGGGATTTTTTTTTAGTTTCTCTTTCTGTGAGTTCATCATTGGTGTATAAGAATGCCATCGATTTCTTGACATTAATTTTGTATCCTGCTACTTTGCCAAATTCATTTATTAAGTCTAGTAAACTTTTGGTGGAGTCTTTGGGGTTTTCTATGTACAGTATCATGTCATCTGCAAATAATGACAATTTCACTTCCTCCTTTCCAATTTGGATCCCTTTTATTTTTTCTTCCTGTCTGATTGCTGTGGCTAAGACTTCCAATACTATGTTAAATAGGAGTGGCGAAAGTGGGCATCCTTGCCTTGTTCCTGTTCTTAAGGGAAATGCTTTTAGTTTTTGCCCATTGAGTATGATGTTGGCCTTAGGTCTTTCATATATGGCCTTTATTATATCTAGATATGATCCCTCTATTCCCACACTGCTGAAAAATATGGAACGCTTCATGAATTTGCGTGTCATCCTTGCGCAGGGGCCATGCTAATCTTCTCTGTATCGTTCCAATTTTAGTATATGTGCTGCCGAAGCGAGCACGAAGAATTTTGAATCTTTAAAATATTATTTCTTCTTTATTTATATGATGTCATTTTGTTCTTCAATCTGTGAATGAGGTGTAGCAGATTTACTGATTTACAAATACTGAACCATCCTTGAATTCTAGGATGATATTCCATTTGATCATGGTCAATAATCATTTCCACTGTCTGTTTAGTTTCTATATTTTTGAAGATTTTTGCATTTATGTTCATCATGGATACAATGTGTCATTTTTGTTTTTTATTGTCTTTAGTTGGCTTTGGTATGAGTGTAATGGCCACCTCAACATAAGTTTCTGGGCATGTTCCTTGTCCATCCAATGCTAGGAAGGGTTTGGGATAGATTGACTTAGAAGGCATTAATTGTTCTTTCAAGTTTTAGTAAAAATTCACCCCTGAATCATTTCAATGCGGGTTTTATATTCTTAGGATATTGTGCTTTCTACTCAATTATTATTTTAAATAAATATTAACTAAAAATCTTTGGGGTCAAATTTTTAATTCAAGGTCAAATTAACTGACTGAGAAATACAATGTTGATCTTCACAGGCTGTGGACAGCACATTGCAGTTCCCACAAGCACACGTGTGGAGCTGAGCAGTGACAGGCTACAGGACAGTGGCCAGTGTGCTCTTTCCCCAAGCTGTGGAGAAAAGCAGAAGCCACCGCACCCCCCACCATCGGAGATACAGCCTTTTCCAGCTGAGGCAGAGAAATAAAAATTGAGGCTCATTACCAACAAGCATCTATCCCACCCTCTGGAAATCCTCTTAGGCAAAACACTAGGGCTACATTCCAAGGCACTGAGCAACGGAGACTATTAGCCACCAGTAAAAAGCTAGAGGATAATTGAACCTTTTGTGGGCTTGCAAATCTACCCAGGAAAGTAAGACTTGGCAGTGATGTTTAACGTGGACACACCCAGGCTCATCCAAACCCAGGAGAGGGAGCCCCATACAGCAGAACACCAACACAAACAAGGAAAATTTGACAGGCTTCAAAACTCACTAACATGGCCAAAATGGGGAAACAAACAAACAAACAAACAAACAAACAAAAAATGCCAAATGAAAAAACAAGAGAATTCTATCGAAGATGAGATAAATGAAATGCAGCTAAGCAAATTATCAGAGGTAGAGTTCAGAGCCATGATGTTGAGGAAGCTCAAAAGCATGAGTAAGGACATCAGCACCATGAGTAAAGATATAGATACATTGAGAAACAACCAAGTGGAGATGAAGAATGACATAGCAGAAATTAAAAACACATTGGAAGGACTAACCAGCAGAGTAGAGGAAGCCAAGGACAAGATCAGTAAATTAGAAGACAGTTTAGAAAAAATCAACCAAGAAGGAAACCAAAAGGAAAAAAAATTTTTTTAAACAGGAAGACAGCTTAAGAGAACTGTGGGACAACTAGAAATGTAATAACATTCTCATCATAGGAGTCCCCAAAAAGGAAGAAAATATATTTGAAGAAATAATGACAGAACTTTTCTAACTTGGTGAAGGAAGAAGACATTCAAGTTCAAGAAGCACAGAGAACTCCAAGTAAGAAGAACGCAAATAGGTCCACACCAAGACACATAATAATTAAAATGCCAAAAATCAAAGACATAGACAGACTTCTAAAGGCAGCGGGATAAGCAACATTTTACCTACAAGGAAAACCCCATAAGACTCTTAGCTGACTTCACAACAAAACACTACAGGCCAGAAGGGATTGGCATAAAGGAATCAAGGCCATGAAAAACAAGTATCTGAGTCCAAGACTACTTTATCCAGCAAAGCTTTCATTCAAAATTGAAGGCCAAATAAAGAGCTTTCCAGAAAAAAAAAAAAAAAAAAAAAAAAGACTAAGGGAATATATTAACACCAAACCAGCACTGCAAGATATAGTAAAAAAACAAACAAACAAAACAAACAAACAAACAATAAAACAACTGCTGTAATTAGAAGAAGAAAGAGGAAGAAAAATAGAACCACACTAAACAAAAATGACAATAAATAAGTACAGATCAATTATCACCTTCTAGACAAAAATCTACCAAGGAAACGCAAACTCTAAATGAAGAGCTAGATCAAATGGATTTGATAGATATCTACAGAGAAGTACACCCCAAAATAGCAGAATTCACATTCTTCTCAAGTGCACATGGGACATTCTCAAAGATAGACCACATATTATGGCACAAACTAAGTCTATACAAGTTCAAAAAGATTAAAATCATATCAAGCATCTTCTCAGATCACAATGGCATGCGACTAGAAATCAATTGCAACAAGAACATGCAAAGACAATTGAAAACATGGAGGCTAAATAGCATGTTATTGCATGGGTTACCATGAAAATCAAAAAAGAAATTATAAACTCAGGGGTCCTGAGTGCCCCCTGGTGCCCTGAGCGCCCCCTGCAGCCCCACCCTCCTGTCCCCTCAGGAGGTTTGTGTCTGGGCTCACACTGAATTCCCCTCACTGTGTCTCTCGCACAGTAATACACGGCCGTGCTCTTGGTGGTCACGGAGCTCAGCTGTACAGAGAACTGGTTATTGGACGTGTCTCTGGAGATTGAGGTGCAGCTCTTCAGGGACAGTCTGTAGTTACT
This sequence comes from Molossus alvarezi, assembly GCA_037176705.1. Taxonomy (NCBI): domain Eukaryota; kingdom Metazoa; phylum Chordata; class Mammalia; order Chiroptera; family Molossidae; genus Molossus; species Molossus alvarezi. Next base: position 142,673 of record CM073885.1, on the reverse strand, counting down.
GTTTCCATCATAACCTATGCACCCATCCACTCCAGCCCCTTCTCTGGTTTCTGGCGAATCCAATGCCAGCAGTAACCACTGGTGATGGAGTAACCAGAGACAGTGCAGGTGAGGGAGAGGGTCTGTGAGGGCTTCACAAGTCCTGGGCCCTACTCCTGCAGCTGCACTGGGGACAGGACACCTGGGACAAGGAGCATCAGGCCCTGTCAGTCACGTGCAGTCACAACCACCGCACAGGCCCCTGTCTGCCCTCTGAGACGCTCACCTTAGGGGGGTGTCACTAGGCACAGGAGAAGACCGAGCAGTCTCATCTTCTTCTAGACCAGGGCTCTGCCTTCCCCAGAGACCTCAGCCCTGTGTGAGGAGAGAGCTGTGAGTCTCCCCAGCCCAGGAGAGGATTTAACCTGGAGCTTGGGGAGTAATTTACATGAGGGATGGCCTGTTCCTTATAAGTGGAGGGCTGAGGTCAGGCTGCCCTTGTCCTTCTGGGAACCCTTTGAGGACATCTCCTCCTTTGAACTCACTCAGCATGTAAGTCAGGAATAGGGGATACCCTGATTGATGGAACCTTTTGGAGTCAGGTTTTCCGACATCTTGGATAAATGGTAGAATAGATGAGTACATTATATATTTAATTTCATATACATCTGTCAAATTAATTTAAGAGGGTTTACATTTTTCAAGATAGTCTTCTAAACCTTAGTTTTTAATATGTATCCAATTGTCAAACACATTTCTTGGGCAATTAAACTTTTATAAATACTATATTATATATTCCAATAATGTCTATCTTGCTCTGGAAATCTCAAAATAATGGACGTTCATTCTCAACACCTTATTTATTCAATTTGTGATGTAAGTTTGATCCATGGAACTATGTTTCAAGTATGTTCATTGGGAGACCCATGATTCTTTTGTTTGATTTTATTAAAATAATATCCATTACATGTTCTGCGTAACACTATACTACATACCTACATTTAGGTTATTGGTATTAACATTTTCTTACAATCTTTGTCAATATTTTCATCTGCTAAGCAGGATTGTGCCTGTTTGTACTTGGATGTTGGACCCTTGATTCTTGTGGTTGAAATTTGGTAATTGTGACTTTGAGGTCCATCCTTAATCTGTTCCCATGTGCAAGCCCACGGCATACTGAAGAGTGCCCGAACTTATTACATCATACATGATCACATTTATACATGGAGAAAGTATTTGAAAACGAAGAGTGATAATGCATTAGTAAATTTCAGATTATTTTATATGTTGAAATAATATAAGCAGCGGATGAATTAATCCAATTTCTCAGTGCAGTGTTATTGGAATGTTGGGGTTCAAAGGGGGGAGGGGATGGAGAGAATTCCCAGCACATATTTGCTCATAGGAGAGGGATCCTTAATTCTGACAGGAACCCTCACTCTAACCCTCCTGTGCTCTGTCCTGGGGACATTCAGTGTGGTCAGATGTCCTGGGTCCTCGCAATTACCATATAATGTCCTTAACACATGATGCACACATTCTACCTTCAGACATGTTTTTGGAACCTATTGTCTCTTTGTAGTCTGGTCCTTTAATTTTTTAATAGAATATATGTTAGAAAAATGTTTTCAATTATAACACTGTACAATTCATCACTGTATAATTTAATATGACATGTTTTTGATTATTTATATAACAACTCACCAGGAAATTGTCACTCTCCATTGCCCATGAGAGGGGAAACCTGGTAATGAACAGAGTGGGCACTAAACCCAATGGAGAAATAAAGTCTGGAAACCATATTAGCATTGAAGTCTGTTTTCTGTGTCCTCTGACGAGACCAAGCTTCCATGACATGAAGCCCTGATTCACTGCAAAGATTAGTGCATTATGGAACTGTACACTGTGAGTTTCCAATCTGTATGTAGCATAGAAAACTAGACTAACCCCTGACAAATTATATCATGTACTCCTCATGTCCTTGAGGGTGAACCTCAAAGGACGTGAGAAAGATGCTGAGTAGAGATGACAGAGACAGGATCCCAGAGGGTATTTCACGAGGATGAAAGTGACCAGGAGGACGAAGGTGCAGAGAGGTCGTGAGAGGGAGACACGAGGAGATGAACTGGAGCTGACGTCGGGAAAGTGAATGTCCCAGTGAGAGCCCTGCATGGAGCTGTGTGTGCAGGACTCACATGGGACAGTGAGAGAGCGAGGCCCTGGTGAGTGTGGGAACCTGGAGTGAGCTCAGACCTAGGCCGTGTGGACACACTGACTCTCCCTCTGTGGACACTGCGTCCCAGTCACAGGGTGGAGAGGATGCCCAGTCTTTAAGGAGACAATTTGATCCCATGGGAACCTAGTGAGATAATGGCCCCTGAGCCGGGACATGACTCGTCTGGGAGAGAGAAGATACCTTCATCCTTAGAGAGATGAGGAGACACCTGGCCGAGGACAAAAAGGAGGGTCCCTAGGACCTTGAACACCAGAAAGAGTGAAAGAGCCCTGAGCACACCAGGAAGCTGTTCTCCACCCCTCCTTGCTTGGATCCTGTGCGATGTTTCCAGGTCAGTGGGCACTGAGATCCCCCTGCTGACCCTGAAGGGTCTGCAGGGTTCAGAGCGCCCCCTGGTGTCCTGACCCCTCCTAACGTACCTGAGCGTTTTCTGCACCTCAGCCCCTGCTGTCTCCCTGCAGGACGTTTGTGTTTGGATCATAGAGACATCCTGGTCAGAAAAAGTTACATGACCAGTGTGTATCTTACTCATATTCATTCACACAGTGTCTGTGTCTCTGCGGCTCCATAAATTACCTTTTAAAATGGCAACACGGATAACCCAGCTGAGCCCAAACTCCATGGTGAGTGATCTGTGTTCCGTTTTTATCAGGGAAGTAGAACATATGAGATCCCGGGACTGGGCTCCTGTCCCAGGGCTACAGGGCTGGGACTGGGCTGTTTTTTATGAGCTGAGGGGGCCCTGTTGTAATGTCCTTCTATTGTAGAGAAAGCTCTGAGATTGGATGCCAACATAAAGGACATGGTTTAGAGTGTGGAGTGTCCAAGGGCATATGTCTGTGAAAGACTGTCCAGGGGTCTGGGCCTCTGTTCTTCGAAACTGGACCCAGCTGCTTCCCTGAATGACCTCCAGACAGGGGACATGCCAAGGGAGGGTTTCAGTGCTGCCTGGCTGGACAATGGAGCAAGTTAAAATGTGATCATGGTACAATATAGGAGGAAAATTAATGTAATAGGAAACCAAAGAGAGGTACAGTCTTAAATACCATATATTAGAAAGTTGCCTGTATGAAACAGGATGGTGATCAACCATCACACCCAGAGGAAGCTTAACGTGTGGAAATTTCATGTTCAGGAGACAGAAGCTCCCTCTGACACTACTTCCCCTGCACAGTGTTCAGAGGATAAACTGAGAACAGAGTGTTAATCTAGGGCCAGTAGATCAATGTTGGGGGACAGTAGGTGTCTGTGTGGGACCCTGCGAAGTAGAAGCCTTAACTATGGAGAAGCAGACTGTGTCCCGCATTTGAATCCTTCAGGGAGTTTGGAGCTGATGCAGCAGCTGCACAGCCTCCTCAGTGGGGCCTGTTCTCTAGACTCTGCTGGACCAGGTTCAGTCACTGGGGATAGAGAATAACCTCAGTCTTGTCCACATGAGTTTAGGTGAAGTTGTGGAGCAATTAAGTTTAGGTTATAGAAATTTGGTTCAGAAATATCTTGATACTATCATTAATATAAAAAAACAAATCTAAAGAAAATGTTATAAAATATTTTTCTTAATCTGTTTTTATAATATGAATAAATCATTCAAATAACCTCCCATTACTGTAGCTGATGCATCTGATTTTCTATAAACTGGTCAGCCTGGTGGTTCAGCCGTGGTCTCACCATTAGGATCTGTCCATGTGCATATCTGACGTGGTCCAAACCAGGGCGGCAGGAGACAGGTGCATTCATAGTTCCTCAGAAGTAAATTTCAGTCACTTTCCTTCTCTGCACATGACCCTGGGGAGTGCTGTCCCCAAGTCCAAACACAGGGAGTCACCTGGACTGTGACATCTCCTGCTGTGGGTGTCACTGTGCAGAGCTGGGAAGAGATGCTCCCAGGTACATGGATGGGGACCAACAAGCCAGGGGCCACACTCCCAGGCTCTTGTTCTTTATGACCCCAGTTTCCTCCTCATGGAGCAAGTTCTCAGTGTCTCCTATCACTTTCCTCAGACATAACCACACACGGTAATGTAGTCATTAATATGCAAACAACTGGCTTGGAAATTCCCATGCTCTTTACTCAGCCATAGAAAGAAGGAAATCCTACCATTTGTGTCAACATGGATGGACCTAGAGAAACTTATGCTGAGTGACGAAAGTCAGACAGAGAGAGACACACACCCTGTGGTTTCACTGATATGAGGAATCTACAGAACAATGTAAAGTAACAGGCAGAGCAGAAACAGACTCATGGACTCAGGGGACAGACGGATGGGGCAGAGGGAGGGCAGTTGGGGGCCTGGGAGAAAGGGGAGGGACTGAGGAGCACAGATTGGCAGGTAGTGGCAGTGACAGGATGGGAAGTGCAGCCCAGGGAACAGTCAGTCGTATTGTCATAACTGGTGTGGGGCCAGGCGGGCACTGGAGCTACTGGTGCCTCACTTCATACATTATATGACGTCTGACCACGCAGTTGTGCACCAGGAGCTAATATAAAATAATACAGGCTGTCAATGGCAATTGAAAAAAAAAAAGAAATAAAAGAAAATGGCCCTCATTCCAGTGAGATTAAACCAAGGATGTGGTGGGTGTGATCCAGGCAGGGGACAGGGCTGAATTTCAGGACTGTGCTCACAGGTGTGTCTTCTCTGGGAAATTTCTGACATCGTTAGAGTTATTAGACACTCCACTGAGAACTTGGACCTGAAATTATGCGCTGAGGGTTCACATATCAATCACAAACAGAAGACTGTGAGCTAGGACTTTTTTCAACAATCAGACTTGCTGAAGTGTCTTTCCTGTGCTTCCCAGATCTGTATACTTGATACACAACCCATGCCCCCTGTGTGTGCTTGTCCTCAGCCTGAACATCTGCACCAGCTGTCATGGTCCCCCTGTCTCTGCCTGGTGTCAACTTCTCTGAGAGCTGTGAGCATGATGCCACGTCAATGACAGTCACCAACAGGGTGGCTTTTATCTACAGCTTTAGGGCCGTTACTCTGGTGCCCACTGTCCACACGCATGTGTCCTGCTGCTGGCTCGTCGGGACCCTGAGCTGTGGGAGCTGAGCTGCACTTTTCAGTCAGCAGAACCCCTCTTCTCCTCCTCCTTCTGTTTTGTTAATTGTCACCTGAGGACATTTTTCATTGTTTTTTTTTTTTGTTGTTGTTTTTTGTTTTTTGTTTTGTTGTTGTTTTTATAGAGTGGAAGGAAGGGAGAGAGGGAGAGAGTCATATTGATATATTGATTTGTTGCCTTCCCTACAACCCCCACCGTGCTGGGGAATCGAACCTAAACAGAGGTGCATGCCCGTGACTGCGAATCCAACCCTTGACCATTTGGTCCTCAGACCGGCAGTCTGACTGCTGAGCAAACCAGACAGGGCAGCAGATCCTCTCGTTAGACTTAGGAGACGTGGGTCAGAGGACTTGATGATAAATGGTCATTTGGGCACAAGTGTGTCTGAAAGAGACTCTGCCTTTTCTCCACTTGTGAATGTTGTCTCGCTTTACAACAGATATTTTTTAACTCAGATGTCAGAGGTAAGCACTGAATCATGAACCCAGGGAGGATCGTTGAAAAAAAAACAAAAAACAAAAAAAAACCTGTAAAGTAAAGAGGAAACCACACAGGAAAGCAGCCCAAACCTCCAACTGCACCAGCTCCTGGGATGGTCCTTGTGTTTTGGGACCCTGAGCGCCCCCTGGTGTCCTGAGCGCCCCCTGCAGCCCCTCCCTCTTGTCCCCTCAGGAGGTTTGTGTCTGGGCTCACACTGACTTCCCCTCACTGTGTGTCTTGCACAGTAATACACGGCCGTGTCCTCGGCTCCCAGGCTGTTCATCTGCAGATACAGCGTGTTCTTGGAGTTGTCTCTGGAGATGGTGAATCGGCCCTTCACAGCGTCTGCATAGTTTGTGTTACTACCACTATTACTAATGTATGAGACCCACTGCAGCCCCTTTTCTGGAGCCTGGCGGACCCAGTGCATTGCATGGTCACTGAAGGTGAATCCAGAGGCTGCACAGGAGAGTCTCAGAGACCCCCCAGGCTGCACAACGCCTCCCCCAGACTCCACCAGCTGCACCTCACACTGGACATCTGCAAACACAAAAACGTCCTGGTCAGGAAAATGTCACACGTCCTCTGTTTCTCTCTCATCCACTCTCACACTCGGTGTCTCTTGTTCCCCACAAATTACCTCCTAAAATAGCCACAAGGAAAACCCAGCTGAGCCCAAACTTCATGGTGAGTGTTCTGTGTTCAGTCCTGATCAGGAAACGGGGTCACCTTCAGATCACGGGTTGGGCTCCTGTCCCAGAGCTGCAGGTTTGGGGAAGGGATGCATTTTATGGGCAGAGGGGGCCCTATTTGCATGTCCTCCTACTATATAGGGAGCTCTGGGGTTGGAGACTTGAGAGAGGGCAGTGCCTCAGAGCAGGTGCGAGTGTTCTGAGGGAGAACTGGGGTCATGATATTATTTCAATAACTAAATAAATATTAAAGTTATTTTGGGGGCATGTTCACCTGTCTACATCTGGTAACAGGGCATTCATCACTGGCCTGTGCTCCTTCCCTCTGGCCCCCTCGAGTCCCCTGAATTAACTCCATGCAGAGTGAGACCTGCCCTTGAGGGTGCAGTGTCCGTGTACGTAATGAGAGCATGAATGAAGGACTGTGCCCTGGTGGTGCCCAACGTTAGGTCTGGAGACAAGCAGACACATGGAAAGAGACCACAGGCTGGAGATCTTGTAGAAGTGAACATTGTGTACACGGAGTGTAGGTGCCCTTGGACCTGAGTGTCTCTGTTATCTAGACCGTCAAGGAGACAAAGAAGAGAGAGTGTTGAGAAGATGCTTCTCTCTCCCAGGGACTCAGAGACACTGAGAAGTCAGGGAGATTCATGGAGCTGATGGAGAGGCTGTGGGTTTCCAATACCTAGAAGTGCATCTACATAGGGTCTCTCAGCATAAACAGTAATGGAAATTTTAAAGGGGGTGAAATAATAAAAAAATTAGTGAAGTAATTATGGATCATGATACATATGATCAATGAGGGGGCTGTTGTCTGTGTTATGCTGGGGACCTTTGTATATTATGCACAAAGGAAATTTGTCCTACTTGAATCAATTCCTAATATTGACATTCCAATATTTTCCAGGAAAATCTAGACAGATCATCCTAGTATAAGTGTCAATATTAGAGGGAGGCAGAGGGAGTTTAGGCCGCAGGAGGACAAGAACACACTGTGACCTCTGATGTCAGGGCCCTCTTCCTGGCTGTGGAGATGGAGGAAGAGGCCACAAGACCAGAAATACAATTATAGTCACTGGAAATGACCAGGAAGCAGGCTCAGCTCTCTGAGACATATAGGAATTTTTAATAGCATACCTGGGCTGGTAACATGATAAAAAAATTTGTGTCCCACAGATCTTGAGGCTGGAAGTCCTCAGTCCAGGTGCCTGCAAGGTGCCTTCTGCAGAGGGACGTCCTCCTGGTCCTGGTCTGACAGCCTCTTGTTGGGTCTGCACGTGGTGTAGGGACCAAAAGGACCTCTGAGCTCCATTAAGAAGGCAGTGATCCCATCAGGAGGGACCCTCATGACATAAGCATCTCTCTGAGACCGCACCTCCCAACACCAAGGTTTTTGGAGATGAGAATTTCAACACGTGACCTTGGGGAGCAAAGGTGTTCAGAGCACAGCACCATCCTGGAGCCCCTGTAGGAGGGTGGTCCTGCCTTCCCCTGACCTCAGTCCAGTGAGGTGGATTCATGCTCTGATCTCCAAACTGTAGGGAATGACCGTGTGCAGACTGAAGCCCAGGTCTGTGGTGATGTGACTTCGTTGTGCTAGGAATGCACAAGCTGGACATGGTCTCCCATTATCAAGGGTGTCCCCCACTATTCCTGCTGTGTGATGACCTCAGTATTGACCCAGGGACAGGGACACCGCAGGGCTGGGGATTCAAGGAGGAGTCTCCTTGGTGTGTCCCTCTGCAGGGAGACCTGGGAGACGCTGTGCTGAATGAGTCTGTGCTTGAACCTGCTCCCCTGCCAACCCACAGCTTCCACCCTGTGAGCTGACTGTGCTGCCCAAATGTTCCAGGTGTGGTGCTTGGCCAGAGACAGGGGCACGGAAATTCATCCTTGACTGTCTCTTTTGTCCTGTTCCCGAAACCCAGTACCATGTTTCAGATAGATAAAATATTCTAGAACCTGCGAGGGAGACACTCCTTTCCAGACCCCCAAGTCTGTCACCAGCCAGGTGTTCCCAGGTGATCCCTCAGTGAACATCCCTCATTCAGAAAACAGGAGGCTTCAATGTGCCCTGGAAAATAACCATGAAGGACAGATCCTTTCAGGAACACCTTCCCTGCCAGTTTCGTGCAGTGCATTTGAGCCAAGTAACCTGCCCCTGGATCACTCATTCACCAGTGACAGCATCGCTTCTGGTCTGAGGGCCTGACTGTGTGAGGAGTCAGGAGGCTCCTGCCCCTGCATCTCCTTCCCCAGCACAGCTTTCCTGTCCCTCAGGGCCTGGGACCCTCATAGGACGTGGTCCTCACACTGTGTCTCGCACAGTCATGCAAGGCCTTGTCCTCAGACCTCAGGATATTGGTCTGCAGATAGGCCATGCTGACCGAGGTGTCCATGGAGAAGACAGATCGCTCTGAGCAGCCTGGGAACACTTGGGCTCCCCAGTGTTTGTGTGAAACCAGCTCACAGGCTACAGGCCTGTCCTGGGGCCTGTCGCACCCGGTGCACGTAGTAGCTGGTGAGGGTGGATCCAGAAGCCTTGCAGGAGACCTTCCCTGAGCCCCCAAGTTTCCTCCCCTCAGTCCCAAACTGTACCCGCTGCCCCTGGGAGTGGAAACCTGTGTAGAGGAGACGGGAGTGGGTGGGAATCCCAGTTATTTTGGGAGAAAATTCCACTGATTGTCCCTGGTCCTCTCCTCAGCCCAAAAACTCGGGAGCGCTTTCCTGTAGCTACTGCCACCAGGAGGAGGGTTCTCCAGCCCCAGTGCATGGTGAGGGGCTGAGCTGTGGGCACTTTGTAGGGAGGGTGTGGCTGTGAGTGATGCTCCCATGTGACAGAATTATGCATTTTTAACCTGGACTTTCTCATCTCATTTGCATATTTATGAAGTGTAGTATTAGATAGTGGAGGGTTGGACTGCACCTGAGAAGTGATAGTGGGTACAGGGACTGTGCCTAGTGGGAGTCTGAGGTCCTCATTCCGATCCTGTAAGGAGGACATATGTCCCCTGCCAGGTTCCTGAGCTCTGTGCACACTGAGCTCCTCCCATCTCCCACGACCTGCGACAGTGAGGAAACACTGAGTCCCCACAGAGTGGACCTTTCACCTGTCAGTAACCCAGAAGGGAAAATAGCCCAGAAAACCAGAAAACGCCCCTATGTCACCCTGGGACTGGATTCTTCACACTGATAATCACTGAGATCCTCCCGGGTTCAGGTGTGTATCAGTAGATGGTTATTAGCATTACTGACCACTATTCCATTGGTGGATGTTCTCTAGCTTGTTTATTTGTAAGATTGAAGGACTTTTGGGTTGTCATAGCTGCTGCCATAAATAATGATGCTAAATATATTTTAACATATTTTTTATGAACATAGTGGTTTTTTCATCTACAACAAACACTCCCATTGAAAATGCCGAGATACATGTTAGGTATATATTTAATTCAAAATCAACCACTGTTCACTTTGAGAAGAAAGAACGACAGGACTCAGAGGGACCTGGAGAAGGAGAGGAACCCAGTCACTGCCGATATGTCATCTGCACACAGAGTGTCACCTTCTCACTTCTCTGCAGTGAGAATATGAGAAGTTAGAGCCACAGGGAAAAAGTGAGAACCGTCCTGGATGCAGCTGAGAGCTGAGAGGAAACCCCTGCTCCCAACTGGAAGCCCCTCCTTCCCCCTCACTCTGCACCTGCTCCTGTGCTGTTCTCTGTCTTTGGTGGGTCCTGCGCCCCCCCTGGTGTCCTGATCGTGCCCTGCAGCCCTGTCCTCCTGTCCCCTCAGGAGGTTTGTGTCTGGGCTCACACTGACTTCCCCTCACTGTGTCTCTTGCACAGTAATACACGGCCGTGTCCTCGGTTCTCAGGCTGTTCAGTGTCATATAAACGTGGCTCTTGGAGGTGTCCCTGGTGATGCTAAGTCGGGATTTCAGCGATGGGTTATAGTTTGTGCTTCCACCACTCCACACAGCACCGACCCACTCTGGCCCCTTTCCTACAGCCTGGCGGGCCCAGTGCACACCATAGTTCGTCAAGGAAAATCCAGAGACAGCGCAAGTGAGGGAGAGGGTCTGCGAGGGCTTCAGCAATCCTGGGCCCGACTCCTGCAGCCTGACCTGGGATAGGACACCTGGGGACAAGGAGTATCAGACCCTGTCAGTCACGTGCCATCACCACCACCCCACAGACCCCTGTCTGACCTCTGAGACCCTCACCTTCGGGGGACTGTCACCAGGCACAGGAGAAGACTCAGCAGTCTCATTTTCTTCCAGACCAGGGCTCTGCCTTCCCCAGAGACCTCAGCCCTGTGTGAGGAGAGAGCTGTGAGCCTCCCCAGCCCTGGGGTGTATTTACCCTGGAGCTTAAGGAGAAATTTGCATGTGGGGCAGCCTGTTTCTTATAAGTGGAGGACTGAGGTCAGCCTGCCCTGGTCCTTCCTGGCCCCTTTCTGGGCATCTTTTATACTAAACTCACTCAGTGTGTAAGTCAGAGAAAGGGGATGACTTTGTTTATGAGACCTATGGATTCAGCTTAACAGTCATGCTCATCTCTGATACACTGGGTGAGAAGATTATATTTTTAATTTTTTTCTGTGTCTTATTTGTAGATTCATTGGAATTATATAAGTCTAGGTGGTTTCTTAAATTTAAGTCTGTAATATATACACAACTGTCAAAAAAATATAAACAATTGTGTTTTTATACACATTATTTCATATAGGCAATGTCTACCTACTCAGAAAATCACAAAATAACATGTTTATTTACGTTGTTATGGTGATCCAAGGAACTAATTTCCAAGACGATGTTAACGGGAAATCCTCGATTCTTTTCTATATTTTGTTTTCTTTGGATAAAATTGTAGTCGTAATGAGTTTTTAATAAAACCATGTGATATGCAATTTTTAGGTAATTTCTACATCTATTTTTCTTACAGTCTTTACCATACACCTTTCATCAGCTAAGCAGGGTCAGGTTAGTACTTGGAAAGGAGACCCTTAATTCTTCATGTTGAAAATCCCTCCTCAAACTCTTCCTTCTGCAAGTCCATGGCTTATTTCAGAGACCTCAATCTAATTACATCACACATAAGCACATTTACATATGGAGAAATGATTGAAAATAGAAAGTAATTATGTATTAGTAAAATTCAGGTAATTTTATATTTTCTCCTCCTCCCTCTGTCCCTGGGGATGGTGACTGTGGTCAGAGGTGCTGGACCCTCCCACTTACCATGTAACATCTTTAGCATCCTTAATGCACACATTCTCCTATCAGACATACAACTTGGAAATCTGTAGTCTCTTTGTAGGCTACTCTTTCATTTCCTTAACGGAATGTTTGTTGGGAAAATGTTTTACTTTTAACAATGTTCATTTAATCACTATATGATTTTATAGACCTCTTTTTGATTATTTACGTAACACCTCACCAGAAAATTGTCACACTTAATGCCCATAAGAGAGGAAACCCAGATATGAACAGTGGGCACTAAACCCATGGAAGAAATGATGGTTGGATTATATAATATCACTGAAATCTGTTTGCTGTGTCCTCTGACCCAAAAACAACGGTCCATGGCATGAATACCTGATTTATTTCAGAGTTCCATTCACTTTATTGGACTTTACAATGTGAACTTTCCTACAGTATGTAGCATAGACTAGCCCCTAAAAAATTATATTGTGTAGACGTCAGGCAGATGAGCAAGGAAGGTCAAAGAACATGTGGAAGATGCTGAGCAGAGACGACAGAGACAAGATCCCAGAGGTTATTTTACGAGGAAGAAAGTGACCAGGAGGACGAAGGTGCAGAAAGGTCGTGAGAGGGAGGCATGAGGATATGAACTGGAGCTGACGACCGGGGAAGTGAATGTCCCAGTGAGAGCCCTGCATGGAGCAGTGTGTGCAGGACTCACATGGGACATTGAGAGATCGAGGCCCTGGTGAGTGTGGGGACCTGGGGGATGGACTCTCAGTGAGTTTAGATGGTGACACCTTGGTTGGCGGAGGTGGGTTTAAACCATGTTCTCCAGGGCAGGTGCTCAGATGACCATCTCTCAAAGGATGCTGGAACACAATGTGGGGTGAAGGTGACCCCTAGTGGTGACTCTGAGCTATGCATGTGGTAAGATTCTATGAACTGAACCAGCTGCCTCTTCACCCACCAAGACCAGGGGAGGGAAAGCTCACCTATAAGGTCTGTCTTCTCTTCTTTGAAGACCAGAGAAACATGAGGACATGATAAATGAGGATTTTTTAAATCATTTGCATCATTCTTATTTGTGACATTTTGCTGTCATCCTTGGTGTATAAGTTATTAGAATAAAGAGCAATCCTCCCTGACATGACTGGGCGCCCTGGGCCTGCAGCCTCGGTACCAGTCCAGCTCCAGGGAACCAGCCTGCTCAGGATCCATCCCCTACATGTACAGAGCAGGCCCTGCCACAGAGACAGTATTCAGGCACGCTGTGTCCCTCCTTCTTCTCCCCTCTCCTAGGGCAGGGCAGCCCCTTCCTAGATGAGCAGCTCAGGGCTCACTCCGACGGGATGTGCAGGACCTAGCCCGGGGCCGCTCGTCCCGGCTCCGCGCCCACAGGCCCCTCGGACGTCCCTGTGCTCCTCGTCGGCCCCTAAGTGAGGGCGACGGCCCCGCCCTGCCTGGGCCCAAAGGGCCTGAAGGACCAGTGAGACCGTGGACGTGACCCGAGCACAGGCCGCAGGGCCGAAGGGTAAAGTGCTCATTTCATTTCAGGGGGGACACTGAGTCCCCGTCCCCGAGACCAACCCAGAGGTCAGGGCTTGTGCGGACAGCAGCGCTGACCTCTGTCCCCAGCGACCCCGGTTTAGGACTAAGATGAGACCCAGAAGGACCGTCACTGAGGTGCGATGGGGAGGACACGGGCCGACGGTGCTCCTGGGGCTGCCTCTGGTGTGTCTGTGTCCCCTGCTCCTGGCTCTGCACCTGAAGGTGAGGGGTGTTCACTGAGGGGCTCTGTGGGGCCTCTTCTACCTTCTATGATTCTGGGGTCATTTAAAACATGAAAAAGAAAAGAAATTTTCTCCTTTCTGGCTCATGTTTTCCTTTAGGTGCCACATCCTCTTCCTACTAATAATCCTCTAAGTTCTTGGCAAAGACACTGCGGACAGTAACGTTGAATGAAATGCAAGTGCGGACCCTGAACGCCTTCCAAGAAGCTGAAGCCCGTGGCCTCGGGCGGGACCAGACTCACTGGGAGCTGCGCCCTGACGGGGGCTGGTTCCTGATGAGGGGCCGCAGTCTTCACCGCCGAGGCCCAGGGCTCCTAGTTGCCCGTCACCTTCTATAAATGTAGTATCTTCTTGTTATTTTCTCCTCCTTTCTGTCCTAGTCCGTCTTCCTCCTTCCTCCTAGTGAAGACTCACAGTAGGTGTGAGCTTTTAGGTTCACCAGGTTCCCCCCGAATAAGACTTCTGTGCTTCGCTTTGTTTCATGTGGTCCTAATTATTCAGACTGACCTTTAAACTGTCTTTTTAAATGACAGCCGGTGGGAATAACTTCGACACAGGCATTGGCTTAAGCAAGGGGAGAATGCACTCAAATTTGTTGAGCACGTGCCATATATTTCTGATTCAATGAGAATTTCTACTAGATGATTTTGTTTCTATGGTAATTTCTGAGACAATCCGAGTAAATGGAATTGGCAACAAATCCTTAATTGTCTATATGATAAAATGATTACTTTACTATTTTGAAAACAATAACACTAAAGATAATTGAAAAATTAGTTTTCTGATCATGAGTTTTGATGTGGAAAAATTATTTTTAATTAACACTCATGCAAGATATAACAAGTTATTGAGCCCTGGCTGGTGTGGCTCAGTTGGATGAAGCACCATCAGTGCATCAAAGGATAGTGAATTCAATTCCAGTCAGGGCACATACCTCAGACACGATGATTTCCAAGGCAGCCCATCATTATTTTTTTCTCCATCTATGTTTCTCTCTCTCTCTTCCTCTCTCTCTCTCTCTATTTCCCTCCCTCCATTTCTCTTCCTACCATCAATGGAAAAACATATGCTTGGTGAATTTTTTAAAAAAGTTATTGCCCAGCCCGTGTGGCTCCAGTTGCCTGAGTGCTGACCTATGGACTGAGAGGTCCCGATTCCATTCTGGTCAGGGCACATGCCCAGGTTTCCTGCTCCATCTCCAGTAGGGGGTGTGCAGGAGGCAGATCTGTGTGTCTCTATCACATAGATGTTTCTATATTTCTCTCCCTTCCCCCTTCTCTAAAAAAGTCAATAATTTTAAGAATGATATTGATACCTTAAAAACTATAATGCTTTATGTATAAAACCAGTCCCCATGTCAATAATGACTAATAAAAATACTACCTTCCATGTGTATGACATTATAGCTTCAGAGCATGTTCATACATATCCTCACAAAACACTGTTTAGCAGAGTAAGTAGTATTATCCTCATATTATAGATTAGGAAACAAATTCAGAAAGTTTAAGACTAAAGAGTTAAAAGGTCTGGCCCTCTTACCACTCTACCAATAACTCCTATCTTTCTGACACCTTTAAAGAAAAAAAATTATTCATCAAATGAATGGAGAGTTATATATAAGTACGCCACTTATTTCAGTGTACTTGTAAGATATTTTTATGTCTTCAATTTTTAAGAAGCTGTTCCTCTGGCCATGAACATGTTCTTCTGGTGGTCGTGTGAGTTATTACAAACTTTGCAGCTGTCAGTTCAGCAACATACATGAAGCGCCTTGAAAATATGTGTACCCGTGACCTGGAAACTGTGCCTTTTAGCATTTAATGTAAGCATAAAGTCACCGATGGTCAAAAAGACTTATGTTCAAGGTGTTTTGTTTTACAGGTTTATTTATGATTGTAAATAGTTGAATCAACTTAAAATATTGAAAAATGGGAGGGTATTAATATAAATTAGCATACATCTGGATTAATATGCAACAATTAAAATTATCTTTTGAAGACTATTCGCAGATATAGGACTTTTTCCACAATATCATTGTACAGGGAAAACCTCTGGTTCCCCTCCTGGGTGTGTCCCCTTCACTCACATTCTATTCCACACTCAAAGCTCCTCTGACACTTCTCGTCACCACATGGGGGCTTCTCTCCATCACAAGCAATTCTCTGTGACACCAGCTGGGTGTCCTACAATTTAACTCACTGGTGACCCTGCCTACCTGGAGAAAGTGTCAGATCCCACCGGTGAAGGGGTCAGTTTCACAAAACTGCCCGTGCCCACTTGAGATGCCAATCACAAATCGCAGGTCCCTTGGTTACCACATCTTCAGTCTGATTGGCTACAAAGTGGAGATTTCCATGACCCTCTCCTCAGGCTGGATGAATTTACTAGATTGGTTCCCAAATGCAGGGAAACATTTAACTTACACTGACCAGTTTATTACAGGATATGATGTAGGATACAGGGGAACAGCCGGATGCAAAAATGTGTAGCGCTAGGTCTGGGCGGGTCCAGAGAGCAGGAACTTCTGTCCCTGTGGAGATGGGGTCCATCACTCTCTTGCATGGAGTGCGTGTTCCTCATCTTCACAGGTATACAAGAGGCTCCTGCTCTCTGGAGAATACCCAGATGAAAAGGGTAGAATACCCAAATGTATGTCTAGTATTAACCTAAGTCTGCAATAATAATTGTAGGTTAACATAAAGTTATATTTAAAAATATATTTTATAAAAATAGTTCTAGAGAAACATATGTAACGATGTTATTTTTTTCTATTTTTCACACTGATACAGTTTTATTAACTTACTTTTGTTATAGATGTTTCTTCTTTTTTCCCCATTGACACCCTCCTCTCCAACACCCCAACCACATTCCCAGCTTTGTTGTCCATGCCCATCAGTTATGCGTGCATACATACAAGTTCTGTGGTTACTTAATAGTAGTTATTATCTCTAAGTATTGAGAAAATGAATTATTTCTTCAATTTTTGTGTGTGTTTTTATTACAAATAAAGTAAACTGTAGGCCAATATCCGTGATGAACATAGACACCAAAATCCTGAACAAAATAATAGCAAATCGAATCCAGCAATACATCAAAAAAATTACTCACTATGACCAAGTGGGATTCATCCCAGGTATGCAAGGCTTTTATAATATTCGAAAATCAATAAATATGATGCACCACATAAACATAATGAAAGATAAAAACCACATGATCACATCAATAGATTCCGAAAAAGCCTTTGACATAATCCAGCATCCATTTCGGATAAAAACCCTCAGCAATCTGGGAATAGAGGGAGCATATCTCGACATAATAAAGGCCATATATGAAAGACGCACAGCCAACATCATACTCAATGGGCAAAAATTAAAAGCATTTTCCTCAAGAACTGGAACAAGACAAGGATGTCCACTTTCGCCACTCTTATTTAACATAGTACTGGAAGTCTTAGCCGTAGCGATCAGACAGGAAGAAAAAATAAAAGGGATCCAAATTGTAAAGAAGGAAGTGAAACTGTCATTATTCGCAGATGACATGATACTATACGTAGAAAACCCCCCAAAATCCATAAAAAATTACTAGACTTAATAATTTGGCAAAGTAGCAGGTTACAAAATTAACGTCAAGAAATTGATGGCATTCTTATAAACCAATGATGAACTCACAGAAAGAGAAACTATATTAAACAATCCGATTTACCATCAGAGCAAAAAAATTAACATGCCTAGAAATAAACCTAACCAAAAAAATAAAGGACCTATTTGTAGAAAACTACAGGTCATTGGAAAAAACATAGAGGAAGATATAAAAAAGTGGAAGCACATACCTAGTTCATAGATTGGAAGAATTAACATCATTAACATGTACATACAACCCAAAGCAATCTATAGATTCAATGCAATCTCCATCAAAATACAAATGACCTACTTTCCAGAACTAGAACAAACACTTCAAAAGTTCATATGGAACCGGAAAACAAACAAACAAACAAACAAACAAACAAAAAACTCCAAATAGCCACAGCAATCTTGAAAAAGAAGAACAAAGTTAGAGGGATCACATTATCAGATTTCAGTTTATACTACAAAGCCACTGTAATCAAAAGAGCATGGAACTGGCACAAGAACAGGCATATAGATCAATGGAACAGAATAGAGAACCCATAAATAGACCAAGGCAATATGCTCAATTAATCTTTGACAAAGGGGGCAAGAGCATACAGTGGAGTCAAGATAGCCTCTTTAATAAATGGTGTTGAAAAAGTTGGACAGCTACATGCAAAAAAAAAAAAAAAAGAAAAAGAAAAGAAAAGAAAAGAAACTAGACTATCAACTTACACCCTACCCAAGAATAACTAAAAATGGATAAAATACTTAAATGTGACTAATGAATCCATAAAAATTTTAAAAGACAATGTAGGCAACAACATTTTTAGACATCATATGCAGCAGAATTTTCAGTGATACATCACCTAAGACAACAGAAACAAAGGAGAATATAAACACATGAGACCTCAAAGTCAAAAGCTTCTGCACAGCAAAAGATACAATAATCGAAACTGAAAGTCAACCCACTCTATGGGAGAACATAATAACCAATGATATATCAAGTAAGGGGTTACTTTCCAAAACATATAGAATGCGCCCTGGCCAGTTTGGCTCAGCGGTTGAGTGTTGGCCTGCTGAGCAGAATGCCCTAGGTTTGGTTCCCACTAGAGGCACGTACCACACACACACACAAACAGACAAAAGAACAACTATATGTATATATACATATATTTGTAAATATATGTGTGTGTATACACACAAACACACATATATATAAATAAATATATATATATATATATATATATATAGAGAGAGAGAGAGAGAGAGAGAAAGATCTTATACAACTCAACAAAAGGAAGACAAAGAACCCAATTAAAAAATGGGCAGAGGAACTAAATAGACCCATCCCCAAACAGGATATAAAAATGACTAACAGACATATGAAGAAATGCGTAACATCACTAATCATCAGAGAGATGAAAATTAAAACAACAATGAGGTATCACCTCACACCTGTCAGAATGGCCGCCATCAACAAATCATTTAAAACAAGTGTCGGCGAGGGTGTGGAGAAAAGGGGACTCTAGTGCACTGCTGGTGGGAATGCAGACTGGGGCAGCCACTATGAAAACAATGTGGTGTTACCTCAATATAATTAAAAATTGAACTTCCGACTTCCGGTCTGGATGGCGGGTAGGTAAACGCGGAATCGCGTCCTCCCACAACCACATCAAAGTTACAACTAAACTACAGAACAACCATCATTCAACACCACCTGAAATCAAGCTGAATGGAGGTCCTACAACTAGGGAATCAGCAGCTCCCTCCAGACTGGGAGGAGGGGCGGCGGTGGCGGCGGCAGCAGCGTGACGGGCTGGTCCCGCACCCAAGTGTGGCGGATAAAAATCAGGAGGCTCCTGCGGCTGGGAAGGTCCTTCCTGAGGACTGAGGGGTCCCCGTCCCACACCAGGTGCCCCGCTCAGGGTCCCAGTGCCAGGAAGAGAGTCCCCATAACTTCTGGCTGAAAAAACCAGTGGAAACTTAGGCTCAGGGAGGCTGAAGCTGCTGGAGCCCCAGGCAGCTCCCTAAAGTGCCCGCGCCCGGACTTAACTGAGCTGTTTGTCACTGGAGGGAGGGCTGGAGAGGGGGACAAACGTGCTGTAAGAGGCCTCTGTTCCTTTGGTGAGCCCTTTCCCGGGCAGCAGACAGTCTCCATATCTGGGACTCCAGCAACCTGGCTCACACTGTAGCCCCGCCCTGCTGACTCCCTGAGGCCCCGCCCCACCCAACTTTTAAGCCCACCGAAGCTGTTGCCACTTGCTTAGCCATAGGATTGGCCGGTCTTGGATCCTGCTTCAGGTTTTTTCTAAATTCTTTCAAACGAGCAGCATCTGGTCTCAGTGAGCCCCATACCTCTCATTAAGTAATACACAGAAACAAACACAGGGAGGCAGCCAAAATGAGGAGACAAAGAAACAGGTCCCACATGAAAGAACAGAACAAAACCCCAAGAAAAGAACTAAGCGAAAGGGAGATAAGCAACCTAACAGATACTGAGTTCAAAATACTGCTTATAAGGATGCTCAATGAACTTAGTGAGAACCTCAGTGAACTTAGGGAGGGCCTCAACAGCATAAAAAAGGACCAGTTAGAAATCATGGGTACACAGTTAGAATTGAAGGAGGCATTAACTGAAATAAAGAATAACTTACACAGCTTCAATAATAGGGTATATAAAGAATCCAGGGAGATGGAGACACTGACAACACGCAGACTCAGAGATGAAAAAGCCTTGAACAGGCTCTGAGGAGACGTCTGGTCCTAAGAACCTGCACATCCAACGAACAGAAAATTTTCTCACAGCTGCAGAATGGGGTCTTGAAGAATCCTGGGGGGAGATGGACCCTTGCATTCTCTGTGGGAAGGTGAGATCCTGTAGCCACATGGAACACATCATGTTGCTTCTTTCAAAACAGAGTAGAAACCCTGTGTGATTGAGCAGTGAGCTCCTAGGTGTTCATGTGAATAATAAACCCAGGACTCTGGAGAGGTGTTGCACGGCCCCGTTCATTGCAGCTGTGTTCAGTGTGGTGAGACGTGGAAACATCTCTGTCCATCAGTGGGTGAGTGGCCAAAGCTGTGTGATATTCTCAGGATGGAATAGTAATCAGTATTAAATCACAGGGAAACCCTGCACAAATTACATTTACAAGGGTAACTTAATTAAGTTTACTTGCAGCAGTGTGGAGGAGCCAGGCCTGGGTGGGGTGAAGGCTCTGGCAGGACTTGGGATAACGGAGCGTCCTCTTTCTTGGAGTCCTGTACTGATGGAGAACAAAGACAGAGGCAGCTGGAGGAGACACTGTGGCAGGACTCAGTCAGCCCTGGGCCTGGACCTTGTGCATCCACAGGAGCCTGGGTGTGTCTCCCTCAGTGTGTGGAGCCGTCCACCCTCAGGGACCTGTGGACAATGAGGGGACATTCAATCCCCACAGAGTGTAGATTTCCCCTGGGAATAGCAAGAAGTAGACAGAGCCCAGCACATTCAGGGAGCTTTAGGCAACTCTGACCTTCCATGAACTATCATTGCTTGTGTGCTGGCAGTTTCCTGCGGCTCACCCATCTTCCTGTATTCGTACTATACTCCATAAGTGATCAACTACATTTCTGTACTTCAGAGTGTTTCTACCAGTATAATAAATCCTCCAAATTACAGATCCATTAGTGTAGCCTCAGAACCCAAGGTGTAGGGAGTCTCTTCAAGAAACTGTTATCTGGAGAGGAAGCCCTGAGCCTCAGAGAAAACAGTAATAAACACCACATTCACCTGCTCCAGGGACTTCAACATAGAATCAGAGGGTCCTGAGCTCCCCCTGGTGTCCTGAGCGTCCCCTGGTTTCCTGAGTTTTCCATGAAGCTCCGCCCTCCTATCCCGCTCAGGTGTGTGTCTGGGCTCACACTCACTTCCCCTCACTGTTTCTCCCGCACAGTAATACACGGCCGTGTCCTTGGTGGTCAATGAGCTCAGCTGCAGGAAGAACTGGTTCTGGGACATGTCAGCAGTGACAGAGATGTGGCTCTGAGAAGCTGGTTAGTACCCTGTGCCCCTGGCAGTACCCCATCAACTCCAGATCCTTCCCTTGTTTCTGACGGATGAAGCTCCAGTAGTAACTACTGGCGTCTGAGCCCCCAGAAACAGTGCAGGTGAGGGAGAGGGTCTGTGAAGGCTTCACCAGTCCTGGGCCCGACTCCTGCAGCTGCACCTGGGACAGGACACTTGGGACAAGGAGCATCAGGCCCTGCCAGTCACATACAGTCACCACCACCCCACAGACCCTGTCTGACCTCTGATACCCTCACCTTGGGGGCTGTCACCAGGCACAGGAGAAGACCCAGCAGTCTCATCTTCTTCTAGACCAGGGCTCTGCCTTCCCCAGAGACCTCAGCCCTGTGTGAGGAGAGAGCTGTGAGCCTCCACAGCCCAGGGGAGGATTTACTCTGAAGCTTGGGTAGACATTTGCATGTGGGGCAACCTGTTCCTTATAAGTGGGGGACTGAGGTCAGGCTGCCTTGGGCCTTCTCGGGCCCCAGTGAGGTCATCTCTTCCTTTGCATGGACTCAGCATATAAGCCTGAGCTAGGGGATCCCCTGGTTAAGGAGACATTGGAATGTGGTTAAAGTTTGGCCTCACCTTTCTGAGCATAGAAAGAAAGGATGGAATATATAGGTAGGTTAGACTCTATTTCCAGAGCATTTTTAGACAAATAAATAGCGATTAGCATTAGTCAGATAATATCTGAATTCCTACAGTTTAGTATATCTCGTGTTTTCAAATTTTTATATTACAGGATCATATAAATAATAAAGAAGAGACATGCTTGATATCTTATATTTTAATTTTATTTAAATCTATTGTTATAGATTTCTGATTTTTAAAAAGAAACAATCCTCAGTTCTCTGAGCTGCACTGCGCAGGCTCTGCCATCTTTATTCCCGAGGTTGCTCTGACCGGAGAAACCCCTCAGCTCAGGCTGGTCTCAGACGGGCTTGGGTTTGGACGCGGGAAGTACTGTAACTGCGCCTGCAGCCTCCTGTGCAACTTCTTCAGTCCCGCAACCCGTGGCCTGTGGCAGAGACCACACTGCAAGCTCAGAAGTGACCAAGCTTTTACGTGGAAAAAATACAAAAACTGACGCAGTGGTTGCGTGTGTGCCTCTCAGAACCATTTATTTCCTGAGATGAGTATGGAAGGACATTGACCTGCTTTCTCTGTCTAGTGTTATCAGTGATGTGTGGATCAAAGGGAGGAAAATATAATTATTTCTATGATAGATTTTCTCATAGAAAAGGAAACATCAAACCAGACAGAAACCCCTCACTCCAGCCTCCTTCCTTCTGCCCCTTCAGATGGTCAGTGTGGTCAGGGGTGTTGGGCCCTCCCACAGAACATATAATGTCCTTAATGGATAGTGAACACATTCTCCCATCAGATATATGATTGGGAAATATAACCTCTCTCTAACCTTAGCATTTAAACATTTGATGGAATAATCGGAACAACAGATTTAATTTTCAATGTCTATTTCACCCCTGTTTTCTGTGCTGGGTCTGGTCTGGTGAATCACACAGACCCCCACATGTGCTGAGTCTCATGGTCCAAGGGCATTGGCTGCAGCAGCCACAGGGACAGAGAGGTTCTAGCACTCAGAGTGAGGGTTGCTGGGAAATGCCCCAGAATTGGACAGAACTTTGACCTGAGTGAGGGGAGGAAGCTGGACGTGTTCTCAGTCACAGAACAGAGGTGTGTCTGACATTCATGGACAGAGCGTTACTGAACATGTCAGTTTACTGATTTTTCTTTATTGATTTTTAGAGAGAGAAGAAGGGAGAGAGAGAGATAGAAACATTGATGAGAGCGAATATTGACTGGCAACATCCTGTGTGCCTCCAACTTGGAATTGGGCCCATAACCTGGGCAAGTGCCCTGACCGGGAATCAAACCGGTGACCTCTTGGTGTATGTGTCCATGCTCAACCACTGAGCAACACTGGCTGGTCCTGGACAAGTGGATTAAACCTCTTCCTGTGATGACCCAGGAGGACATGCAGGGCATGATAGACACAGCTTCAGTCACCGGAGGAAACAGCTGAGTGATTATGACTAGGAGTTTGTTAGAATAGAAAAGTTAAAGGTTCTGCAGACAGCAATCAAGAGAAATAAGAAACATGCCATTGCAGAGGGTTGGAAGGGGATTCCTGTTACCCACATGCACCTGCTCACAGTGTCTCTGTGTGTGGTAACGACTTCACAGTTTTAGAGGTTAGCACTTGGACACTTGCAGGGTCATTACCCACATGGTCACACCATGTTTTACCCAAGCTGCACCATTCACTGTGGTACAATTTATAAAATCTCTCAAAACTTTGAGGGTAGAGTGGACACCCCACCCTGAAGGATTTGTGGTATTGTTGTGTCTGTGTGAGTAACCATAATGGCATTGCCCAGTACCCTGTGTCAGCCCATCTTCATTGTCAACTTCACCATCATCATCACCATCACCATCATCATCATCATCATCTTCATCCTCATCACCATCACTTGCTTACTTGTAGTTGTTCTCATTTTTTATAGAAATGATTGTTGTCCACTGATAATTACTGTTACTGGGGATAAAAGAAGGCATCTTGCCCAGCCAGTGTTTCTCAGTGGTTGAGCATCGACCCATGCACCGAGAGATTGCCAATTCGATTCCTGTTCAGGGCAAATGTTCAGGTAGTGGGTCCAATCCCCATGGAGGGCTTGCAGGAGGTGGCCAATCGATGGTCTCTCTCATTGATATTTCGATTTTTCTCTCCCCATCCCTTCCTTTTTTAAAGTCAATACAGAAAAAAAAAAAAAAAACTTTTAAAAAAGCAGGCACCTCCTTTTTTTATGTCTGTGGGATATCAAAATAAAGGCTTCACTTGTGGTTGACAAAGGCCTTCCAAAAGCTGATAACCTTGGAAACATAGGACCTTGGACAAGGACCCCTGTCCAATTAGATCATCATTGTGACCACCACCACCTCTGTCACCATCATTGATATTCAGTCTTCTAATTTTCTCTAGACCTGGTTTTGTACTCACATAATGACCCTTTATCTCAATATCTCAATTTTTACTCATTTTATACATGTTTTTACTTGAATATGTAGATGTACGCTGTTTTCTTTTTCATTACTGCTGAGTCCCTGCCAGGTCCCTGAGCTCTGTGCACACTGAGCTCCTCCCATCCCTCAGAACCTGGTGACAATGAGGGACATTCAGTCAACACAGAGTACAGGTTTCCTCCTCGGGATTGGGAGGAGAAAGCAGCCAGCAAACCCCTGTGGTACCAGGGGGCTGTGTGAGCACCCAGGACACACCCCTGTGTAATCGCTGAGACTGGATCCTCCTCTCTGAGTTGCCACTGAGATCCTCCTGTGTTGAGGTGTGGATCGTTTGATGGTAATTTTCATTGCCGAATAGTATTGCATTGATGGATGTTCCCTAGTTTGAATATTTGTAAAATCAGAAAAACATTTGGGTTGTTGTAACTCCTAACACAAATACAGATGTTAAAAATATTTGGTTTTATTTTCTTTTAAGAACATAAAGACATGTTCTTCAGGAGCAAACGTTCCTAGTGGACCACTGAGATACACAATAAGCATATAATTAATTTTATAAGAAAGTGCAATTCAATAAGTGAAGAAAGAATAACAGGATATAGAGGGACTTGGAGGACAGGAGCCGAGTCACTGACCATATGTCATTTGCAAACAAAGTGACACCTCCTAAATTGTCCACAGTAGGAATATGAGAATATACAGCCACAGAGAAACGACGAGAATCAACCTGGATGCAGCTGAGAGCTGAGAGGAAACCCCTGCTCCCAACAGGCAGGCCCTCCTTCCCCCTCACTCTGTACCTGCTCCTGGGCTGTTCCTTGTAGTTGGTGGGTCCTGAGCGCCCCCTGGTGTCCTGAGCGCCCCCTGCAGCCCCGCTCTCCTGTTCCCTCAGGAGGTGTGTGTCTGGGCTCACACTGACTTCCCCTCACTGTGTCTCGCACAGTAATACACGGCCGTGTCCTCGGTGGTCACAGAGCTCAGCTGCAGGGAGAACTGGATCTTGGACGTGTCTCTGGAGATGGTGGTGCGGCTCTTGAGGGACGGGCTGTAGTTAGTGTTGCCATCATAAGCTATGTACCCCATCCACTCCAGCCCCTTCCCTGGTTTCTGGCGGATCCAGTTCCAGTAGTAGTAACTGGTTGTGATGGAGTAACCAGACACAGTGCAGGTGAGGGAGAGGGTCTGCGAGGGCTTCACCAGTCCTGGGCCCGACTCCTGCAGCTGCACCTGGGACAGGACACCTGGGGACAAGGAGCATCAGGCCCTGTCAGTAACCTGCAGTCACAACCACCTCACAGACCCTGTCTGACCTCTGAGACCCTCACCTTGGGGGGCTGTCACCAGGCACAGGAGAAGACCCAGCAGTCTCATCTTCTTCTAGACCAGGGCTCTGCCTTCCCCAGAGACCTAAGCCCTGTGTGAGGAGAGAGCTGTGAGCCTCCCCAGCCCAGGGGAGGATTTATCCTCGAGCTTGGGGAGAAATTTGCATGTGGGGAGCTCTGTGCTCATAAATGAGCAGGTCTGAGGTCAGGCTGTCCTGGTCTTGCTGGGTCCTGAGCTCGTTTCTTCACCTGAACTCAGGGGTGTAGGTCTGGGGTGGGAGAGCCTGGTTTATGAGGCACCTTGGAATAAGTTCAGTGGATGGGCCCATGTTTTATCATTAAAGGGCATTGCTGGCCTAGGTAACGTATCACACTATTTTAATCTAACAGGTCATTTAATTCCCTAGTGAAATGGTGTCACAATATGTATAAACATCTTCCTAAGTTTAAAAAACACATTAAATAGTTCAAATTGGACAATCATAATTCCCTATAATATAATACTTTGCTGTTAACTTCGGTGTATAAATTACTGGGGTGAAGAGCAGTCCTCCCTGACCTGGCTGGGTGCCCTGGGCCTGCAGCCCCGGTCTCAGTCCAGCTCCAGTGGACAGGCCTGGTCAGGTCCCCCTCCCTCATTCCACAGCAGATCCTGCCACAGAGACAGGTTTCAGACACCCTGTGTCCCTCCTTCTCCTCCCCTCTCCCAGGGCAGGGCAGCCCCTTCCTAGGTGAGCAGCTCAGGGCGACTCCCAGGTCCTTGACCACAGAGAGGCTCTGAGACACTGGACACATCATCTCCTAGAAAGACTCGGGCACTTTCTGTGGATCGGCAGGGTCTGAGATGGGTGTGGACCCGGGACCTGCTGCTGGTCACAGGGTCATTTTGAAACCTGCCATCCCAGCGTTTCCCTGAGACCGGGGAGGGAGGGAATGTGGAGGTTGATTTACTGGGAAGGGAACTGTGAACTCAGGGTGGGCGAACAATACAGATGGAGGGGAATCAAATCACAGAGATGCTGAAGCTTTTGTTAAATCCCTTATGAGGGACACAACACGTGGTGGGATTTAACAAGCTGGTAAACTCTTCACACCTAGTTGCTTCCCTGAGTATCACACTCCCCTCCACACACGGAACCCAAACCGCAGTCCCAGGGATCGTAAAGGGCACAGGGAGACCTAGGGTGTATGTGACAGACTCAGAAAGTCTATGGACTGGAGCTGAGGTTTCTTCAGGCTCACATGTCTCAGGAGACCCCCTCGTGGACAAGAAGGCTGGGGGTGGGGGATGGTGCAGACACGTGGATGGAGCTGGAGTCTGTGACAGGGGTAGCACTGCTCTCCTGCGGGCCCTGGGGGCACCTGTGGGGAGCCCTTGGCCCTGGTCAGCTGTGAGCAGCATGATGGAAAGGGAGGTGGACGCCTCGGGAGGGCAGCTGGGTGGTCTCCTCCTTGAAGCAGGGCACTGTGCCCTGGGGTCTCCTGTGCTCTGTGACTACCCTCACCGTCCAACTGCAGACATTTTCATTTTCCCAAACTGACTCGTGCCCATTAAATAACGTCCCTGTCCAGCATGCCCAGCCGTGATGCTCTGTGCCTCATGAACCTGAGCAGTCCAGGCTCTCACAGAGGGGGAATCACAGCCTCTGGAATTCAGAGAGAGGCTCACTTCACGGGTCAGGTCTCCAAGGTTCACCATGTTCTCCCATCTGCCACTGTGCCTCCTTTGTAAAGGTGCATGACACCTTGTGAGGAGAGAGCACACTTTGCTCTTTGAAGTTCCTGCTACCTCTCTGCCATTCTCACAGAATCAGTGGCTTTTCCAGGTGTTGTTGTTTTGGTGATCAGGAAGGAGGGTTCACGACACATGGAAGCATTTAACAAACTCAGGTTGTATGAATCAGTATTTTAACAAATGAAATGGAAGCGAGTGTCCCACGTCCAGAGGTTGAGCTGACTGAGGACAAACAGTACTAATTTCTATGGCGTGCTGGTGGTCATCTGTCACACTGTCCCCACTGTCCTGGAAGCATCAGGGAGAGGAGGTGGAGACAGAGCCTGTGTAAGGGGATCAGAGCTGAAAGGGACCCCCAGGTGGCACAGGCATGGGGTGTGATCCCAGGTCACCCTACCTTACCCTGGGGCTCCTGTGACATGGGCACACGTCCTGCCCTGAACTGCAGCTCATGGGGAATAAGGGATCGTGACAGGAAGAATGTTCCAAAGGAACCGAGGAGTGAGGGGGAGGTGAGGGTCACACAGGGGTCTGGAGGTTAGCTCCTGTCCATGGACAACAGGCCGGACAGCAGGAGGGTGCAGGGTGTCAGTGGGTGCAGGAGGAAGGAACAACCTCCTGAGGGTGCAGCAGGGCCACAGGCAGGAGGGTCTCGTGTGTGCTCTGCAGGCCTCACAAGGTCAGGCAGGGCGCACCCACCTCAGGAGGGCAATCTGCTGACCCAGTCTCCTGCCTGACAGCACCCTCACGGAAACCCAGATACTGTCTGCACAAGTGTGGGGGCACCCAACCCCTGTGACATTGACCCAGAAATTAACTATCACGTGACCCACACATTCCACCCTCTCAGCAGACTGGACTGCCCCCCCTCCTGAAGAACCTCTCCATGACCTACACCCCGAGATTCATCGACTGAGGGAAACACCAGGGAACCGGCTTTGATCCCCGCTGACGGCACCACATCACGTGTGTTAACAACAAATCTGGTCGTGAAATTCGGGAGTAGTCCCAGGGTCACACCTCACAGCTGGAGCAGCTCAGAATTCTGGGGCCGGGGACACGGGCTCTTCCACGGGGTCAGGAGAGACGCATGTCTGGGGACCCGCGCATGGAGGGAGAGGTGCACTGGTGGGGTTTATGGGGATGAAATAAATGCAGCTCCCAGGTCCCTGGTGTGTCATCCATGGCCGGTGCCTCAGCTCCATCCACGGGGAGAAGAACTGCCTGAACCTCCTCTAATCCCTCGGGGTGTGAGCACCACCAGACCCAACCCCGAAGCTCCTGCGGTGGGCGCACCTCCGGGTGCACAGAAGGGCCACGGCCATCGGCGCGGTGCGCAGGCTGCGGGGACCGTGAGCGCCACGCGGGCCTTTCTTCTCCCTTCGGACGGACCTGCTCTGCCCCTGCCGGCAGGTGAGCCTGGGGCTGCTGTCTGCGGCCCGGGGTCTGTGCTGTCGGGTCCCGGTCATGACTCTGGAGAAGACCCAGGAGCCCATCCGAGGAAGAGGACACCCCAGACGACAACAGAAACCCGGGGCTTAACCTCCACCTGCACCTGGTACTGGACTTAATGTTCTGATCTCTGGGTCCTGAGCGCCCCCTGGTGTCCTGAGCGCGCCCTGCAACCCCGCCCTCCTGTCCCCTCAGGAGGTGTGTCTGGGCTCACACTGACTTCCCCTCACTGTGTCTCCTGCACAGTAATACACGGCCGTGTCTTCAGGTCTCAGTCTGTTCATTTGCAGATAAAACTTGTTCTGAGCATTGTCTCTGGAGATGGTGAATCGGCCCTTCACAGCGTCTGCATAATGTGTGGTACTACTATCAGAATTAATACCTCCTACCCACTCCAGACCCTTCCCTGGTGCCTGGCAGGCTCACTCCATCCAGGAGTCCCTGAAGGTGGATTCAGAGGCTGAACAGGAGAGTCTCAGAGACCCCCCCCAGGCTGCACCAATGCTCCCCCAGACTCCACCAGCTGCACCTCACACTGGACACCTGCAAACACAAAGACGTCCTGGTCAGGAAACTGTCACATGCCCACTGTTTCTCTCTCTTATCCACTCTCACACTCAGTGTCTCTTGTTCTCCATACATTACCTCTTAAAATAGCAACAAGGAAAACCCAGCAGAGCCCCAACTCCATGGTGAGTGGTCTGTGTTTCATTCTGTTCAGGGAATGGGGTCACCTGGGGATCCCAGAACTTTGCTTCTGTTCCAGAGCTGCAGGGTCAGGTCTGAGCAGAATTTTATGTGCAGAGGGGGCCCTATTTGCATGTCCTCATACTACATAGGGAGCTCTGGGTTTGGAGACCTGAGAAAGGACCTTGGCTCTGTGCAGGTGGGAGTGTCTTGGGGGGAAATTGTGGTCATGATAACATTTCAATAACTAAATAAGCATCATAAGGAGGTTGGGGTATGTCCTGTGTCCACATGTAGTAACAGTGAGACCAGCACCTGTCCTGTGCTCCACTTCACTTGGCCCCTTAACCCCCTGCACCAACTCCGGGTTAGAGGGTGCAGAACCCTTGTGTATAATGACAACATTATTTAGCGTCTGTGTTCTAGTGCTACCCACACTTCATGGGGGAGACACGCAGACACATGGAAAGAGACCACAGGCTGCAGTTCTCATAAGAGGTACATACATTGTGTACACGGTGTGTTGGTGCCTTGGCCATGAGTGTCTCTGGCTTCCTGACCTTCCAGGAGACAAAGAAGACAGAGTGTTGAGAAGATGCTTCTCTATCCCAGGGACTCAGAGACACTGAAAAGTCAGGGAGATTCATGGAGCTGATGGAAAGGCTGTGGGTTTCCAACACCTAGAAGTCCATGGTCAGAGGGTCTTTCTGCACAGAGAGTAATGGAAACCACAAAGAATGTGATGTAATGTAACAAACAGTGAACTAATTCTGTATCACAATATACATGTTCATTGAGGGGAGTTCTTGACTTAGTCATGCTGAAAACCTTTGTATATTTTGTGCAAAGGGACTTTGTTCTATTTGAGTCATTTAAGTATCTGAGGTCCAAATACTTTGCAGGGAAATCTAGACGGATCCTCCTAATGTAAGAGTTTACATCAGAGGGAGGCAGAGGGAGATTAAGCTCCAGGAGGACAAGGACACACTGTAACCTCTGAGGTCAAGGCCCCTATTCCTGGCTGTGGAGATGGAGGAAGAGGCCTCGGGACCAGAGATGCAGTTATAGCAGCTGGAAAAGACCAGGAAACAGGCTCCCCTGTCTGAGATTGTTCAGGCAGCTGTAACAAAATGCCTGGGCTGGGAAGATGATAAACAACACACATTTGTGTCCCACAGATCTGGAGGTTTGGAGTCCTCAGTCCAGGTGCCAGCAAGGTGCCTCCTGGAGAAAGACGTCCTCCTGGTTCTGGTCTGACAGCCTCTTCCTAAGTGTCCACATGGTGGAGGGACCAGCAGGACCTCCGGGCTCCATTAGAAAGGCACTGACCCCATCACGAGGGTCCCTCATGACCTAAGCATCTCCGCAAGACCCCACCTCCCAACACCATTCTTTTTGGGAATGACCATTTCAACATGCGACCTTGGGGAGCACAGGTGTTCAGACCACAGCACCATCCTTGAGCCCCTGCAGGAGGGTGGTCCTGCCTCCCCCTGAATTCAGTCCAGTGAGGTGGATTCATGCTCTCACCTCCAGACTGTAGGGAATGACCTTGTGCAAATTGCAGCCCTGGTGTGTGGTGATGTCACTCGGTTGTCCTAGGAATGCACAGACTGGGGGTGGTGTCCCATTATCAAGGGTGTCCCCACACTGCTCCTGCTGTGTGATGACCTCAGTGTTGGCCCACAGACAGGGACACTGCACAGCTGGAGATCCGAGGAAGAGTCTCCTTTGTGTGTCCCTCTGCAGGGAGGCCTGTGAGACACTGTGCTGACCGAGCCTGTGCTTGAACCTGCCCCCATTCGAACCCACAGCTTCCACCCTGTGAGCAGACAGTGGTGTCTCAGGGCCTGACTGTGTGAGGAATCAGGGGGCTCCCGGCCCTGTGTCTTCTCCCCCAGCACAGCCGCCCTTAGGGTCTGGGAACCTCCCAGGACGTGGTCCTCACACTGTGTCTCACACAGTCATGCACGGCCTTGTCCTCAGACTTCAGGACATTGGTCTGCAGATAGGCCGTGCTGACCGAGGTGTCCATGGAGAAGACAGGTCGCTCTGAGCAGCCTGGGCACACGTGGGCTTCCCAGTGTTTGTGTGAAACCAGCTCACACACTGCAGGCCTGTCCTGGGGCCTGTCGCACCCGGTGCACATAGTAGCTGGTGAGGTGGATCCAGAAGCCTTGCAGAAGAACTTCCCTGAGGCCCCAGGCTTCCTCCCCTCAGCCCCAGACTGTACCTGCTGCCCCTGGGAGTGCACACCTGTGCAGAGGAGACAGAACTGGGTGGAAAATCTCTTGACTGTCTTTGGACCTTTTTTCAGACCAGTGACTGGGGAGCCCTTTCCTGTACCCACTGCCACCAGGAGGAGGGTTCTCCAGCCCCAGTCCATGGTGAGGGGCTGAGCTGTGGGCACTTCTGTAGGGGGTGTGGCTGTGGGTGATGCTCTCAGGGCACAGACTTATCCATATTTAACCTAGTGCACCTCATCTCATTGCATATTCCTGATAGGTGGTAGAGGTCACAGGGACCATGCTCAGTGGGAGTCTGAGGGTCCACATTCTAATCTGTGTAAAAGGACATGTGTCCCCTGCCAGGTCCCTCAGCTCTGTTCACATGGAGCTTCTGTCATCCCGCAGGGCCCTGGTGACAATGAGGGAATATTCAGTCCCTGCGGAGTGGTGCTCTCCCCAGGAATGATGAGAAGGGACAAAGGCCAGCAAACCCCTGTGTTCCTAGGGGCTGTGTGAACCCCCAGGACATGCCCCTGTGTGATCTCTGAGACTAGATTCTCCACTCTGAGTCATCACTAACATCCTCCTGTGTGAGGTGTGGATCAGATGATGGTTGTTTTCATTGCCCAATTTTGTTAAATTGATTAATGTTTTCTAATTTCTAAAGTTAGAAAAAACGTCTGTGTTGTAGCTCTTAACACAAATAAAAAAAACTATAAATATTTGGTACATTTTTTATGAACACAAAGATTCATTCTTCTGGGGCAAATACTCCCAGTAGAAATGCTGATATATGTCTTAAGTATATATTTAATTTTAATAAGAAATGGAGATTTATGTTGTCAACAAAAAAAAGAATAACAGAAAAAAGAGGGACTTGCAGAAGGAGAGGAGAGTAGTCCTGCTGATACGTCATCTGCTCACACACAGTGTCACCTCCTCACTTGTCTGCAGTGAGAATATGAGAAGTTAGAGCCACAGGGAAAAAGGGGGATCATCCTGGATGCAGCTGAGAGCTGAGAGGAAACCCCTGCTCCCAACAGGAAGCCCCTCCTTCCCCCTCACTCTGCACCTGCTCCTGGGCTGTGCTCTGTGGGGGAAGAAACCTGAGCGCCCCCTAGTGTCCTGAGATCCCCCAGCAGTCCCGCCCTCTTGCCCCCTCAGGAGGTTTGTGTCTGGGCTCACAATGACTTCCCCTCACTGTGTCTCTCGCACAGTAATACACGGCCGTGTCCTCGGTGGTCACGGAGCTCAGCTGCAGGAAGAACTGGTTCTTGGACGTGTCAGCAGTGATGGAGATACGGCCCTGGAAGGCTGGGTTGTAGTTTGTGCTCCCAGTCCAGTACCCCATCCACTCCAGCCCCTTCCCGGGTTTCTGGCGGATCCAGTTCCACCTGTTACTGCTGGTGACTGAGCCCCCAGAGACAGTGCAGGTGAGGGAGAGGGTCTGTGAGGGCTTCACCAGTCCTGGGCCCGACTCCTGCAGCTGCAGCTGGGACAGGACACCTGGGAACCAGGAGCATCAGCCCTGTCAGTGATGTGCAGTCACCACCACCCCACAGACCCCTGTCTGACCTCTGAGACCCTCACCTTGGGGGGCTGTCACCAGGCACAGGAGAAGACCCAGCAGTCTCATCTTCTTCTAGACCAGGGCTCTGCCTTCCCCAGAGACCTCAGCCCTGTGTGAGGAGAGAGCTGTGAGCCTCCCCAGCCCAGGGAGGATTTACCCTGGATCTTGGGGAGAAATTTGCATGTGGGGCAGCCTGTTCCTTATAAGTGGGGGCTGAGGTCAGGCTGCCTTGGTTCTTCTCAGGCTCCTCTGGGCCATCTCTTCACTTGAACTGACTCAGCATGTAATTCTGAGATAAGTGATCTCATGATACACCTTGAAATGTGGTTGAAGGTTGGCCTCACCTTTCTGAGTGAAAGAGGAAATTGTGGGCTAGATGAGTAGGTTACACTTTTTCTTCCAGTTCATCTTTCAAACCAATTTAAAGGGACTAGTTTTTGTTAAGATAGCTTCTGAATTCCAACACTTTAGTATATCCACTATTTCCCAACTTTTATATTATAATTTTATACAAGTCACATCTGTCTTTATGCAAAAATAAAAATAACGGACAACATGCTCTATATCTTATGGATTAATTGTATTGATTGTTATTTTTAGAATGAGAGGGAGGGAGAGAGGTGATAGAAACTGCATGTGAGAGAGAAACATCAATTGACTTTCTCCTGCTCCTCCCCTTTTTGTGGTTGAACCTGAAACCCAGGCATGTACCCCAGACATGGAACAGAACTGGGACTTCTCATTCTAGGGGACAATCCTCAGTTCTCTGAGCCACACTGACCAGCTCTGGTATATAAATGTATGACATTCCTTTGATCTGAGAAACTACCTCCCAAGCTCAGGTAGGTGGAACATTCTTGATAACTGATGTTGGAAATTTTGTAATTATGCCTACAGTTTCCTGTATAAACTCTTCCATTAGGAAACTTCATGGCCTGTTGCAGAGACCCCAGACTAGTTACATCACGCATATTCATACTTTTATTTATTTATTTATTTATTTATTTATTTATTTATTTATTCATTCATTTAAATCCTCACTCGAGGGCATTTTTTCAATTTTTGTTCAGATAGAGTAGGAGGATGAAAGAGAGAGAAAGAAGCATCAACATGAGAGGGACACATTGAGTGGCTGCCACCCACACAACCCAACCAGGGCTGGGGACAAACTGCAACCGAGGTACGTGCCCTTAGCGGGAACCGAACCCGGGTCTCTCTGGACCTCAGGTTGAAGCTCCTTTGCTGAGCCAAACTGGCCAGAGCCATACTTTTAAATATAGATAAAAACAATATATGAAACATTGATTATGCCCGTGTACAACTCAGTTATTTGTGTGCTGAAATGATCGTGTCAGGAGATTGACCTGTTTTATCTGTCTACTGTTATCAGTGATATCGGGGTTCTCAGGGAGGTTAGTGAAGAGAATTTGTATCATAGATGTTCTCATAGGACAGGAAACTTCAACCCTGAACAGAACCCTCACTACAGTCTCCTTCCCTCTGCCCCTGGGGATAGACTCTATGGTCAGAGGTGCTGGGCTCTCCCACAAAACATAATGTCCATAATGTACAATGAACACATTCTCCCATCAGATAAGTTATTAGAAAATGTATATTCTCTGGATAGCTTCTTTCATTCCCTTAATTGATAAATGTACTTAACTAAGCAAAGTCTAATTCCCTCCTATTTTCTGTACTGGGAGGGAGAGAGAGAGAGAGATATAGACTGGCTGCCTCCCACATGACCCAACTTGAGCTGAGGATAAACTACAGCTGAGGTACATGCCCTTGACTGAACTTGAATGCAAAATCTTTGGTCTGGGGGCTGACAATCGATTCCAGAGGTTATTTCACGAGGATGAAAATAACCAGAGAGGACGAGGGAGCAGAGAGGCCGTGAGAGGGAGACATGAGGAGATGAACTGGAGCTGACGTCGGGAAAGGGAATGTCCCAGTGAGAGCCCTGCATGGAGCTGTGTGTGCAGGACTCACATGGGACAGTGAGAGAGCGAGGCCCTGGCGAGTGTGGGGACCTGGGGGATGGACTATCAGTGTGTGTAGACGGTGACACCTGGGTGGACACATAGGGACTTTTCTAGGGCAGGTGCTCAAATACCACCTCTCAGGGGATGCTGGAATCAGGACTGTGGGGTGACCGTGACCCCTAGTGGTGACACTGAGCCATGCAGGCTGCAGGACCCTAGGGACTGAACCAGCTGCCTCTCCACCAGGGGAGGGAAGAGCTCACCTTTAAGGTCAGGCTTCTCCTCTCTGAGCAGAGATACACGAGGACTCAGTCCATGAGGGTATTTTCTATCAGCTGCACCATACTCATTGGTGACACATGTGAGAGTATCTCCAGTCAATTTGGTATTTTTTGAGGAAACTACTAGAATGATAGTTTTAACAAGTGTGAGTGAGTAGAATGAAACAGCTGAACATGTTGCTATTTACTAAGTGAAGCGGGGCCTGGTGGTCAGTTGGTTGGATGGCCATCCTATACAATGAAAGGCTGTGGGTTGTCGTAGCTCCTAACACAAAGATGCTAAATGTATTTCCATTCATATTTTAATGAACATAAAGATTCGTTCTTTTGTAGCCAACACACTTAGTGGGACCACTGAGACACGTGTCAAGTATATATTTAATTTAATAAGGATCCGCAGACATTTTGTGAGAAACAATAACAGGACATAGAGGGACCTGGAATAGGAGAGACCTCCAGTCACTGTGAACATGTCACATGCAAACACGCAGTGTCACCTCCTCACTTGTGTGCAGCGAGAATATGAGGAGTTAGAGCCTCAGAGAAAAAGCAAGAAATATCCTGGATGCAGCTGAGAGCTGAGAGGAAACCCCTGCTCCCAACAGGAGGCCCCTCCTTCCCCCTCACTCTGCACCTGCTCCTGGTCTGTTCTCTGTGGTCAGTGGGTCCTGAACGCCCCCTGGTGTCCTGACCACGCCCTGCAGCCACACCCTCCTGTCTCCTCAGGAGGTTTGTGTCTGGGCTCACACTGACTTCCCCTCACTGTGTCTCACACAGTAATACATGGCCGTGTCCTCGGTGGTCACGGAGCTCAGCTGCAGGGAGAACTGGTTCTTGGACGTGTCTCTGGAGATGGAGGTGCGGCTCTTGAGGGATGAGCTCTAGTAAGTGTCACCATCATAAGATATGTACCCCATCCATTCCAGCTCCTTCCCTGGTTTCTGGCGGATTCAATACCAGTGGTAATAATTGGTTGTGATGGAGACTTCATAGTCAGCGCAGGTGAGAGAGAGGGTCTGCATGGGCTTCACCAGTCCTGGGACCAACTCCTGCAGCTGCACCTGTGATAGGACACCTGGGAACAAGGAGCATCAGGCCCTGAACCACCTCACAGACCCTGTCTGACCTCTGAGACCCTCACCTTGGGGGGCTGTCACCAGGCACAGGAGAAGACCCAGCAGTCGCATCTTCTTCTAGACCAGGGTTCTGCCTTCCCCAGAGACCTCAGCCATGTGTGAGGAGAGAGCTGTGAGCTTCCCCAGCCCAGGGGAGGATTTACCCTGGAGCTTGGGGAGAAATTTTCATGCAGGGAAGCCTGTTTCTTATAATTGGGGGGCTGAGGTCAGGCTGTCCTGGTCCTCCTGGGGATCCTCTGGGACATTTCTTGTCTTTACTCAGCATGTAAGAACGGGGTAGCACCTAGTTCATGATACACCCTGGAATGTGGTCCAAGGCCGACCTCAACTTTCTGAGTGAAAGAGAAAATGATGGCCTAGATAGCTAAGTTACACTTTTTCTTCCCATATATCTTTCAAACCAATTTAAAAAGGACTAGAATGTTCTAAGAGAGTTTCTGAATCCAACACCTTAGTATATGCACTATTTCCAAATTTTTATATTGTAATTTTATACAAATATTGTCCACCTTCATGTAAAAATAAAAATTAAGGACAGGCAGCTCAATATTTTATATATTAATTTTATTTGAATATATTTCATTTTTATTTTTTAGAAGGAGGGGGAGGAAGAGGGGAGATAAAAACTGCATGTAAGAAGCAAACATACATTGGCTTCCTCCTGCTCGTCCTTTCTGGTGGATGACCCTGCAACCCCGGCATGTGCCCAGACCTGGAACTGAACTGGGACATCTCAGTCCAGGGGACAATACTTAGTTCTCTGAGTCACATTGACCAAGTCTTTTATATCAATCTATGGCGTTCGTTCAATCTGAGAAACTACCTCCCAAGCTCAGGCAGGTGGGACATTCTGTATAACTGATGTGTAGAATTAGCCCTAGTGCCTGGGCCTTGGTTTTTCCCAACTTGACCCCATGGCTTCCCTGAATGACCTTTAGACCAGGGGACATGCCCAGTGAGGGTTTTAGTGCTACCTGGATGGACAATGGACCATGTTATAATGTGGTCACAGTACCATATAGCAGGAGAAATCAATAAAAAAGAAACGAAAAGAAAGGATAAGATTTTCAATATCATATCTTAGAAGGCTACCTGTATGAACACAGGAAGGTGATCAACCATCACACCCAGAGGGAGATGAATGTGTGTGAACTTCATGGACAGGAGATGGAAAGTTCCTTCTGACACTATTTCCCCTGCACAGTATTCAGAGGATAAACTAAGAACAGAGTGTGACCCTAGAGCCAGTGGACCAATGTTGGGGGATGATGGGTGACTGTGTGTCCCTGAAAATTAGAAGCCTTAACTACTGAGAATCAGACTGTGTCCCGGGTTTGAGTTTTTCAGGGAGTTTGGAGCTGATGCAGCAGCTGCATGACCTCCTCTGTGGGGTTTGTTCTCTAGACTCTGCTGGACCAGGTTCTGTCACTGGGGATGGAGAAGGACCTCAGTCATGACCACGTGAGTTTACGTGAAATTGTGGAGTAATTAAGTTTTGGTTATACAAATTTGGTTCAGAAATATCTTGATACCTATGAGTAATACAGAACAAATCTAAATAAAATATCATTTATATAAAATATTTTTTCTTTATCCATTTTTACAAAATGAATAAGTAATTCAAATAACCTCCCATTATTAGAGCTGATGCATCTGATTTTCCATAAACTGGTCAGCTTGGTGGTTCGGCCGTGTTCTCACCATCGGGATCTGTGTCCAGGTGGACGTCTGACGTGGTCCAAACCAGGGCGGCAGGAGACAGGTGCATTCCTGTTTCCTCAGAAGTAAATTTCAGTCACTTTACTTGTCTGCATCTGACCCTGGGGGATGCTGTCCCCATGTCCACACACAGGGAGTCACCTGGAGTGTGAGGTCTCCTGCTGTGGGTGTCACTGTGCAGAGCTGGGAAGAGATGCTCCCAGGTACATGGATGGGGACCAAGAAGCTAGGGGCCACACTCCCAGGGCTCTGGTCTTTATGTGGTCAGTTCCCTCCTCATGGAGCAAGTTCTCAGTGTCTCCTATCACTTTCCTCAGACATAGCCACACGGAAATCTAGTCATTAATATACAAACAACTGGTTTAAAATGACTATTCTCTTTACTCAGCTATAGAAAGAAGAAAGTTGTACCATTTTTGCCAACGTGGATGGACCTAGAGGGTCTTGTGCTGAATGAAGAAAGTCAGACAGAGACAAACACCCTGTGGTTTCACTGATATGAGGAACCTACAGAACAATGTAAAGTAACAGGCAGAACAGAAACAGACTCATGGACTCAGGGGACAGACTGATGGGGCACAGGGAGGGCAGTTGGGGGCCTGGGAGAAAGGGGAGGGACTGAGAAGCACAGATTGGCAGTTAGTGGCAGTGACAGGATGGGAAGTGCAGCCCAGGGAACAGTCAGTCGTATCGTCATAACTGGTGTGGGGCCAGGCGGGCACTGGAGCTACTGGTGCCTCACTTCATACATTATATGAGGTCTGACCACGGGGGTGTACACCAGAAACTAGTATAAAATAAGATGGACAGTCAACGGGAATTGAAAAAGAAAGAAAAAAGGGAGTTGACCTTCGGTCCAGTGAGATTAAAACAAGGGTGTAGTGGGTGTGACCCAGGCAGGAGCCAGGGCTGAATTCCAGGACTGTGCTCACAGGTGTGTCTTCTCTGGGAAAGTTCTGACATCGTTAGAGTCATTAGAGACTCCACTGAGAACCTGAACCTGAAATTATGCGCTGAGAGTTCACATCTCAATAACAAACTGAAGACCGTGATCCAGGACTTACTTCAACATACAGACTTGCTGAAGGGCCTTTCCTGTGCTTCCCAGAGATTCCAACTGTGTACGTGATACATGTGTCATGTCCCCTGTGTGTGCTTGTCCTCAGCCTGGACATCTGTACAAGCTGCCGTGACCCCTTTGCCTCTGCCTGTGTCAACTTCTCTGGGTGCTGTGAACATGATGCCAAGCCAATGACAGTCACCAATATAAAAGCTTTTATCTCTAGCTTTGGTGTAACCCCTCAGGTCCCACTGTCTACACACATGTGTCCTGCTCCTGGCTAATTAGGACCCTGAGCTGTGTGGAGCTGAGCTGCACTTCTGGGTCAGCAGAATTCCATCCCTCCTCCTCTTCCTCCTTCTTCTATTTTGTTAATTGTCACGTGAGGATTTTTTCCATAGAATTTGTTTGATACAATGGAAGGAAGAGAAGGAGGAGAGAAACATATTCATATGTTTCCTCCCCTACGACTCCCGCAGGCTGGGGAATTGAACCTAAACCGAGGTGCCTACCCATGGCTGGGAATCCAGCCTTTGACCATTCGGTCTGCAGGCCGGCAGTCTGACTGCTGAGCAAACCGGACAGGGCAGCAGACACTCTTAGACTCAGGAGACGTGGGTCAGGAGATTTGATAATAAATGGTCATTTGGGCACAAGTGTGTCTGAAAGAGACTCTCTGCCTTTTCTCCACTTGTGAATGTTGACTCACTTTACAACAGACTTTTTAAACTCAGAGAAGTCAGAGGTAAGCACAGAGTCATAATCCCAGAGAGGATCGTTGAAAGAAACTGTAAAGTAAAGAGGAAACCCGAGAGGAAACCAGCCCAGACCTCCAACTGCACCTGCTCCTGGACAGACCTTGTGTTCAGGGACCCTGAGCGCCACCTGGTGGTCGCAGCCTCTCATGCAGGGAGGTTTGTGTCTGGTCTCACACTGACTTCCCCTCACTGTGTCTCTTGCACAGTAATACACGGCCGTGTCCTCGGTTCTCAGGCTGTTCATTTGCAGATACAGCGTGTTCTTGGAGTTGTCTCTGGAGATGGTGAATCGGCCCTTCACAGTGTCCGCATAGTATGTGCTACCACCACTACTACTAATGTGTGAGACCCACTGCAGCCCCTTCCCTGGAGCCTGGCGGACCCAGTTCATTTCATAACTACTGAAGGTGAATCCAGAGGCTGCACAGGAGAGTCTCAGAGACCCCCCAGGCTTCACCACGCCTCCCCCAGACTCCACCAGCTGCACCTCACACTGGACACCTGCAAAGTCAAAGACGTTCCTGGTCAGGAAACTGTCACACGTCCACTGTTTCTCTCTCTCATCCACTCTCACACTCAGTGTCTCTTGTTCTCCACATATTACCTCTTAAAATAGATACAAAAAAAACCCAGCTGAGCCCAAACTTCATGGTGAGTGGTCTGTGTTCAGTCCAAATCAGGGAATGGTGTCACCTTTTGATTCTGGGGTGGGCTTCTGTCCCAGAGCTGCAGGGTCGAGGCAGAGCTGAATTTATGGGCACAGGGGGCCCCATTTTCATGTCTTCCTACTATATAGGAAGTTCCAGGGTTGTAGACCTGCAGAGAGGGCAGTGCCTCAGAGCAGGTGTGAGTGTCCTGAGGGAGAATCTTGGTCATGATAACATTCCAATAACTAAATTACAATCATAGGGTTGTTTGGTGTATAATCACCTGTCTACATCTGGTAACAGGGACTCCATCATCTAGCCTAAGCACCTCCCCGCTGGCTCCTCAACTCCCCTGAACGAACTACAGGCAAGGCAGGGTCTGCCATGAGGGTGCAGACCCCTTGTATGTAATGAGAGCATAAATGAAGGACTGTGTTCTGGTGTTACACAATCTTAGGTTTGGAGACAAGCAGACACATGGAATGGGACCACAGGATGCACATCTTGTAAGAGTGAATGTCATGGACACTGTGTGTTGGTGGCCTTAGCCCTGGGTATCTCTGGTGTCCTGACCTTCAAGGAGACAAGGATGACGAAGTGTTAAGGGAATGCTTCTCTATCCCTGGGACACAGAGACACAGAAGTCAGGGAGATTCATGGAGCTGATGGATAAACTGCGTTTTTCACACATTGAAGTCCATCTTCAGAAGGTCTGTGTACATAGACCGTAATAAAAATCTTAAAGGAGGTGATGTAATGGAACACTCAGAGAAGTAATTGTGGCTCATGATACATATGATCAGTGAGGACGGCTGTTGTCTGAGTCATGCTGGGAACCCTTGTATATTATGTGCAAAGGGGCTTTGTAATATTCCAGTCATTTAGCAATCTGAGGTCTAAATATTTTCCAGGGAAATCTAGACAGGTCCTCCTAATGTAAGAGCTTATATCAGAGGGAGGCAGAGGGAGATTAGGCTGCAGGAGGACAAAAACACACTGTGACCTCTGAGGTCAGGGGCCCTATTCCTGGCTGTAGAGATGGAGGAAGAGGTCAAGAGACCAGAGATACTGTTCTAATCGCTGGAGAAGACCAGGAAACAGGCTCCCCTGTCTGAGATTGTTTACGCAGCAGTAACAAAATGCCTGGGCTGGAAAGATGATAAACAACACACATTTGTGTCCCACAGATCTGGAGCCTGGGAGTCCTCATTCCAGGTGCCAGCAAGGTGATTTCTGCAGAGGGACATCCCCCTGGATCTTGTCTGACAGCAACTTGCTTGGTCTGCACGTGGTTTCGGGACCAGTAAGACCTCTTGGGCTTCAACAAAAAGACACTGATTCCATCAGGACCACCCTCATGACCTAAGCTTGTCCCCAAGACCCAACCTCCCGACAATGTGTTCTTTGGGGATGAGGATTTCAACATGTGAACTTGGGCATCCCAGGTTTTCAGACCACAGCATCATCCTGGAGCCTCTGCAGGAGGGTGGTCCTGCCTCACCCTGACCTCAGTCCAGTGAGGTGGATTTGTGCTCTGACCACCAGACTGTAGGAAATGACCATGTGAAGACTGAAGCCCAGGTGTGTGGAGATGTGACTCAGTTGTCTTAGGAATGGACAGACTGGATGTGGTCTCCATTATCAAGGGTGGCCCATGCTGCTCTTGCTGTGTGATAACCTCAGTGCTGGCCCAGAGACAGGGACACTGGAGGGCTGGGATTTGAGAAGGAGTCTTTTTGGTGTGTCCCTCTGCAGGGAGGCCTGTGAGATGCTGTGCTGACTGACCCTGTCCTTGAACCTGA
This sequence comes from Molossus alvarezi, assembly GCA_037176705.1. Taxonomy (NCBI): domain Eukaryota; kingdom Metazoa; phylum Chordata; class Mammalia; order Chiroptera; family Molossidae; genus Molossus; species Molossus alvarezi. Next base: position 100,142 of record CM073885.1, on the reverse strand, counting down.
TCCCCTGCCAACCCATGGCATCACACCCAGTGAGCTGACTGTGCTGCCTGAATGTCTTGGGCGTGGTGCTCGGCCAAGGACAGGGCCAGAGATATGCATCCTTGACTGTCTCATCCGTCCTGTTTCCCAAGCACAGTGTCATGTTTCAGAAAGAAGGAACATCCTAGAACCTGTGAGGAAAACACTCCTGTCCAGACACTCAAGTCTGACACCAACTAGGTGTTCCCAGGTGATGCCTCAGTGAACATCCCTCATTCAGAGAACAGGAGGGTCCAATGTGCCCTGAAAAATAACAATGAAGAAAAAGGACCTTTCAGGAACACCTTCCCCTCCAATTCCTTGCAGTGCATTTGACCCCTGTGACCTTCCCCTAGATCACTGACTCCCCTATGACAGCATCGCTCCTGGTCTGAGGACCTGACTGTGTGAGGAGTCAGGAGGCTCCTGGCCCTGCATCTCCTTCCCCCGCATGTCTTGTGTTTTTCTGTTTTTGCAGTTCCTGTGTATCCAAATGTTGATTAGAATGAATCACACCTTCTCCAGAAAAGGTCAGAGATAGAGCTGGTTCCCCATTGACTGCAGGGCTCTGTAGTTGAAGAGTCCCCAGCAGACCCCCCACCTGTATTAGGGGACCCCTGAGAATGGTGAGGCTGAGGAGACAGTACCGTTGTCAGCTGTCAGGTGAGGGTGGTCTGCCCGGTCACCTGGTGGGTGGGGCAGCAGTGGGCAGGCAAGTGAGGCCAGCTCTCTGAGGGACAGCCTGGCTTTCTCAGGACACCTGGTTTCAGGACTGGCTTGGTGTTCATTTATTCTTGTTGCTCCACCTTGATAGTTATCTTCCTTCCTGACCACCTGAACCATGGATCTCAGTTTCCCACATCCTACGTGTAGACCAACTCTGCTCAGGCACCCCACAGCTCTGCCCATCAGGCCCTGCGGGAACCTACATCTCCACCTGCATCTTCAGCTCTGATTCAACCCTAGTCAATATTTCTCCACTGAGTAAGTCATCACAAGTTAGAATTCAAGTTTCTGCTCCTGGGATGGTCCTTGGTTTCAGCACCCTTTTGTGATCGATGACCCTCCCGCATGGAGATTTGTTTCTGGGTTTACACTGACTTTCCTCACTGTGTCTCTCACACAGGCTGTTGTCTTGGTTCTCAGGCTGCTTATTTGCAGATACAACATGTTCTTGGTGTTGTCTCTGGAGATGGTGAATCTGCCCTTCACAGATTCTGTATAGTAAGTTGTACTTTCATGAGTATAAATTTTACTTCTCCATGCCAGCCCCTTCCCTGGAACCTGGAGGACCAAGTTTATCTATCAGTTTCTGCAGGTGAATCCAGAGGTTGCACAGGAGAGTCTCAGAAATGCCCTAGGTGGCACCAAGACTCTTCCAGACTCCACCAGCTGCACCTCACACTGGACACCTCCAAACACAAAGACGTCCTGGTCAGGAAAATGTCACATGTCCACTGTTTCTCTCTCTCATCCACTCACAACTCAAAATTACCTCTTAAAATAGCAACAAGAAAAAGACAGTTGATGAAACACTCCATGGGCAGTGCTCTGTGTTCAGTCCTGATCAGGGAATGGGGTCACCTGGAGATCTCAGCCTGGGCTCCTGTCTTAGAACTTAAGGGTCAGGGCTGGGCTGGTTTTTATGAGCAGAGGGGTCCCTGTTTGCATGTTCTCCTACTATAAAGGGAGCTCTCGGGTTGAAGACCTGAGAGAGGGAAGTTGTGAGTGTCATGTGGGAGAATTGTAGTCATGATAAAATTTCATTAACTAAACTCAGAATGAAAGAGACGTGTGTGCATGTCCAAAAAGCAAAGACAGAGGCATCTGGAGCAGACACTGTGTCAGCACACCGTCAGCCCTGATCCTGGACCCTGTGCATCCACAGAAGTCTGAGTGTGTCTGCCTCAGTGTGCAGAGCTGTCCACCCTCAGGGCCCTGTGGACAAAGATGGAACATTCAGTCCCCATGAAGGGAAGCTCTCCCTTGGGAATGGGGAGGAGGAGACAGAAACCCGCAAACCCCTTTGGTCCTAGGGGGCTGTGTGAACACCCAGGACACCACCCTGTGTGATCTCTGAGACTGGTTCCTCCACTCTGAGTCATCACTGAGATCCTCTTGTGCTGAGGTGTGGATCAGTTGATGGTTATTATTTTTTATTGCTGAGTTGTATTCTATTTATAGATATTCCCTAGTTCGCTTATTTGTAAAATTAGAAAAACATTTGTGTCACTGTGGCTCCTAATACAAATAAAGATGCTAAAATATTTCTATTTACATTTTTTATGAACATAAAGGTGCGTTCTTCTGGAGCAAACATTCCTAGTGGGAACACTGAGATAGAGGTTAAGTACATATTTAATTTTATAAGGATCTGCAGTTCATTTTCTGAAGACAGTATGACGTGACCTGGGGTAGGAGAGACCTCCACTCACTGTGGACATGTCATCTGCAAACACAGAGTGTTTCTTCCTTACTTGTCTGCAGTCAGATTATAAGGAGTTAGACCTTATGAAAAAATGAGAACCATCCCTGGATGCATTTGTGAGCTGAGTGAAAATCCCTGCTTCCAACAAGAGGTTTCTCCTTCTCAACCCTCACTCTGCACCTGGTCCTGGTTTGCTCTCTGTGGTCGGTGGGTCCTGAGAGCCCCCTGCTGTCCTGAGAGTCCCCTGCAGCCCCGCCCTCCTGTCCCCTCAGGAGGTTTGTGTCTGGGCTCACACTGACTTCCCCTCACTGTGTCTCTGGCACAGTAATACACGGCCGTGTCCTCGGTGGTCATAGAGCTCAGCTGCAGGGAGAACTGGTTCTTGGACATGTCAGCAGTGATAGAGATGTGGCTCTGAGAAGTTGGGTTGTATCGTGTGCCCCCCGGCAGTACCCCAACAACTCCAGACCCTTCCCTAGTTTTGGGCGGATCAAGCTCCGGTAGTAACTACTGGCGACTGAGCCCCCAGAGACAGAACAGATGATAGAGAGGGTCTGCAAGGGCTTCACCAGTCCTGGGCCCGACTCCTGCAGCTGCACCTGTGACAGGACACCTGGGGACAAGAAGCATCAGCCCTGTCAGTCATGTGGGGTCACAACCACACCATAGACCCCTGTGTGACCTCTGAGACCCTCACCTTGGGGGAATGTCACCAGGCACAGGAGAAGACCCAGCAGTCTCATCTTCTTCTAGACCAGGGCTCTGCCTTCCCCAGAGACCTCAGCCCTGTGTGAGGAGAGAGCTGTGAGCCTCCCCAGCCCAGGGGAGGATTTACCCTGGAGCTTGGGGAGAAATTTGCATGTGGGGCAGCCTGTCCCTTATAAGTGGGGGACTTAGGTCAGGCTGCCCTGGTCCTACTGGGCCCCTCTGGTACATTTCTTCCCTTGCATGGACTCAGCATATAAGCCTGAACTAGGGGATCCCCAGGTTAAGGAGACATTGGAATGTGATTAAAGTTTGGCCTCACCTTTCTGACATATACAGAAAGAATGGACTAGATAGGTAGGTTAGACTTTTTACTTCCAGAGCATTTTTCAGACCAATTAATAGGGATTATTAGCATTAGTCAGATAATATCTGAATTCCTACACTTTAATGTATCCAGTTTTCGCATTTTTATATTACAAGATCATATAAATAATAAAGAACAGAAATGCTCAGTATCTTACATTTCAATTTTATTTAAATCTATTGTTATAGATTTCTGATATTTAGAAAGAGACAGTCCTCAGTTCTCTGAGCAGCACTGCACAGGCTCTGCCATCTTTATTGCCGAAGTTGCTCTGACCGGAGGAACCCTCTCAGCTCAGGCAGGTCACAGATTGACTTGGGTTAGGACGCGGGAAGTTCTGTAACTGCACCTGCAGCCTCCTGCGCAAGCCCTTCGGTCCCACAACCCGTGGCCTGTGGCCGAGACCATACTGAGAGCACAGAAGTGACCAAGGTTTTACGTGGAGAAAAGACAAAAACTGATGCAGTGGTTGTGTGTGTGCCTCTCAGAACCACGCATTTCCTGAGATGAGTATGGAAGGACATTGACCTGCTTTCTCTGTCTAGTGTTATCAGTGATGTCGGGGATCAGAGGGAGGAAAGTATAATTATTTCTATGATTTTCTCATAGAAAAGAAAACATCAAACCTGACAGAAACCCCTCACTCCAGCCTGCTTCCTTCTGCCCGTTCAGATGATCAGTGTGGTCAGGGGTGCTGGGCTCTCCCACAGAACATATAATGTCCTTAATGGATAGTGAACACATTCTCCCATCAGATATATGATTGGGAAATATAACCTCTCTCTAAGCTTAGCATTTAAACATTTGATGAAATAATTGGGACAACGGATTTAATTTTCAATGTCTAATTCACCCCTGTTTTCTGTGCTGGGTCTGGTCTGGTGAATCACACAGACCCTCACATGCGCTGAGTCTCATGGTCCAAGGGCATTGGCTGCAGCAGTCACAGGGACAGAGAGGTTCTAGTACTCGGAGTGAGGGTTGCTGGGAAACACCCCAGAATTGGACAGAACTTTGACCTGAGTGAGGGGAGGAAGCTGGAGGTGTTCTCAGTCACAGAACAGAGGTGTGTCTGACATTCATGGACAGAGCGTTACTGAACTTGTGGGTTTACTGATTTTTCTTTATTGATTTTTAGAGAGAGAAGAAGGAAGAGAGAGAGATAGAAACATTGATGAGAGAGAATATTGACTGGCCATATCCTGTGTGCCTCCAACTTGGAATTGGGCCCATAACCTGGGCAAGTGCCCTGACCGGGAAACAAACCGGTGACCTCTTGGTGTATGGGTCCATGCTCAACCACTGAGCCACACTGGTTGAACCTGGACTAGTGGATTAAACCACTTCCTGTGATGACCCATGAGGACATGCAGGGCATGATAGACACAGCTTCAGTCACCTTAGGAAACAGCTGAGTGATTATGACCAGGAGTTTGTTAGAACAGAAAAGTTCAAGGTTCTGCAGACAGTAATCAAGAGAAATAAGAAACATGCCATTGCAAAGGGTTGGAAGGAGATTCCTGTCACCCACATGCACCTGCTCACAGTGTCTCTGTGTGGTAACAACTTCACAGTTTTAGGGGTTAGCACTTGGACACCTGCAGGGTCATTACGCACATGGTCACACCATGCTTTACCCAAGCTGCACAATTCACTGTGGCACAATTTATAAAATCTCTCAAAACCTTGAGGGTAGAGTGGACCCCCACCCTTCAGGATTCACGGTATTGTTGTGTCTGTGTGAGAAACTATAATGTCATTGCCCAGGACCCTGTGTCAGCCCATCATCATCGTCAACTTCACCATCATTTTTATCACCATCATTATCACCACCATCATTATCACCATCGTCATCACCATCATCATCACCATCATCACCACCATCACCATCATCATCACCATCATTATCACCATCATCACCATCATCATCATTATCATCATAATCACCAGTAACATTATCATCACCATCACCATCAATGTCATCATCATCATTACCATCACCATTATCATCATCACCATCATCATCATCACCATCATCATCATCATTATCATCACCTTCATCATCTTCATCTTCATCACCATCACTTGCTTACTTGTAGTTGTTCTTCTCATATTCTATAGAAATGTTTGTTGTCCACTGAGAATTACTGTCACTGGGGATAAAAGAAGGCATCTTGCCCAGCCAGTGTTTCTCAGTGGTTGAGCATCGACCCATGCACCAAGAGTATGCCAATTCGATTCCTGGTCAGGGAAAATGCCCAGGTAGTGGGTTCAATTCCCATGGAGGGCATGCAGGAGGTGGCCACTCAATGGTCTCTCTCATTGATATTTTGATTTCTCTCTCCCCATCCCTTCCTTTTTTTAAGTCAATACAAAAAAAAAAAAAAAAAACACTTAAAAAAAAGCAGGCACCTCCTATCAAAATAAAGGCTTCACTTGTAGTTGACAAAGGCCTTCCAAAAGCTGATAACTTTGGAAACGTAGGACCTTGGACAAGTACCCCTGTCCAATTAGATCATCATTCTGACCACCACCACCACTGTCATCATCGATATTGTTTATTAATATTCAGTCTTCTCATTTTCTCTAGACCTGGTTTTGTATGCACATAATGACCCTATATCTCAATATCTCAATTTTTACTAATTTTATACATTTTTTAACTTGAATATGTAGGCGTACACTATTTTCTTTTTCATTACTGCTCAGTCCCTGCCAGGTCCCTGAGCTCTGTGCACACTGAGCTCCTCCCATCCCTCAGAACATGGTGAAAATGAGGGACATTCAGTCAACACAGAGTACAGGTTTCCTCCTCGGGATTGGTAGGAGAAAGAAACCAGCAAACCCCTGTGGTACCAGAGGGCTGTGTGAATACCCAGGACACACCGCTGTGTGATCTCTGAGACTGGATCCTCCACTCTGAATCGTCACTGAGATCCTCCTGTGTTGAGGTGTGGACCGTTTGATAGTAATTTTAATTGCCGAATAGTATTGCATTGATGGATGTTCCCTAGTTTGAATATTTGTAAAATAAGAAAAACGTGTTGGTTGTTGTAACTCCTAACACAAATACAGATATTAAAAATATTTGGATTCATTTTCTTTTAAGAACATAAAGACATGTTCATCAGGAGCAATCTTTTCTAGTGGACCACTGAGATACACATAAAGTATATAATTAATTTTATAAGAAAGTGCAATTCAATATGTGAAAAAAGAATAACAGGATATAGAGGGACGTGGAGGACAGGAGCTGAGTCACTGACCATATATCATTTGCACACACAGTGACACCTCCTAAATTGTCCACAGTGAGAATATGAAAATTTAGAGCCCCAGAAAAACGTGAGAACCATCCTGGAGGCAGCTGAGAGCTGAGAGGAAACCCCTGCTCCCAAAGGAAACCCCTACTCTCTCCTCTCACTCTGCACCTCCTCCAAGGCTGTTCTCAGTGGTCATTGAGACTTCAGCACCCCCTGGTGTCCTGGACGCCCCCTGCAGCCCCGCTCTCCTGTTCCCTCAGGAGGTTTGTGTCTGGGCTCACACTGACTTCCCCTCACTGTGTGTCTTGCACAGTAATACACGGCCGTGTCCTCGGTGGTCACGGAGCTCAGCTGCAGGGAGAACTGGTTCTTGGACGTGTCTCTGGAGATGGAGGTGCGGCTCTTGAGGGACGGGTTGTAGTAAGTGGCACCATCATAAACTATGCGTGACACCCACTCAAACCCCTTTCCTGGTTTCTGACGAATCCAATTCCAGCGGTAACAACAGGTTGTGATTGGGGATCCAGACACAGCGCAGGTGAGGGAGAGAGTCTACAAGGGCTTCACCAGTCCTGGGCCCGACTCCTGCAGCTGCACCTGGGACAAGACACCTGGGGCAAAGGAGCATCAGGACCTGTCAGTCACGTGCAATCACAACCACCCCCCAGACCCGGTCTGACCTCTGAGACCCTCACCTTGTGGGGCTGTCACCAGACACAGGAGAAGACCCAGCAGTCTCATCTTCTTCTAGACCAGGGCTCTGCCTTCCCCAGAGACCTCAGCCCTGTGTGAGGAGAGAGCTGTGAGCCTCCCCAGCCCAGGGGAGGATTTACCCTGGAGCTTCGGAGAAATTTGCATGTGGGGCAGCCTGTTTTTTATAAGTGGAGGACTGAGGTCAGGCTGCCCCGGTCCTTCAAGGCCCCCTGTTGGCTCATCTCTTCCTTTGAACTCAGTCACAATCTAAGTCAGGGATAAACAATCAGCTAGTTAATCAGACATATTGAAGTCAGGTTAATAGATATGGTCATCTCTTAAAAATGTTGGACTAGATAAATAGATAATATTTCAATTACTTATGCATCTTTCCAATAGATTTAAGAGTGTTTACCTTTTCCAAGGTAGTTTCTTAAACCCTAGTTTTTATCCATACCAAAATGCCAAACATTATTAATAAACAATTACATTTTTATTCATATTTTATATATACAAATAATATCAACCTTGTTTTGGAAATCACAAAATAGAAAATATTTATTCTCAGCATTTTATTATTTTAATGTGTGATGTAATATTGATCTATGGAACTATGTCCTAATAACATGTCATTGGGAGACCTGTGATTATTGTGTTTTTATTTGTCAAAATGATGTTTATTACAATTTCTGTGTAACATTATACTACATATCTTTTTTGGGGGTTTGGTAGAAATATTTCACTTACAATCTTTGTCAAACACTCTCACAAGCTAAGCAGGAACAGTCCTGAGTAGTGCATAAAGGGGGACCCTGGAATCTTGATGTTGAAAACGTGGTCTTTGTGCCTTTGTCCCTCCTCACACTGTCCCCTTGTGCAAGCCCATGACATATTGCAGAGACCCCAACAAATTATATCAGACATATTGACTTTTTTTTCATGGAGAATTAATTGAGAATAAAAGACTGATTATTCATCTGTAGAATTCAGAATGTTTCATATGTAGAAATTGCAAAGGCAGCAGATTAACTGACCTGTGTTTTCTGTGTAATGTATTCACAGATGTTGGGGTTCAGAAGGAGGCAAATAAAAAGGTTTCCTAGCAGAGATTTGCTCATAGGAGAGGAAACTTTAACCCTGACAGGAACCCTCATTTTGACCAATCTGTTCCCCTGGGTATGATCACTGTGGTCAGAAGTGCTGATCTCTCCCACAGAACATACAACATCCTTATGTATAATGAACACGTTCTTCCATCAGACATGTGACTTGGAAATACATTATTTCTGTGTAGCTTGTCCTTTCATTCCCTAAATGAAACATTGGTGGAAAATGTTTTTTATTTTAATGATGTTCAATTCTGCACTCTTTTCTTTAATGGGTCCTGTTTTGTTTGTTCTATGTAACAACTCACCAGAAAACTGTCACTCTCGGTTGTCCATGGCAAGGAACCCCTGATATGAACACAGTGGGTGAGTGGGCACAACACCCAGGAGATAAATGACGGCTGGAATCCTTAATGTTATTGAAATCTGGTCTGTTGTGTCCTCGGACCAGGAGACCAACTTTTGATGACATGAGCCCTGATTGATTTCAAAGCTTAATTCACTTGACTGGACTTTACATTGTGAATTTCCCTACAGTATGTAGCATAGAAAACTAGCCTCACCCCCAAGAAATTATATTATGTAGACGTCAGGCAGACCAGAAAGGAACCTCAAAGGATGTGAGGAAGATGCTGAGCAGAGATGACAGAGACAGTATCCCAGAGATTATTTCACGAGGATGGAAGTGACCAGGAGGACAAGGTGCAGAGAGGTCTTGAGGGGGTGACATGAGGAGATGAACTGGAGCTGATGTCAGAGAAAGTGAATGTCCCAGTGAGAGCCCTGCATGGAGCTGTGTGTGCAGGACTCACATGGGACCGTGAGAGAGCGAGGCCCTGGTGAGTGTGGGGACCTGGGGGATGGACTCTCAGTGCGTCTAGTCAGTGACACCTCGGTGAGCAAAGGTAGGATTTAAACCATGTTCTCCAGGGCAGGAGCCCAGATGACTGTGATTCAGGTGATGCTGGGAACAGGACTGTGTGTGACAGTGAGCCCTAGGGGTGACTCTGAGCCATGCAGGCTGCAGGACCCTAGGGACTGAACCAGCTGCCTCTCCACCCACCAAGACCAGGGGAGGGAAGAGCTCACCTTTAAGGTTAGGCTCTTCCTCTCTGAAGAGGAGTCAGGAGGGCTCCGACAACGTCATTTGAAAAGTCCTCATCACTGACATTTTGATGTCAACTTTGGTGTATAAATTACTGGAGTGAAGGGCAGTCCTCCCTGACCTGGCTGGGTGCCCTGGGCCTACACCCTCGGTCTCAGTCCAGCTCCAGAGGACAGGCCTGGTCAGGTCCCCCTCCCTCGTTCCACAGCAGATCCTGCTGCAGAGACAGGTTTCAGACACGCTGTGTCCCTCCTTCTCCTCCCCTCTCCCAGGGCAGGGCAGCCCCTTCCTAGGTGAGCAGCTCAGGGCTCCCTCCCAGGTCCTTGACCACAGAGAGGCTCTGAGACTCTGGGCTCATCATCCTCCTGAGAGACTTGGGCACTTTCTATGGACCAGCAGGGTCTGAGCTGGATGTGGACCCCAGGACCTGGGGCTGGTCACAGGTTTGTTTTGGATCCTGATATCCCAGCGTTCCCCTGAGACCCTGAGAGGTGGGGAAACTGGAGGCTGATTTCCTGGGAAGGGGACTGTGCGCTCACAATGGGCTAAGAACACAGATGGAGAAAAATTAAAGTACAAAGTATTGGATTCTTTTTTTTTTTCCTCACTCGAGGACATTTTCCATTTTTTGTTCAGGTAGAGTGGGAAGGAGAGAAAGAAACATCGACATTAAAGGGACACATGAAGTGGTTGCCACCTGCATGACCCAACCAGGGCCGGGGACAAATTGCAACCGCGTTACATGCCCTCAGCAGGAACTGAACCCAGGACTCTTTGGACCACAGGCTAATGCTCCACCTACTGAGCCAAACCCGCCATGGCTAGTGGGCTCTTTCATTAAGTCATTAAACTGGGATGTGCCTAAGAATGAGATAAGAGTAGAAAGGCTTTGGACCTCACTGAACTGCCCTTACTGGTGTGTTGCCACAGAGGCTGCCGTGAGCTCCTGATGGTCCCTGAGTTCAGCCCTTCCAGCCCTCGGCACCTTTCAGAGTCCACTCCGATGAGCCCCTACGGGGCAGGACATCTAATTCAGGACCTTCAGAACCTTCTAGGAGCTGCAATTCTGGAAGCAGAAGCTGACCCATGACCTTGGCACAAGGAGAGGAGCCCACATAGTAGAAACTTTCACTCCAAGTCAGAACAGGTCCCCACTCTCCCTCCTGGTGGGATCTTATCAGCTTGCTCATCATCCCTGGTTGCTGGCACCCCGAGTGCATGACTATCTCCCTTTCCCTGTCATCGCACAGGATGGGGACTCCAGAGCCTGACCCCAGGTTTGGGTTCTGATGGTGGGAGCTTCGAAGTCTCGTCCTCTTTCCTCCACCTCCCTCCGCATCTAGGTTGGCTGAAGGGAAATCCTGGTCACGTCTCCTCTGCCCCCGTGGGAAGTCAATCCGCACAAGCCCTGCCGCATACTGAACCCCCAGGCCTCCCTCCCTGTCACCACACACCAGAACCCGGCTCCGTTCACGGCTGTCCAAGCCCATTTACCTCTGCTTGAGAATCCATCCCGGCCGTCCTGAGACCTCGATTACGTCAGAGCTGAACCTCATCTAATCTCTCGGGGTGTGGGCACCACCAGACCCAATCTCCAAAGCTACTGCGGTGGGCGCCCCTCAGGGTGCACAGAAGGGCCACAGCCATCGGCGCTGTGCGCAGGCTGCGGGGACCGTGGGCACCAAGTGGGCCTTTCTTCTCCCTTCGGACGGACCTGCTCTGCCCCTGCCGGCAGGTGAGCCTGGAGCTGCTGTCTGCGGCCCAGGGGACTGTGCTGCGTGTCCTGGTCATGACTCTGGAGAAGATCCAGCAGCCCATCAGGGGAAGAGGACACTCCAAACACAACAGAAAAGGAGCTTAACCTCCACGTGATCCTGGTACTGGGTTTAAAGCTCTGATATCTGGGTCCTGTTGCCCTGAGTGGCCCCTGGTGTACTGAGCACCCCCTTGTGTCCTGGGATCCTCCTGGTGTCCTGAGTGTCCCCTACAGCCTCACCCTCCTGTCCCCTCAGGAGGTTTGTGTCTAGGCTCACACTGTCTTCCCCGCACTGTGTCTCTCACAGTGACCATGTCCTCAGCTCTCCGTTGGTTCATTTGCAGGTAAGGCTTGTTCTGAGCATTGTCTCTGGGATGGTGAATCGGCCCTTCACAGCATCCACATGGTGTGTGGTACTACTATCAGAATTAATATCTCTTACCCACTCCAACCCCTTCCCTGGGGCCTGGTGGACCCAGTTCATCCAAGAGCTACTGAAGGTGAATCCAGAGGCTGCACAGGAGAGTCTCAGAGACCCCAAGGTTGTCCAATGCTCCCCCAGACTCCACCAGCTGCACCTCTCACTATGCACCTGCAAAGACTTCTGGTCATAAAACTGTCACCCATCCACTCTTATCCTCTCTCATCCACTCTCACACTCAGTGTCCCTTGTTCTTTATCAATTACCTCTTAAAACATCAATAAGGCAAATCGGTTGATCCCAAACTCCATGGTGAGTGGTCTGTGTTCAGTCCTGATCAGGGAATGAGGTCACCTGGGGATCCCAGGGGCTGGGCTCCTTTCCCAGAGCTGCAGAGTTAGGGCTGGGCTGTATTTTATGGGCAGAAGGACTTCTATTTTCATGACCTCTTACTATTTAGGGAGCTCTGGATTTGGAGACCTGCAGAGAGGACAGTGCTTCCTTACAGGTATTAAGTTCCAGAAGTAATTTGGTGACCATGGAGGCTTTACAATAAATAAATAGAGAATTATATAGAGATTTGAGGCATGTCCTAGATACCACATCTGGTAACAGTGAGCTGCACATCTTCCCTGTGCTCCTTCCCACAGGCTCCCACTCCTCCCTGATCCAGCTCCAGGGCAGAGCAGAACCTGCCCATTGAGGGGGCAGACCCCCTTGTGTGCACTGTGCACATGAATGAACTCTGTATTCCAGTGTTCCCCACAGTTCAGGGCTGTATCCACCTGTGGCCTCAGAGTCCTCACGACAATGAAAAAGGTTATGCATCACCTGTGAGGTGGTCCCCCATCGGCTAAGCTGAGGCAGGTTCACCAGGTCTGTCACCACAACTGAAGTCTGTGGACCCAGGAGCACTGCTGTGGGTCCTCATGGTCCCTGTTCAGTCTCCTCTGATCTCAGGGGCCTCTGACCACATCTGTCTCTGTTTGAACCGTCCTCACCCCATGAGGGTCCGTAGGGCAGGTGTGGCTGTCCCTGCTGCAGCCTCCTCAGCTCACAATTGGAGTTCGTCCTTGTCCCCTCCATGCTCATCCTGGGTCCCTAAACTGTCCAGCATGGTGGGATCAGGTTTCTGAGGGGCTCATTGTTGGGAAGATGCAGACCCAGAGCATGAGGGGCCATGGAGCTCAATCATGTGGCCTTCACCAGGCATTTGAATGACATTTTTCTCATCACGTTGAATTCCACAAAAAATGGACAGACCCTGCTCAGGGCACAGGGACCCCCTCTGTCCCTGATGGTAACTACCACCTCATCCACAAAGGAACAGCTGTCCAATGTCCCCCCTGTACAGAATCTCTTTCTCCGCAGCTGGTCCTGAGCTGTGAGGACCCCACAGACCAGCAGCATCGCAGCTCGATTGAATTGATGCCTGAATGTGCCAGGTATGGATGAATCCTTTTTTGAGAAGCCGGACTTTTAACTTATTTCAGGTGAAGATGCGGGTACTGAAAGAATCTTCTAGCAGTATCTCCAAAGCTGTGGTGGGGGAATAGTCCTTCCCAGCACCCCGTGTGCCAGAGCCTGTGTTCTGGACCCCGGGTCACTGTAACGTGCACTGTGTTAGGGGTGGAGAGTGTCCTCGGGGTAGTGGGTCTACATCATGGACTCAGTCAGAACCTGTAGTGTCTGCCCAAAGGTGAGGCCATGAGTCATCTGGTTCACACTCATGCAGGACCAAGTCATAACCTGGAATCCACCTTCTACTGCCTATTCGTGTGTCTGCTCCGGGAAAGTCTGAGAGACAGGACATCTCAGGGACACAAAGAATCTGAGTGACACAGGTCATCTGGGGGACACAGGGATTCTGTGTGACACAGGAAACCTAAATGACACAGTAAATCTGGAGACAAAGAAAATCTTGGGGACACAAAAAATCAGTGACTCGGGAAATCTGGGAGACATGGGAAATCTGGGTGAAACAAGACATCTGAGGGACACAGGTAGTCTGGAGGACACAGGAAATCTGGGGGACACAGGATGACTGGACCCACGCTCTTGTGCCCATTGTGCACCTCCTGTCCCTCAGCCACAACCAGGATCACTGGCCCTGGGAGACTGCACCTAGGACCTCATGTCGGGCATCAGACATCAGCTCCCTGGGAAGTTCTCACAGCAGAAGCACTAGCACCCCCATGGGTGGACAGGGTCAGTTCTGTCAGGAGAGACTCCCACCTCTGCAGGGGAGGATGGGCCTGCATTAGGTGACTTATCTTCTAGAGTCTGGTGGGGAACCCAGGGGATGGGGCCATGGGGACAGGTGGGTGAGGTGTCAGGTCCCTCTCAGCTGCGGTCTTCGGAGAAAGGAGGTGAGTCAACCTCCGAGGCCCCAGCACAGGAAGCCCTGAGACGGATGGAGACCACATTGGACCACTAGAGCAGTATGGATGGACCACATCAGATCACTGACCTCTGACCCTTCAACCTCTGACCTGGCAGGACAGCCTTCCCTTGCTTGGGGCTGCGGGATCACTCTAAATATTAATGCATTAAGTGGGGTTTGCAAGGTAATCACTTAATGATGTTGCAAATATGTTTAATTAGTATAAGCTCCTAGAAAAATTTAACAATACATATAGTCTAACATAGAAAAATGACTTGATAAAGATACAATGTGGAGATACTCAGATCCGTGAAGGGTCAGCCACCCTGGAGTCCTGCACTGACGGAGAACAGAGACGGAGGCAGCTGGAGGAGACACTGTGTCAGGACACAGTCAGCCCTGGTCCTGGACCCTGTGTATCCACAGGAGCCTGGGTGTGTCTGCCTCAGTGTGTGGAGCCGTCCACCCTCAGGGGCCTGTGGACAATGAGGGAACATTCAGTCCCCATGGAGGGGAGCTTTCCTGAGAATGAGGAGAAGGAGACAGAGCACAGCAAACCCCGGAGGTCCAAGGAGGCTGTGTGAGCACCCAGGACACGCCCCTGTGTGATCTCTGAGACGGGATCCTCCACTCTGAGTCTTCGCTGAGATCCTCCTGTGTTGAGGTTGTATCAGTTGATGGTTATTTTCATTGCTGAGTAGTATTCCATTGATGGATGTTTTCTAGTTTGCCTATTTGTAAAATCAGGAAAACGTTTGGATTGTTATAGCTCCTAACACAAGTAAAGATGCTAAAACTGTATTCATGAAAAATGGACATGGACAGCAAAGCTAGGGACAAGACAGAAAAATAGGGGAAGGGGGAAATCAGTGGGGAGAAAAGGAGAAATATCTGTAACAAAAATAAATTAATTAATTTAAAAAAGATGCTAAAAGTATTTTGATTCACATTTTTATGAACATAAATATCTGTTCTTCTGGAGCAAACATTTCTAGTGGTACCACTGTGATAGATGTTAAGTGTCTTTTAATTTAATAAGGATTTGCAGTTCATTTGGTGACAACAGTATACCAGAATATAGAGGGGACTGGGATAGGAGAGACCTCCAGGCACTGCCAACATGCCATCTGGAAACACAGAGTGTTTCCTCCTCACTTGTCTGCAGTGAGAATATGAGGAGTTAGAGCCACTGAGAAAACGCGAAAACTTTCTTGGATGCAGCTGAGAGGAAACCCCTGCTCCCAACAGGAAGCCCCTCCTTCCCCCTCACTCTGCACCTGCTCCAGGGCTGTTCTCTGTGTTTGGTGGGTCCTGAGCCCCCCCTGGTGTCCTGAGCGCCCCCTGATTTCCTGAAGGCGTTCTGCGGCCCACCCCTTGTCTCACAGGGGAGGTTTGTGTCTGACTTCTCCTCACTGTGTGGGTCTCTGGCACAGTAGTACAAGGCCGTGTCCTCGGTTCTCAGGCTGTTCAGTGTCATAAAAACTTGGCTCTTTGAGGTGTCCCTGGTGATGCTGAGTCGGGATTTCAGCGATGGGTTATAGTTTGTGCTTTCACTATCCCACATAGCACCGACCCACTCCAGCCCCTTTCCTGGAGCCTGGCGGACCCAGTGCACACCATTGCTTGTCAAAGAGAATCCAGAGACAGTGCAGGTGAGGGAGAGGGTCTGCGAGGGCTTCACCAGTTCTGGGCCCGACTCCTGCAGCTGCACCTGGGGACAAGGAGCATCAGGCAGTCAGTCACATGCAGTCACAACAACCCCACAGACCCCTGTCTGACCTCTGAGACCCTCACCTTGGGGGGCTGTCAACAGGCACAGGAGAAGACCCAGCAGTCTCATCTTCTTCTAGACCAGGGCTCTGCCTTCCCGAGAGACCTCAGCCCTGTGTGAGGAGAGAGCTGTGAGCCTCCACAGCCCAGGGGAGAATTTACCTTGGAGCTAGGGGAGAAATTTGCATGTGGGGCAGCCTGTTTCTTATAAGTGGAGGACTGAGGTCAGGCTGTCCTTGTTTTTCTGGGGCCCTGTGGGGGAATCTGTTTACTTGAACTCACTCACCATAACAGTCAGAGATAGGAGATCACCTGGTACATGAGACTTATAGGAATCTAATTAATAGATGAGCTCATCTGTGAGAAATAGTGGACGAGATGAGTAGATTAAATTTATAGTGTACGTTCATCTTTCAAATTATTAAACTTATTATATTTGTCCAGGTAATTTATTATAAACCCCATTCCCTAATGTTTAGAGGACTGTCAAAAGTTTTTTCTAAATATTTGTATTTTTTAAATACAATGTTATATAGAAATTTATTCTACCTCATTCTGAAAATGACCAAATAAAGGACATTTATTGTCAATATCTTATTTGTTTTAGGTATGCTGTGACTTTGATCCAAGGAACTATATCTGAGGAACATGTCATGGAGATACCCTTGATTCAGTTTTGTTTTGTTTGTTAAAATGATATTCCTTACAAATTCAGAGTAACACTATGCTATATACCTTTATTTAGGTTAGTGCTATAAACCTTTTTCTTGCAAGCTTTGCTAAACCCTTTTAGAGCTAAGTAGTGTCTGACATAGTTAGTACTTGGATAGGAGACCCCTGATTCTTGATGTTGACAATTTTGTCATTGTGCATTTGTTCCTCACGAAACTCTTTTCTGGTGCAAGCCCATGGCATATTGCAGAGACTGCAACTAATTATACCAGACATATAAATATTTTTACATAGAGAAATGATGGAGAATAAAAGAGTGATGATTCATGTGTAGAATTCAGAATCTTTCATATGTGGAAACTGTAAAGGCAGCAGGTTAACTGACCTGTTCTCTCAGTCAAATATTTTCAGTGATGTTGGGGTCAGAGGGAGGCAAATCATGAAGGTTCCCAGCACAGATATGCTCCTAAGAAAGGGAACTTTATCCCTGAGAGGAACTCTCACTCGCTGCCTCCCTCTCCCCTGGTGATGGTCACTATGGTCAGAGATGCTGGTCGCTCCCACTTAGCACAGAATCTTCTTTATTTTATTGCACACATTCTCCCATCAGATAAATGAGTTGGCGATATAGCATCTCTGTGTAGGCGTGTCTTTCAATTGCTTTAATAGAATAATTGTTGGTACAGATGTTATTAAGTCTAACAAAGTTCAGTTTTTTCACTATTCTTTATAGTGTGCTGTTTTGGGTGTTTTATCTGAAATCTTTATAAGAAGTGGTCTTCCTTCTTTTTTTTTTTTTTTTTTTTTAATCCTCACCTGAGGACATTTTTCCATTATTTGTACAGATAGAGTGGGAGGGAGAGAGAGGAAGAGAGAGAGAAACATCGACGTGAAAGGGACACATCGAGTGGCTGCCACCCGCACGACCAACCAGGGCTGGGGACAAACTGCAACCGAGGTACGCGCCCTTAGCGGGAACCGAACCCGGGTCTCTCCGTACCGCAGGCTGACGCTCTAACCGCTGAGCCAAACCGGCCAGGGCTGGTCTCCCTTCTTTATCCATGGTGGTGGGAATATGGTAATAAACAGTGAGCACTGAACCCAACAGAGGAATGATGACTGAAATCCTTAATATTCTTGACATCTGTTTGCTGTGTCCTCTGACCAGGAGACCGACCTTCCATGGCACAAAGCCCTGGTTCATTTCAGAGGTTAGTCCACTTTACTGGACTTTACATTATAAGCTTCCCTACAATATGTAGCAGAGAAAACTGGACAAAACCCTGAGAAATTACACCATGTAGAAGTCAGGCAGAGGAGAAAGAAATCTCAAAAGACGTGAGGAAGATGCTGAGAAGAAATGACAGAGACAGGATCCCAGAGGGTATTTCATGAGGATGAAAGTGACCAGGAGGACGAAGGTGCAGAGAGGCCGTGAGAGGGAGACATGAGGAGATGAACTGGAGCTGACGTCGGGAAAGTGAATGTTCCAGTGAGAGCCCTGCATGGAGCTGTGTGTGCAGGACTCACATGGGACATGGAGAGAGCGAGGCCCTGGCGAGTGTGGGGACCTGGAGTGAGCTCAGACCCAGGCCGTGTGGACAAACTGAGTCTCCCTCTGTGGAAACTGCGTCCCAGTCACAGGGTGGAGGGGATGCCCGGGGTCTCAGTCTTTTTTTTTTTTTTATCATTTTAATTGATCTAAAATTTATTTTTATATGTTGTGAGATACGGTATCTATTTTATTTCTTTTTTTTATTTTTTTATTTTTTTTTATTGATTAATTTTTGTTACAAATGATTCTCCTTTTTCCCCCACTGATTCCCCCCTCCCCCTTCCCTCCCTGCCCCTTCCCCTGATTGTTGTCCATGTCCACTGTTCATGCCTCCATGCATTTAAGTTCTGTTGTTCATCCCTCTCTCAGCTCCCCACTCCTTAGGGGATTGTCCTCAAACTGTTATGTTCATTATATTCCAGAAATCAGTGAGATCATATGAAATTTGTCTTTCTCTGCTTGGCTTGTTTCATTTAGGATGATACTTTCCAGGTCCCTCCATGTAGTCTCAAAGGATAAGAGATCTTTCTTTCTTTCCGCTGCGTAGTACTCCATTGTGTATATGTACCACAGCTTTTTAATCCATTCGTCTACTGATGGGCACTTGGGCTGTTTCCAGATCTTAGCAAAAGCTTCTGCACAGCGAAAGATACAATCATCAAAACGGAAAGGCTACCCACTGTGTGGGAGAGCATAATTGCCAATGATATATCAGATAAGGGGTTAATTTCCAATACATATAGAGTGCTCATACAACTCCACAAAAGGAAGACAAAGAATCCAATTAAAAAATGGGCAGAGGAACTAAATAGACACCTCTCCAAACAGGACATACAAATGGCTAAGAGACATATGAAGAAATGTTCATCATCACTAATCATCAGAGAGATGCAAATCAAAACAACAATGAGGTATCACCTCACACCTGTCAGAATGGCCGCCATCAACAAATCATCAAACAACAAGTGTTGGCGAGGGTGTGGAGAAAAGGGGACTCTAGTACACTGTTGGTGGGAATGCAGACTGGTGCAGCCACTATGGAAAACAATATGGTGTCACCTCAAAAAATTAAAAATTGAACTCCCATTTGACCCAGTGATCCCACTTCTAGGAATATACCCTAAGAAGCCTGAAACACCAATCAGAAAGAATATATGTACCCCCATCTTTGTAGCAGCACTATTTACAATTGCTAAGATCTGGGGTCTCAGTCTGTAAGGACACTATTGGGTCCCATGGGAACCACGTGAGATAATGGCTCCTGAGGATGGACACAACCATCTCGGACAGGGAATGTTGTCTATACAATCGTCACCCTCAGAGAGATGAGGGGACACCTGGCCCGGGACAAGGACAAGGGTCCCTGAACCCTAGAAAAAGTGGGAGTGCCCTGAGCACACCAGAGAGTTGTTCCCGACTTCTCCATGCGCTGTTCCTGTGGGATGTTCCCAGGTCAGTGGGTACTGAGAGCCCCCTGCTGGCCCTGAGGGGTCTGCAGGGTCCAGAGCGCACCCTGGTGCCTTTTCTGCACCTCAGGCTCTTTTGTCTCCCTGCAGGACATTTGTGTTTGAATCATAGAGGGTCCTGGTCAGAAAAAGTCACATGACCAGTGTTTATTTTACTCATATTCATTGACACAGTCTCTTTGTCACTTGTTCTCCATAAATTACCTTTTAACACAGCAACACGGATAACCATTTGACCCCAAACTCCATGGTGAGTGATCTGTGTTCAGTCCTGATCAGAGAAGTAGAACATAGGAGATCCCGGGGCTGGGCTCCTGTCCCAGAGCTACAGGGTTGGGGCTGGACTGTTTTTTATGAGCTAAGGGGGCCCTATTTTAAGGTCCTTCTATTGTAGAGAAAGCTCTGAGATTGGATGCCAACATAAAGGACATGGTTTAGAGTGTGGAGTGTCCAAGGGCATATGTCTTTGAAAGACTGGCCCGGGTGTCTGGGCCTCTGTTCTTCTAAACTGGACCCAGCTGCTTCCCTGAATGACCTCTAGACAGGGGATATGCCAAGTGAGGGTTTCAGTGCTACCTGGCTGGACAATGGAGCAAGATAAAATGTGATCATGGTACAATATAGGAGGAAAATTAATGTAATAAGAAACTAAAGGAGAGGTACAGTCTTAAATACCATATCTTAGAAGGCTACCTGTATGAACACAGGAAAGTGATCAACCATCACACCCAGAGGGAGCTTAATGTGTGGAAATTTCATGTTCAGGAGACAGAAGCTCCCTCTGACACTATTTACCCTGCACAGTGCTCAGAGGATAAACTGAGAAGAGAGTGTGAATCTAGGGACAGTAGATCAATGTTGGGGGACTCTGGGTGTCTGTGTGGGTCCCTGGGAAGTAGAAGCCTTAACTATGGAGAAGCAGACTGTGTCCCGGCTCCGAGTCCTGCAGGGAGTTTGGAGCTGAATGTGCAGCAGCTGCATGGCCTCCTCTGTGGGGTTTGTTCTCTAGACCCTGCTGGACCGGGTTCAGTCACTGGGGATGGAGAAGAACCTCAGTCATGACCACGGCAGTTTAGGAGAAGTTGTGGAGTAATTAAGTTTAGATTATAGAAATTTGGTTAAGAGAAACCTTGATAGCCCTGGCCGGTTTGGCTCAGTGGTTAGAGCGTCGGCCTGCGGTCCTGAGAGACCCGGGTTCGGTTCCCGCTAAGGGCATGTACCTCGGTTGCAGGTTGTCCCCGGCCCTGGTTGGTTGTGCGGGTGGCAGCCACTGGATGTGTCCCTTTCACATCGATGTTTCTCTCTCTCTTCCTCTCTGCCCCTCCCACTCTACCTGAACAAAAAATAGAAAAATATCCTCAGGTGAGGATAAAAACAAAAACAAACAAACAAAAAAAAACCTTGATGACTATCATTAATATAGAAAAACAAATCTAAATAAAATGTTGTTTTAATATATTTTATTAATCTGTTTTTATAATATGAATAAGTCATTAAAATAATCTCCTCTTACTGTAGCTGATTAATCTGATTTTTTATAAACTGGCCAGCCTGGTGCTTCAACCATGTTTTCACCAACAGGATCTGTGTCCATGTGGATGTCTGACGTGGTCCAAACCAGGGCGGCAGGAGACAGGTGCATTCCTGGTTCCCCAGAAGTAAATTTCAGTCACTTTCCTTGTCTGCACCTGACCCTGGGGAATGCTGTCCCCACGTCCACACACAGGGAGTCACCTGGAGCGTGACGTCTCCTGCTGTGGGTATCACTGTGCAGAGCTGGGAAGAGATGCTCCCAGGTACATGGATGGGGACCAACAAGCCAGGGACCACACTCCCAGGCTCTTGTTCTTTATGTCCTGAGTTTCCTTCTCAAGAAGAATGTTCTCACTGAGGCAGGGCCATGCTGGGAGACTCAGGTGTCGTCTTACAGAAACACTGGCTCAGAAATTTCTTGATTGAATTGTTGGGTCTCCTGAAATGCAGGCAGAATCACGCAACTTCCACCTCTTGTGGACAGACATTGAATGTGTGCTGATAGTTTCCCGAGGCTCACCAACCCCTCTGCATGTTCATCCCTCTATAAGTGATACACTGCTTTTTGTACATGACAATGTTTTTAATAATATCATAAATATTACAATATACAGAACTGACAGTGCAACTTCAAAACCAAAGTCCTAGAGAAACTCTTGGAGAAACTATCATCTGGGTAAGAAGCCCAGAGCCTCAGAAAAAACAAACATAACCTCCTCTTGCACCTAGGGCTGCAACAGAGAGACGATGGGTCCTGAGTGCAACCTGGTGTCCTGAGCAGCCCCTGGTGTCCTGAGCAACCCCTGGTGTCCTGAGCATCCCCTCAGCCCCGCCCTCCTGCCCTCCTCAAGAGGTTTGGGTCTGGGCTCACACTGACTTTCTATCATTGTGCCTTACCCAGTAATATATGGCCCTGTCAGTCATGTGCAGTGACAACCACCCCACAGACCCCTGTCTGCCCTCTGAGACCCTCACCTTGGGGGGCTGTCACCAGGCACAGGAGAAGACCCAGCAGTCTCATCTTCTTCTAGACCAGGGCTCTGCCTTCCCCAGAGACCTCAGCCCTGTGTGAGGAGAGAGCTGTGAGCCTCCCTAGCCCAGGGGAGGGTTTACCCTGGAGCTTGAGGGGAAATTTGCATGTGGAGCAGCCTGTTCCTTATAAGTGGAGGACTGAGGTCAGGCTGCCCTGGGCCTTCTGTTGCTAATGTGTAACTTTCCCTTTTATTGAATACACTTAGTACATTCATCAGTTATAGGGGATCTCCTGGTACACAGGATACACTGGAGTCCGCTTAATGTCTGTGGTCATTTCCGATAAGTGGTGGACGACTTAATTAGATTACACTTTTAAATTCTCATGCAGCATTCAAATAGATTTAAAGGGATTAAATTTCTTTTAGAAAATTTCTTAAACCCAGCTCTCTAATATCTTCAGAACTGTTAAATATTGTATAAAAATTTTATTTTTATAAACATAATTTTATATAGGCAAATAATATCTAGGTTGGTTTGAAAAATCACAAAATAAAGGACATTCATTCTCAGTATCTTATTTCTTTATGATGTTTATTGCAGGAGATTGACCTGTTCTCTCTGTCTAGTGTTATCAGTGAGGTCAGCATTGAGAGGGAGGTTAGTGAAGAGAATTACTTAGTAGATTTTCTCATAGAAAAGGGGTCTTCAAACCTGACAGAAATCTCTCACTCACAGACTCTGACTTCCCCTGGGGATGGTCACTGTGGTCAGAGGTGCTGGGCTCTCCCACGGAACAGATAACATCCCCAATGTGTAGTTAACACATTCTCCCATCAGAGACATTAGTCAGAAACATATTCTCCGTGTAGGCCCGTCATTTAAATTCTTAAACACAATATTTTGTGGACCAAATGTAGTTAGTGGAGAAAAATCTAATTTACCGCTGCTTTCTGTATGGGTCTGTGTGAATCAATCAGACAGACTCCCCAGGACACGCTGAGCCTCACAGTCCAGGGGCATCGGCTGCAGCTGCCACAGGGACAGAGAGGTTGTGGCACCAGGAGTGAGGGCTGCTGGGAAACTGCCCAGAACTGGGGGGGATTTTGACCTGGGTGAGGGGAGAACTCTGGACGTGTTCTGAGTCAGAGGACTGAGATGTGCCTGATGTTCATGGACAGAGTGTTACTGGATATTTGGGATTAAACCATTTCCAGAGACAACCCAGGAAGAAGTGCAGGACATGATAGACACAGCTTCTGTCATCGTGGGAAACACCTGAGTGATTATGACCAGGAGTTTGTCAGAATAGAAATGTTAAAGGTTCTGCAGGCAGGGGTCAAGGGAAATAAGGAACATATCATTGCAAAGGGATGGAAGGGGATTCCTGTAACCCACATACACCTTCTCAGTGTCTCTGTTTGAGGTAACAACTTCACAGGTCATTACTCACATGGTCACACCATGCTCCATCCCAGCTGCACAATCACTGGGGCCCCATTTATAAAATCCCTCAACCCTTAAAGGGAAGAGTGGACACCCCTCCCTGTAGGACACTGTGTCTGTGTGAGGGGCCCTCATGTCATTGACCAGGACAATGACTCAGTCCATCGTCACCACCATCATCACCATTTGTTTATTTAAAGTTGTTCTTATTATCTGTAGTCATGGTTGCTGTCCAAAACAATGACACCTTTTTGTGGTCATTTATTATATTTGCTAAGTAAAATATCCAGTCAAACTATTTCATTTTTATATTTTTAGTGCTGACAAATGAGGGCTCATTCTTTCCTCTTCTCCATCTGCCCCACACTGGGATATGATGAGAAAGGTTTGCTCTGCCCTCTATAGATGTCATTGGGATATTGTACCTCATAAACCCCTGGAAGGAGAATTCTCCCCCTCCCCCTGATTTCACCAAAATAAAAGCCCAGAGCCTGTCTCCTTTCCTGGAATATCAAAGCTCCTCTGACTTGTTGAAGGGTCTTTCCTCTGATTCCCAGAGATTCCAACTGTGTACGTGATCCATGTCCCCTGTGTGTGCTTGTCCTCAGCCTGGACATCTGCACAAGCTGTTGTGGTCCCTCTGCCTCTACCTGGTGTCAACTGCTCTGAGTGCTGTGAGCATGATGCCAAGTCAATGACCTGCTCCATCAGGAACTTTCACCTCTGTCTTTGAGGTCACATGCCTCTGGTGTCCAATGTCGAGCACATTGGTGTCCAGCTGCTGGCTGGCTGGGACCCTGAGTGGTGGAGCTAAGCTGCACTGTCGAATCAGCAGAGCCCCTGGTGGATGTAGCCTATGTGGGTCAGTGGATTCCATGATTAGTTCACATTTGTGCAAAGAGTGTCTGACAGAGACTCTCTGCCTTTTATTCATATGAGAAACTGATCTCTCTGGACAATAGACATTTCTTTATTTTTTGTGTTTAATGGTTGATATCATTACAGGTGTCTCCATGCCCCCCGACAGCTCCCCTCCACCAGCTCCCCCATGACTCCCCTGGCCATCAGCTCATGTGGTCTGAGTCCATGGGCTGTGCTGTAGGTCCTTTGACTCCTTTCTTCACCTCCTTTTATTCACTCATCTCCCCCCTCTGATCTGTGTCTGTTCTTTCCAGTGTCCACACCTCTGGTTCTATTTTGTTCCTAGTTTATTTTGTTCCTCAGATTTCACATATAACTGAGATCATATGGTATTTGTCTTTGGCTTATTTCTCTTAGCATAATCCTCCCCAGGTCCCTCCATGCTGTTGCACAGGGTGGGGGATGCTTCTTCCTAACAGCTGCATAGTGTCCCCCTGGGTAAATGAACCTCAGGTTTTATCCACTCGTCTACATGGGAACTTGGGGTGTTTACAGATCTTGGCTGCAAATAACTCTGCTATGAGTACAGGGTGCATGTATTCTCTCTGACTGGAACTTAGAAATACCTAAAATGTATTCCCAGAAGTGTGATCACTGCATTAAATGGGAGTATCGGTTTTAATTTATTGAGGGAACTTCACACTGTTTCCACAGGGGCTGCACAGTCAGCATTCCCACCAGCAGGGCCTGAGGGTTCTGTTCTCTCCACATCCTCTCCAGCCCTTGATTCTTGTTGATTTACTGATGGGAGCCAGTCGGGCGGATGTAGTTGTATTTTAAGCTGCATCTCTCTGATGATTAGTGACCTGGAGCAATTTTCGTACGTCTGTTGTCCATCTGTTTGTCCTCTTCAGAGAAGTGTCTATTCAAGGCCTCTTCCCATTAATTAATGAAATTGTTGTTCTGTGTAATTAGTTGTATAAGTTTTTTTTTTTAAATATATTTCTTAATATAACCCCTTAACAGATGTACCAAGAGCAAATAGACAATAAACCGTTCTAACTCAGAGAAGTCAGAGGTAAATAAAGAATCATGAACCCAGAGAGGTTTCCTGAGGAAAACTAAAGTAAAGAGGAAACCACACAGGAAACCAGCCCAAACCTCCAACTGCACCAGCTCCTGGGATGGTCTTTGTGTTCAGGGACTCTGAGCGCCCCCTGGTGGCCGTAGCCCCTCCTGCAGGGAGGTTTGTGTCTGGGCTCACACTGACTTCCCCTCACTGTGTCTTTCGCACAGTAATACACGGCCTTGTCCTCGACTCTCAGGCTGTTCATTTGCAGATACAGCGTGTTTTTGGAGTTGTCTCTGGAGATGGTGAATCGGCCCTTCACAGAGTCCGCATAGTATGTGCTACCACCACTACTAATGCCTGAGACCCACTGCAGCCCCTTCCCTGGAGCCTGGTGGACCCAGCTCATGTAGTAGCTACTGAAGGTGAATCCAGAGGTTGCACAGGAGAGTCTCAGAGACCCCCCAGGCTGCACCAAGGTTCCCCCAGACTCCACCAGCTGCACCTCACACTGGACACCTGCAAACACAAAGACGTCCTGGTCAGGAAACTGTCACAAGCCCACTGTTTCTCTCATCCACTCTCACACTCAGTGTCACTTGTTCTCCACAAATTACCTCTTAAAATAGCAACAAGGAAAATACAGCTGAGCAAAAACTCCATGGTGAATGCTCTGTGTTTAGTCCTGTACTGGGAATGTGGTCACCTGGGGATTCCAAGGCTGAGCTCCTGTCTCAGAGCTGCAGGGTCAGGGCAGGGCTGGTTTTTATGAGCAGAGGGGGCCCTATTTGCATGTCCTTCTACTATATAGGGAGCTCTGGGATTGGAGACCTGCAGATTTGGTGGTGCCTCAGTGCGGGTTGGAGTGTCCTAGGGGAGAATTGTAGTCAAGAAAAAATTTCAATAATGAAATAAAGTCATAATAGGTAGGGGCATGTCCAAGATTCCACATCTGGTAACAATGAGCTCAGATACTGGGGTCAGCACCTAAACACTGTATCCTAATTCTCCCTGGACCTACTTCAAGGCAGAGTGGCACCAGCGCAGTGAGGGTGCAGACCCCTTGGATATAATGGAGCATGGATGAACATCTGTATTCTGGAGTTTCCCAAAAGTCAGGCCTGGGGACCATCTGACATGTGGAAAGAGACCACAGGCTGCAGATCTTGTAAGAGCAAATGTCATGCACACAGTGTGTTGGTGCCCTTGGGCCTGACTGTCTCTGGCTTTCTGACCTTCAAGAAGACAAAGAAGACTGAGTGTTGTGTAGATGCTTTTCTATCCCTTGGGCTCAGATATACTGAGCAGTTGGAGAGATTCATGAAGCTGATGGAGAGCCTGTGGGTTTCCAACGTCTAGAAGTCCATCCATAGAGGTCTATTTCCATAGAGAGTAATGAAAACCTTACAGAAGTTGTTATAGTGAGATACATGTTAGTCCAAATACCTATGATTAGTGAGAAGGCTCATATTTATGGTTAAACTTTCATTTATGAAGCAGAGAGTTTTGCACTTTAAATTCACAGTGAATGTCATGGTGATATGAATGGAACTGATCACTCAGCTTGGTCCTTCCCAAGAGTGTTATTACAACTGTGAGAGTTTATTTTCAAAAGGAACCACTTGATGATTCCACAGCATTTAGATAACAGTGTCGTCTCCTCATGTAATAAACGTGTTTACAGACTGTGGAGATAAATCCTGGACAGTAGATGTGCCTGGACCCAACCTCCTTCTGGGGGACGTGACCTCAGTGGGTCCTGAGCTTCCAGGGTCCTTAGAGCATGTTTTCCATTAAAGCCCACAGAGAACCAGAGACTCCTCATCGCCTCCCCTCATCCAGCCTGGGTGCCGGGTCCCTTTCTGCAGGAGCTCTATGGACCCTGCTGTCCACAGGATGTCCCCTCCTAGTTCTTTCCTTCTACAAACCTCACCCTCTGCTCCTTGGCTGTGAACCGTTTGGGGTCTTTGTTGCGCATAGGGGATCCCTGTGTTCTTCTCTGTTGGCGATGCCCTTACTGCAAGAGCCTTGAACAAAATCTTCCTTCAAGTTTATAGTCTCTAAAAACTGTTGTTGTTGTTGTTGTTGTTGTTGTTTTATAACAGAGAGAACAAACTGGAAGAGCTTTAAGTAGGTCTGAAGATTGTGTGTTATTTTTAATCTGTCAGAGACAGAATCCATAATCAAAGTCAGGAAACAGGTTGAGGAAGGCACTCTTTTTGAACTTGAGCACCTTCCAGCAGAAGGAAAGGTGTCGAGCACAGAGCACCAGGCCCAGGGCTGGGGTCTGAGCCTCAGAAAGTTGTTTTTGGCCTTGTGCTCATGGAGGTCACTGAGATGGATGTAACAATTGCTTCCGGGTGTGGATTTCTCTCTCACTTCCATTTTAACTCCTTGGATGGAGTACTGGCCCTGCAGCTTTGTTGTAGGAGAACATGACTAACTGGTCATGCCCACAGGTCTGCAGACAAAGAACACTATGCCCCAAATAGTCTCCACACCTGACTGACAAGTGCAGTTGGGACTTTTCTAATGGGGACATTCAGGTGGATGTTGGACTGGAGGCCCTGCTCTCAGGGTTAGCATTCGGAGGACATTGGTTGGTGCTGAGTGCAGTGCCTGTGGGTGGATGAGAACCGGTGGAGGGGGTGGTGGCTGTGGTCCTGTGAGTCACACTCACAACTTGGGGATGTTACATGGCAAATGGGACTTTGTCATGTTAGATCCATGTGGAGATCCTGAGATACAAGCATTTCAGTAGATGACCCGGGTGGGTCCTCCTATGAGAAGTGTTTACATCAGAGGGAGGCAGCGGAGATTAGGCTCCAGGAGGACAAGGACACATTGTGATCTCTGAGCTCAGGGACCTCTTTTTGGCTGTGGAGATGGAGGAATAGGCCACGGGACCAGGAAGGCAGTTCTAGTCTCTGGAAAACACCAGGAAACAGGCTCCACTGTGTGACAATGGAGAAGCTGACGACATACAGACCCAGAAACCAAGAAGCCATCAACAAGCTTCTGAGGAGACGCCTTGTCGTTAGGACATATAGAAGGACCAAGCTGCACGATCAATTCAACTCACCACCCTGCATTCACTGTAATTTTTTTTTTTCTCACTCAAGGCCATTTTTTTCTTTTTCCTTTTTGTTCAGATAGAGTGGGAGGAGAGAAAGAGAAAAAAAACATCGACATGAAAGGAGCACATCGAGTGGTTGCCACCTGCACCACCTAACCAGGGCTGTGACCAAACTGCAACTGAGGTACGTGCCCTTAGCAAGAGCCGAACCTGGGTCTCTCTGGACGTGTCTCTGGAGATGGTGGTGCGGCTCTTGAAGGACGGGCCGTAGTAAGTGCTGCCACCAGAATTGATAATCCCAATCCACTCCAGCCCCTTTTCTGGGTTCTGGCAGATCCAGTTGCAGAAATAATGACTGGTTCTGATGGAGAATCCAGACACAGTGCAGGTAAGGAAGAGGGTCTGCGAGGGCTTCAGCAGTCCTGGGCCCAACTCCTGTAGCTGCACCTGGGACAGGACACCTGGGGACAAGAAGCATCAGGCCCTGTCCATCATGTGCAGTCACAACCACTCCACAGACCCCTTTCTGACCTCTGAGACCATCACCTTTGTGGGCTGTCACCAGGCACAGGAGGAGACCCAGCAGTCTCATCTTCTTCTAGACCAGGGCTCTGCCTTCCCCAGAGACCTCAGCCCTGTGTGAGGAGAGAGCTGTGAGCCTCCCCCACCCAGGGAAGAATTTACCCTGGAGCTTGGGAAGAAATTTGCATGTGGGGCAGCCTGTTCCTTATAAGTTTGGAACTGAGGTCAGGCTGCCCTGGTCCTCCTGGGGTCCTTGTGTGGGAATTTATTTTTGTGAACTCACTCAGCATGTAAGTTAAGCATAGGAATCCCCTGATTGATGAGACCTATTAGAGTCAGGTCAATGGAGGTACTCACTTGTGATAAATGGTAGACTAGATGAGGCGGTTATATTTTTAATTTCTCATGCATCTTTCCAAGAGATTTAAGGTGGTTTACATTGGCCAAGGTAGTTTCTTAAACCCCTCTCTCTAATATATGCACAATTGATAAACATTTTTAACAAACAATCACATTTTCCTAAATATAATTTTATATGTATAAATAATGTCTACCTTGCTCTGAAAATCTCAACATAAAGGGCATTCACTCCCCAGTATCTTTTTCTTTCTTTTTTTTTTATTTTCACCTGAGGACATTTTTCCTTTTTTTTTTGTTTGTTCAGATAGAGTGGGAGGGATAGAGAGGAAGAGAGAGAGAAACATTGACGTGAAAGGGACACATTGAGTGGCTGCCACCTGCACGACCCTACCAGTACTGGGGATAAACTGCAACCAAGGTACATGTCCTTAGCGGGAACTGAACTCAGTTTGTCTGGACTGCAGGCCGATGTTCTAATCGCTGAGCCAACCTGGCCAGGACCATCTCCAGTATCTTATTTGTTTAATTAGTGATGATTCTTTGATTCAAGGAACTAAATTTGAAGAACATATCATTTCACAACCCATGATTCATTTGTTTTGTCTTCTTAAAATAATACTCATTTCTAATAAAAAGCAAAAAAAAAAAAAGAAAGAAAATATTTGCAAAAAGCACTTATGACACTGAATTTTTTTTACTACCCCCCAACAAACCCATTAAAACTCAATGCTAAGAAAACAAACAACCCGATTTAAAAATTGGCCAAAGACTTGGACACCTATGAAAGCAGATATCCAGGTGACAAATAAGAATATGGAAAGACATTCTACATCATTTGTCATCAGGGTACTGTAAGTCAAAAGAACAATAAAATACCTTGTCATACCTACTAGAATATCCCGAATCCAGAACAATGACATCACCAAATGCTGGCAAGGATGTGGCACAATAAGAACTCTTACTCATTTTCGGTGAGAATTCAAAATGGGACGACAGCCACTTTGGAAGACAGTTTGGCAGTTTCTTTTGAAACTAAACATAATTGTTTCCTTGGGTGAGGATTAAAAAAAAAAAAAAAAAAAAACGAAACATACTCTTACTGTAAGATTCAGCAGTTGGACTTTTTGGTATTTACCCCAAATAAATGAAAACACATGTTTACACAAATATCTCACACAAATGTTTACTCATAAATGCTAAAACTTGGCTGCAACAAAGATGTTCTTCAATAGCTAAAAGGGTAAAGAAACTGCTATGTTGAAATAGTGGAATGTTATTCAGTGCTGAAAAAGAGACAGCAATATCAAGTCTTGAAAATATATCAAGAACCTTAAATGCATATTACTAAGTGAAAAAAGCCAATCTGAAAAGAAAAGGAGGGTGGGGAGACTCTATGGGGAGATTTAAAGATGAAGGGTTGCCTTCAGTGGGTAAGTGGTGAATGGCCAAAGCAGAGAAGATTTTTAAGGCAATGATAATACTCTGAATAACATTATAATGATGGAGTATCCAAACCTATAGAATGTACTACAGTGAACCATAATGTAAGCCATGGACTTTGGATGAGTATGATCTGTTCATGTAAGTTCATTAATTGTAACGAATGTACCACCCTGGTTGGGGATGCTGATATTGGTGAAGGCTGTTTGTGTGGAATCAGGGGGTATATGGGAAATCTCTGTACTTTTCCTTTAATTTTCCTGTAAACCTAAAACTGCTCAAAAACAATGAAGTCTTAATAAGATAACAAATAAAATAAAGTAAACTAATGTTTAAAACACACATCTGATTAAGAACTTTTATCTAAATTATTGAAAGATCCTGGCTGATGTGGCTCAGTGGTTGAGCATTGGCCCTGCACCAAGAGGTCACCAGTTCGATTGCAGGTCAGGGCACATGCCCAGGTTGTGAGTCTGATCCCCAGTGAGGGGCATGATCCCCAGTGAGAGGCATGCAGAAGGTGGCCAATTGATGTTCTCTCTCATCGATGTTTTTATCTCTTTCCCTCTCTATTCCTCTCTCGAAAATCAACAAAGAATAACTAACTAAATAAATAAATACTAAAGTAAAATGTGCAAAGATTGTTAAAAGAACAATAACAAAACAATGCAGTAATTTTTCGATGATTTTTATTTCATATATATAAAACATAACTTTTTTAATTTATTGATTTGAGGGAGAGATAAAAAGATAGGGAGAAGTTTATTTTTTGTTCCATTTTTTCGTGCATTCATTGGTTGATTCATGTTTGCACCCTTACTGACAATAGAACCCGAAATGTTGGCATATCGTGATGAAGTTCTAACCATCTCAGCCACCATCCACGGCTATAAATTATAATTGTAAGATATATGAAATTATTAGACAGTTTTTATTTCAAGTAGAAATGAATAATTAATTCAAATGTGGTTGCCTACACTGAAATAAAAATAATTGAAATGTAACAAAAATGATACTTATTTCAAATTCCAAGTAACACTATACTCCATCCCTGTATCTCATTTATGTATATGAACAGTTTTCTCAAAACCTTTCTCGAGGACCCTTGATTCTTGATGTTGAACATAGATAATTTTGTCCCTTTGCAAACTCTCCCCTTGTGCAAGCCCATGGCGTATGGCCGAGTCGCCAAACAAATTATATCAGACATAATTATGTGCCCAGGGTTCTCAGTCTTTCACAGTGACAATTGGGCCCATGGGAACCTGGTGAGATAATGTCCCCTGATTTTTAGGAAGAAATTATTTAAAAATAAGCTTGATTTTTATGTGCTTAATTCAGAATCTTTCATAGGTTGAAATTATAAAGGCAGCAGATTGACCTGTTTTCTCAGTCTAGAGATATCAGCGATATTGGGGTTCAGATGATGGGGGTTGGAGAGAATACTCAGTACAGATTTTGGTGTAGGAAGGGGAACGTTGGCCTGACAGGAACCCTCACTCTCAACCCCTCCCTCTGGCCCTGGGAACCATCACTGTGGTGAGAGGTGCTGCCCCCCACACTGACCATATAACGTCCTCATCGCATAATGCACACGTTCTCCCATCAGACATATATATTAGAAACATATTAGACAATAGTGTTTTCTAATCCCTTTAATGAAGTAAATTATGGAGAACTGTACTGTGGGCACAGAGTATGTAAATGAGTGTTAGTGACATAATCACTGGACATGTGAGATTTTCCTGAGCAGGGGTCTCTATGATCCAGATACAAACTCCCTGCAGGGAGACAAAAGGGGCTGACCTGCAGGAGACCCTCAGATCCACCAGGAGGGGTCAGGATGCCAGGGGGCGCTCTGGACTCCACAGAACCCTTAGGATCAGCAACGGGCCCTCAGGACCAACAGACCTGGGTACATCCCATAGGAACCGCTCAGGGAGGGGCTGAGAACAGCTCCCTGGGGTTCTCAGGAATGGAATGTGGGTGGGAAAACAATTTTAATCAATGTTTACTTCATCACTATTTGAATTAATGGGGCCACTTTTTGATGTTTTATATTATAATCCTCAAAAAAAATTGTCACTCTTCCTTGCCCATGGTAGGAGAAACCCTGATGTGAACACAGTGAAAAAATATCTCAATAGAGAAAATAAGGGGGGATCCTTAATATCACTGAAATTGAGTTTGTGGTGTCCTCTGACCAGGAGACCGATGGTTGAAAGAAGAAGCACAGATTCATTTCAAATTAATTCACTTGATTGGACTTTACTTTGTGAATTTCCCTACAGTGTGTAGCATAAAAAACTAGACTAACCTATGAGTAATTAAATCATGTAGACGTCAGGCAGACGAGGAAGGAACCTCAAAGGACGTGAGGAAGATGCTGAGCAGAGATGACAGAGACAGGATCCCAGGGGGTATTTCATGAGGATGAAAGTGACCAGGAGGACGAAGGAGCAGAGAGGTTGTGAGAGGGAGACATGAGGAGATGAACTGGAGCTGACGTCAGGAAAGTGAATGTCCCAGGGAGAGCCCTGCATGGAGCTGTGTGTGCAGGACTCACATGGGACAGTGAGAGAGCGAGGCCCTGGCGAGTGTGGGGACCTGGGGGATGGACTCTCAGTGTGTGTAGACGGTGACACCTTGGTGGGCGGAGGTGGGTTTTAAACCATGTTCTCCAGGGCAGGTGCTCAGATACCACCACTCAGGAGATGCTGGGAACAGGACTGTGGGGTGATGGTTTCCCCCAGTGGTGACTCTGAGCCTTGCAGGCTGCAAGACCCTTGGGCCTAAACCAGGTGCCTCTCCACCCACCAAGACCAAGGGAGGGAAGAGCTCACCTTTAGGGTCAGAATTCTTTTCTCTGAAGAGGAGAGAGACACGAGGACTCAGACTATGAGGATCTTTTGTATCGTCTGCAACAGCCTCATTAGTGACGCACATGGGAGTATCTGTTCAATTTGGGATTTTTAGCATTTTTGTAGAAACTGCTGGAATGATAGTTTCAGAAATTTTGAATGAGTAGGAAGAATCAGCTGAACATACTGTTTTCAAATAAGCATAGCCATGGCTGGTGGTTAGTTGGAGGGTCATCCTGTATACGGAATGGTTGCGGGTTCAATTCTTGGTGGGGCACAAACCTACCTTGTGGTTGTGATCCTTGGTTGTAGAGCATGTGGGAGGCAACCACGGATGTTTCTCTTTTCCATGCTTCCTGTAAAATCAACAAACATATCATGAGTGAGGATTAAATAAATAAATACAAAAATAAATAAGTATTGTAGGTATCATATTTATTAAAAAACACATTCTCTGCAAACACACACACACGTTCACTGATGGTTTCCATCATAATGAACCTTCAATTTCACTTCTCCCCTATACCTATCACATGGGCAGTGCCCCACTGACCTTTACATAGTGCGTGACCTTCTTTCCCAAACAGAGCAAACCAAACATGATTGACATGTAAACCTGGCTGTATCTGTATCCGTGTTTCCTGTTCTCCCAGCACCTGGAACATGGCACCTGTACCTACCTCCCTTCCAGCAAGTGTAGGGGCACAGGAACTGTGGGGTCACCGAGAACAAGACAAGATCCTAAGAATCAGGTTGTCAGCTGGAATTCACGTGGGGCTCAGGCATTAGATTGTCAAACCCTGGATTTAAACCCCTCTGACTTCTCTGTGAAAACCTTAAAGGGAATGAGAGGCAGACCTCAGGGTTATGAACCACCTGCAGCTGAGAGGTGGAAACTCAGGGAGTCCAGGGAGATGGAGACACTGACAACACCCAGACTCAGAGATGGACAGGCCATAACAGGCTCCTGAGGAGACACCTGGTCATCAGGACCTGCACGTACAACCCCGCAGGAAACCTCCTCACAGCTGCAGGATGGCTGTTCTAGAAGAAAACTCACTGAAGTAGAACAGACCAGTGTTGGTGAGCATGTGGAGAGAGGAACACGTGCACTCTCTCAGTGGGAAGGTGAGATCCTGCAGCCACATGGAAAACAGCATGTTGCTTCCTCCAAAATGAGAGCAGACACCCTGTGTGATTGAGCAACGCGCTCCCAGGTGTTCATGAGAATAATAAACCCAGGACTCTGGAGAGGTGTTGCACGGCCCCGTTCATTGCAGCCATGTTCATGTCTCACACAGTCATGCACGGCCATGTCCTCAGACTTCAGGACATTGGTCTGCAGATAGGCCGTGCTGACCGAGGTGCCCATGGAGAGCAAAGATCGCTCTGAGCAGCCTGGGCACACGGGGGCTTCCCAGTGTTTGTGTGAAACCAGCTCACACACTGCAGGCTGGTCCTGGGGCCTGTCGCACCCAGTGCACATAGTAGCTGGTGAAGGTGGATCCAGAAGCCTTGCAGGAGACCTTCCCTGAGAACCCAGGCTTCCTCCCCTCAGCCCCAGATGCACCCGCTGCCCCTGGGAGCGGACACCTGTGCAGAGGAGACAGGAGTGGGTGGAAATCCCCCTGATTGTCCCTGGTCTGGTCCTCAGCCCAGGGACTGGGGAGTCCTTACCTGTAGCCACTGCCACTAGGAGGAGGATTCTCCAGGCCCAGTCCATGGTGAGGGGCTGAGCTGTGGGCATTTCTGTGGGGGGTGTGGCTGTGGGTGATGCTCTCAGGTGACAGACTTATGTATATTTAACCTGGACTCCCTCATCTCATTTGCATATTTATGAAGTGTAGTATTTGATAGTGGAGGGTTGGGCTGCACCTGAGAAGTGATAGCGGGTACAGGGACCGTGCCTAGTGGGAGTCTGAGGTCCACATTCCAGTCCTATAAGGAGGACATATGTCCCCTGCCAGGTTCCTGAGCTCTGTGCACACTGAGCTCCTCCCATCCCCCAGGACCTGGTGACAGTGAGGAAACACTGAGTCCCCACCGAGTGGACCTTTTCACCTGTCAATAGGCAAAAAGGCACAAAAGTCCAGCAAACCAGAAAACACCCCCGTGTCACCCTGAGACCGAATCCTTCACACTGATAATCACTGAGATCCTCCCGGGTTCAGGTGTGAATCAGTAGATGGTTATTAGTATTGCTGACCAGTATTCCACTGGTGGATGTTCCGTAGTTTGTTTATTTGTAACATTGAAGGACTTTTGAGTTGTCATAGCTGCTGACATAAATAAAGATGCTAAATATATTTTAACTTTTTTTTATGAACATAATTGTTTTTTTATCTACAGCAGACACTCCCAGTGAAAACACTGAGATGCATGTTAGGTATATATTTTATTCAAAAGAAACCACGGTTCACTTTGAGAAGAAAGAACAACAGGACACAGAAGGACCTGGAGAAGGAGAGGAGCCCAGTCACTGCCTATGTGTCATCTGCACACACACAGTGTCACCTCCTCACTTGTCTTCAATAAGAATATGAGAAGTTAGAGCCACAGAGAAAAAGTGAGAACAGTCCTGGATGCAGCTGAGAGAAAACCCCAGCTCCCAGCAGGAAGCCCCTTCTTCCCCCTCACTCTGCACCTGGTACCGGGCTGCTTTCTGTGATCCATAGGTCCTGAGCGCCCCCTGCAGCCCCGCCCTCCTGTCCCCTCAGGAGGTTTGTGTCTGGTCTCACACTGACTTCCCCTCACTGTGTCCTGCACAGTAATACACGGCCGTGTCCTCGGTGGTCACGGAGCTCAGCTGCAAAAAGACCTGGTTCTTGGACGTGTCACTGGAGATGGTGGTGCGGCTCTTGAGGGACGGGCTGTAGTAAGTGCTACCACCACTAGCCTGTATGTTACAGATCCATTCCAGCCCCTTCCCTGGTTTCTGGCGGATCCAGTTCCACCAGTTACCACTGCTGAGTGAGCTCCCAGAGACAGTGCAGGTGAGGGAGAGGGTCTGCGAGGGCTTCACCAGTCCTGCGCTTGACTCCTGCACTTGCGCCTGGGACAGGACACCTGGGGACAAGGAGCATCAGGCCTTATAAGTCATGTTCAGCCACAACCACCCCACAGACCCTCTCTGACCTCTGAGACCCTCACCTTGGGGGGCTGTCACCAGGCACAGGAGAATACCCAGCAGTCTCATCTTCTTCTAGGCCTGGGCTCTGCCTTCCCCAGAGACCTCAGCCCTGTGTGAGGAGAGAGCTGTGAGCCTCCCCAGCCCAGGGGAGGATTTACCCTGGAACTTGGGGTGAAATTTGCATGTGGGGCAGCCTGTTCCTTATAAGTGGAGGACTGAGGTCAGGCTGCCCTGGTTTTTCTGGGGCCCTATGGGGGCATCTCTTCCCTTGGACTCACTCAGCAGGTAGATCAGGGATAGGGGATCCCCTGGTACATGAGACCTATGAAGTCAGCTTAATGGATGTGCTCATATCTGATAAACAGTGGAACTAATGAGTAAATTATATTTTAATCATGCGTTGGTCAAATATAGTTAATGAGATTACAAATTTTTTGTTAATTTCTTAAATCTAACTGTAATAAATGCACAATTGTCAAATATTTTACACACGATTATAATTCAACATACACAATTTTATATATACAAATATCATCCAACTTGGTTTGAAAATCACATAATGAGGAACATTTATCTTATTTGTTAATTTATGTCATTACATTAATCCAAGGATCTA
Organism: Molossus alvarezi; assembly: GCA_037176705.1. Taxonomy (NCBI): domain Eukaryota; kingdom Metazoa; phylum Chordata; class Mammalia; order Chiroptera; family Molossidae; genus Molossus; species Molossus alvarezi. Next base: position 62,548 of record CM073885.1, on the reverse strand, counting down.
ATAACTAGATCGGGTCTTTGGGAGACTCCTGGCTGTTCTTTATTTTTTTACATTTTATTTTGTTTTGTTAAAATAATATTTTATACAAGTTCTGAGTAACACTAATCTAGTACCTTTATTTTAATTTGTTTTAGAAACATTTTCTTGCAACTTTTGTCATTTTGAGAAGCTCAGCTGGGCTGGTACTGGTTAGTACTTTGATAGGAGACCCTCGATCCTTGATGTTAAAATTTTTGTAATGGCCCAGCCCATGTGGCTCAGTGATAGAGTGTCAACCCATGCAACAAGAGACCACTGGATTGGTTTCTGGTCAGGGCACAAGCCCAGGTTGTGGGCTCAATCCCCAGTGGGGGCCATACATGAGGCAAGGCAGCCAATCAATGTTCTCTCTCATCGATGTTTCTACCTCTCTTTCCTTCTTATTACCTCTCTCTCCAATATCAATAAAAAATTTAAAAAGAAAAATGAAATGTCATCATGTGTCCTGAGTACCTCCTAAAACTAGTACATATGTAAGCCCATGAATTATTACAGTGATCCCTTCAAAATTATATCAGACACACTCACATGCATACATGGAGAAATGATGGGAATACAAAGAATGAGTGTCCATTAGTAAAATTCTGACTCTTTTATATGTTGTGGTTGTAAAGGCAGCAGATTAACTGACCAGTTTTCTCAGTCTAGTGTCATCAGTGATATTGGGGTAAAAAGGAGGGAAATGAAGAGAATCCCCAGCACACATTTGCTTGTAGGAAAGGGATCTTTAGTCCTGACAGGAACCCTCCCTCCTGTCCTCCTCTGCTCTGTCCCTGGGGAAGGTCAGAGGTGCTGTCTCTCCCACACAATCTAGAACATCCTTAACGTACAGTGTACATGTTCTCCCATCAGACATATAACCTAGAAATATATCAGATAGTATTGTCTTCAATTTACCTCACTGAATGTTTTGTGGGAAAATGTTTTATTTGAACAATGTCCACATCATCACTGTTTGACTAATGGGTCCTGATTTTGAAGCTTCATGTAACAATTCCCAAGGATACCCTCACCCTCCGTTGCACTTGGGAGGGGAAGTCCTGATGTGAGCAGGGTGGACGCTAACCTGATGGAGAAATGTTGGCTGGAACCCGTAATATCACTGCAATCTGTTTGCTGTGTCCTCTGACCTGCAGACAAACCTTCCATGGCATGAAGCCCTGAATCAATTCAAAGATTAATTCAATTGATTAAACTTTACATTGTGAACTTCACTACAGAATCTAGCTTAGAAATCTAGCCTCACCCCAGAGACATTATAGCGTGTAGAAGTCAGGCAGATGAGGAAGGAACATCAAAGGACATGAGGAAGGTGCTGAGCAGAGATGACAGAGACAGGATCCCGGAGGGTATTTCACAAGGATGAAAGTGACCAGGAGGACGAAGGTGCAGAGAGGTCATGAGAGGGAGACATGAGGAGATGAACTGGAGCTGATGTCGGGAAAGTGAATGTCCCAGTGAGAGCCCTGCATGGAGCTGTGTGTGCAGGACTCACATGGGACACTGAGAGAGCGAGGCCCGGGCAGTGTGGGGACATGAGGGATGGACTCTCAGTGTGTGGGCGGAGGTGGGATTTAATTCACGTTCACCAGGGCAGGTGCTCAAGTGACCTCCTCTCAGGGGATGCTGGGAAAAGGACTGTGGGTGATTGTAACCCCTAGTGGTGACTCTGAGCCATGCAGGCTGCAGGACTCTAGGGACTGAACAAGCTCCCTCTCCAACCACCAAGACCAGGGGAGGAAAGAGTCACCTTTAAGGTCAGGCTTCTCCTCTCTGAAGAGAAGAGAGACACGAGGACTCGGACAATCGCGAGGCCCTGGCGAGTGTGGGGACCTGGAGTGAGCTCAGACCCAGGCCGTGTGGACACACTGACTCTGCCTCTGTGGACACTGCGTCCCAGTCGCAGGGTGGGGAGGAAGCCCGGAGTGCTCAGTCTTTAAGGACGCTATTTGGACCCATGGGGACCTAGTGAGATAATGGTCCCTGAGGCTGGACACGACTCATCTGGGAGAGAGAACATTGGCTACAACATCATCATCCTCAGAGAGATGAGGGGACACCTGGCCCAGGACAAGGAGGAGGGTCCCTGGGATCCTGAACCCCAGAAAGATCGGGAGAGCCCTGAGCACCACAGGGAGCTGTTCTCAGACCCTCTCTGGGCGGTTCCTGTGCGATGTTCCAAGGTCGGTGGGTACTGAGAGCCCCTTACAGACCCTGATGGGTCTACAGTGTCCAGAGCGCCCCCTGTTGTCTTAACCCCTCCTGGTGGTCCTGAGCGTTTTCTGCACCTCAGCCCGCCCTGTCTCACTGAAGGACATTTGTGTTTGGATCACAGAGATGTCCTGGTCAGAAAAAGTCACAAGACCAGTGTTTATCTTACTCATATTCATTCACACAGTCTCTGTGTCTCTTGTTCTTTATAAACTACCTTTTAAAATGACAACACGGACAACATAGCTGAGCCCAAACTCCATGGTGAGTGATCTGTGTTCAGTCCTGGTCAGGGAAGTAGAGCATAGGAGATCCCGGGGCTGGGCTCCTGTCCCAGAGCTACAGGGCTGGCTCTGGGCTGGTGTTTATGAGCTGAGGGGGCCCTATTTTAATGTCCTTCTATTGTAGAGAAAGCTCTGAGATTGGATGCCCACATAAAGGACATGGTTTAGAGTGTGGAATGTCCAAGAACATAGGTCTTTGAAAGACTGGTCCAGGTGTCTGGGCCTCTGTTCTTCTAAACTGGACCCAGCTGCTTCCCTGAATGACCTCCAGACAGGGGACATGCCAAGTGAGGGTTTCAGTGCTACCTGGCTGGACAATGAACCAAGTTAAAATGTTATCATGATACAATATAGGAGGAAAATTAATGTAATAGAAAACAAAGTAGAGGTATAGTCTTAAACCCCATATCTTAGTAGGCTACCTGTGTGAACACAGAAAGGTGATCAACCACCACATCCAGAAGGAGCTTAACTTGTGGAAATTTCATGTTTAGGAGACAGAAACTCCCTCTGACACTATTTCCCCTGCACAGTATTCAGAGGATAAACTGAGAACAGAGTGTGAATCTAGGGCCTGTAGATCAATGTTGGGGGACAGTAGGTGTCTGTGTGGGTCCCTGGGAAGTAGAGGTCTTAACTATGGAGAAGCAGACTGTGTCCCGGGTTTGAATCCTTCAGGGAGTTTGGTGCTGATGCAGCAGCTGCACGGCCTACTCTGTGGGGTTTGTTCTCTAGACTCTGCTGGACCAGAGAAGGACCTCAGTCATGACCACGTGAGTTTAGGTGAAACTGTGGAGTAATTAAGTTTAGATTATAGAAATTTGGTTAAGAAAAATTTGCTGACTATTATTAATATAGAAAAACAAATCTAAATAAAATGTTGTTATAAAATATTTTTCTTAATCTGTTTTTATAATATGAATAAGTCATTCAAATAACCTCCCATTACTGTAGCTGATGCGTCAGATTTTCTATAAACTGGTCAGACTAGCGGTTCCGCCGTGTTCTCATCATCAGGTTCTGTGTCCAGGTGGACGTCTGACGTGGTCCAAACCAGGTTGGCAGGAGACAGGTGCATTCCAAGTTCCCCAGAAGTAAATTTCAGTCACTTTCCTTCTCTGCACCTGACCCTGGGAAATGCTGTCCCCAAGTCCATACACAGGGAGTCACCTGGAGTATGACGTCTCCTGCTGTGGGTGTCACTGTGCAGAGCTGCAAAGAGATGCTCCCAGGTGCATGGATGGGGACCAACAAGCCAGGGGCCACACTCCCAGGGCTCTTGTTCTTTACATCCTGAGTTTCCTCTTCACGGAGCAAGTCCTCAGTGTCTCATATCACTTTTCTCAGACACAGCCACACACGGTATTATAGTCATTAATATACAAACAACTGGCTTGGAAAGTACCATCCTCTTTACTCAGCCACAGAAAGAAGGAAGATGTCAGCCTGGAAATCTGCACAAGCTGTCGTGGTCCCTCTGCCTCTGCCTGGAGTCAACTGCTCTTGGTGCTGTGAGCATGATGCCAAGTCAATGATCATAACCCCACAGGTTCTTCTTGTGTAGCTTTGGGGTCACACAGCTCTGGTGCTCACTGTCTACACACATGTGTCCTGCTGCTGGTGGCTGGGACCCTGAGCTGTGGAGCTGAGCTGCACTGTTGGGTGAGCAGAGCCTCTGGTTGGATTCAACTGATGTGGGTCAATAGATTTTATAATTTATTGTCATTTGTACACATGAGTGTTTGAAAGAGAATCACTGCCTTGTTCCTAAAGAAAGTTGTTTTCTTGACAAGAGACTTTTTTTTATTTTTCACTCTTGACACTATTACAGGGTACCCCATTTCCCCAACTTTGCCCACATTAAGCCAGCCCCCTCACCCTCCCCTGGCCCTAAAACCCTGCGTGTGTCCATGGGCTCTGCATATGTGTTCCCTGGGTCCTCTCTTCACATTCCTGTAACCACTCTTCCCTACTCTTGCCCCTGACCTCTGTCAGTCTGTTCTATGTTCCATTTTCATCCTCAGTTTAGTTTCTCCATTTGATTCTGTATATAAAGAAGATCACAGGGTACTTGTATTTCTCTGACTGTCTGGTTTTGCTTAGCATAGTAGTCTACAGGTCCATGGGTATTGTTGCAAAAAGTAAGAGTTTCTTCTTATTTACAGCTTCATAGTATTTCATTATGTAAATGCGCCACCCTTTTTATCCACTCATCCGCATGTGCAGCTGGGCTGTTTCTAGATCTTGGATATTGTAAATAATGCTGCTATGAACATAGGGGTGCACATATTCTTTCTGATTCGTTCTTAGGGATAATTAAGATATATTCCAGAAGTGGGATCGCTGGGTCGAAAAGCAGTTCCATTTTTAGTTTTTTGAGAAGCCTCCACTCTGTTCCCCACAGTGGCTGCATCACTCTGCATCCTACCCACAGGCACCAGGGCTCCTTTCCCCACATCCTCACAGCACTTGTTGTCCGTTGGTTCATTGACGGGAGTCGTTCTGGCAGCTGTAGTTGTAGTGTGATTGGCATCTCTCTGATGATCACTGATGCTGAGCATTGTTTGCTCTGTCTCCTGGCCTCTGTGTGTCCTCTTTGGAGAAGTGTCTATTCAGGGCATTGTCCCACTTGGTAAGAGCATTCTTTGTCTTCTTGCTTTTTAGTTGTACACGGTTTTTATATTTTGAAATATAATCCCTTATCAAATGTACTGTTGGCAAAAGGACAACAGACTTTTCTAACTCTGAGATGTCAGAAGTAAACACTGAATCAAGTATACAGAGAGGTCCCCTGAGGAAAACTGTAACATGAAGAGAAAACCACACAGGAAACCAGCCCAAACCTTCAACTACACCTGCTCCAGGGATGGGTCTTGTGTTCAGAGACTCTCTCTGGTGTCCCGAGTGCCCCCTGCAGCCCCACCCTCCTGTCCCTTCAGGAGGTTTGTGTCTGGGCTCACACTGACTTCCCCTCACTATTCGTCTCGCACAGTAATATACGACCGTGTCCTCGGTGGTCACAGAGCTCAGCTGCAGGGAGAACTGGTTTTTGGACATGTCTCTGGAGATGGAGGTGCGGCTCTTGAGGGATGGGCTGTAGTAGGTGCTACCACCAGAACTGATGCACCCCATCCACTCCAACCCCTTCCCTGGTTTCTGGCAGATCCAGTTCCAGCAGTAACCACTGGTGATGGAGTAACCAGAGACAGCGCAGGTGAGGGAGAGGGTCTGCGAGGGCTTCACTAGTTCTGGGCCCAACTCCTGCAGCTGCACCTGGGGCAGGACACCTGGGGACAAGGAGCATCAGGCCCTGTCAGTCACGTGCAGTCACGACCACCCCACAGACCCATGTCTGACCTCTGAGACCCTCACCTGGGGGGCTGTCACCAGGCACAGGACAAAACCCAGCAGTCTCATCTTCTTCTAGACCAGGGCTCTGCCTTCCCCAGAGACCTCAGCCCTGTGTGAGGAGAGAGCTGTGAGCATCCCCAGCCCAGGGGAGGGTTTACCCTGGAGCTTGGGGAGAAATTTGCATGTGAGGCAACCTGTTCCTTATAAATGGGGGACTGAGGTCAGGCTGCCCTGGTCTTTCTGGGGCTCCTGTAGGGACACCTCTTTCCTTGAATCACTCAGCATGTAAGTCAGGGAAATGGGATCCCCAAGTTCAGCACTCATTGTAACAGGGTAATATATGAGCCTCATCATTCTCAGGGAAAGAAAATGTGATGGACTTGTTTGGTAGGTTACACTTTTCTCTCCCCAAGCATCTTTCAATCTGATTTAAAAGTGATAAGGAATTGTTTAGATAGTTTCTGAATCCAAACATTCTGGTATATTAACTATTTCCAAAATTTTCTGTTATAATTTTATACTAATAATGTCTAGTTTTGTGCAAACATAAAAATAAAGGGAATCCATGCTCAATGTCTTATATATCAATTTTATTTAAATATATTTTATTGATGTTTAGAGATAACAGAAGTGCAGCTCAGATAGAACTTCTATGTGAGAGAGAAGCATCCATCTGCTGCCTCCTGCACGCCCCCTACTGGGGACAAAGCCAGCAACCCAGCCATGTGCCCTGACCAGGAATAAAACCTGGTCCTTTCAGACCATGGGACAACGCTCAATTCTCTGAGCCACACCAGCCAGGCACTAATATCTCAATCTATAGCGTTACGTTGATCTGAGAGACTGCCTCCCAAGCACAGGCAGCTGAGGCATTCTTATTTATTGATGTTGGAAATTTTCTAACTGTATTTCTAGCTGTCTGTGCAAAATCCTCCATTATGTACCCAATCGCCTATTGCAGAGACCCCGAACTAGTCACATGACTTTACATGGAGAAAAGACAAGAATTGTGAACAGAGTATGCCTGTGTACCGCTCAGAATAGGCTAACATGTTTATTGCTGGTGATTGACCTGTTCTCTCTGTCTAGTGTTATCAGTGAGGTCAGCATTGAGAGGGAGGTTAGTGAAGAGAATTACTTAGTAGATTTTCTCATAGAAAAGGGGTCTTCAAACCTGACAGAAATCTCTCACTCACAGACTCTGACTTCCCCTGGGTATGGTCACTGTGGTCAGAGGTGCTGGGCTTTCCCACGGAACAGATCATGTCCCAATGTGTAGTTAACACATTCTCCCATCAGAGACATTAGTCAGAAATATATTCTCTGTGTAGGCCTGTCATTTAAATTCTTAAATACAATATTTTGTGGAACAAATGTAGTTAGTGGAGAAAAATCTAATTTACCCCTGCTTTCTGTATGGGTCTGTTTGAATCAATCAGACAGACTCCCCAGGACATGCTGAGCCTCACAGTCCAGGGCCATCGGCTGCAGCAGCCACAGGGACAGAGAGGTTCTGGCACCAGCAGTGAGGGCTGCTGGGAAACTGCCCAGAACTGGGGGGAATTTTGACCTGGGTGAGGGGAGAACTCTGGACGTGTTCTGAGTCAGAGGACAGAGATATGCCTGATGTTCATGGACAGAGTGTTATTGGATATTTGGGATTAAACCACTTCCAGAGACAACCCAGGAAGAAGTGCAGGGCATGGTAGACACAGCTTCTGTCATCGTGGAAAAAACACCTGAGTGATTATGACCAGGAGTTTGTCAGAATAGAAATGTTAAAGGTTCTGCAGGCAGGGGTCAAGGGAAATAAGGAACGTGTCATTGCAAAGGGATGGAAGGGGATTCCTGTTACCCACATGCAACTTCTCAGTGTCTCTGTTTGAGGTAACAACTTCACAGGTCATTACTCATGTGGTCACACAATGCTACACCCCAGCTGAACAATCACTGGGACACCATTTATAAAATCCCTCAACCTTTACAGGGAAGAGTGGACACCCCTCCCTGTAGGACCCTGTGTCTCTGTGAGGGGCCCTCATGTCATTGACCAGGACTCTGGCTCAGTGCATCATCATCACCATTTGTTTATTTAAAATTGTTCTTATTATCTGCAGTCATGGTTGCTGTCCAAAACAATGACACCTTTTCTCATTTTGTGGTCATTTATTATATTTGCTAAGTAAAATATCCAGTCAGACTATTTCATTTTTATATTTTTAGTGCTGACAAATGAGGGCTCATTCTTTCCTCTTCTCCATCTGCCCCACACTGGGATCTGATGAGAAAGGTTTGGTCTGCCCTCTATAGATGTCATTGGGAGATTGTACCTCATAAACCCCTGGAAGGAGAATTCTCCCCCCCCCCCATTTCACCAAAATAAAAGCCCAGAGCCTGTCTCCTTTCCTGAAATATCAAAGATCCTCCGACTTGCTGAAGGGCCTTTCCTCTGATTCCCAGAGATTCCAACTGTGTACATGATCCGTGTCCCCTGTGTGTGCTTGTCCTCAGCCTGCACATCTGCACAAGCTGTCGTGGTCCCTCTGCCTCTGCCTGGTGTCAACTGCTCTGAGTGCTGTGAGCATGATGACAAATCAATGACCGGCTCCATCAGGAACTTTCACCTCTATCTTTGGGGTCACATGCCTCTGGTGTCCAATGTCGAGTACATGGTGTCCAGCTGCTGGCTGGCTGGGACCCTGAGTGGTGGAGCTGAGCTTCACTGTCGAATCAGCAGAGCCCCAGGTTGGATGTAGCCTACGTGGGTCAGTGGATTCCATGATTAGTTCCCATTTGTGAACAAGAGTGTCTGACAGAGACTCTCTGCCTTTTATTCATATGAAAAACTAATCTTTCTGGACAATAGACATTTCTTTATTTTTGTGTTTAATTGTTTATATCATTACAGGTGTCCCCATTCCCCTTAACAGCTCCCCTCTACCAGACCCCCCATAACTCCCCTGGACATCAGTTCATGTTGTCTGAGTCCATGGGCTGTGCTGTAGGTCCTTTGACTCCTCTCTTCACTTCCTTTAGTTCACTCATCTCCCCCCTCTGAACTGTGTCTGTTCTTTCCAGTGTCCACACCTCTGGTTCTATTTTGTTCCTAGTTTATTTTGTTCCTCAGATTTCACATATAACTGAGATCATATGGTATTAGTCTTTGGCTTATTTCTCTTAGCATAATCCTCCCCAAGTCCCTCCATGCTGTTGCACAGGGTGGGGGGTGCTTCTTCCTAACAGCTGTGTAGTGTCCCCCTGGGTAAATGCACCTCAGGTTTTATCCACTCGTCTACATGGGAACTTGGGCTGTTCACAGATCTTGGCTGCAAATAACTCTGCTATGAGTACAGGGTGCATGTATTCTCTCTGACTGGAGCTTAGAAATACCTAAAATATATTCCCAGAAGTGTGATCACTGCGCTAAATGGGAGTATCGTTTTTAATTTATTGAGGAAACTTCACACTGTTTGCACAGGGGCTGCACCAGTCAGCATTCCCACCAGAAGGGCCTGAGGGTTCTGTTCTCTCCACATCCTCTCCAGCCCTTGATTTTTGTTGATTTACTGATGGGAGCCAGTCTGGCGGATGTAGTTGTATTTTAAGCGTCATCTCTCTGATGATTAGTGACCTGGAGCAATTTTCGTATGTCTGTTGTTCATCTATTTGTCCTCTTCAGAGAAGTGTCTATTCAGGGCCTCTTCCCATTTATTAATGAGATTGATGGTCTGTGTAATGATTTGTATAAGTTTTTTTTTAAATAAATTTCTTAATATAACCCCTTAACAGATGTACCATTAGCAAATAGACAATAAACTGTTCTAACGCAGAGAAGTCAGAGGTAAACAAAGAATCATGAACCCAGAGAGGTTTCCTGAGGAAAACTAAAGTAAAGAGGAAACCACACGGGAAACCAGCCCAAACCACCAACTGCACCTGCTCCTGGGATGGTCCTTGTGTTCAGGGACTCTGCGCGCCCCCTGGTGGCCACAGCCTCTCCTGCAGGGAGGTTTGTGTCTGGGCTCACACTGACTTCCCCTCACTGTGTCTCCTGCACAGTAATACACGGCAGTGTCCTCGGCTCTCAGGCTGTTCATTTGCAGATACAGCGTGTTCTTGGAGTTGTCTCTGGAGATGGTGAATCGGCCCTTCACAGCGTCCGCATAGTATGTGCTACCACCACTATCACTAATTTCTGAGACCCACTGCAGCCCCTTCCCTGGAGCCTGGCGGACCCAGTTCATGTCTTAGTCGCTGAAGGTGAACCCAGAGGCTGCACAGGAGAGTCTCAGAGACCCCCCAGGCTGCACCACGCCTCCCCCAGACTCCACCAGCTGCACCTCACACTGGACACCTGCAAACACAAAAACGTCCTGGTCAGGAAACTGTCACATGCCCACTGTTTCTCTCATCCACTCTCACACTCAGTGACACTTGTTCTCCACAAATTACCTCTTAAAATAGCAACAAGGAAAATACAGCTGAGCAAAAACTCCATGGTGAATGCTCTGTGTTTAGTCCTGGTCTGGGAATGTGGTCACCTGGAGATCCCAAGGCTGAGTTCCTGTCTCAGAGCTGCAGGGTCAGGGCAGGGCTGGTTTTTATGAGCAGAAGGGGCCCTATTTGCATGTCCTCCTACTATATAGGGAGCTCTGGGGTTGGAGACCTGCAGATTTGGTGGTGCCTCAGTGCAGGTTGGAGTGTCCTGGGGGAGAATTGTAGTCATGACAAAATTTTAATAATGAAATAAAGTCCTAATAGGTAGGGACATGTCCAAGAGTCCACATCTGGTAACAATGAGCTCAGATACTGGGGTCAGCACCTAAACACTGTCTCCTAATTCTCCCTGAACCTACCTCAAGGCAGAGTGGCACCTGCGCAGTGAGGGTGTAGACCCCTTAGATATAATGGAGCATGGATGAACATCTGTATTCTGGAGTTTCCCAAAAGTCAGGCCTGGGGACAATCTGACATGTGGAAAGAGACCACAGGCTGCAGATCTTGTAAGAGTAAATATCATGCACATGGTGTATTGGTGCCCTTGGGCCTGACTGTCTCTGGCTTTCTGACCTTCAAGAAGACAAAGAAGACTGAGTGTTGTGTAGATGCTTTTCTATCCCTTGGGCTCAGATATGCTGAGCAGTTGGAGAGATTCATGGAGCTGATGGAGAGCCTGTGGGTTTCCAACATCCAGAAGTCCATCTACAGAGGATCTATTTCCATAGACAGTAATGAAAACCTTAAAGAAGTTGTTATAATAGAACAATTAGTGAGATAAATGTTAGTCCAAATACCTATGATTAGTGAGAAGGCTCTTATTTATGGTTAATCTTTCATTTATAAAGCAGAGAATTTTGCACTTTAAATTCACAGTGAATGTCATGGTGATATGTGTTGAACTGATCACTCAGTTTGGTCCTTCTCAAGTGTGTTATTACAATTGTGAGAATTTATTGTCAAAAGGAACCACTTGATGATTCCACAGCATTTAGATAACAGTGTTGTGTCCTCGTGTAATTAACATGTTTACAACCCTGGAGATAAATCCTGGACAGTAGATGTGCCTGGAACCAACCTCCTCCTGGGGGACGTGACCTCAGTGTGTCCTGTGCTCCCAGGGTCCTGAGAGCACGTTTTCCTTCAAAGCCCACAGAGGACCAGAGACTCCTCATCTCCTCCCCTCATCCAGCCTGGTTGTCGGGTCCCTTCCCGCAGGAGCTCTATGGACCCTGCTGTTCACAGGACGTCCCCCCCCTAGTTCTTTCCTTCCACAAACCCCACCCTCTGCTCCTTGGCTGTGAACCCCTCGGGGTCTTTGTTGCTCATAGGGGAGCCCCGTGTTCTTCTCTGGTGGCGATGCCCTTACTGCAAGAGCCTTGAACAAAATCTTCTTTCAAGTTTATAGATTCAAAAAACTGTTTTTTTTTTTTGTTTGTTTGTTTGTTTTTTATAACATAGTGAACAAACTGGAAGAGCATTAAGTGGGTCTGAAGATTGTGGGTTATTTTTAAACTGTCGGAGACAGAATCAATAATCAAAGTCAGGAAACAGACTGAGGAAGACACTCTATTCCAACAGGAGCACCTTCCAGCAGAAGGAAGAGGGTCCGAGCGCAGAGCACCAGGCCCAGGGCTGGGGTCTGAGCCTCAGAAAGTCATTCCTGACCTTGTGCTCATGGAGGTCACTGAGATGGATGTAACAATTGCTTCCGGGTGTGGATTTCTCTCTCACTTCCATTTTAACTCCTTGGATGGGAATGCCTGTCCTTGGATGGAGTACTGGCCCTGCAGCTGTGTTGTAGGAGAGCATGACTAACTAGTCATGCCCACACGTCTGCAGACAAAGAACATTTTGCCCCAAATAGTCTCCACACTTGACTGACAAGTGCAGTTGGGACTTTTCTAATGGGGACATTCAGGTGGATGTTGGACTGGAGGCCCTGCTCTCAGGGTCAGCATTCGAGGACGTTGGTTTGTGCTGAACGCAGTGGCCTGTGGGTGGATGAGAACCGGTGGAGGGTGAGGTGGATGTGGTCCTGTGAGTCACACTCACAACCTGGGGATGTTACATGGCAAATGGGACTTTGTCATGTTAGATTCATGTGGAGATCCTGAGATACAAGCATTTCAGTAGATGACCCGGGTGGGTCCTCCTATGAGAAGTGTTTACATCAGAGGGAGGCAGAGGGAGATTAGGCTCCAGGAGGACAAGGACGCACTGTGATCTCTGAGCTCAGGGACCTCTTCCTGGCTGTGGAGTTGGAGGAAGAGGCCATGGTACCAGGAAGGCAGTTCTAGTCTCTGGAAAAGACCAGGAAACAGGCTCCCCTGTATGATGATGGAGAAGCTGACAAGATACAGACCCAGAAACCAAGAAGCCATCAACAAGCTCCAGAGGAAACGCCTGGTTGTCAGGACACATTAGAAGGACCGAGCTGCGTGATCAATTCAACTCACCACACTGCATTTACTGTAATTTTTTTCCTCACTCAAGGGCATTTTTTTTCTTTTTTTCTTTTTGTTCAGATAGAGTGGGAGGAGAGAAAGAGAAAAAAACATCGACGTGAAAGGGGCACATCGAGTGGCTGCCACTTGCACCACCTAACCAGGGCCGTGACCAAACTGCAACTGAGGTACGTGCCCTTAGCAAGAGCCGAACCTGGGTCTCTCTGGACTTGTCTCTGGAGATGGAGGTGCGGCTCTTGAAGGATGGGCTGTAGTAAGTTCTGCCACCAGAATTGATAAACCCAATCCACTCCAGCCCCTTTTCTGGGTTCTGGCAGATCCAGTTGCAGTCATAATGACTGGTTTTGATGGAAAATCCAGACACAGCTCAGGTGAGGGAGAGGGTCTGAGAGGGCTTCACAGTTCCTGGGCTAGATTTTGTCGAATGCTTTTTCAGCGTCTATTGATATGATCACATGATTTTTATTTTACATTTTGTTTATATGGTGTATCACATGTATTGATTTGCAAATATTGCACCAGCCTTGCATCCCTGGGATGAATCCCACTTGGTCCTGGTGAATAATTTTTTTTTTTTATGTATTGCTGGATTCTCTTTGCTGGTATTTTGTTCAGGATTTTGGCATCTATGTTCATCAGGGATATTGGTCTGTAGTTTTCTTTCTTTGTAGTGTCTTTTTCTGGTTTTGGAATTAGAATTATGCTGGCCTCATAAAACGAGTTTGGAAGACTTCCTTCTTCTTGAATATTTTGAAATAGTTTCAGGAGAATGGGTATTATTTCCAGCATCTATTGATAAGAACCTATGGTTTTTATCTTTCCTTTTGTTTATGTGGATTAAGATATTCATTGATTTGCAAATATGCTACCATCCTTGAATTTCTTTGATGAATCCAACATGGATATGATGATGGAGTTTTTGATGTATCGCTGGATCCAATTTGGTAACATTTTGTTAAGGATTGTGGCATCTGTATACATCAAAAATACTGGCCTGTAGTTTTCTTTCTCTGTAGTGTCTTTATCTGGTTTTTGGATTAGGATAATGCTGGCCTCATAAAATGAGTTTGGAAGTATTCCGTTTTCTTGGATTTTTTTTTTAATAGTTTGAGGATCATAGATGTTAGATCTTCTTTGAATATTTGGCAAACTGCCACGTGAACCCATCAGAGACTGAGTTTCTGTTTGCTGAAACATTCTTAATCATATCTTCAATTACCTTAGTTTTTATTGATCTTTTCAAGTTTACTATCTTCTTTTGGTTCAGTTTTGGAAGACTGAGTGTTTCTAGACATTTGTCCATTTCACCTATATTGTCCAATTTGTTGGCATGTAATTTTCATAGTATGTTTTAATGATCCTTTGTATTTCTATGATGTCAGTTGTATCTTTTCCTCTTTGGTTCCTGATTGTGTTTATTTGGGTCCTCTCTCTTTGTTTCTTGGTAAGTCTGGTTATGAATTCATCAATCTTGTTCATCTTTTCAAAGAATCAGTTCTTTGTTTCATCACTTTTTGAACTTTTATTTTTTAGTTTTTATGTTGTTTATTTATGCTCTGATCTTTACTATTACTTTCCTTCTACTTCTTCTGTGTTTTTCTTTTTGTTTACTTTATAGTTCTTTACGTTGTAGGGTAAAAAATTCAATTAAAATTTTTTCTTGTTTCTTGAGGTAGACCTGTAGTGCTATGAACTTCCCTCTCAGAACTGCTTTCACTGTGTCCCATAGATTTTGTGTTGTTGTGTGTTTGTTTTTATTGGTTACAAGAAAGTTTTGAATTTCTTTCTTGATCTCCTTTGTAACACCCATTTGTTGTTTAATAACATGCTATTTAACCTCCACGTGTTTGAATGTTTTTGCTGCAATTGATTTCTTGTTTTGTGCCACTGTGATCTGAGAAGATGCTTTATATGATTTTAATTTTCTTGAATTTATGGAAACTTACTTTTTGTCCTAACAAGTGGTCTATCTTCAAAAATGCCCTGTGTGCACTTGAGAAGAATGTATATTCTGTAACTTTTGGGTGAAATGTTCTGTGAATATTAATTAAGTCCAACTGATCTAGGTCATCATTTAAGGACTCTGCTTCCTTGTTATTTTTTTTCTAGAATATCTCTCCAGTGGTGTCAGTAGGGTGTTAAAGTCACCCATTAAGATTTTATTGCTGTTGATCTCTCCCTTAAAGTCCTCCAGATATATATATATATATATATATATATATATATATATATATATATATATATATTGGTGCTCCTGTATTTGGTGCATATGTGTTTACTGCCGTTATAGCCTCTTGTTGGAGTGATCTCTTCAGTATTATGCAGTGACCTTCTTTGTCTCTTATTATGGCCCTCATTTCTAAGTCTATTTTATCAGATATGAGTATTTCTACACCATTTTTTTAAAATTTCCATTTGCCTGGGGAAATTTTTTTCCATCTTTTCAATTTTATCCTGTATGAGTTGTTTGTTGTGAGGTGGGTGTGTTGGTAACAGCATATATATAAGTCATGTTTTCTTATTCAATGAGATACCCTATGTGTTTTGATTGAAGCATTTAAGCCATTTACATTTAAAGTTATTATTGATAGATGCTTATTAGTTTTTATTTTTATTTTATGCCTGTTTTTTCTCTCTCTCTAATTGTCATTCTTCCTACAACAGTCATCCTTGTACCAAGGCCATACTAATTCTCTCTGCATCTTTCCAATTTTATTAATTGTGTTGCCGAAGCGAGCACAGCAGAGTCTCTTGTTAGATTTAGCAGACGTGGGTCAGAAGATTTGCTGGTTAATTGTAACTTGGGCACAAGAGTGTCTGAAAGACAGTCTCTGCCTTTTATCCATGTGATAAATTTGTCTCTCTTTACAACAGATTTTTTTAAATTCTGAGATGTCAGCGATAAGCAGAGATCCAGGAACCCAGAGAGGTCCCTGAGGGAAAATGTGTCATGAAGAGGAAACCACACAGCAAACCATCCAAAGCTTCAATTCCACCTGCTCCTGGGATCGTCCTTGTGTCCAGGACCCTGAGGGCCCTCTCGTGGTTGAAGCCCCTCCTGCAGGGAGGTGTGTGTCTGGGCTCACACTGACTTCCCCTCACTGTGTCTGTCGCACAGTAATACACGGCCATGTCCTCGGCTCTCAGGCTGTTCATTTGTAGATACAGCGTGTTCTTGGAGTTGTCTCTGGAGATGGTGAATCGCCCCTTGACAGAGTCCGCATAGAATGTTTGACTTCCATCAGTATAGATTAGACTTGTCCACTGCAGCCCCTTCCCCGGAGCCTGGCGGACCCAGCTCATGGCGTAGCTACTGAAGGTGAATCCGGAGGCTGCACAGGAGAGTCTCAGAGACCCTCCAGGCTGCACCAAGGCTCCCCCAGATTCTACCAGCTGCACCTCACACCAGACACCTGCAAACACAAAGACATCCTGGTCAGGAAACTGTCACACGTCCACAGTTTTTTTTCTCATCCACTCTCACACTCAGTGTTTCTTGTTCTTTATACATTACCTCTTAAAATCGCAACAAAGAAAACCCAGCTGAGCCCCAACTCCATGGCGAGTGGTCTGTGTTCAGTCTTGATCGTGGAATGAGAACATCTGGGAACCTGGGGCTGGGCTCCTATCTCACAGATTCAAGATCGGGGTGGGCTGGTTTTCATGAGCTGAGGGGGCCCTGTTTCAATGTCCCCTTTCTACAGAGGGTTGGACGCTGACATAAATAACATGATTTCACAGTGTGGTGTGTCCAAGGGAATGTGTCTGAGTAGTATTATCCCTAATATCTGGGTCTCTGCTGCACTCCACCTGACCCCACTGCTTTCCTGCGTGACCTCCAGACCACGGGTCATACCTAGTGAGGGTTTCAGTGCTACCTGGCAGGAAACTGGACCTCGTTAACAGGTGGTCATGGTCCAATACAGCAGAAAAATTAATGTAATAAGAAACTAAAAGAGAAGGTAAATTTTTAAATATCATATCTTAGATGGGTACCTGTATGAACTCAGGAAGGTGATCAACCATCACACCCAGAGGGAGATGAACATGTGGGAATTTTATGTTCAGGAGGCAGAAGTTCCCTCTGACACTATTTACCCTGCACAGTGTTCAGAGGATAAACTAAGAACAGAGTGTGACCCTAGAGCCAGTGGACCAATGTTGAGAGACAGTGGGTGTCTGTTGGGTCCCTTGGAAGCAGAAACATGAACTACAGAGAAACAGACAGGGCTTCCGGGTCCGAGTCCTTCAGGGAGGTTGGAGCTGAAGGTGCAGCCGCTGCACAACCTCCTCTGTAGGGTTTGTTCTCTAGACTCTGCTGGACCTGCTTCAGTCACTGGGGATGGAAAGCTTCAGTCATGATCAAGTGTGTTTAGGTTAAGCTGTGAGAATAACTAAGTTTAGGTTACAAAAATTTTGATATGAAAATGTTTGATGCCTGTTACTAATACAGAATAACAGATGTAAAAATATATTATTTATTGAAAATATTATTTGTCTTTCAACTTTGATTACAGAATGAATAAGTCATTCAAATTACCTTCTATTATTGCAGCTGAAGGATCTGATTTTCTGTAAATTTGTAAGACTAGCAGTTCACTCGTGTTCTCACCATCAGGATCTGTGTTTATGTGGACATCTGACGTGGTCCAAACCAGGACGGCCGGATACAGGTGCATTCCTGATTCCTCAGAAGTAATTTCCACATTCATTTCTTGTCTGCACATGACCCTGGGCAATGCTGTCCCCACGTTTATACACAGGGAATTACCCAGAGCATGACGTCTCCTGCTGTGGGTGTCACTGTGCAGAGCTGGGAAGAGCTGCTCCCAGGTAAATCGATGGGGATCAACAAGCCAGGGGCCACACTATCAGGGCTCTTGTTCTTTACGTCCTGAGTTTCCTCCTCATAGTGTCTCCTATTACTTTCCTCAGAAATAGGTACACATGGTAATGTAGTCATTATTGTACAAAAAGCTGGCTTGGAAATTACCATCCTCTTTACTCAGCCATAGAAGGAAGAAAGATGTCAGCCTGGACACCTGCACAAGTTGTCGTGGTCCCTCTGCCTCTGCCTAGGGTCAACTGCTCTCAGTGCCGTGAGCATGAGGCCAAGCCAATGACCATCACCAAGTGGGGGCTTTTATCTCTAGCTTCGAGTCTTTTTCCTGTGATTTCTCTAAAATCAACAAACATATCATGAGTGAGGATTAAATAAATAAATACAATAAATAAGTATTGTAGGTATAATGTTTATTGAAAGACACATTCTCTGCAAACACACACACACACTCACTTATGGTTTTCATCATAACGAACCTTCAATATCACTTCTCCCCTGTACCTAACACATGGACAGTGCCCCCCTGACCTTAACCTAGTGTGTTACCTTCTTTCCCAAACAGAACAAACCGAACATGATTTACATGTAGACAGGGCTGTGACTATATCCCTGTTTTCTGTTCTCTCAGCACCTGGAACATGGCACCTGGACCTACCTCCCTTCCAGCAGGTGTGGCTGCACAGGAACTGTGGGGTCACCAAGAACAAGACAAGATTCCAAGTATCAGAAGGTCAGCTGAAATTCACGTAAGACCCATGCATTAGATTGTCAAACCCTGAGTTTAATTCCCTCTGATTCCTCTGTGAAAACCTTAAAAGGAATGAGAGGCAGACCTCAGGGTCATGAACCACCTGCAGGGAGTCCAGGGAGATGGAGACACTGACAACACAGGCTCAGAGATGGACAGGCCATAACAGGCTCCTGAGGAGACTGGTCATCAGGACCTGCACCTCCAACCAACAGGAAATCTCACAGCTGCAGGATGGGGTCATAATGGAGTGCAGGGTGTAAGGAACACTTGCACTTTCTTAGTGGGAAGGTGAGATCCTGCAGGCACATGGAACACAGCATGTTGGTTCTTCCAAAATGAGAGTAGAAACCCTGTGTGATTGAGCAGTGAGCTCCTAGGTGTTCATGCGAATAATAAACCCAGGACTCTGGAGAGGTGTTGCATGGCCCTGTTCATTGCAGCCGTGTTCAGTGTAGTGAGGTGTGGAAACATCTGTGTTCATCAGTGGTTGAGTAGAAACACTTGTGATATTCTCACGATGGAATACTACTCAGCCTTAAATCAGAGGAAAACCCTGCACAAACCCCAGCCTGGATGACACTAGAGGACACTGTGCTCTGTGAAATAAAGCCTTCAGGGGAAGGCAGATAGTGTCTAATTTCACCTACACTGGGAACTGAATAAGTTTTTCTTCCAGTAGAGTGTGGAGGAGCCCAGGCCTGGGTGTGGTGAAGGCTCTGGCAGGAGACAGGATAGTGGAGGGTAGGCCGCCCTGGAGTCCTGCACTGACGGAGAACAAAGAAGGAGGCAGCTGGAGGAGACACTGTGTCTGGACACAGTCACCCCTTGTCCTGGACCCTGTGAATCCACAGGAGCCTGGGTGTGTCTTCCTCAGTGTGAGGAGCCGTCCACCCTCAGGGCCCTGTGGACAATGAGGGGACATTCAGTCCCCACGGAGTGGAGCTTTCCCCTGGGAATGGGGAGAGGAAGACAAAGCCCAGCAAATCCCTGTGGTCCTGGGGGCTGTGTGAACACCCAGGTCACACCCCTGTGTAAACGGATTAAATTTGTCCAGGTAGTTTTTTATACCCAAGTTTCTAATATATACACAATTGTTAAATATTTTTATGAACAATTGTATTTTTGTAAACATAATTATATATACATATAATTTCTCTCTTCTCTGAAAATCACAAAATAAAGGACATTTATTCTTAGTATGTTATATGTTTATTTATATTTTATGGTGATCCAAAGAACTATATTCCAAGAACAAGTTAATGGGAGATCCTCAATTTTGTTCTTTATTTTGTCTTGTTTGGATAAAATGATATTCATTACAAGTTATGAGTAACACTATATAATATGCCATTTTTAGGTTATTGTTGGAAACATTATTTACACTTTTTACCAAACAACTTCAGCAGCTAAATAGGATGGATCCTGGTTAATACTTGCCTGAGAAACCCTTGAATCTTGACGTTGAAAATGGGTACTTCTGTCTTTGAGCCCCTCCTTAGACTGTCCCCTTGTGCAAGTCCATGGCTTTTTGCAAGGGCCTCTATATAATTATATCAAACATAATCACGTTTATACAAGGAGAAATGATTGAAAATAGAAAGAGTGATTAAGTATTAGTGCAATTCATGTTTTTTTATATGTTGAAATATTAAAAGCAGTAGATTAACTGATCTGATTGTCTGTCTAGTGTTATGAATGATGTTCTAAGGAGGGGGTTTGGAGAGAATTCCCATCATAGCTTTCCTCGTAGGAAAGGAAATTTAATCCTGACAGGAACCCTCGCTCTACCACCTCCCTCTGCCCCTGTGGATGGTCACTGTGGTCAGAGTCTGGGTTCTCCCACTTACCATGTAACACCGTTAACGTATAATACGCACATTCTCCCATCAGATACAAACTGAAAACTGATTGTCTCTTTGTGGGATTGCCTTCTCATGGCCTTAATGGAATGTGTGCTGGGAAAATGTTTTCATTTTTAAGATTGTTCCGTTCATCACTATTTGATTTAATAGGATCTTTATTTATGTTTTAGGTAACAACTCACCAGAAACCTGTCACTCTCCATTGCTCATGGGAGGGGAAACCCTGTTATGAACACCGTGGGCACTAAACTCAATAGAGAAATGAAGGTTGGAATCCTCAATATCACTGAAATCTCTTTGCTGTGCGCTCTGACCAGGAGACCAACCTCTCACATCATGAAGCCCTGATTCATTTCAAAGATTAATTGATGTTACTAGACTTTATACATTGTAAATTTTCCTACAGTATGTAGCATAGAAGACTAGACTAACCCCATGGAGACAGCAGGCAGACCAGGAAAGAACCTCAAAGGACATGAGGAAGATGCTGATGTAAAATGACAGAGACAGGATCCCACAGGTTATTTCACGAGGATGAAAGTGACCAGGAGGACGAAGGTGCAGAGAGGTCGTGAGAGGGAGACATGAGGAGATGAACTGGAGCTGACGTCGGGAAAGTGAATGTCCCAGGGAGAGCCCTGCATGGAGCTGTGTGTGCAGGACTCACATGGGACAGTGAGAGAGCGAGGCCCTGGCGAGTGTGGGGACCTGGTGGATGGACTCTCAGTGTGTGTAGACGGTGACACCTGGGTGGACAGAGGTGGCTGTTGAACCATGATCTCCAGGGCAGGTGCTCAGATACCACCTCGCAGGGGATGCTGGGAACAGGACTGTGGGTGACAGTGACCCCCAGTGGTGACTCTGAGCCATGCAGGCTGCAGGACCCTAGGGACTGAACCAGCTGCCTCTCCACCCACCAAGACCAGGGGAGGGAAGTGCTCACCTTTAGGGTCAGGCTTCTCCACTCTGAAGATAAGAGAGACATGAGGAATCGGACAATGAGGGTCTTTTGCATCATCTGCAACATGACACACATGGGAGTATCTGTTCAATTTGGTATGCTTAGCACTTTTGTAAAAACTGCTGGAACGATAGTTTCAGAGAGTGTGAATGAGTAGGAAGAATCAGCTGAACATACTGTTTTTAAATAAGCATAATAGTGGCTGGTGGTTAGTTGGTTGGCAGATCATCCTGTACACAGAAAGGTTGCGGGTTCAATTCTTGGTCAGGGCCCACACCTACATTGTGGTTGTGTTCCTTGGTTGTAGAGCATGTGGGAGGCAACCACAGATGTTTCTCTTTCCCGTGCTTTCTCTAAAATGAGTAAACATATCATTAGTTAGTATAAATAAATAACTACACAAAATGAATAAGTATTGTAGGTATAAAATTTATTAAAAGATGCATTCTCTTCAAACACACACACACACACACACACTCACTGATGGTTTTCATCATAACGAACCTTCAATTTCACTTCTCCCCTGTACCTAACATATGGGCAGTGCCCCCCCCCTGACCTTAACCTAGTGTGTGACCTTCTTTCCCAAACAGAACAATTCAAACATGATTGACATGTAGACAGGGCTGTATCTGTATCCGTGTTTCCTGTTCTCTCAGCACCTGGAACATGGCACCTGTACCTACCTCCCTTCCAGCAGGTGTGGGTGCACAGGAACTGTGGGGTCACCGAGAACAAGACAAGACAAGATGCCAAGGGTCAGGCTGTCCGCTGGAATTCACGTGGGACTCAGGCATTAGATTGTCAAACCCAGAATTTAATCCCCTCTGATTTCTCTGTGAAAACATTAAAGAAAATGAGAGGCAGACCTCAGGGTCATGAACCATCTGCAGCTGAGAGGTGGACACTCTGAGAATCCAGGGAGATGGAGACACTGACAACACACAGACTCAGAGATGAAAAAGCTGTCAACCGGCTCCTGAGGAGACTCCTAGTTATCAGGACCTGCAAGTCCAACCCCACAGGAAATCTCTTCACAGCTGCAGGACGGCTGTGCTAGAAGGAAACTCACTGAAGCAGAACAGACCGAGTGTTGGTGAGAGTGTGGAGACAGGGACCCTGGCACTCTCTCGATGAAAAGGTGAGATCCTGCAGCCCCATGAAAACAGCATGTTAGTTCCTGCAAAATGAGAGTAGACACCCTGTGTTTGGGCAATGAGCTCCCAGGTGTTCATGCGAATAATAAACCCAGGACTCTGGAGAGGTGTTGCACGGCCTTGTTCATTGCAGCCGAGTTCAATGTAGTGAGAAGTGTTAAAATCTCTGTCCATCAGTGGGTGAGTGGACAAACCTGTTTAATATTCTCATGATGAAATATACTCAGCCTTAAATCACGGGGAAACCCTGCACAAACCCCAGCCTGGATGACACTAGAGGACACTATGCTCTGTGAAATAAAGCCGTCAGGGAAAGGCAGATAGTGTCTGATTTCACCTACACTGGGAACTGAATTAGGTTTCCTTCCAGCAGAGTGTGGAGGAGCCCAGGCCTGGGTATGGTGAAGGCTCTGGCAGGAGACGGGATAGTGGAGGGTCGGCCGCCCTGGAGTCCTCCGCAGACGGAGAACAAAGACGGAGGCAGCAGGAGGAGACAGTGTGTCAGGACACAGTCAGCCCTGGTCCTGGACCCTGTGCATTCACAGGAGCCTGGGTGTGTCTGCCTCAGTGTGTGGAGCTGTCCACCCTCAGGGCCCTGTGGACAATGAGAGAACATTCAGTTTTGAGGTGTGTATTAGTTGATGGTTATTTTTATTGCTGAGTAGTATTCCATTAATTGATGTTCCCTAGTTTGCGTATTTGTAAAATTAGAAGATTGTTTGGGCTCATTGTAGCTTTTAAGTCAAATAAAGTTGCTCTAAATATTTGCAAATATAAATAAAATATAAATATGAATATTAACATAAATATATTTTAATCCTCATTCTAGGATGTTTTTGTGAATTTAGAGACAGGACAGGATTAGGAGGAGAGAGAGTGTGAGACAGAGAAAGAGAGTCATTGGTGTTGTCACAAAGATATGTGCCCCGACCAAAAATCAAACCCTCACCCTTTGGTGCACTGGACTACGCTCCAACCAATCCGGACTCCCTGCCAGAGTGATATGTACATATGTTTTGTACGAAAGATTCATTCTCCTGGAGAAAACACTCCTAGTGGAACCACTGAGGTACATGTTAAGTATATAATAAGAAACTGTGATTGACTTTGTGATGAAACTATAACAGGACACGAGGGACCTGGAGGAGGAGAGGAGCCCAGTCACTGGAGACATGTCATCTGCATAGAGTGTCACCTCCTCACTTGTCTGCAGTGAGAATATGAGAAATTAGAGCCACAGAGAAAAGGCAAGACCCTGAGAGAGGGCAGGGCCTCAGTGCAGGTGACAGTGTCCTGAGGAAGAATTGTTGTCATAATAACATTTCAATGACTAAATCCCTAATTCTCTGGAGATTTGGGGCATGTCCAAGAAGGAAGGACGAAGGCAGCTGGAGGAGACACTGTGTCAGGACACAGTCAGCCCTGGTCCTGGACCCTGTGCATCCACAGGAGCCTGGGTGCGTCTCCTTCAGTATGTGGAGCCGTCCACCCTCAGGGCCCTGTGGACAATGCAAGAACATACAGTCCTCATGGATTGGAGCTTTGCCCTGGGAATGGGGAGAGGAAGACAGAGCCCAGCAAACCTCTGTGCTTCTATTGGGCTGTATGAACACCCAAGACACGCCCCTGTGTAATTTCTGAAATCTATCTGTGTTGAGGTGTGTATCATTTAATGGTTATTTTTCATTGCTGAGTAATATTCTATTGATGGATGTTCCCTAGTATTCCTGTTTGTTAAATTTGAAGGATATTCAAATGTTTAGAGCTTCTAAGTCAAAGATGGTATAGATATATGCACAGAATTTTTAATGGTATTTAGGATTCCTTCTTCTGGAGCAAACAGTCCTAGAGGAAACGCTGAGATGCAAGTTAACTATATATTTAATTAAATTAGAAAACACAATTCACTTTGTGAACAAAGAATAACTGAACACAGAGGGACCTGGAGGAGGAGAGAAGCCCCGTCACTGCCGACATGTCATCTGCACACACAGTGTCACCTCCTCACTTGTCCACAGTGAGAATATCAGAAGTTAGAGCCACAGAGAAGAAGCAAGAATTGTCCTGGATGCAGCAGAGAGCTGAGTAGAAACCCCTGCTCCCTACAAAAAGCCCCTCCTTCCTCTTCACTCTGCACTTGCTCCTGGGCTGTTCTCAGTTGTTGGTGGGTCCTGAGCGCCCCCTTGTGCCCTGAGCTCACCCTGCAGCCTCACCATCCTGTCCCCCTCAGGAGGTTTGTGTCTGGGCTCACACTGACTTTTCCTCACTGTGTCTCGCACAGTAATACACGGCCGTGTCCTCAGTGGTCACGGAGCTCAGCTGCAGGGAGAACTGGTTCTTGGACGTGTCAGCAGTGATGGAGATGCGGCCCTGGAAGGATGGGTTGTATTTTGTGCTGCCATCCAGGCACCCCATCCATTCCAGCCCCTTCCCGGATTTCTGCCTGATCCAGTGCCAGTGGTAACTGCTGGTGACTGAGCCCCCAGAGACAGCACAGATGAGGGAGAGGGTCTGCGAGGGCTTCACCAGTCCTGGGCCTGACTCCTGCAGCTGCACCTGGGACAGGACACCTGGGGACAAGGAGCATCAGGCCCTGTCAGTCACGTGCAGTCACAACCACCCCACAGACCCTGTCTGCCCTCTGACACCCTAACCTTGGGGGGCTGTCACCAGGCACAGGAGGAGACACAGCAGTCTCATCTTCTTCTAGACCAGGGCTCTGCCTTCCCCAGAGACCTCAGCCCTTTGTAAGGAGAGAGCTGTGAGCTTCCTCAGCCCAGGGGAGGATTTACCCTTGAGCTTGGGGAGAAATTTGCATGTGGGGAGCTCTGTGTTCATAAATGGGGGGCGGAATGAGGTCAGGCTGCCCTGGTCATGCTGGATTCTGAACTTATGTTTTCTCCTGAAATCAGGGGTGTAGGTCTGGGGTGAGAGAGCATTTGGGTTATGTGGCACCTTGGAATCAGGTCAGTGGATGGGCCCATGTTTATATCATTGAAGAGAAATGCTGGCCCAGGTAACGGATCACACTATTTTAATTTACTAGTTCATTTAATACTCTAGTAAAATGGAGTCACAATAAGTATAAACATCTTTCTAAGTCCAGGAAAACACATTAAATAGTTCAAATTGGACAATCATAACTTTATATAAGATAACACTTTGCTGTCAGCTTCGGTGCATAAATTACTGGGTGAAGGGCAGTCCTCCCTGACCTGGCTGGAGGTCCTGGATCTTCCGCCTCGGTCTCAGTCCAGCACCAGGGGATCAGTCTGCTCAGGATCCATCCCCCACGTGTACAGAGCAGGTCCTACTGCAGAGACAGGTTTCAGACATGCTGTGTCCTTCCTTCTCCTCACCTCTCCCAGGGCAGGGCAGCCCCTTCCTAGGTGAGCAGCTCAGGGCGGCCTCCCAGGTCCTTGACCACAGAGAGGCTCTGAGTCTCTGGGGTCATCATGTCCCAGAGAGACTCGGGCACTTTCTGTGGATCAGCAGGGTCTGAGATGGGTGTGGACCCGGGACCTGCTGCTGGTCACAGGGTCAGTTTGGAACCTGCCATCCCAGTGTTCCCCTGAGACCTGGGGGGAAGGGAATGTGAAGGCTGATTTACTGGGAAGGGGACTGTGAGCTCAGGGCAGGCTAACAATACAGATGGCGGGGAATCAAATGACAGAGGTGCTGAAGCTTTTATTACATCCCTTATGTGGGACACAACACGTGGTGGGATTTAACAAGATGGTAGACACTTCACACCCGGTTGCTTCTCAGAGTCTCACACCCCCCTCTACACACTGAACCCAAACAGCAGTCCCAGGGATTGTAAAGGGTGCAGGGAGACCTGGGGAGCACGTGCCAGACTCAGAAAGTGTATGGACCAGAGCTTTCTTCAGGCTCACATGTCTCAGGAGATCCCCTCGTGGACAAAAGGGCTGGGAGTGGGGGATGGTATAGTCACGTTGGTGGAGCTGGAGTCTGTGACAGGGGTGGCACCGCTCTCCTGCAGGTCCTGGGGACACTTGTGGGGAGCCCTTGGCCCTGCCAGCTGTGAGCAGCATGATGGAAAGGGAGGTGGACACCTCGGGAGGGCATCAGGGAGGTCTTCTCCATGGAGCAGGACACTGTGACCCGGGGGACACCTGTGCTCTGTGACCACTGTCACCCTCCAACTCAAGTTATTTTTCATTTTCCCAAAGTGATGTGTGCCCATTAAATAACACCCCTGTCCAGCATGCCCAGCCATGGTCTTCTGTGCCTCATGGACCTGACCAGTCCAGGTTTTCACAGAGGGGGAATCACACAGCTGAGTGATTATGACCAGGAGTTTGTTAGAACAGAAAAGTTAAAGTTCTGCACACAGGAATCAAGAGAAATAAGGAACGTGTCATTGCAAAGGGGTGGAAGGGGATTCCTGTCACCCACATGCACCTGTTCACAGTGTCTCTGTCTGTGTGGTAACAACTTCACAGTTTTAGGGGTTAGCACTTGGACACCTGCGGGGTCATTACTCACATGGTCACACCATGCTTCACCCAAGCTGCACCATTCACTGTGGCACAATTTATAAAATCTCTCAAAACTTTGAGGGTAGAGTGGACACCTCACCCTGCAGGATTCAAGGTATTGTTGTGTCTGAATGAGGAAACCATAATGTCATTGCCCAGGACCCTGTGTCAGCCCATTATCGTCGTCAACTTCACCATGATCATCACCATCATCATCTTCATCCTCATCACCATCTTCATCCTCATCACCATCACCACCATCATCACCATCACTATCACCATCACCATCTTCATCCTCATCACCATCACCATCATCACCATCACCATCATCAGCATCATCATCACCATCATCACCACCATCACTATCATCATCATCACCTTCATCATCATCATCATCATCATTATCATCATCATCATCATCATTATCATCTTCATCCTCATCACCATCACCATCATCACTATCACCATCATCATCATCACCATCACCATCACCATTATCATCATCATCATCACCATCATCACCATCATCTTCATCCTCATCACCATCACCATCATCACTATCACCATCATCATCATCACCATCACCATCATCATCATCACCATCACCATCACTATCATCACCATCACCATCATCATCATCACTATCACCATCATCATCATCACCATCACCATCATCATCATCATCATCACCATCACCATCATTACCATCACCATCATCATCTTCATTCTTATCACCATCACCATCATCATCACCATCATTATCATCAGCATCATCATCATCATCATCACCATCATCATCACCATCAGCATCATCATCACCATCACTATCATCATCTTCATCCTCATCACCATTACCATCATCGTCATCACTATCATCACCATCACCACCATCATCATCACTATCACCATCATCATCATCACCATCACCATCATCATCATCATCATCATCATCATCATCATCACCATCACGATCATTACCATCACCATCATCATCTTCATTCTCATCACCACCATCATCATCATCACCATCATCATCACCATCACTATCATCATCACCATCATCACCATCATCATCATCACCACGATCATCACCATCATCATCATCACCACAATCATCACCATCATCACCTTCATCATCTTCATCCTCATCACCCACTTGTTTACTTATAGTTGTTTTTCTTATTTTCTGTAAAAATGTTTGTTGTCCAAAGATAATTACTGTTACTGGAGATAAAAGAAGGCATCTTGCCCAGCCGGTGTTTCTCAGTGGTTGAGCATCGACTCATGCACCAAGAGATCACCAATTCGACTTCTGGTCAAGGAAAATGCCCAGGTAGTGGGTCCCATCCCCATGGAGGGCATCCAGGAGGTGGCCAATTGATGGTCTCTCTCATTGAAGTTTTGATTTCTCTCTATCCATCCCTTCCTCTCTCTAAGTCAATACAGAAAAAAAAAACTTTTAAAAAACTAGGCACCACCTCTTTTCATGTCAATGGGATATCAAAATAAAGGCTTCATTTGTAGTTGACAAAGGCCTTCCAAAAAACTGACAACATTGGAAACATACCTAGGATCTTGGACAAGGACCCCTGACCAATTAGATGATCATTGTGACCACCACCACCACTGTCACCATCATCAATATTACTTATTGATATTCAGTCTTCTCATTTTCTCTAGACCTGGTTTTGTACTCACATAATGACCCTTTATATCAATATCTCAATTTTTACTCATTTTATACAATTTTTAACTTGAATATGTAGCTGTATGCTATTTTCTTTTTCATTACTGCTGAGTCCCTGCCAGGTCCCTGAGCTCTGTGCACACTGAGCTCCTCCCATGCCTCGGGGCCTGGTGACAATGAGGGACATTCAGTCAACACAGAGTACAGGCTTCCTTCTAAGAATTGGGAAGAGATAGAAACCAGCAAACCACTGTGGTCTCAGGGGGCTGTGTGAACACCCAGGACACACCCCTGTGTGATCTCTGAGATTGGATTCTCCACTCTGAGTCATCACTGAGATTCTCCTGTATTGAGATGTGGATCATTTGTTGGTTATTTTCACTGCCGAATATTATTGCATTGATGGATGTTCCCTAGTTTGAGTATTTGTAAAATTAGAAAAAACGTTTGGGTTGTTTTAACTCTTAACACAAATACAGATGCTAAAAATGGGATTCATTTTTTTTTAAGAACATAAAGACGTGTTATAATTAATTTTATAAGAAAGTGAGATTCAATATATGAAGAAAGAATAATAGGATATAGAGGGACTTGGTGGAAAGGAGCCAAATCACTGACAATATGTCATCTGCACACACAGTGTCACCTCCTAAATTGTCTGCAGTGAGAATATGAGAAGTTAGAGCAACAGAAAAGAAGCAAGAACCATCCTGGATGCAGCTGAGAGCTGAGAGGAAACCCCTGTCCCAAGTGAAACCCCTTATTCACCCTCTCACTCTGCACCTCCTCCTGGGCTGTTTGTTCTCTGTGGTCAGTGGGACTTCAGCACCCCTTGGTGTCCAGAGCACCCCCTGCAGACCAACCCTCCTGTCCCCCTCAGGAGGTTTGTGTCTGGGCTCACACTGACTCCCCCTCACTGTGTCTCTCACACAGTAATACATGGCCATGTCCTCGGTGGTCACAGAGCTCAGCTGCAGGGAGAACTGGTTCTTGGTCGGGTCTCTGGAGATCGTGGTGCTGCTCTTGAGAGATGGTCTGTAGTTAGTGTCACCATCATAATCTATGTACCCCATCCACTCCAGCCCCTTTCACGGTTTCTGGAGAACCCAGTTCTAGTAATAATAACTGGTTGTGATGAAGAAACTAGACACAGCACAGGTGAGGGAGAGGGTATGCGAGGGCTTCACCAGTCCTGGGCCCGACTCCTGCAGCTGCACCTCAGACAGGACACCGAGGGACAAGGAGCATCAGGCCCTGTCAGTCACGTGCAGTCACAACCACCTCACAGACCCAATCTGACCTCTGAGACCCTCACCTTGGGGGGCTGTCACCAGGCACAGGGGAAGACCCAGCAGTCTCATCTTCTTCTAGACCAGGGCTCTGCCTTCCCCAGAGACCTCAACCCTGTGTGAGGAGAGAGCTGTGAGCCTCCCCAGCCCAGGGGAGGATTTACCCTGGAGCTTGAGGAGAAATTTCCATGTGGGGCAGCCTGTTCCTTATAAGTGTAGAACTGAGGTTATGCTGCCCTGGTTATTGTGGGGCCCTGTGGGGGCATCTCTTACCTTGAACTCACTCCACATGTAGGTCAGGGATAGGGGATTCCCTGGTGCATGAGACCTACTGAAATCAACTTAATGAACATGCTCATCTCTGATAGAGTGTAGCTGATAAGTAGATTATATTTTTAATTCTTCATGCATTGGTCAAATATAACTAATGGGATTATATTTGTGTAGTTAATTTTATGAACCTAACTGTAATTAATGCACAATTGTCAAATATTTTATATACAATTCTGTGTATACAATTTTATATATACAAATACCATCGATCTTGGTTTTAAAATCACAAACTAAGAAACATTTAGTCCCCGTATTTTATTTGTTCATGTATGTTGTTACATCATTCCAAGGAACTAATAACTAGAGTGGGTCTTTGGGAGACTCTTGTCTTATTTATTCTGTTACGTTGAATTTTATTTATTTATTTATTTATTTATTTATTTATTTATTTATTTATTTATACTTTTGGTTAAAATGATATTTCATACAAGTTCTGAGTAACACTATACTAAGTACCTTTATTTAGGTTTCTCTTAGAAACATTTTTCTTGCAACTTTTGTCATTTTCAAAAGCTCAGCTGGGCTGGTACTCGTTAGTACTTTGATAGGAGACACTTGATCCCTGATATTAAAAATTTTGTAATGGCCTGGCCCATGTGTCTTAATGATAGAGTTTCACCCCATGCAACAAGAGGTCACCAGACTGATTACTGGTCAGGGCACATGCCCAGGTTGTGGGCCCAATCCCAGTGGTGGTCACGCAGGAGGTGGCCAATCAATGTTCTCTTTCATCAATGTTTCTATCTCTCTCTCCTTCTCACTACCTTTCTCTTTAGAATCAATAAAAGTGTAAAAAGTAAAAAAAAAAAAAATTATCATGTGTCCTGAGTCCTTTCTAAAACTAGTACCCATGTAAGCCCACAGCTTATTGCAGTGACCCCCAAAAAATTATGTCAGACACAATCACATGTCTACATAAAGAAATGATGGAAAATACAAAGAATGAGTATCCATTAGTGAAATTCAGACTCTTTTATATGTTGTGGCTGTAAAGGCAGTAGCTTAGCTGACCAGTTTTCTCAGTCAAGTGTCTTAAGTGATGTTGGGGTTCAAAAGGAGGGAAATGAAGAGAATTCCCAGCACATATTTGCTCGTAGGAAAGGGATCTTTAATCCTGACAGGAACCCTCCCTCCTGTCCTCCTCTGCTCTGTCCCTGTGGATGGTCAGAGGTGCTGTCTCTCCCACACAATATAGAACACCCTTAACGTACAGTGTACACCTTCTCCCATCACCTGAAAATATATTTAGATAGTATTGTCTTTAATTTACCTCAATGAATGTTTTGTGGAATTTTTTTTTAAAATTTTGAACAATGTTCAATTTATCACTGACTTAATCGGTCCCAATTTTGAAGCTTTATGTAACAATTCACAAGAAAGTTGTCACTCTCCTTTGCACATGGGAGGAAAAATTCTGATATGAACAGAGTTGGCACTAAACCCGGTAGAGAAGTGAAGGTTGGAATCCTTGATATCATTGCAATCTGTTTGCTGTGTCCTCTGACCTGGTGACCAACCTTCCATGGCATGCAGTCCTGATCAATAATTCATTTGATTGAAATTTACATTGTAAATCTCACTACAGTATGTAGCTTAGAAAACTAGCTTCACCCCTGAGAAATTATATCATGTAGATGCCAGGCAGACAAGAAAGGAACCTCAAAAATATGAGGAAAATGATGAGCACAGTTGACAGAGACAGGATCCCAGAGGATATTCCATGAGGATGAACATGACCAGGAGGACGAAGGTGCAGAGAGGTCGTGAGAGGGAGACATGAGGAGATGAACTGGAGCTGACGTCGGGAAAGTGAATGTCCCAGTGAGAGCCCTGCATGGAGCTGTGTGTGCAGGACTCACATGGGACAGTGAGAGAGAGAGAGAGGTCCTGGAGAGTGTGGGGACCTGGAGTGAGCTCAGACCCAGGGCGTGTGGACACACTGAGTCTCCCTCTGTGGACACTGCGTCCCAGTCACAGGGTGGAGAGGATGTCCAGGGTCTCAGTCTTTAAGGACACTATTGGATCCCATAGGAACCACGTGAAATAATGGTTCCTGAGGATGGACACAACCATCTCGGACAGGGAATGTTGTTTATACCATCATCACCGTCAGAGAGATGAGAGGACACCTAGCCCAGGACAAGGAGAAGGGTCCCTGAACCCTAGAAAAAATGGGAGTGCCCTGAGCATGCCAGGGAGTTGTTCTCGACTTCTCCGCGCGCTGTTCCTGTGGGATGTTCCCAGGTCAGTGGGTACTGAGATCCCCCTGCTGGCCCTGAGGGGTCTGCAGGGTCCAGAAAGCCCCCCTGGTGCCTTGTCTGCACCTCAGCCTCTTCTGTCTCCCTGCAGGACATTTGTGTTTGAATCATAAAGGGTCCTGGTCAGAAAAAGTCACATGAACAGTGTTTAGTTTACTCATATTTATTGACACAGTCTCTGTGTCTCTTGTTCTCCATAAATTACCTTTTAACATAGCAACACGGATAACCCAGTTGACCCCAAACTCCATGATGAGTGATCTGTGTTCAGTCCTGATACGAGAAGTAGAACATAGGAGATCCCGACACTGGGCTCCTGTCCCAGAACTACAGGGCAGGGGATGGGCTGGTTTTTATGAGCTGAGGGGGCCCTATTTTAATGTCCTTCTAGTGTAGAGAAAGCTCTGAGATTGGATGACAACATAAAGGACATGGTTTAAAGTGTGGAGTGTCCAAGGGCATATGTCTTGTGCTTTCCAGATATTCCATCTGTATACGTGATACACGCCCCATGTCCCCTGTGTGTGCTTGTCCTCAGCCTGGACATCTGCACCAGCTGTCGTGGGTCCCTCTGTCTCTGACTTGTGTCAACTTCTCTGGGTGCTGTGAGCATGATACCAAGTCAATGACAGTCACCAACAGGGTGGCTTTTATCTATAGCTTTAGGGTCATTACTCTGGTGCCCATAGTCCACACATGTGTCTTGCTGGTGGTTGGTTGGGACCTTGAGCTGTGGGAGCTGAGCTGCACTTTTGAGTCAGCAGAACCCCTCTTCCCCTCCTCCTTCTGTTTTGTTAATTGTCACCTGAGGATATTTTCCATTGTTTCTTTTTTTCTTTCTTTCTTTTTTTAATAGAGTGTAAGGAAGGGAGAGAGTCATATTGATTTGTTGCCTCCCCTACAACCCGCACCAGGTTGGAAAATGGAACCTGAACAGAGGTGCATGCCCGTGACTGGGAATCCAACCCTTGACCATTCGGTCTGCAGGCCGACAGTCTGACTGCTGAGCAAACCAGACAGGGCAGCAGGCCCTCTTGTTAGACTTAGGAGACGTGGGTCAGAGGACTTGATGATAAATGGTCATTTGGGCACAAGTGTGTTTGAAAGAGACTCTGCCATTTCTCCACTTGTGAATGTTGTCTCGCTTTACAACAGACTTTTTTTAACTCAGATGTCAGAGGTAAGCACTGAATCATAAACCCAGGGAGGATCGTTGAAAAAGGAAAAAACCTGTAAAGTAAAGAGGAAACCACACAGGAAACCAGCCCAAACCTACAACTGCACATGCTCCTGGGATGGTCCTTGTGTTCTGGGACCCTGAGCGCCCCTTGGTGGCCGCAGCCTTTTCTGCAGGGAGGTTTGTGTCTGGGCTCACAGGGACTTCCCCTCACTGTGTCTCTCGCACAGTAATACACGGCCGTGTCCTCGGCTCTCAGGCTGTTCATTTGCAGATGCAGCGTGTTCTTGGAGTTGTCTCTGGAGATGGTGAATCAGCCCTTCACAGCGTCCGCATAGTATGTGTTACCACCACTACTACTACTGTGTGAGACCCACTGCAGCCCCTTTTCTGGAGCCTGACGGACCCAGTGCATTTCATGGTCACTAAAGGTGAATCCAGAGGCTGCACAGGAGAGTCTCAGAGACCCCTCAGGCTGCTCCAGGGCTCCCCCAGACTCCACCAGCTGCACCTCACACTGGACATCTGCAAACACAAAACGTCCTGGTCAGGAAAATGCCACACGTCCTCTGTTTCTCTCTCATCCACTCTCACACTCGGTGTCTCTTGTTCCCCACAAATTACTTCCTAAAATAGCCACAAGGAAAAACCAGCTGAGCCCAAACTTCATGGTGAGTGTTCTGTGTTCAGTCCTGATCTGAAAACGGGGTCACCTTCAGATCCCGGGTTGGGCTCCTGTCCCAGAGCTGCAGGTTTGGGGAAAGGATGCATTTATGGGCAGAGGGGGCCCTATTTGCATGTCCTCCTACTATATAGGGAGCTCTGGGGTTGGAGACTTGAGAGAGGGCAGTGCCTCAGAGCATGTGGGAGTGTTCTGAGGGAGAACCGGGGTCATGATATTATTTCAATAACTAAATAAATATCAAAGTTATTTTGGGGGCATGTTCACCTGCCTACATCTGGTAACAGGGTGTTCATCACTGGCCTGTGCTCCTTCCCTCTGGCCCCCTCAACTCTCCTGAATTAACTCCATGCAGAGCGGGACCTGCCCTTGAGGGTGCAGAAACCGTGTATGTAATGAGAGCATGAATGAAGGACTGTGCCTGGTGTTACCCAATGTTAGGTCTGGAGACAAGCAGACACATGGAAAGAGACCACAGGCTGGAGATCTTGTAGAAGTGGACATTGTGCACATGGTGTGTAGGTGCCCTTGGACCGGAGTGTCTCTGTTATGTAGACCATCAAGGAGACAAAGAAGAGAGAGTGTTGATAAGATGCTTCTCTATCCCAGGGACTCAGAGACACTGAGAAGTCAGGGAGATTCATGGAGCTGATGGAGAGGCTGTGGGTTTCCAACACCCAGAAGATCATCTTCATAGGGTCTCTCAGCATAAACAGTAATGGAAATTTTAAAGGGGGTGAAATAATAGAAAAATTAGTGAAGTAATTATGGATCATGATACATATGATCAATGAGGGGGCTGTTGTCTGTGTTATGCTGGGGACCTTTGTATATTATGCGCAAAGGGAATTTGTCCTACTTGAATCAATTACTAATATTGACATTCCAATATTTTCCAGGAAAATCTAGACAGATCATCCTAGTATAAGTGTTAATATCAGAGGGAGGTAGAGGGAGTTTAGGCCGCAGGAGGACAAGAACACACTGTGACCTCTGATGTCAGGGCCCTGTTCCTGGCTGTGGAGATGGAGGAAGAGGCCACAATTCTAGTCACTGGAAATGACCAGGGAGCAGGCTCAGCTGTCTGAGACATATGCATTTTTAATAACATACCTGAGGTGGTAACATGATAAAAAAATCTGTGTCCCACAGATCTTGAGGCTGGAAGTCCTCAGTCCAGGTGCCTGCAAGGTGCCTTCTGCAGAGGGACGTCCTCCTGGTCCTGGTCTGACAGCCTCTTGTTGGGTCTCCACGTGGTGTAGGGACAAGAAAGACCTCTGAGCTCCATTAAGAAGGCACTGATCCCATCAGGAGGGACCCTCATGATGTAAGCATCTCTCCGAGACCGCACCTCCCAACACCACGGTTTTCGGAGATGAGAATTTCAACATGTGACCTTGGGGAGCAAAAGTGTTCAGAGCACAGCACCATCCTGGAGCCCCTGCAGGAGGGTGGTCCTTCCTCCCTCTGACCTCAGTCCAGTGAGGTGGATTCATTCTCTGATCTCCAGACTGTAGGAAATGACCATGTGCAGACTGAAGCCCAGGTCTGTGGTGATGTGACTCGGTTGTCCTAGGAATGCACAAGCTGGGCATGGTCTCCCATTAACAAGGGTGTCCCCACACTTCTCCTGCTGTGTGATGACCTCAGTGCTGGCGCAGGGACAGGGACACCGCAAGGCTGGGGATTCGAGGAGGAGTCTCCTTGGTGTGTCCCTCTGCAGGGAGGCCTGGGAGACGCTGTGCTGACTGAGTCTGTGCTTGAACCTGCTCCCCTGCCAACCCACAGCTTCCCACCTGGTGAGCTGACTGTGCTGCCCAAATGTCCCAGGTGTGGTGCTTGGCCAGAGACAGGGGCATGGAAATTCATCCTTGACTGTCTCTTTTGTCCTGTTCCCGAAACCCAGTGCCATGTTTCAGATAGATAAAATATTCTAGAACCTGTGAGGGAGACACTCCTTTCCAGACCCCCAAGTCTGACACCAGCCAGATGTTCCCAGGTGATCCCTCAGTGAACATCCCTCATTCAGAAAACAGAAGGCTTCGATGTGCCCTGGAAAATAACCATGAAGGACAGGTCCTTTCAGGAACACCTTCCCTGCCAGTTTCTTGCAGTGCATTTGAGCCAAGTGACCTTCCCCTGGATCACTCATTCGCCAGTGACAGCATCGCTTCTGGTCTGAGGGCCTAACTGTGTGAGGAGTCAGGAGGCTCCTGCCCCTGCATCTCCTTCCCCAGCACAGCTTTCCTGTCCCTCAGGGCCTGGGACCCTCACAGGACGTGGTCCTCACACTGTGTCTCACACAGTC
This sequence comes from Molossus alvarezi, assembly GCA_037176705.1. NCBI lineage: Eukaryota > Metazoa > Chordata > Mammalia > Chiroptera > Molossidae > Molossus > Molossus alvarezi. Next base: position 25,888 of record CM073885.1, on the reverse strand, counting down.
ATGCATGGCCGTGTCCTGAGACCTCAGGACATTGGTCTGCAGATAGGCCGTGCTGACCGAGGTGTCCATGGAGAAGACAGGTCGCTCTGAGCAGCCTGGGCACACGTGGGCTTCCCAGTGTTTGTGTGAAACCATCTCCCAGTGCAGGCCTGTCCTGGGGCCTGTCACACCCGGTGCAGGTAGTAGCTGATGAGGTATATCGAGAAGCCTTGCAGGAGACCTTCCCTGAGCCCCCAAGCTTCCTCCCCTCAGTCCCAGACTGTATCCGCTGCCCCTGGGAGTGGACACCTGTGCAGAGGAGACGGGAGTGGGTGGAAATCCCAGTTATTTTGGGAGGAAATTCCACTGATTGTCCCTGGTCCTCTCCTCAGCCCAAAAACTAGGGAGCGCTTTCCTGTAGCTACTGCCACCAGGAGGAGGGTTCTCCAGCCCCAGTGCATGGTGAGGGGCTGAGCTGTGGGCACCTTTGTAGGGAGGGTGTGGCTGTGAGTGATGCTCTCATGTGACAGAATTATGCATATTTAACCTGGACTCCCTCATCTCATTTGCATATTTATGAAGTGTAGTATTTGATAGTGGAGGGTTGGACTGCATCTGAGAAGTGATAGCAGGTACAGGGACCGTGCCTAGTGGGAGTCTGAGGTCCACATTCCAGTCCTATAAGGTGGACATATGTCCCCTGCCAGGTTCCTGACCTCTGTGCACACTGAGCTCCTCCCATCTCCCACGACCTGGTGACAATGAGGAAACACTGAGTCCCCACGGAGTGGACCTTTCACCTGTCAATGGGTGACAAGGCACAAAGGCCCAGCAAACCAGAAAATACCTCTGTGTCACCCTGAGACTGAATCCTTCACACTGATAATCAATCACTGAGATCCTCCCGGGCTCAGGTGTGTATCAGCAGATGGTTATTAGTATTGCTGGCCAGTATTCCACTGGTGGGTGCTCCCTAGTTTGCTTATTTGTAAAACAATCGGACTTTTAAGTTGTCATAGCTGCTGACATAAATAAAGATGGTAAATATATTTTAACATTTTTTAATGAACATGATTGTTTTTTCATGTACAGCAAACGCTCCCAGTGAAAATGGTGAGATAGCCCTGGCCGGTTTGGCTCAGCGGTTAGAGCGTTGGCCTGTGGTCCGGAGAGACCCGGGTTCAGTTCCCGCTAAGGGCACGTACCTTGGTTGCAGTTTGTCCCCAGCCCTGGTTGGGTCGTGTGGGTGGCAACCACTCGATGTGTCGCTTTCACGTCGATGTTTCTCTCTCTCTCTCCCTCTCACTCTATCTGAACAAAATATCGAAAACTGTCCTCGGGTGAGGATTAAAAAAAAAAAAGAAAGAAAATGGTGAGATACATGTTAGGTATATATTTAATTCAAAATTAACCACAATTCACTTTGAGAAGAAAGAGCAACAGGACACAGAGGAACCTGGAGAAAGGGAGGAGCCCTTTCTGACCTCTGAGACCCTCACCATGGGGGGCTGTCACCAGGCACAGGAGAAGACCCAGCAGTCTCTTCTTCTTCTAGACCAGGGCTCTGCCTTCCCCAGAGACCTCAGCCCTGTGTGAGGAGAGAGCTGTGAGCCTCCCCAGCCCAGGGGAGGATTTACCCTGGAGCTTGAGGAGAAATTTGCATGAGGGACAGCCTGTTCCTTATAAGTGGGGGCTGAGGTCAGGCTGCCCTGGTCCTTCTGTTGCTAATGTGTAGGCTTCCCTTTTCTTGAATGGACGTAGTCCATTCGTCAGTTCCTGGGGAACTCCTGGTACACAGGATATACTGGAGTCCTATTAATGCCGGTGCGCATGTCTGATAAGTGGTGAACTAGATGAGAAGATTACATTTTTACTTTCTCACGCATCTTTCAAATTGATTTAAAGGGATTAAATTTGTTTAGATAATTTCTTAAACCCAGCTCTCTAATATCTACAGAACTGTCAAATATTTTTGTGAAAAGTTCTATTTCTATAAACATAATTTTATACAGCCAGATAATATCTAGGTCGGTTTGAAAATCACAAAATAAAGGACATTTATTTTCAGTATCTTATTTCTTTATATTGTAACTTTGATCCAAGGAACTATATCCCAGGAACATGTCATTGAGATACCCTCGATAGTTCTTTTTTTTTTTTATTTGTTAAAGTGATATTTCTTACAAATTCTGAGTAACACTGTGCTACATGCCTTTGTTTAGGTTAAAGCCTGAAACCTTTTTCTTGCAAAATTTGCCAAAGAGTTTCAGAGCGAAGTAGTGTCAGACCTGGTGAGTACGTGGATAAGAGACCCTCATTCTTGATGTTGAAAATTTGGTTATTGTGCCTTTGTCCCTCCTAAAATTCTTCCTTTGGGCAAGGCCTTGCTTACTGCAGAGATTCAAACAAATTATATAAGACATATTTATATTTTTTCATAAAGAAATGATTGAGAATAAAAGAGTAATTAATCCTGTGTACAATTCAGAATCTTTCATATGTGGAAATTGTAAAGGCAGCAGATTAACTGACCTATGTTCTTAGTCAATTATTTTCAGTGATGTTGGGGTCAGAGGAAAACAGGAGGTTCCCAGCACAGATATGCTCACAGGAGAGCGAACTTTATCCCTGACACACTACATGGGCAACTGGGCGATTTTCAGATTTTGGATATTGTAAGTAATGCTGCTATGAACATGGGAGTGTATATGTTCTTTCTGATCTAAATTTTGGGATAATTAGGATATATTATCAGTGGTTGGGGTTCTGGGTTAAAAAGCTGTTCTATTGTTATTTTTTTCTTTTGTATTAATTACGTAATCTTCCTTTCAGATATTTCTCCATCCCCCCACCCCCAAGACACCATCCTCCTCATCCCTACTCCCCACAGCATTGTTGTTTATGTTTATTGGTTCCCCACTGCCCCCTCCTCTAGGCTTTGTCAGACTGAACGTCCTATTTTTTTTGGAAGTAAATTCCATAGCGTTTTCCACAGTGGCTGCACCCGTCTGCATTCACACCAACAGTGCACCAGGGTTCTGTTTCTCCACGTCCTCACCAGCACTGGGTGTTTGTTGAGGTATTGATAGGAGCCATCCTGGCAGGTGTAGCTGTCATTTGAATTTGCGTGTCTCTGATGATCAGAAATGCTGAGCGTTGTTTCACATGTCTCATGGCCGTCTGTACGTCCTCTTTGCAGAAGTGTCTATTCAAGTCATTGGCCCATATTTTAATTGGATTGTACGTCTTCCTGGTGTTGAGTTTTATGTAGTTTTAAATATTTTGGATTTTAAGCTCTTATCAAATGTACCTTTGGCAAATAGACCACAGCCTTTTCTAACTCAGTGATGTTAGAGGTAAACACTGAATCAAGAATCCAGAGAGGATCCCTGAGGGGAACTGACATGAAGAGGAAACCACACAGGAAACCAGCCCAAACCTCCAACTGCACCAGCTCCAGGATGGTCCATGAGTTCACGGAACCTGTGCGCCCCCTGGTGATCGCAGCCTCTCCTGCAGGGAGGTTTGTGTCTGGGCTCACACTGACTTCCCCTCACTGTGTGTCTCGCACAGTAATACACAGCCGTGTCCTCGGTGGTCACGGAGCTCAGCTGCAGGGAGAACTGGTTCTTGGATGTGTCTATGGAGATGGTGGTGCGGCTCTTGAGGGACGGGTTGTAGTAAGTGGTACTACCACTACCATATATGCGACCAATCCACTCCAGCCCCTTCCCTGGTTTCTGGCGGATCCAGCTCCACCAGTAACCACTACTGAGTGAGCCCCCAGAGACAGTGCAGGTGAGGGAGAGAGTCTGCGAGGGCTTCACCAGTCCTGGGCCCGACTCCTGCAGCTGCACCTGGGACAGGACACCTGGGGACAAGGAGCATCAGGCCTTGTAAGTCACATGCATTCACAACCACCCCACAGGCCCCTGTCTGACCTCTGAGACCCTCACCTTGAGGGGCTGTCACCAGGCACAGGAGAAGACCCAGCAGTCTCATCTTCTTCTAGACCAGGGCTCTGCCTTCCCCAGAGACCTCAGCCCTGTGTGAGGAGAGAGCTGTGAGCCTCCCCAGCCCAGGGGAGGATTTACCCTGGAGTTGGAGGGGAAATTTGCATGTCGGGCAGCATGTTTCTTATAAGTGGAGGACTGAGGTCAGGTTGCCCTGGTCCTTCTGGGGCTCCTGTGGGGACATCTCTTCCCTTGGAGTCACTCAGCATGTAGGTCAGGGCTAGGGCAACACCTAGTACATGAGACCTACTGGAATCTGATTAATTGACATGTTGGTCTCTGATAAACAGTGGATTTGATGAGTAGATTATATTGTTAATTATTCATGCATTTGTCACATATATTTAATGAGATTATATTTGTTTAGTTAATTTCATAAATCTTACTCTCTAATAAATTCACAATTGTCAAATATTTTATATACAATTATAACTCTATGTACACAATTTTATATATACAAATACCTTTGAACTTGGTTGGAAAATTACAAAATGAGGGACATTCAGTCCCAATATCTTATTTGCTAATTTATGTCATTACACTAATCCAAGAACTAATAACGAAAATGGGTTTTTGGGAGACCCTTGTTTCTTTTTTATTCTGTTACTTTTTTTTTTTTTTTTTGGTTAAAATGATATTTTATAGAAGCTTTGAGTAACACTATACAAAGTACCTTTATTCAGTTGCCTCTTAGAAACATTTTTCTTGCAAACTCTGTCATCTTTAGCACAGCTGGGATGGTACTGGTAAGTGTTTTGATAGGTGACCCTTGATCCTTGATGTTAACATTGTTGTAATGGCCCGGCCCATGTGGCTCAGTGATAGAGTGTCAACCTATGCAACAAGAGGTGAAAGGATTAATTCCTGGTCAGGGTACATGCCCAGGTTGTGAACCAAATCCCCAGTGGGGGTAATGCAGGAGGCAGCCAACCAATGTTCTCTCTCATCGATGTTTCTATTTATCTCTCCTTCTCACTACCTTTCTCTCTAAAATCAATAAAAAAATTTAAAAAGAAAAATAAAATTTCATCATGTGTCCCAAGTCCCTCCTAAAACTGGTACCTGTGTAAGCCTACGACTTATTGCAGTGACCCTCAACAAATTACATCAGACACAATCACATGTCTACATGGAGAAATAATGGGAAATATAAAGAATGACTGTCCATTAGGAAAAGGCAGACTCTTTTATATGTTGTGATTGTAAAGGAAACAGATTAACTGACCAGTTTTCTCAGTCCAGCGTCATCTCTGATGTTGGGGTTCAAAAGGAGGGAAATGAAGAGAATTCCCAGCACACATTTGCTCGTAGGAAAGGGATCTTTAGTCCTGACAGGAACCCTCACTCCTGTCCTCCTCTGCTCTGTCCCTGGGAGTGGTCAGAGGTGCTGTCTCTCCCCCACAATCTAGAACATCCTTAACGTACAGTGTACATGTTCTCCCATCAGACATAACCTAGAAATATATTAGATAGTATTGTCTTCAATTCACCTCAATAAATGTTTTGTGTAAATTTTTTTTTTATTTTGAACAGTGTTCAACTCATCACTGTTTGACTTCATGGGTCCCAATTTTGAAGCTTTATATAACAATTTACAAGAAAATTGTCACACTCTTCTGTACATGGGAGGGGAAATTCTGATATGAACAGAGTTGGCACTAAACCGGGTAGAGAAATGAAGGTTGGAAACCTTAGTATCATTGAAATCTGTTTGCTGTGTCCTCTGACCTGGAGACAACCTTCCATGGCATGCAGCCCTGATTCATTTCAAAGATTAATTCAATTGATTGAATTTTGCATTGTGAATTTTACTATATTATGTAGCTTAGAAAACGTGAGGAAGATGCTGAGCAGAGATGACAGAGACAGGATCCCAGAGGGTATTTCACGAGGATGGAAGTGACCAAGAGGACGATGGTGCAGAGAGCTCGTGAGAGGGAGACATGAGGAGATGAACTGGAGCTGACGTCGGGAAAGTGAATGTCCCAGTGAGAGCCCTGCATGGAGCTGTGTGTGCAGGACTCACATGGTGCAGTGTGTGTCAACGGTGACACCTGGGTGGGCGGAGGTGGGTTTTAAAACATGTTCTCTAGAGCAGGTGCTCAGTTACCACCACTCAGGGGATGGTGGGGACAGATCTGTAGGGCATGACGGCGACCCCTAGTGGCGACTCTGGGCCATGCAGGCTGCAGGACCCTAGGGACTGAATCAGCTGCCTCTCCACCCACCAAGACCAGGGGAGGGAAGTGCTCACCTTTAGGGTCAGGCTTTTCCTCTCTGAAGAGGAGAGACAGGAGGACTCGGACAATGAGGATCCTGTGTATCATCTGCTACATCCTCATTAGTGACACACATGGAGTATCTGTTCTTTTTGGTATTTTTAGCATTTTTGTAGAAACTGCGGGAATGATAGTTTCAGAATGTGTGAATGAGTAGAAAGAATCAGCTGAACATACTGTTTTCAAATAAGCATGGTGATTAGTTGGTTAGAGGGTCATCCTGTACAGGGAAAGGTTGCGGGTTCAATTCTTGGTCAGGGCACACACCTACGTTGTGGTTGTGATCCTTGGTTGTAGAGCATGTGGGAGGCAACCACGGATGTTTCTTTTTCCCGTGCTTTCTCTAAAATCAGTAAACATATCATTAGTGAGTATAAATAAATAAATACAAAAAAGCGAATAAGTATTGTAGGTATAATATTTATTAAAAGACACATTCTCTTCAAACACACACACACACACACACACACACACACACACTCACTGATGGTTTTCATCATAATGAACCTTCAATTTAACTTCTCCACTGTACCTAACACATGGGCAATGCCACCCACCCCCGGACCTTAACCTAATGTGTGACCTCTTTTCACAAACAGAACAATCCAAACATAATTAACACGTAGACAGGGCTGTGCCTGTATTTGTGTTTCCTGTTCTCTCAGCACCTGGCACATGGCACCTGTACTTACCTCCCTTCCAACAGGTGTGGGTGCACAGAAACTGTGGGGATCACCAAGAACAAGACAAGATCCCAAGGGTCAGGCCGTCAGCTGAAATTCACGTTGGACTCAGGCATTAAATTGTCAAACCCTGAATTTAATCCGCTCTGATTACTCTGTGAAAACCTTAAAGGGAATGAGAGGCAGACCTCAGGGTCATGAACCACCTGCACCTGAGAGGTGGAAACTCAGGGAATCCAGGGAGATGGAGACACCTAGTCGTCAGGACCTGTATGTCCAACCCCACAGGAAATCTCCTCACAGCTGCAGGACGACTGTGCTAGAAGGAAACTCACTGAAGTAGAACAGACCAGTGTTGGTGAGCGTTTGGAGAGAGGGACCCTTGCACTCTCTCGGTGGGAAGGTGAGATCCTGCAGCCACATGGAAAACAGCATGTTGGTTCTTCCAAAATGAGAGTAGAAATTTGTATGATTGATCAATGAGCTCCTGGTGTTCATGCGAATAATGAACCCAGGACTCTGGAGAGGTGTTGCATGGCCCTGTTCACTGCAGCCGTGTTCAGTGTAGTGAGACGTGGAAACAACTCTGTCCATCAGTGGGTGAGTGGACAAACCTGCGTGATATTCTCACGATATTACACACCCTTAAATCACAGGGAAACCCTGCACAAACCCCAGCCTGGAGGACACTGGAGGACACTGTGCTCTGTAAAATAAAGCTGTCAGGAAAGGCAGATGCTGTCTGATTCCACCTACACTGGGGACTAAATGAGGTGTCTTTCCAGCAGAGTGTGGAGGGGCCCAGGCCTGGGTGTGGTGAAGGCTCTGGCAGGAGACGAGATAGTGGAAGGTCGGCCGCCCTGGAGTCCTTCGCTGACGGAGAACAAAGACAGAGGAAGCTGGAGGAGACACTGTGTCAGGACACACTCAGCCCTGGTCCTGGGCCCTGTGCATCCACAGGAGCCTGGGTGTGTCTGCCTCAGTGTGTGGAGCCATCCACCCTCAGGGCCCTGTGCCCAATGAGGGAACATTCAGCCCCCACGGAGTGTACCTTTCCCCTGGGAATTGGGAGGAGGAGACAGAGCCCAGCAAACCCCTGTGGTCCTAGGGGGCTGTGTGAGCACCCAGGACATGCCCCTGTGTGATCTCTGAGACTGGATCCTCCACTCTGTGTCATCACTGAGATCCTCCTGTGTGAGTTGTGCATCAGTTGATGGTTATTTTCATTGCTGAGTAGTATTCCATTGATGCATGTTTTCTAGTTTGCTTATTTGTAAACTCAGGTAAACCTTTGGAATGTTATAGCTCCTAACACAAATAAAGATGCTAAAAGTGTATGCATGAAAAATGGACATGGACAGCAAAGCTGGGGACAAAGCAGAAAATGTGTGGAAGGGGGGAATCAGTGGGGAAAAAAGGAGAAATATCTGTAACAAAAATAAGTTCATTAATTTAAAAAAAATGATGCTAAAAGTATTTTGATACACATTTTTATGAACATAAATATGTGTTCTTCTGGAGCAAACCTTTCTAGTGGGACCACTGAGATACATGTTAAGTATCTTTTTTAATTTAATAAGGATTTGCAGTTTATTTTGTGAAGACAGTATGCCAGAATATGGAGGGTCCTGGGGTTGGAGAGTCCTCCTGGCACTGCCCACATGCCATCAGGAAAGACAGAGTGTTTCCTCCTCACTTGTCTGCAATGAGAAAATGAGGAGTTAGAACCACAGGGAAAAAGCGAAAACTTTCTTGGATGCAGCTGAGAGCTGAGAGAAAACCCCTGCTTCCAACAGGAAGCACCTCCTTCCCCCTCACTCTGCACCTGCTCCTGGGCTGTTCTCTGTGGTCAGTTGGTCCCTAACGCCCCCTGGTGTCCTGATCGCCCCCTGGTGTCCTGAGAGCCACCTGCAGCCCCGCCCTCCTGTCCCCTCAGGAGGTTTGTGTCTGGGCTCACACTGACTTCCCCTCACTGTGTCTCTTGCACAGTAATACATGACAGTGTCAACGGTTCTCAGGCTGTTCAGTGTCATATACACTTGGCTCTTGGAGGTGTCCCTGGTGATGCTGAGTCTGGATTTCAGCGATGGGTTATAGTTTGTGCTTCCACTATTCCACATAGCACCGACCCACTCCAGCCCCTTACCTGGAGCCTGGCGGACCCAGTGCACATGGTAGCTTGTCAAAGAGAATCCAGAGACAGTGCAGGTGAGGGAGAGGGTCTGCGAGGGCTTCACCAGTTCTGGGCTCAACTCCTGCAGCTGCACTTGGTACAGGACACCTGGGGACAAGGAACATCAGGCCCTGTCAGTCATGTGCAGTCACAACCACCCCACAGGCCCCTGTCTGACCTCTGAGACCCTCACCTTGGGGGGCTGTCACCAAGCACAGGAGAAGACCCAGCAGTCTCATCTTCTATACCAGGGCTCTGCCTTCCTCAGATACCTCAGCCCTGTGTGAGGAGAGAGCTGTGAGCCTCCCCAGCCCAGGGGAGGATTTACCCTGGAGCTTGTGGGAGAAATTTGCATGTGGGGCAGCCTATTCCTTATAAGTGTAGGACTGAGGTCAGGCTGCCTTGGTTTTTCTGGGGCCCTGTGGGGGCATCTGTTCCCTTGAACTCACTCAGCATAACAGTCAGGGATAGGAGATCACCTGGTACATGAGACTTATTGGAGTCAAGTTAATAGATGAGCTCATCTGTGATAAATAGTGGTTGAGATATGTAGATTACATTTATAGTGTACGTGCATCTTTCAATTATTAAACTTATTATATTTGTCCAGGTAGTTTATTATAAGCCCAATTCTGTAATGTTTACAGGACTGTCAAAACATTGTTCTAAATATTTGTATTTTTAAACACAATGTTATATAGACAAATTATGTCTACATCATTTGGAAAATGACCAAATAAGGGACATTCATTGTCATTATCTTATTTGTTTAATGTATGCTGTAAATTTGATCCAAGGAACTATATTCCAGGAACATGTCATTGAGATACCCTTGATTCTGTTTTGTTTTGTTTGTTAAAATGATATTTCTTACAAATTCAGACGAACACTGTGCTGTATACCTTTATTTAGGTTAGTGCTATAAACATTATTCTTGCAATCTTTGCTAAACACTTTCAGAGCTAAGTAATGTCTGACCTAGTTAGTACTTGGCTAGGAGACCCCTGAATCTTGATGTTGACAATTTTGTAATTGTGCCTTTGTCCCTCCTGAGACTCTTTTCTTGTGCAAGCCCATGGCATATTGCAGAGACTGCAACTAATTATATCAGACATATTCATATTTTTACATGGAGAAATGATTGAGAATAAAAGAGTGATGATTCATGTGTAGAATTCAGAATCTTTCATATGTGGAAACTGTAAAGGCAGCAGGTTAACTGACCTGTTCTCTCAGTCAACTATTTTCAGTGATGTTGGGGTCAGAGGGAGGCAAATCATGAAGGTTCCCCGCATAGATATGCTCCTAAGAAAGGGAACTTTATCCCTGAGAGGAACTCTCACTCGCTGCCTCACTCTGCCTCTGGGCAGGGTCACTGTGGTCAGACGTGCTGGGCTCTCCCACTTAGCACAAAATCTTCTTTATTATAATGCACACATTCTTCCATCAGATATATGAGTTGGCAATATAGCATCTCTGTGTAGGCTTGTCTTTCAATTGCTTTAATAGAATAATTGTTGGTACAGATGTTATTAAGTCTAACAAAGTTTAATTTTTCACTATTCTTTATAGTGTGCTGTTTTGGGTGTTTTATCTGAAATCTTTATAACAAGTGTTCTCCCTTCTTTATCCATGGTGATGGAAATCTGGTGATAAACACAGTGGGCACTGAACCCAACTAGAACCCAATGACTGAAATCCTTAATATTCTTGACATCTGTTTGCTGTGTCCTCTGACCAGGAGACCGACCTTCCATGGCACAAAGCCCTGGTTAATTTCAGAGGTTAGTCCACTTTACTGGACTTTACATTATAAGCTTCCCTACAATATGTAGCAGAGAAAACTAGACAAATCCCTGAGAAATTACATCATGTAGACGTCAGGCAGAGGAGGAAGAAATCTCAAAGGACGGGAGGAAGATGATGAGTAGAGATGACAGAGACAGGACCCCAGAGGTTATTTCATGAGGTTGAAAGTGACCAGGAGGATGGAGGTGCAGAGAGGCCATGAGAGGGAGACATGAGCTGACGTCGGGAAAATGAATGTCCAGTGAGAGCCCTGCACGGAGCTGTGTGTGCAGGACTCACATGGGACAATGAGAGAGCGAGGCCCTGGCGAGTGTGGGGACCTGAAGTGAGCTCAGACCCAGGGCGTGTGGACACAATGACTCTCCCTCTGTGGACACTGCGTCTCAGTCACAGGCTGGAGAGGATGCCCGGGGAGCTCAGTCTTTCAAGGAGACAATTGGGTCCCTTGGGAACCTACTGAGATAATGGTCCCTGACTCTGGACACACCTCATCTGGGACAGAGAATGTTGTTGACACCATCATCGTCCTCAGTGAGATGAGGGGACACAGGGCCCAGAACAAGGAGGAGGGTCCCTGGGACCCTGACCCGCAGGAAGAGCAGGAGCAGCCTGAGCACCGCAGGGAGCTGTTCTCAGCCCCTCCCTGCGCGGTTCCTGCGCGATGTTCAGGGTCAGTGTGCTCGGTGAGCCCCCTGGTGATCTTGAATGGTCAGCGGGGTCCAGAGCGCCCTCTGCTGCTCCGACACTCCTGGTGGACCTGAGGGTCTCCTGCAGCTCAGCCCCCGCTGTCTCCCTTCAGGGTGTTTGTGTCTGAATCATAAAAAAATATCGTGGTCAGGAAAATGTCACATGTCCAGTGTTTATTTTACTCATATACATTCACAAAATCTCTGTCTCTACTTCTCCATAAGTTACCCCTTAAAATAGCAACACGGACAAGCCAGCTGAGCCCACACTGCATGGTCAGTGGTCTGTGTTCAGTCCTGATCAGGGCAGGAGAGCACCGGATCCCCCAGGGCTGGGCTCCTGTCCCAGAGCTGCAGCCTCGGGGCTGAGCTGGTTTTCCTGAGCCGAGGGGGCCTGTTTGCTTGTCCTCTTACTGTAGAGGGAGCTCTGGGGTTGGACGCTGGCAGAAAGGACACAGTTTCAAATATGGTGTCTCCAAGGGCTTGTGTCTGTGCAGATATAAGCCTGGTGTCCAGGCCTCTGCACCTCCCAGCTTGACCAACTACTTCCCTGAATAACCTGCAGACAGGGGGACATGCCCAGTGAGGGCTTCAGTGCTACCTGGCTGCACACTGGCCCACGTTAAATGTGATCATGGTACAATACTGCGTGAAAACTCTATTTAATAGGAAACTAAAATAAAAGATACAGTTTTAGATATCATATCTTAGAAGGCTGCCTGTGTGAACAAAGGAAGGTGATCAACCATCACACCCAGAGGGAGATTAACAGGTGGGAACTGCATGTTCAGGGGATGAAAGTTCCCTTTGACTCTATTGCCCCTGCACAGTGTTCAGAGGTCAAACTGAGAACAGAGTGTGACCCTGGAGCCAGTGGACCAATGTTGGGGGACAGTGGGAAGCTGTGTGGGTCCCTGGGAAGAGAGCGTGAACTGCAGGAAAGCAGATAGTGTTCCCAAGCAGAGGAAATGGAGAGAAGGGAGGGGGAGGTTGAGGAGGAGGAGTGGGGGAGAGAAAGAGGAGGAGAGTGGAAAAAAAAATCTGGGTGCATCTTGGGCTGGACTGCCTCGCTCTGTGCTGTGCGTTGGTGAATGGTTCTCCCTAGGAATGTGAGTCTTTTAGGAATCAGAGTCCTCAGTAGAAAGCACAGGATTCTGAGTCTGGAAAGTCTACTGGGGAAATGTCCAGAGCAGATGGACTCAGGGCTGTGTGTCCCGTCAGCTGTGTTTTTAGGGCAAACTTGAAACATGTAAGATGTGGAACCCACGCTCATGGTCTCATGGCCTACACCTGTCCCTGGTCAATAACCAGGATAGTGGCCCTTAGACACATCATACAAGATCTCAGATCAGCAATGCGGACATTTGGATAGAGATTCTGGCCAAAGGTAATGCAAAGTCACGTTAGAATATGGCAATTTGGTGGAGACAGATTGTGTTTCTGAGTGTGGAGGTGTACGGAGGCAGCAGTGATCACCAGGTGGACAGAGGGTAAGCTACAGGATGGCCATGCAGACAGGGGGTGGGCTATCTCCCTCTCAGCTCAGGTACCACATGTAGGGTCACACAGCCCAGGGTCAGCAGCCCTGGTCACAGGAGTCAGAGTTCTCACATGACCAAGTGCACACGAGACCCGCAGAGCAAGGGAGTCAGCTCCTAGGTCATTGGTCTCTGATTTTCCTGGACTCTGACTCAGCACAGCCCTTTACAGTGTAAATTGCTGAGTCATTATACAAAGTAGTGCATCTTATTGGACTTCACAGTGTTAATTACACTAGCGTTTTACAGCATAGAGATTCGGATGCATCCCTGAGAAATGGTAAGGTGAATATTCTGGCAGGTGCAGGACAGGGGGAGGATTGTGGAGATGCCAAGAACAACCACCGCAACATGGAACTGCAGGTGTCACCTCAAAAATCGACAGTGACCAATGAAGACCTGGGCTGTGGAGAGGCTGTGAGGAATGAGGTGTGAGGACACCTGACTGATCTACCCTCCCAGGGTGCTGGTCACTCCAGACAGCACTTCAGACAGCATCAGCGATTCGAAAGTGTGTGCTGAGTTATGCTTCTGGCATGTACAGGGTTCTCAGGTGACACAGTCTGTGTCTGTGTGAAGGAGACTGTGAGCTCAGCACATGGACCCAGAGTCCCCGGTCAAACCAGGGAGCAGATCATATAGGGCCGTGGACACTAACAACACAGATGAGAAGTCGACCATATCTCAAAACACCGTCTCCCTGTCTTTGCCTGCAGAAAATGTAAGACTTAAAGTGTCTCCTAAAATCAATTTTAGACAAATCCCACCTTCCATGGAGTGACACTGCATGTGCGCTGGCAATTTCCGGAGCGTCGCCAACCTCTCTGCATCTTTATTCCTTTGAAACTGATGCACTGCATTTCTGCACTTCCGAATGTTTCTAATCATATAACACATCTTTCAAAATCAGAGCCATCAGCGTAGACTCAGAACGAAAGGTCTAGAGAGTCTCTTGGAGACAAGGTTATCTGGAGAGGAAGCCCAGAGCCTCAGAGGAAACAGCCATGAACACCCCCTGCACCTGCTCCTGGGGCTGCAACACAGTCGGTGGGTCCTGAGCGCCCCCTGGTGTCCTGAGCGCCCCCTGCAGCCCCGCCCTCCTGTCCCCTCAGGAGGTGTGTGTCTGGGCTCACACTGACTTCCCCTCACTGTGTCTCGCACAGTAATACACGGCCGTGTCCCCGGTGGTCACCGAGCTCAGATGCAGGGAGAACTGGTTCGTGGACGTGTCTGTGGAAATGGAGGTGCGGCTCTTGAGGGACGGGCTGTAGTTAGGGTTACCATTAAAACAGATGCGCCCCATCCACTCCAGCCCCTTCCCTGGTTTCTGGCGGATCTAATGCCAGCAGTAATAATTAGTTGTGATAGAGAATCCAGAGGCAGCGCAGGTGAGGGAGAAGGTTTGTGAGGACTTCACCAGGCCTGGGCCCGACTCCTGCAGCTGCACCTGGGACAGGACACCTGGGGACAAGGAGCATAAGACCCTGTCAGTCACATGCAGTCACCACCACCCCACAGACCCTGTCTGACCTCTGAGACCCTCACCTTGGGGGGCTGTCACCAGGCACAGGAGAAGACCCAGCAGTCTCATCTTCTTCTAGACCAGGGTTCTGCCTTCCCCAGAGACCTCAGCCCTGTGTGAGGAGAGAGCTGTGAGCCTCCCCAGCCCAGGGGAGGATTTACCCTGAAGCTTGAGGAGAAATTTGCATGTGAGGCAGCCTGTTTCTTATAAGTGGTGGACTGAGGCCAGGCTGCCCTGGTCTTTCTGGGGCCCTGTGTGAGCATCTCTTCCCTTGATCTCACTCTTTATGTTAGTCAGGGATAGGGGATCCCCTGGTTCAAGAGACATTGGGATGTGGTCAAAGGTTGGCCTCACCTTCCTGAGCATAAGAAGAAATGTTGGACTACATGAGTAGGTTAGACTTTTTACTTCCCATACATTCTTCAAACTGATTTAAAAGAGATTAGCATTTGTTCAGAGACTTTCTGCATCCCAACTCTCCAGTATACCTACTATTTCCAAATTTAATATCATAATTTCATACAAATAGTATCTATCTTTGTGCAACAATAAAAACAAAGAACATCTATCTTCAAATCTTATATTTTGAATATATTTAAATATGTTTTCATTGTATTTTTTAATTAATTAATTTATTTTTGTTACAGATGTTTCCCACACACACACACACTGATTTTATTTTTTAGAGAGTTGAAGGGAGAGGCTAACTCCATCCCTGACATATATCCCTGACTCCAGTCTCCCTCCTTCTGCCCTGGGCATGGTAAGTTGGTCAAAGGTGCCGGAATCCATCACAGGACATATATGTCCTTCATGTATAATGAACACATTTCCCATGAGACACATGATTTGGAAATGGTATATCTCTGTGGAGCTTGTCTTTTTAACCCCTTAATGAAATCTTTGGTGAGATAAATGTATTTAATATACAAAAATGTAATTGAACCCTGTTTTCTGTACGGTTTTGGTGAATCACCAGAACTCCAGGACGTGCTGAGCCTCACGGTCCAGGGGCATCGGCTGTAGTAGCCACAGGGACGGAGAGGTTCTGGCACCAGGATTGAGAGCTGCTGGGAAACTGCCCAGAACCAGACAGGACTTGGATCTGGGTGAGGGGAGGAAGCTGGATGTGTTCTGAGTCACAGGACAGAAATGTGCCTGATGTTCATGAACAGAGTGTTACTGGACATATGGGTGTAATAATTTTTCAGTGATGACCCAAGAGGATTTGCAGGGTATGATATACACAGCTTCTGTCATCATAGGAAACACCTGCGTGATGATCACCAGGAGTTTGTTAGAATAGAAACATTAAAGGTTCTGCAGGCAGGGATCAAGAAAAATAAGGAATGTGTTATTGCAGGGGGGGGGGGATTCCTGTTACCCACATGCACCTGCTCACAGTGTCTCTGTCTGTGAGGTGACATCTTCACTGGTCCAGGGGTTAGCACTAGCACACCTGTGGGTCATTACTCACATGGTCACTCCGTGCTCCACCCAAGCTGAACAATTCATTGGTGCTTTGTTTATGAAATCCATCAACCCTTACAGGGGAGGTTGGACACCCCTCCCTGCAGGAGCCATGGGGCTGGTGTGTGTGTGTGAGGGGCCCTCATGTCATTGACCAGGACCCTGTCTCAGTCCATCGTTATCATCATCACCATCATCACAGTTTGTTTGATAAAAATTGTTCTTATGAGCTGTAGACATGGTTTTTGTTGAGCATAATGAGACCTTTTCTCATTTTTTGGTCATTCATTATATTTGCTAAGCAAAATATGTAGTCAGAATATTGTATTTTTATTTTTCTAATGATGACAAATAAGGGCTCCTTCTTGCCTCTTCTCCATCTGCCCCACACTGGGATCTGATGAGAAGGGTTTGGTCTGCCCTCTACAGGTGTCTTTGGAAGATTGAACCTCACAAACCCCTGGAAGGAGAATTCCTCCCCTTCCCACACCACCTTACCAAAATAAAAGCCCTGAGCCTGCCTCTTGTCCTGGAATATCAAAGCTCCTCTGACTTGCTGAAGGGCCTTTCCTGTGCTTCCCAGAGATTCCAATTGTGTACATGATACACGTTCCATGTCCCCTGTGTGTATTTGTCTTCAGCCTGGACATCTGCACAAGCTGTCGTGGGTCAATCTGCCTCTGTGTCCTGTGAACTTCTCTCAGGGCTATGAGCATGATGTCACGTCAGTGATCATCACCCCACGAGTCCTTCTTCTCTAGCTCTGGGGTCACACACCTCTGGTGCTCACTGTCCACACACATGTGTCCTGCTGCTGGTGGCTGGGACCCTGAGCTGTGGAGCTGAGCTGCACTGTTGGGTCAGCAGAGCCTGTGGTTAGATTCAGCTCCTGTGGGTCAGTAGATTTCATTATGAATATTCATTTGGTCACAAGAGTGTTTGAAAGAGAATCTCTGTCTTTTTCCCAAAAAAAATGTTATCTTCCTTGACAAGAGACATTTCTTTCTTTTTTTATATATATATTGTTGACACAATTATGGTTTCCTCTAATCCCTTCTACTTTGCCCACATCCACCCAGCCCTGCCACTCGGTCTGTGCCCATGAGCTCTGCATATATGCTCCCTGGGTCCTCTCTTTACCTCCTTTTATCCATTATTTCCTACCCCCACCCTCTGACCTCTGTCAATCTATTCTATGTATCCATTTATCTAGTTCTATTTTGTTTGTCAGTTTATTTTGTTCATTAGATTCTATATATACATGAGATCACAGTGTGTTTGTGTTTCTCTGACTGGCGTATTTTGCTTAGCATTATAATGTACATGTTCATCAATATATTGCAAAGAGTAAGAGTTTCTTCTTTTTATAGCTGCATAGTATTCCATTGTGTAAATGTACGACAGTTTTTTATCCACTCATCTACATTGTCAACTGGGTGGTTTCCAGATCATGGATAGTGTAAATAATGCTGCTATAAACATGGGATTGCATATATTTTTCCAAATAGTGTTTTAGATAATTAGAATACATTACCAGAGGTGGGTTTGCTGGACAAAAAGCAATTCTATTTTTATATTTTTAATTTTTATTAATTAATTTATTTTTGTTACAGACGTTTCTTCTTTTCCTTCCTATATACTCTCCTCTCTATCTCAACCCTCCCCCTAGTACTGTCTATGACCATTAATTATGCCTATATGTATATAAGTTCTTTGGTTTATCTCATCCGTCCTTCTCCCATTCCTCCTCTGATGTTTGTCAGTCTGAACTGTTCTTTTTTTTATTTTTTTGAGGAAAATCCATACTGTTTTCCACTGTGGCTGCGCCAATCTGCATTCCCACCAATAGCGCACCAGGGTCCTCTTTCCCCCACATCCACACTAGCAATTGTTGTCTGTTGATATATTGATAGAAGCCATTCTGGCAGGTGTATTTGTAATTTTTGTGTTTTACTTATTTATTTATTTTTGGTAAGTGTCCCTTGTGGAAACCAAACCTGGAACTTTCTGGTCCACAGACCGATGCTCCAACTGCTGAACCAAACCAGCCAAAGCAAGTCTAGTGGACCCTAGATCCCGTGAACCAATGTTGGACAGTGGGTGTCTGTGTGGGTCACTGGGAAGCAGACGTGTGAACTACAGAGAGGCAGACAGTGCTCCCACGTAGAGGAAGTAGAGAGAAAGGAAGAGAAATATGAGGAAGGGAGGAGGACTAGGAATAGGGGCAGCGGGAGGGGGGTGGGGAGGGGAAAAAGAATCCTGGTGCATTTTGGGCTGACCTGTCTGACTCCGTGCTGTGCGTTGGTGTTTGGTTCTCTCTGTGACTGTGAGTCTTTCAGGAATCAGTCCTCAGTGGAAGGCTCAGGATTCTTAGTCTAGAGAGTCTACTGGGAAATGTCCACAGCAGATGGACTCAGGGCTGTGTGTCCCGTCAGCTGTGTCTTTAAGGCAAACCCGAAATATGTAGGATGTGGAACCTATGCTCATGTTCCTATGGCCCACACCTGTTCCTGAACAAAAACCAGAATGGGGGCTTTTAGGACACATCACGCAGGATGTCAGATCAGTGATGTGGACATTTGGACAGCGGTTCTGTTAGAAAGAAATGCAACGTCAAGTTAGAATTTGAACATAATCTGGTGGAGACAGATTGTTGTTTCTCATTGTGGAGGTGTATGGAGCAGTGTTCACCAGGTGGATGGAGGGTAAGCTACAGGACAGCCATGTGGACAGGGCGGTGGGCTGTCTTCCTCTCAGCTCAGGTCTCAGGGGGAGAAGAACATCAGCCCAGAATCAGCAGCTGTGGTCGCATGAGTCATAGTTCTCACATGACCAAGTGCACAGGAGACCGCAGAGTAACAGTGAGTCAGCTCCTAGGTCATTGGTCTCTGATTTCACTGGACTTGACTCAGTAGAGCCTTCTCAAAATAATGTGCTGAGTCATTTTACAGACTAATGCATCTTATTGGACTTCACAGTTTTAATTACACTAGCATTTTATAGAATAGTATTGAACGCATCCTTGAGAAATTGTAATGCTGGGCTCTTTCACAAACTTATAACATACTTAATGCATAAGGACCACATGCTCCCATCATACAAGTGATTTGAACATATAATCTCTATGTTCACATTGGCCTTTTCATTCCCTTAATGGAATATTTGGTAGGATTAATGTATTTAATTTATAACAGTCTAATTCACCCCTGTTTTCTGTACTGGGCCTGTTTTTGTCAATTACCCAGATCCCCAGGATTTGCTGAGCTTCGCAGTCCAGGGACATCGGCTGCAGCAGCCACAGGGACAGAGAGGTTCTTGCACCAGGAGTGAGGGCTGCTGGGAAACTGCTCAGAACTGGACCTGGGTGACGGGAGGAAGCTGGATGTGTTCTGAGTCACAGGACAGAAATGTACCTGATGTTCATGGACAGAGTGTTACAAGACGTGTGGGTTTAATCCTCTTTCAGAAGTGACTCATGAGGATATGCAGGGCATGATAGACACAGCTTCTGTCATCGTAGGAAACACCTGAGTGATAATGACCAGGATTTGTTTAGAATATGAACTTTAAAGTTTCTGCAGGCAGAGTTCGAGAGAAATAAAAAACTTTTCATTGCACAGGGGTGGAAGGGGATTCCTGTTACCCACATGCACCTGCTCACACTGTCTGTGAGGTAACAAGCTTACAGGTCCAGGGGGTTAGCACTTGGACACCTGTGAGGTCATTACTCACATGATCACACCAGGCATCATTAAGCTGCACAATTTATTGGGGCTCTTTTTATAAAATCTCTCAACATTTAGAGGGAAGAGTGGACAACCCTCCCTTCAGGAGCCATGGTAACGGTATGTTTATGTGAAGGGCCATCATGTCACTGACCAGGATCTGTTTCATTCCATCATCTTCATCGTCATCATCATCATCATCATCATCATCACAATCATCGTCATCATCACCATCTTTATCCCCATCATCACCATCATAATTTGCTTAATTATAAACACTTGGGTTTTCATTTTCTTTAGACATGATTGTTTTCTACAGATTATGAAACTTGATCTAATTTTTTGTCCATGTACTATATTTGATAAGTAAAATTTGTAGTCGGACTTTATTTATGTTTATTTTTTGTGCTGATAAATGAAGGCTCATTTCTCCCTCTTCTCCACATGTCCCTCTTGGGACGTGATAGAAAGGTCGGGTCTCCTCTCTAGATGTCATTGGGAGATTCAACAACACAGACTTCTGGAAGGAGAATTCCTCGCCCTCCCCACCACCTCACCTAAATATAAGCCCCTGCCAGTCTCCTTTCCTGGTCTATCAAAGCTATTCTGACTTGCTGGAGGGCCTTTCCGGCGCTTCCCAGAGATTCCAACTATGTACGAGATAAATGATACATGACCGCTTGGTGTGTGAGTTTGTCCTCAACCTGCACAACCTGCCATGGTCCCTCTGCCTCTGCCTGGTGTCAGCTGCTCTGGGTGCTGTGAGCATGATGCCAACTCAATGACAGTCACCCCCACGGGTCCTTATTCTCTAGCTTTGGAATCACACACTTTAAGTGCCCACTGTGACATGAAGAGGAAACCACACAGGAAAGCACCCCAACCCTCCAACTGCACCTGCTCCTGGAATGCTCTCTGTGTTCAAGAACTCTGAGCGTCCCTGGTGGTCACTGACTCTCCTGCATGGAGGTTTGTGTCTGGGCTCACACTGACTTCCCCTCACTGTGTCTCTCGCACAGTAATACACGGCCGTGTCGTCAGCTCTCAGGCTGTTCATTTGTAGATACAGGGTGTTCTTGGAGTTGTCTCTGGAGATGGTGAATCGACCCTTCACAGAGTCTGCATAGCTTGTGGTACTACTATCAGTATTAATAAATGACACCCATTGCAGCCCCTTCCCTGGAGCCTGGCGGACCCAGTGCATCCAGTGATTACTGAAGGTGAATCCAGAGGTTGCACAGGAGAGTCTCAGAGACCCCCCAGGCTTCACCAGGGCTCCCCCAGACTCCACCAACTGGACCTCGCACTGGACACCTGCAAACACAAAGATGACCTTGTCAAAAAACTGTCACACTTCCACTGTTTCTCTCTCTCTCATTCAGTCTCATACTCAGTGTCTCTTGTTCTCCATAAATTACCTCTTAAAATAGCCACAAGGAAAACCCAGCAGAACCCAAACTCCATGGTGACTGGTCAGTGTTCAGTCCTGATCAGGGAATGGGGTCACTTGTGGATCCCAGGTCTGGGCTCCTGTCCCAGAGCTGCAGGGTGAGGGTTGGGCCTGTTTTAATGGGCCGACAGGGCCCTATTTGCATGTTCTCCTACTATTTAGGGAGCTCTGGGGTTGGAGACCTGCAGAGAGGGCAGTGCCTCAGAGCAGGTCTGAGTGTCCTGGGGGGGAATCGTGGTCATAACATTTTACTAACTAAGTAAGTATCAGAGGTACAACTAGGGCATGTTCACCTCTACACATCTGGTAACAGGGCGTCCATCACTGGCCTGTACTCCTCCCCACTGCCCTTCTCAACTCCCCTGAACCAGCCGCATGGGGAGTGGGACCTGCCCATGAGGGAGCAGACCCCTTGTATGTAATGAGAGCATGAATGAAGGACTGTGTCCTGCTGTTACCCACAGTTAGGTTTGGAGACAAGCAGACACATGGAAAGAGACCACAGGCTGCAGATCTTGTAGAAGTGGACATTGTGTACACGGTGTGTAGGCGGCTTTTGACCGGAGTGTCTCTGGTGTCTGGACCTTCAGGGAGACAAAGAAGAGAGAATGCTGAGAAGATGCTTCTCTCTCCCAGGGACTCAGAGACACTGAGAAGTAAGGGAGATTCATGGAGCTGAGGGAGAGGTTGTGGGTTTCCAACACCTAGAAGTGCATCTACATAGGGGCTCTCAGCATAGACCGTAACGGAAATTTTAAAGGGGGTGATATGATAGAACAATTAGTGAAGTAATTGTGGATTATGATGCATTTGATCAGTAATAGGGCTGTTGTCTGAGTCATGCTGGGGATCTTTGTATATTATGTGCAAATGGGACTTTGTCCTATTTGAGTCATTTAGCGATATTCTCATCCCAATATTGTCCAGGGTCATCTAGAAAGGTCTTCCTATGAGAAGTGTTTACATCAGAGGGAGTTTAGGCTGTAGGTGGACAAGGACACACTGTGACCTCTGAGGTCAGGGGACCTATTCATGGCTGTGGAGATGGAGGAAGAGGCCACAGGACCAGGAATTGGATTCTAGACTCTGAAAAAGACCAGGGAACAGATTCAGCTGTCTGAGATTATTCAGGGAGAAGTAACAAAATCCCTGGGATGAGATTATAAAAAAAAAAAAAATCCACTCATTTGTGTCCCGCATCTCTGTTGGCTTAAAATCCTCAGGCCAGGTGCCAGCAAGGTTCCTTCTGGAGAGAGACATCCTCCTGGTTCTTGTCTGACAGCCTCTTACTGGGGCTGCACGTGGTGGAGGGACCAGCAGGACCTCTGGTCTCCATGAGGAAGGCACTGATCCCATCAAGAGGGCCACTCATGACCTAAGCATCCCCCTGAGAACTCAACTTCTAACACCATCTTGTCTGGGGTATGAGGATTTAAACATGCGAAAGTGGGGTTCACAGGTGTTCAGACTACAGCACCATCCAGAAGCCTCTGCAGGAGGGCGGTCTTGCCTCCCCCTGACCTCAGCCTAGTGAGGTGGATTCATGCTATGACCTCCAGACTGTACGGAATGACCACTTGCAGACTGAAGCCCAGGTGTGTGGGGATGTGACTCGGTTGTCCTAGGAATGCACAGGCTGGATGTGGTCTCCCATTATCACAGGTGTCCCCACACTGCTCTTGCTCCACACTGCTCAGTGCTGGCCCAGGGACAGGGACACTGCAGCACTGGGGATCCAAGGAGAAGTCTCCTTGGTGTGTCCCTCTGCAGCAAGGCCTGTGAGACGCTGTGCTGACCGACCCTGTGCTTGAACCAGCTCCCCTGCCAACCCACAGCTTCCCACCCAGTGAGCTGACTGTGCTGCCTGAATGCCCTGGGTGTGGTGCTCGACCAGAGACAGGGACACAGAAATGTATCCCTGACTGTCTCATGTGTCCCCTTTCCCAAGCCCAGTGCCATGTTTCAGAAAAAGGAAAACGTTCTAGAACCTGTGAGGAAGAAACTCCTGTCCAGACCCCCAAGTCTGACATCAGCCAGGTGTTCCCAGGTGATGCCTCAGTGAACATCCCACACTCAGAAAACAAGAGGCTCCAGTGTGCTCTGAAAAATAACCATGAAGAACAAGTTTTTTCAGGAACACCTTCCCTGCCAGTTTCTTGCAGTGCATTTGACTCCTGTGATCTTCCCCTGGATCACTGACTCACCTGTGACAGCATGGGTCCTGGTCTGAGGGCCTGACTGTGTGAGGAGTCAGGAGGCTCCTGGCCCTGCATCTCCTCCCCCAGCACAGCCGCTCTGTCCCCCAGGGTCTGGGACCTTCCCAGGACGCGGTCCTCACACTGTGTCTCACACAGTCATGCATGGCCGTGTCCTCAGACCTCGGGACATTGGTCTGCAGATAGGCCTTGTTGGCCGAGGTGTCCATGGAGAAGACAGATCGCTCTGAGCAGCCTGGGCACACGTGAGTTTCCCAGTGTTTGTGTGAAACCAACTCACACTCTGTAAGACTGTCCTGGGGCCTGTCGCACCCGGTGCACATAGTAGCTGGTGAGGTGGATCCAGAAGCCTTGCAGGAGACCTTCCCTGAGGCCCCAGCCTTCCTCCCCTCAGCCCCAGACAATACCTGCTGCCCCTGGGAGTGGACACCTGTGCAGAGGAGACAGGAGTGGGTGGAAGTCCCAGTGATTGTGGGAGGAAATCCCACTGATTGTCCCTGGTACCCTCCTCAGCCCAAAAACTGGGGAGCCCTTTCCTGTAGCCACTGCCACCAGGAGGAGGGTTCTCCAGCCACAGTCCATGGTGAGGGGTTGAGCTGTGGGCACCTTTGTAGGGAGGGTGTGGCTGTGAGTGATGCTCTCATGTGACATAATTATGCATATTTAACCTGGACTTTCTCATCTCATTTGCACATTTATTAAGTGTAGTATTAGATAGTGGAGGATTGGACTGCGCCTGAGAAACAATAGTGGGTACAGGGACCGTGCCTAGTGGGAGTCTGAGGTCCACATTCCAATCCGTAAGGAGGACATATGTCCCCTGCCAGGTTCCTGAGCTCTGTGCACACTGAGCTCCTCCCATCTCCCACGACCTGGTGACAGTGAGGAAATACTGAGTCCCCACAGAGTGGACCTTTCACCTGTCAATAAGCAAGAAGGGACAAGAGCCCAGCAAACCAGAAAACACCCCTGTGTCATCCTGAGACTGGATTTTTCACACTGATAATCACTGAGATCCTCCCGGGTTCAGGTGTGTATCAGTAAATGGTTATTAGCATTATTGACCAGTATGCCATTGGTGGATGTTCCCTAGTTGGCTTATTTGTAAAATTGAAGGACTTTGGGTTGTCATAGCTGCTGCCATAAATAACGATGCTAAATATATTTTAACATATATTTTATGAACATAATGGTTTTTTCATCTACAACACACACTCCCATTGAAAACGCCGAGATACATGTTAGGTATATATTTAATTCAAAATCAACCACGGTTCACTTTGAGAAGAAAGAACAACAGGACTCAGAGGGACCAGGAGAAGGAGAGAAGCTCAGTCACTGCCTACATGTCATCTGCACACACAGTGTCACCTCCTCACTTGTCTGAAGTGAGAATATGAGAAGTTAGAGCCACAGAGAAAAAATGAGAACCGTCCTGGGTGCAGCTGAGAGCTGAGAGGAAACCCCTGCTCCCAACAGGAAGCCCCTCCTTCCCCCTCACTCTGCATCTGCTCCTGGGCTGTTCTATGTCTTTGGTGGGTCCTGAGCTCCCCCTGGTGTCCGGAGCGTTCCCTGCAGCCCTGTCCTCCTGTCCCCTCAGGAGGTGTGTGTCTGGGCTCACACTGACTTCCCCTCACTGTGTGTCTCGCACAGTAATACACGGCCGTGTCCTCGGTGGTCAGGCTGTTCAGTGTGATATAAACTTGGCTCTTTCAAGGAGACAATTGGTCCCATGGGAACATAGTGAGAAAATAGTCCCTCAGACTGAACACGACTTGTCTGGGAAAGACAGTGTTGTGGACACCATTGTTGTCCTCAGTGAGATAAGGAAACACAGGGCCCAGGACAAGGAGGAGGGTTCCTGGAACCCTGAACAGCAGGAAAAGCTGGGTGACCTGAGCATCCCAGGGAGCTGTGCTCAACCCCTCCCTACGCAGTTCCTCAGCTATAATTCCAGTTTAGTGGGTCCTCAGCGCCCCGTGCTGGTTCTGAGTGGTCTGTGGGTTATACAGCGCCCCTGGTGTCCTGACCCCTCCTGGTGGACCTGAGGATCTCCTGTAGCTCAGCCCCTTGTATCTTCCTGCAGGGAGTTTGTGTCTGGAAAATAGAGACCCCTGGACAGGACAATGTCACATACCCAGTGTTCATCTCACTGTTACTTATTCTCATACTATTTTTCTTTATAAATTATCTCTTAAATTAGCAACACGGAAATTCAAGCTGGGCCCAAACTCCATGGTGAGTGCTCTGTGTTCAGTCCTTGTCAGGGAATTAGGACAGCTGGGATCTCAGGACAGGGCTCCTGTCTCAGAGCTGTAGGATCAGGGCTGGACTGGTGACATGAG